>JAWNPR010000039.1:24170000-25370000 GCA_035047405.1 Drosophila stalkeri
GTCCAAGGTCTAAGCCTTAAGTTCTAACACACTGCAAGATAAAAGCAATTGAATTAAATTATAAAATAAATTATGTTTGCTATTCAAGAATAGCCTGAAAGCTATTTCAGCCTTAACACAAATTTATAAACAATTTTTCTTTAGCTTTATTCTCTGCTGAAACTAAATAAGATATATATTGACTTAACAGAGAATTTCTAATTCATTCATGGAATTTTTAGTTATATTTAAATCATCGAAATAAAAATTTGTATAATCAGCTTTAAGCTTTCTAAAAATAAATATCATATTAGAAAAAAAAAATAATAATAATACAAAAATTTTAATTTAATTTTAAAAAATAATAATAAAATTAAAATTTTAATTTAAAAAAATAATAACATTTTAATTTTAAATTAAAAAAAAATAAATAAATAAACAAGACATATGTTATTCTCTGAGCGCTTTCAACTCAGATGAATTTTAACAGAACTCAAGTTGTAAAATATTTTTAAAAATATTTTTTATTTTATTTTTTATTTTATTTTTTATTTTATTTATTTTATTTAATTTTTTTTAGCTTTTAAAATTTTAATTTATTTGCAAGAACTTAGCAAAATAACTTAAATTTAGTGGCTCAAAAATGCATAAATATTATGGTTACAGTTTGAAGAACGACTTTTTAACTAACTAAAATGTCTAAAAATTTGAGTATAATTATATATAAATATTATCATTATTCACAGCTTTTTTTTTATCAGTTGTATAAAGCAGAAGTTTAGCCTAGTATAATTATACATACATATATTATACACGGTTTTATTATTCTTTGTCTAAAATAATCTTTGATAAAAGAAATTCTTTGTTACAAGTGCAATTGAAATAAATATATATTATAGATATTTTGAAGAAACCAAATGTATATAAACAACTGTAGACTGTACTTTTCTAGGTGCTTTTAGTGGAATGGTTAATAATTTCAAGTGAAATCGTTTATAAATACAAAGAATAATTTAAATACAAATTTTTAAAATATCTAAAATATGATATTTACTATTATTTAATATAAAAATATATAATAATTTTTATAAAATATTAATTATATTAATTAAATTTGCTTTTACAGCCGCAATCACAAATTAATAAATGCAACAATGAGAAGCGACGTCGTGAAATGGAAAATAATTATATTGAGCAGCTCTCGGAGTTTCTGCAGCTCAATAAACGTGGAGATATGACATCAACGAAACCGGATAAGGCGGCAATATTAAATCAAGTGGTTCGAACGGTAAGTTCAAATCAAAAGAGGCCTTCTAGTATTTCGTAGAGTTTTAGAAGGTAAAACTAACAAACGGCAACAACAACAAAATCAACAACAATCAATCAAAAGAAAAAAAAAAGAAGAAAATAATAATAATAAAACTCATCAAACAAAACTAATAAGCAAAATGTTAAACAAGTTGTGTTGGAGCAACGTGCGACGTGAACTCTGGGCCTCTGACCGGAATAACTAATGATCAATTAGGATAGACAAATCCCCAATGTAATTTCTATGCAGTTTTCTTCTTCTTCTTGTTGTTGTTGTTTTTGTTGTCTTTGGCTATTTTGGCGACACCCGCGTTTCAATTAAAAAGCAATTATTTTCAAACCGCAAAGAAGATTAAAATAATAATACGCATGAAACAAGGCAGCAAAGCCACTGAGAGATAAAAACAGATAGAGAGAGAAAGAGAGAGAGAGAGAGAGAGAGCAAGAAAGCATAGCTCTGGAACCCATAGAGACTTTTCGACTGACGTAATTTTATTTTACTTTGTTTTTTTTTTTTGTATTTCGCTGGTCTGCAAGAGGAATTTAATTAATATTTTTATTCAATTTACATAAATTTATTTATGTTTCCATTGACAGCGATACGCGATTCATTCTCGTTTTGTTATTTTAGGCTTGTGTTTTTGTTCTCTCTCTCTCTCTGCCTCTCACTCTCTCTCTCTCTCTCTCTCTATCGCCCTCTCTGTTCTTTTTTTTTTTTTTGTGTATTTCTTTTATTGGTTTCAGGTAGCCTAAGCACTTTATTATGCAAATTATAAGCGCCACGCTTTGGCGAACTTCAAAAACAAAATTCAACGAAACCAAAAAAAAAGAACAAAAAAAAACCCAACAACAAAGTAAAAACAAAATACATAATACATAATAATTTAATTTAATTTAACTGTGCAGCTTGTAAGCTAAACAGAAGTTAATGCAATTAATAAGGGTTAACATACAGCTACATAGCTACTCATTAGGGGTATGCTCTTTACACAGTGACAAATTAATAATAAATAAATTCAATTAAATGTTCACCTGATGCGGAAGCTATGCGTGCTAAACTAATTTGAAATTATCAAGTGAGCCAGCTAAATAAATATTTAATTAATTGAGTTGAGCAATTACGAGTATAGTTTTAACATATAATTAAGTCGAAAAGCTTTTAAGCAATTATAAATTTTAATAAAGTATTTAAGTGAAGTGAAATATTAATTTAATAGGTTTAATATTATAATTTTATTATAAAATATTTAATAAGTCGATTTATTTTTTAAAGTTTCTTTCAACTCTATATAAATTATTCTATTAAAATTTAAAATTTTTATATTTGCTCAATTTAAACATTAAATTCCACCTTTAATATTCATATTAAATGCTTTCCATGTAAATGTCATACATCTTTTTAAAGGAATTCTTTTTACATGAATATTTCAATTAAAATTTTCCATTTTTCATAAATATCGATATTTTAAAATGTTTAATAAGTAGATTACAACTTTTATTTAAAATTTTATTGCTTAAACTTACAGTTTTTACCACTTGCTTAAATATTTCAAATATATATGGATTTTATATATTTTTATTACTTATATATATTAATTATTTTAATATAATATATTAAAATTAAAGTATATTCAATATAAAAGTAATTAAAGTATATTTCAATATTTCACTTTTTCTTAAAAATTTCCGTATAAAATTAAATTATCATTTTATAAATATACAATAATATTAATATTATATTATATTATAATATTCTTTTATATTGTAATATTATTTAATGATTATTAAATATTTATTCGACTCATTTTGCATAATTATTTCAATAGAATAATTTTAATTCAAATATTTAAACTTAATTTTAAATTGAATTATTAAATATTTATATTAAAAATTATTTTAAAATGACTAGACTATTTTTAGAAATTTTTTAATTATATATTTATATTTAGTAGATTAAACTCTTTGCAAACATTGCAATTGAAATTTAAAGCTCTAAACATTTGCTTAAGCTTCTTTCACTTGAAAACCTAAGCCGTCAACCTTCACACATATTGCCGAGGCGCAAACTTTTTAACTCTCTTTACAACTCTCTTTCCAAATAAACCCAACGCTTCTTGTGCTTAGTGTTATTTCAATGGCGACCTCTAGTCTCAGTTGCTTTTCTGTTTTGTTCGCCTATTTCGCCATTCCCATTCGCCAAACAGCAACAGAGCGGCTCAAGTTCGACGAGAGCTGAAAGCGCTGCTTGCTTGCGCCGGGCTTAGTCAATTGAATTGTCGCTGCTGTCACTCAGCGAGCCCATTCTCACTCAGCTGCTAGTTGAGAGTGAGTGAGTGAGTGAGTGAGTGAGAGCGTAAATGTGTGTGTGTGTATGTGTGAGTGAGTGCGTGTAAGACTCAATTCCATTCTATAGCAATTTTTGGCAACTGTAGTGTGTTAACTGCGTTCCAACTAGAACCAACTAGAAACTATTGTAATAGACAAACAATTAAACTAAAAGCACTTAAAAGAGAGCTATAAATAATTATTATTTTAAAAGTTGGCACAATTTAAAGAACTACATATGTAGATAACTTTGTCAGTTTATTATTAGACCAAAAAAAAAAGGAATGTTCATTAATTTCGGATTGCTGGCGACACTTTACCTTCATCCAATCTACATTATTATGAAAACGAGCCGATCTCATTGTTTTTCCATAAGCAGATGGTATTTACCCCTTTTTTTTTGCATTGTGCTGGGATCTGTTTCAGCTTTTGTTGTTGTCTGCTTTGCTTTGCATCTGCGTTTTTTTTTCTTCGTAGCTCTCTCTTAAAATTCGCACATTACCTGATGCGATCAATTGAAGCTACAGGCCAAAGCCCGCAAAAAAAAAAAGTAAAATAAAATAAAATAAAACACGCACACTCGTGCATATAAAGAACAAAAAGTCCAGACACGTTTTAGACATATTCGTCATTGCATGCCCCGGTTTGTGTTTTTGTTGTTGTTGTTGCTTATTTTATCATTTGACTGATATTTTCGGAGTGCCTTCACCCCGAAAAAAAAAGAGAATTTGTTGTGTGCCCGTTGCTTGAGCAACTTTTCCTGGTTGGCTGGCACACACACACACACACACACACACACACGCGCACACGCATGCATATACAATTGTACTCACTGACACAGATGCGAGCTTCCTTCCAAACAAAAAGAAGTAAAAGCTCACTCGCTCGCTCGCTCGCTCTGCTCTCCATACGATTGCACTGGCAGGCAGATCAACGAACTGCGTTTGCTTTTCGGCGATGACGTCGCACTTCGCAATTTCATATTTTTGTTTTTGTTATTATTTATTTGTGTGCAACAGTAACATCAGCTAAAATAACAACAACAACAACAACAAGAGCAGCGAGCAGTAGCAGTGGCAGCGCCAGCTTCTTTGCCGCCCTCTCACACACAAGGTGCAAAGGCAATGGGTGATAACAAAACACACACACACACGCATACGCTCACACATACTCATACACACAGACAGACACAGACACTGTCATACGAACACATTGACGCATTCATACGTATCACACGTGAGCCGGTAAACAAATGTCTGGAGAGCAACAGCAACAGCAACAACAACAGCAAGCAGCAAGAACAGTAACAGCAACAACAACAACCACAACAACACACAGCGTGAGAGCGTCAGATAGAGAGCAGCGCTTCGTCAGCTTTTGCCTTCTTTGTTGTTGTATTCGTGTATATTTTTCGCCGTGTTTTCGGGTTTTCTGCTTCTTTTTATTTTGTATTTTTTTTTTTTTTTAAATACAATAATACAATTGCATCAAAAAATGTGTGTTTAGTATTTCGGCAACTTTGTGACAGTGCTGAGTGTGCGCAACGTTTCTGTGATTTTTTTAATTTTAATTGTTTTTGCTCTTGTTGCCAGCATTTTTGATAGTGAGTAATTCTGTGGCACTTAAACTACAACTAAACTACATTATTTAAATATATATCTATGTAAATGCAATACAATAAAATTGAGTGAGTGAGTGAATCGAGAGCCATTGACTGAAGTCAATGCGTTGCTCAAGTTGATTGACCTTGAGTTTATTGTGAAAATTGTGAAATTTCAATGCGTTCGAACTGCGTCTTAAGACTTTTCAAATCATATACAACAAAAATTATTGCGCTTTCGTTTTGGAGTTCTCTTGTTGACTTTTGTTGTGATTATGCTGTGCGTGCATGTGGTGAGTTAGTGTGTGTGTGTGTGTTTGTGTGTGCTTTGCCTGTGTCAATGACTCAAAGCTCAAACGCGCGCGCAAAAATTTGCGTGGCGGAGTAAAAATATAACACACTCACACACGCGCACATGCATATCTATAAGCACACACACACACACACACACACTCGCATTTGCACAGCAAAGAAATGAGATGAAATGCGGCGGTTTATTGCACTTCATTGTGTAAACACACTGAGAGCGCGACGCCGACGCACGATGATCGACGCGAGCTTTTGTCTCGCTCTCTTTTTTTTTCTGTCTTACTACTATTCGCGCCAGAAAGCTTTGCGAAAAAAAAAAAAAACAAAAACAAAACAAAAACAACAGCAAGTGATGGAACTGTGTGTGGTGTTGATCGCGAAGCAGGCTATAATAATTATTTCGAGTGTAGCTCAATTTTGTTATTGTACTGTTGTTCCGTTGCGTGTTATTGTTTTTGTTGTTTTTGCATTTGTTCGTTTTTGCTGTAATACATAAAATGAGCTTTGTCGAAAATACTTCCGCATGGTAAACATTTATTTTGGAAATAGAGTTGCAGTTGCGCTGAGTGAAATGTGAATTAAAGAGCAATTAAAGTTAATAATAAAAAAAAATAATAATATTTGTAAATGATATTTATTTAAAATAATGTGAATACATTTATAAAATGAATTAAATATATATATAAACAAAAATAATATATTAGTAAAGAGAAATTAAAATTAATAAATAAATATTAAAAAAATTTTTTTATTTAATGTGAATAAATAAATTAAATAAGTTAGATATATACACAAAAGAAAATAAAGTGAACTTAAAATTAATATATGAAAAATTTTTTAAGAATATTTATTTGATATATGCATATTTAATTTAATGTAAATAAATAAATAAAACTAATAAGATATACATAGAAAGGATTAATATATAGCTAAATTCATTTATGAAATTAAATAAAATTAAAATATATATATAACTATTTTAAAAAATATGTTTCCCAATAAAAAATTAAAAATGATATACTACATATAAATTTTATAATACAATATATTATAAGATAACTTGAAATATAATATCATAACTCATGATCGACATTTAATTAATTAATTTTCAACTCAATTCATTTCAAAACTGGTTTAATTCATAATTTTTTTCTCTTATCATCATTTTCAGTATCGTGATATTTGTGACAAAGGCCAAAGCCGTGATATATCCTCAACATCTACCAATAATAATAACAACAACAACAACTCCACAACAACGACCAACAACAACAATAACAATAATAATAATAACAATAACAATAATAATAATAACAACAACAATAATAATAATAATAATAGCCACAAACCACAAGCAACCTCAACGCGCTGCACACGCTGCGCCACCGACAACTGCTCGATACACCCTGTGCAACAGGGCGAAGTCTCATCAACAGAGCCACCATTGCCAGAGCCATCGCTGCTGAACGGTCAAGTGCCTGAAATATCTGCTTACTTTGAAGCGCTCGAGCATTACATTAGCTCCGTGGGCTGGGTGCTGCTGCAGGTGAACGCTAACGGCATCATTGAGTCCTGCACGCAGAATATACGCGAACTGATCGGCTATGAGAAGCAGGAGCTCTTCCACCAGCCGCTCTACCGATACCTCTATGCGGGGGATCACGCCAAACTGGAGCCGATCATAAATAACATGTACAGCAGCAGCAGTGGCAGTGGCAGTGGAGGAGGCGGAGGGGGAGGTGGTGGAGGAGGTGTAGGAACTGGAACTGGTTCAATTGGCGGCTGGGGTGATCTCGATGAGCTGAACAATGGCAATGCATCACAGCAATCGGCTAGTTCCAATTCTAGTTCCAGTGCTGGGAATGGCCCTGGTACGGGACCAGGCGCCAACATTGGCGGAGCATCGAAATCGAAGCGCAGCATCTCCACCAAGGTCCGCATGCTAGTCAAGGATACACGACCAGCCACACAGACCTCCTCCAATTGCGATGCCATGGACCAGAAGCCGCTCAGACAGTCCGGACACCAGGACAAGTATGAAGAGGTCGTATTGATAGCGGCGCCAGTGAAGGGTGAGTCCATGAGAGCTATGACAATTCTAGGTATTGTTTTAATGGAACATGAACATTTTGATGAGGCAGCAAAATTAGGAATATATGAGGGAAATTTAAAATGTGAAAATTCTAGTAATTGATTGAACAAAATCATCAAATCATCTTCTTTAAATATCTCAATAATATAAAAGAAATGGTATTGTTTTAATTTTTTTATTTAAATTTTATAAATGAAGCCATTAATAATGCAAATATTTTTGTCAAATTCAAATTCAAATTCAAATTAAAAAAATAAAAAAAAAGATATAGACTAGGGGATATATATTTTTTTGTATGATGGAAAGAAAAATAAATAAAAAAATATATATTAAAATTTAGTTAAAATGAAAAATAAATTTAAAAAATTAAAATTAAGGTAAAATGAAAAGTAAATTTTAAAAATTATAATTTAGGTAATATGAAAAAAAAATTTTTTTAATTTAAAATTTAGGTAAAATGAATTAGTAGTTCTCTTAAATATGTAGAATCAATATAATAATAATATATACATAAATTTATTGGGAGAAAGTGAGAAAAACTGATAATAAAAACAGTATATTTATATATATATATATATATATATATATATATATATATATATATATATATATATATATATATATATATATATATATATATATTCGACTTTTAGTTAGTAATATATTTAAGGTACAGAAAATATTCAAGTGATACAAAATTAATAAATTTAAAAAAATATATATATAATAATTAGAATGATATAGAATATGATAATGATATTGAAAAAAAAAAGAAAAGGTATTTTAAAATGATCTTTCACTTCTCTGAAGTTTTCTAATATTATCCATTCTTATATCATTAAAAAAATAATAATAATAAATAAAATAAAAAATATATAATCTAATATATTCAGATTGTGGAGATATATTAAAAAAAAAATTAAAACCTAATCTTTGCAAATTTTTTTAAATTTTCTGATCTATAGAAAAGAATCAGCGATATAAGAATGGCTAGCAAAATAGATAGACAGTTAAATGTGAGCCCAATAAAATGATCTTCAAAATCATTTCCATTAAAATAATGCCTAAAAGAGAGAAAAAAACTCTGTTATGGTTCGATTCAGATAATCTCTAATCTTTGACAATTTAACTAAATGAAACTTCACTTTTATTTTTTTCAGATGACGCCGATGCGAGCAGCTCAGTGCTGTGTTTGATCACCAGGCCGGAGGATGAGTCACCGTTGGAGATCAATATGCAGCAGCATGTGCATCAGCAGCCCATCGAGCAGATGACCTTCAAGCTGGACGGGCATGGGAAAATACTCAGCCTGGATGCGACAGCGTTGCGTGAGCCATTCAAACAGCATTTGCAATCGTGGGTGGGTCGCCTCTGGCAGGATTTATGCCATCCGCACGATCTATCGACGCTCAAATCGCATTTGCGCGATATACAAGACTCAACGGGAGTACATTCGCCGGGCAGCTCAGGCATTGGTCCCGCCAGCGGTGGCTCCATATCGAATGTTATATCACGTCCATTTCGTTTGCGTCTCGGCGCACCCGATGTCTATGTGCATGTGAAGGCCAATTCGAGACTGTTTCTCAATCAGACGCCGGGCGAGAGTGATTTCATAATGTCTGTGCAGACGCTGCTCAATTCGGAGAACGATATGAATAGCAATAATACGGGAGCTGGCGGTGTTGGTGGTGTTGGTGGTGTTGGTGGTGGAATTGGTAGTGGTGTAACCGCTTCTGGTGGTGGTTTAGGTTTGAGTCAAATGTGCGCCATGTCGCCGGGCTCATCATTGGCCAGTTCATTGGTGAATACGCTATCGATGGAAGCGTTGGGGCATAGCTCCTCCACATCCTCAGCAGCGTCAACGCTGTTGCCCACAAATCTATTGGGTGGCCTTGTTGGTGGTGGACAGCACAACAACAACAACAATAACAATGGCAACAACAATAATAACAATGGCAGCAACAGCACACAAACCACAAATGTGGGTGGACCACTGATGAGTTCGGCCATCATCAATGGCAGCGGCATCCAGCAACGTCTGAGCAATGCCAGTGGCTCTGCGGCCAATTCATCGGCGGCAACATTGGTGAATGCTTTTAGCGCTTCACCAGCGCCCGGCGAGCATTCGTTTTATGGCAGCGATGCGTTTGAATTTGATATTGCACATTCCGCGTTCGACATGGATCCCAGCGGTGGGGTGGGCGGCTGGTCCGATTCGCGTCCCAATTCACGGGCATCCGTTGCAACGCCCGTGAGTACACCACGTCCGCCATCGGGACATGGCTTCAGTCCGGCTGTATGTGCTTCGCCAGCGACACCCTATCAATTGTCCTCACATTCGGCAGCAAGTTTGCCCTCGCCACAATCGAATGCGAGCGCTGGTGCCGGCGGCAGTTATGGTTTCAATTTTCATTCTTACGATCCGGCGGACACCAAACCGGACAAGGAGCAACAGCAACAGCAGCAGCAGCAGCAGCAACAGCAAGGCAGTAGCAATAGCAATGCCAGCAGCAGTAACAACAACAATACGCTCTTAGGCGGCGGCGGCGGCGGCTTACCAAATGGCGTTGGCGGTCTATTGCTTAGCCAACAGCAGCAACAGCAGCAGCAGCAGCAGCAGCAGACGCTTCCGCAGGAGTCATCGGAGAGACTGCGTCATTTGCTAACCAAAAGAGCCAGCGGCCTGGGTGGCGGTGGTCTGGCTGATGAGGAGAAGGTGAGTCTCTTCATCTGTTATTTATTGAATATTAAATAATATAATTGTCATTCGATTATTGAGGTTGCCCCTGAACCCATTGAAAATGGGAAATCAGGGCATGATGGTTTCGTTAAGAGTATGTAACAGGCAGCAGGAGACGTCGCAGACACCATAGAGTATATATATTCTTGATCAGGGTGACGAGAAAAGTTGATATAGCCCTGTCCGTCTGTCCGTCCGTTGAGGGTATATCGTAGTCGAGCAGAACCTCGATTAGAACCTTGTTTTTTATTGGTTTATTAATTTTTAATCCTATCCTGCAATTTATAAAAAGAGTTGAGGAAATCGAAAAAAATTATATAAATAAAATAAATTTAAAATAATTAACTAAAATGCTTTAGAAGTTTTAAGTATATTTCTTTTTTTTTTTATTAATATATTTTTTTTAAATAACATAAGTACTGAAGAATCTGGTTATAACGAAACCGCTTATAGCGTTCGCACGGTTACAGCGACGAAAATTCTGGTTCCCAGAAAATGTTATATGCGCAAATTTATATGGTTATAGCGTCTCCCTTGAACGTCGTTATAAGCGAATGCTACTCTTTACATATATTGTAAATTCTTTTTGTGCTCCATTATCTTACTTAATTCAGAATTTATAGCACTAGCTATCATTAGATCTATCAAATTTAGAGAATCTTAAAAAAAAGGAACTTAGATTAAATTTTGTTATGCCCTGAATCCATTTTTAAATTGATATAAAAATAATTTTTTTTTAATGGTTAATTTTGCAGTACTTTAAGCAAGAGTGCGGCGAGGATGATAAACTGAATCTGGGCCCAATTGGTGGTCCAGGAGGCAGCTATAAAATGGGTGGCCAGACGAGTCAGCTGAGCATGTTCGGTTCGCTGGGACGTGTGGGTCCGAATGCAACATTGCTGCAGAAGGCGGGCAACTCCCAAAATCCGATGCTGCTCAAGGTGAGTGATTTATATAAATTGGAAAATTGATTGTAAAACTAATTGCCAAACTCAATTGTTTGCAGCTGTTGAACGAGAAGAGCGAGGAGGATGATGGCAGCAGTGGCACGGGTGGTTCCGGTGGTTCCGGCGTACTGAACAATGCACGCCAAAGCGAACTGATGCGGCAGCTGCAGAAGGATGATGGCGGCAGCCATGGCCCCGGGCATGGCATGCTCGGCGGCAGCGGTGCTGGCGGTGGCGGCAATATGAGCAACGAGGATCTCAAGCGCATGCTCAAAATCCAAAGTGATCCGGCGATGAGCCGCAAGCGTTCGTTGAACGAGCCCGATGATGATATTTCGGCGAAGCGTTCGGAGGATAAGCCCAGCAAGTTGTGTAGTCAAAATAAAATGCTTGCGAAGCTGCTGCAAAATCCGCCAAAGTTGCCAAAGGCACCGAATCCGGAGCAGCCGTTGGTGAAAACCTTGCCGGACATCACTAGTTCCACGGTGAACAATGTGAGTAGTTCACTCGCTGCGCCGGGCAATTTGATAAGTGCAGGCAGTACGGGACCTAAAGCAGCTGCGGCCAATAGTCGTGTGCGCAAGCAGCAGCAGCAGCAACAGCAGCAGCAGCAACAACAGCAGCAGTTGCAGCAGCAGCAACATCAGCAGCAACAGCAACAACACCACCTACAACATCAGCAGCAACAGTCAACAACACAGCAAAACGATGTCTACCTCAGCCAGCAGCAGCAGCAGCAGCAGTTGGCATACCAGCAACAGCAACAGCAGCAGCAACAGCAGCAGCAGCAACAACTGCAGCAGCAATTGGCGACCACAGCAACTACCTCAATACCCGATCCGGAGCTGTCCAAGCTGCTGGACAGCGTTATGGATGCCATGGATGATATGGATGATAGGCCCATTGTGCCCGCGGCTCCCTCAGAGGCTTCGGCCATTAGCGATATACAAAAGTCGCTGATGCTCGATGTGGAAATACCCAATTTTGGTGTCATCAATAAGCATTTGCTCATGTCGCAGCAGCAGCAACAGCAACATTTGCAGCAACAACAGCAACAGCAACAGCAGCAGCAGCAGCAACAGCAACAACATCAACAACAACAACAACGTCAGCAGCATTTGCAGCCGCCTGCCTATCCAAGCATGTTGGTACTGCATCAACAGCAGCAGCAGCAGCAGCAACATCAGCCACAGCAGCAAACCCAACAGCAGCAGCAGCAGCATTTGATGCGCCAACAACAGCTATTGGAGACTATGCGTAATCAGGGCTTTCAACGACCGCCGCCCATGTATTCGGTGCGTGGTCGTGGTCCCATGAATGCGGTGGCCACGCCCGGCGGCGGCGTTGTGCTGCCCAATCAGCAGATGCGCAACATGCGCCAGCAGCAGCAAAAGGAGCGACTGCTGCAACAGCAGCAGAACCAACAGCTGCTGGTGCCCGAAAATGCCAGTGAGTGGAGTGGAAATGCAAATAAATGAAAATATATAAATCAAATATAATTATAAATATTATATATTTGAAATATTAATATCTCTTCTTCTCTCCTTGCAGCTGGCATCAATGCGGGCATCAATAATATTGGCTCCTTGCTCAACACCACGGTGGCGCCCAATGTGTCGCTGTCGAGAACCAATCTGCCAGCGGATGCTCAACTGAGTCCAAACTTTGCGCAGACCTTGATGCAGCAACAGCTTAGCCCTGGACGCAGTGCGCCCTATAGTCCGCAGCCAAATCAAGGTTTGGACTAGAATTTAAATTTATTTCGATCAATATTAATAACATTTCTACTTTTACTCTTGCAGTCTATGCGGCGCAGTTTGCTCAAAATGCGCAGCGTTTATCGCCGCAGCAGCAGCAACAGACAACGCAGCAGCAACAGCAACAATTGGCCTACCTGCAACAGCAACAGGCTGGTGATGGTGGACGTTCTAATACGCCATTTGGCAGCGGCTCTGGCCTACAGTCGCCTGGCATGCAAAACAGTCCGCAGCAATGGCCCTCGGCTGGTGGTAATGCGGGGCCGGGTGTTGCTGGCGGTGGTGCTGTGGTTGGCGGACCGGGCGGACCATTGCCGGCCGGCAATGCTGGACGCTCACTGCAGCAGCACAATAATCCCTTGCTCATTGCGCAGCTGCAGGTGAGTAGCAAAGAATACGCACTGCCCAATGATGTGCCATTAATGTCATTTCGTGATATGCAGAGCAATTATCCTGCGCGTCAGTATCAGCAGCAGCAGCAGCAGCAACAGCAGCAACAGCAGCAGAACCAACAGCGACGCGGCCTCAATTCGCCCGGTGCCGTTGGACCCGTGGGCAGCAATGCAGCGTCCGTAGCAGCAGCGGCGGCACTGCAGCGCCAGAACTCCTTCCAAGCTCAGGGCGGCGGTGGTGGCAGCACGCCCGATGGCAGCAGCGGACCGGGCGTGGGTCTAAATTTCGGCGGTGGTCCACAATCGCCCTATGGCAACAGTGCGGCGGCCAATGCGTTCCAGCAACAGCAGTTGCAACGCCTCCAGCGACAAGGCAGCGTGCCCCAAGCCACACAGCATTTGCCAGGTGAGTAGCTGAGCACGTCCTGTGCGGAGCGACGTTTCCCATGGCGGAGTGTCTGCAGTCGGCAGATGAAGCGTCTCATCAAGACGTACATAGGTTTAGTCTTAGTCTGATCTTTATCCTCCTTGTCCCTGAAGTGTAATCAATTGAAATTGAATTGAAAGGTTTTTCCCACTGCAAATAAATGCAATTGTAGGCGGAACTAGTCAATGTTAACTAGTTCATTTCTGATAGGCAGAACTTTAAGTGAAAAAAGAAAAGTGAACTAGTTCAAACGATTTTTTTATTTATGAAAAATATTAATGAAAACTAAAAAATGTATTCAGCTTTGGAACTTGTTCACCTATTTTGCTCTAGTTCTCTGTCGGAACTAGTTCAAAATTATTTTTATTATTCTGTATTCATTACAAAATTAATGAAAACTAGAAAACTGATTCAGCTTTGGAATTAGTTTCACATATTTTGCTCTAGTTCTCTGCCGCAAGTAGTTCAAAAGAATATTATTTTTTATTTATGAAAAAATTAACGAAAACTTAAAAATATATTCAGCTTTGGAACTAGTTTCACATATTTTGCTCTAGTTCTCTGTCGGAACTAGTTCAAAAAATTTGTTTATTATTCTGTATTCATTAAAAAGTTAATGAAAACTAAAAAATTTATTCAGCTTTGGAACTAGTTCTTTGCCGGAGCTAGTTCAAAAAATAGTAATTATCTTTAATTTATTAATTATTAATTATTATTAAAAGCTGGAAAATGTATTCAACTTTGGAACTAGTTTCACAGATTTCTTTGGTGTCTGTTCAAAATAATTTTATAATTTCTAAAATTATTTTATAATTCTTGATCTTGATTTATTTGAAGCTAGTTGCCTCAAATTGATCTAGTTTTCCTCCGAAATTGGTTTAAAACTATTTGAATTGTCTTAATTTATTAAAAAAAATTTTATTTTGACTTTAACTAGTTTCAACTGAATTAGAATCAATGAAAAGAAAAATTACAAAATTTATTTATACAAAATGAACTAAACGAATGTGCAAAGAAAACTAGTTTCAATCGCATTAAAAAATGTATTCATATAAAATGAACTAGTTCACATGCCTTAAATTAAAAGCTAGTTCCAAAAATACACACACAATTTAAAGAAAATCAATAATTTTTTATAAACTAGTTCCACTGAAAAAGCAAGGAAACGAACTAGTTCCAATTCTACCCAAAAATTGTAATCTTATAACGCGTCCAATTCAAATCACAACAATTTCGATCACAATGCAGCGTGAACCAGTTCACAAAATGCCGCTTGCCCCTTAATTACTGTACTAAATATCAATACATAAAGAGCTTCACACTACAAATACACACACACAGACACACACACACACACACACACGCATACCAACACCGTTTCACACACACACACACACACATTGTTAATATTTGACTAGTTTTTAACGAAAGCCAAACAAATCAAACGCTTAACCGAAACAGGCTCAACGCGTTTCGGTTTGTCGCCAGGCAACAACCACAACAACAACAACAACAACAACAGTGGCAACAACAACAACAACAGCAACAACAACAACCACAATGATAATGGTGGTGCTGCCGCCGCCGCCAGTCAACAGCAACAGCAACACCAACACCAGCACCAGCAGCAACAACAACAACAACAACAGCTAATGAACGGATTGAACATGTCCCCCCATCCGGCCATGATGGGCGTGGGCGGCATGGGCAGTGGCGGTGGCAACGGCATCATTGGGCTGGGTGGTGGCGGCGGCGTTGGCGGCGGTGGTTATGCAGCTCTCGCTGCCTATGGTCAGGCGCAGCAGGCGAATGATTTCTATGGTCGAGCGCAGACCGGTAAGCCGTGTGCTCACACTTGAACTCTTTCTCTCTCTCTCTCTCACTCACTCACTCACTCACTCACTCACACATAAACTCTCTATCAATATTATATATATATATATGTATATATATATATATATAAATCTCGCTCTGCTCGCTCGCTCGCTGTAATCACATGTCATCATGCATACATATGAACAACAAATATCTATATGTATATATAATATGAAATTCGAGCTAAACATTTGTGTATATAAATCAGCGAAACCCAAAGCACTCGCTCAACGATCCACACACACGCACACACACACACACACACACTCACACACACACACACACACACACACTGACATACACACATTTTTGTACATTAAAAAGAAAACTAAAATGAAAAACATAAAAGAAAATATCCTTGGGCCTCCTCGACCACAACATCTACTCTCTTGCCTAACCACATTTACGTGTATTTGTATAACTGTGCTACACATATATATATATATATAAAAGATCTGTGTATATAACCTAGGCATATATTTGTATATATTTAACGGTTAGTCTTAGGCGCTGCACCCCACTGTATTTAACCCTCCGTGTAAAGACTTTAGACTTTAGCCAGAAAAAAAAGTAACCCAAAAACCAAGTCGAAAGTATATATATAAAAAAAAAACTATGTTAAATGGGAAAAGTATATAATTATATATATTGTGATATATAAATTGTTTATGTTTAATTTTAATATTGGTTTTTTACGTTGTATATAAATATGTGAGAGATTCAGTTGCGCAAACAAATTGAAGAATGCTTTTAAATTAAAAAAAATTATATATATTAAAAAAAAAAAAAAAAAAGAATAATTATAGAAAGGTATTTAAAAAATTATTAAGTATTTATTAAAAATATTATTTTATTATATTTTATATATATTTTTTTTATATGTTGTTATCTATAATAGTATTTTGTTCAAATGACAGACAAACACACTAAATTCGTATAAATTTAATATAATATATATAAAAAATAATATATCAAATATTCATAATTTTTTAAACATATTAATTTTTTATTTTAAAAAAAATTTAGAAGTGATCAAAATTAAAAATTTTAAAACAAAATATATATTAAAATATTATTAAATTTTTTATATATTTAGTTTGATTAAATAAATAATAGAAATAAATTCAAAAAAGTTTGTCTAATTTAAAATTTAAATTGAGTATAAGAAAATATGAATATGATTTAAAGTTTATCAAAGCATTTACAATTAAAAATATATACATAAACACATATTTAAATTTTTGTATATAATTTAAATTTAAAATTTATCAAAGCATTTACAATTAAAAATATATATATAAATATATACATATATGATTTTTTGTATTTGATTAAAATTTAAAATTTATTAAAGCATTCATTTATAATATATACATATATGAATTTTTGCATATAATTTAAATTTAAAATTTAATGAAGCATTTACAATTAAAAATATATACATAAGTATATATACAAAAATAAGAAAATACCTTAATTTATGAAATTACGGTAAAAATTTTCTTACATTCCTATTAAATTTAAATCTTGAATTAAATATCAAAAAATTAGAAATTAAAAGCATTCGCAAAATAAAATAATTTGTATATTAAAAATAAATTGCGCAACTGAATAACACATATTTAAAATTTTAAGTTCAATTAAATGAAATAAAAGTACATAATATATACCATAGTGTATATGTATGTATATATCTGTACAACCCTTATATGCAACCCTAACCCCAGCTCCAACCCCCTCAGAACTAAACCAGAATTTCCACATTTAAGTGTGTCACATATTATTTGATATGATTTGATATTTAATATTTATATTTTATATATATGTATATGTTGTATTATGTTGTCTGTTGTTGTGTATTTATATTTCTATGTTCTATGTCTAGTTAAGTTCAACAATAATTGTGACTAAAAATCTTTTTATTATTTATTTATTTATTTTGTTGTGGGTCAAAAATATTGTGTGCATTGCATTTGGCCAAAGAATATCCAATCTAATTTTTTATATTTCTTCAATTCTTGCAGCTGGCAATGGAGGCGGCTCTGGCGGCGGAGGCGTGGCCGGTGGCAATGTCAACTCGGACTTTGTCAAACAGGAACTGCGCGCCGTTGTCAGCGTGCGCGCTCATCAGGCGGCAGCGGCTGCAACCGGTGGCGGTGTAGGCGTCGGCGTGGGCGTTGGCGGTGCGGGCGTGGCTCAGCGTGGTCAGACGCCGCAGAGTCCATTGCAGCAGGGACCAATGATTGGAGGCGGTGTCGGTGGCGGCAGCGGCAATAGTACAAATTCCATGGGCAATGCCACGCCCACAGGCAGCGGCAGCAGCGGCAATCCAATGCTAAATACGCCGCCAGATCCAACGCTTGGCTTTAGCTTCGAGACGCGTGAGTAGAAAAAAAATCCAAAAATATAAATATGAATATATAAGAGTCATAATCCAAATTTCAATTGTTTTCTTTTTTTTTTTACACAGCGGACTTCTTCACAACCAGCGCATCGAGGTGACCCTAAGGCGTCTAAACCACAATTCAAGGACTCAAGAACAACAACAACAACAACAGCAGCTGCAATAACAACAACAACAACAACAACTTCTAATTAACAACCACAACAAAGGCAACAATTTATGTTCTTCAAACGCATTTAAGGCTCTCAGAACGTTTTTCCTTTAAAAAAAAAAAAAAAAAAAAAAAAACAGAAAACTAAATAAATTAAATTAAATTAAATTAACTGAAAGTCGCAGCATTTCACAAGGCTTGCAAAAGAGTTTAAACAAAAGCGAACGAACGTCTAGGAATGTGTAAATGTTAAATTTAAATTATATATAAATATATATATTAGCTGCACTATACGATAAGCCAAAACGTTAAAATATATTAATTATATATTTATTATTAACACTAGCAAATATTAATTGTAATTGCATAACAAAAACAAAATGGGAACCTCGTCTAAAAAAGGAAAAAAGAAAATTATAAAAAAAAAAAACATATATATATATATATATATATTATATGTATAAAATAACAAGCTATAGTTAAATATTTTGAAAAGCTGCTAAAAATTATACAAGAGAAAAACAAAAACAAAAAACAAAAAAACAAAAAACATATTTATTACGTTTAAACATAAAGCGTAGGCTAAGATGCTATATATACAAAAAGAAGATGAAAAAAAAATCATATATGTATATATATATGTACATGCATATATATTTATATATAGATAACTGCATGGCGCAACGTTTCAAGCTGTTGTTTATTATGAATATAAGTATAACACTAAAGATATATAATTATACACATATATGTATGTGTACGCATATGTATATGTACATATATATATATATATTTATACAAGCGAGATCGGCTTTAAATTATAATGGCATTAGTGTTACGATTCACTAAAATAATTAACAAGAAAAAAAATAATTATAAAAAAAAGTATACAATTTGAACGAACTATTTAAGCATATATATAACACACACACACACATTTATACAGCTGTATACACACACATATATATTATATATATACATATATGTAATAATATATATGGGTATACTTATATATTTAAAATTAGTGTTGAATTTTTTTCAGTGTGATAATTTGTTAAATCTTTAATTATACTAATGTTGCATATATTTGTTGCTATAGATTCTGTCCCCCAGCCAGACAACATTCTATACGATATTCTGTTCTATTTCCAAATGTTTTCTATACTTGATATATGTATATATATGTGCATACATCCGGGACATATATATGATTTCTATCTGTACAATCAATTGGCATATTGTATCAAAATTTGTAAACAACATTTAGTTATATGTATGTATCTATGTATGTATGTATGTATATTTGTTATGTAATTTGATTTCGAGCTGCACGGTAATTGTGCAACGTTAATTGTACATATACTTTTCACTAATTATACATAAACCTTATACATTTATACATATACACATATATATATATATATATATATATATATTATTTACGAAATTATAATTGATAATTTAGTTAATTAATTGATTAATTTGTATTTTTTTAACACAGCAGTTAGAAAAGCGCGCGCGCTTTGCACAAAAGTCGACGTGGCAATTCAATGTGAAGGCTATTTTACAGGTTTTTGTTTAAACTAATTTGTAACGAACGTTTTAACGATAACAATACAATTTCTATACATATTATATATATTATTATGATTATTATTATCATATTCTTTACATATTATGTAGCATATCACAATTTCTTCAATTTTATTGCGAGCGAAGAGAACGTTGTTAGTTTCTCAATTTTTATTGTATAATTATTTTTATTATTATTGATTTTTGATTTTCTGTAATCTGTGTAAACTGTAGTTGGGTTCAATCGTTATAAACATTATTTAAAAAAAACAAAACAAAAAAAAAAAAACAAAAAAAAGAGAAAAAAACAAAAGCTATACAAAATTATAATATACATATATATATTAAATATAGTTTTTTTTAATTTTATTAAATATGTTTAAAATGCAACAAATCCTAAATAAAAATTCATATACAATATATAAAAATAAAAAACAAACAAAATGTGGTAATTGTGCATTTATTTATATTTGATTTTTTATTATTCTTAGTTTGCATTTTCCCATTTAACAAATTATGATGCTGAGAAAAACAACAACTATAACCAGAACAACAACAACAACGATAAGTAATACAAAATTAAGCAAATTTCAATAAAAGAAATTAAAATGAAATGAAATGTGTATACACAAAAGGCGATATTAAACACTTGGGAAAATAGAAATACCTCTCGTTAAGTTCAAAAACAAGGAAAACCTATAATAATAAAAATACAAATTTATACATAAATTATTGAAAAAGAAGTTGAAGTAATTCAAATAATATTCATATAATTATTTGTACATATATTATATAAATATATATATATATATATTTAAAAATTCACATACAATTAAAATTGAATAATTAGTTGAATTTCATTTAATATAAGAGGCTAAATTTAATGCAATTAAATTAAAGTGAATGTATATGTATATATATATATATTTATTTATTTACAATTAGTATATATTTGTATGAATATATGCCCTTGCTGTTATTGAATTCTATTAAATTATGTATTTTATTCTATGTCTATAACCTACTACTTAAATCATTTCATCCACTAAACTCTATCGAACTTCTCTATTCATGGATGTTTTTGGTGTCTAGTTTATGGGCAGATTATGCAATACTTTCTGCAAGGGTATTTATTAGAAACTGAAGGCCCTTTGGTTTTCATCAAAGTTTTGATTCAAACTCGAAGAAGACCTCAAACGGATGAACCAGAAAAAAAAAAAAACAAAAATATATATAAATATATATATATAATATATATACACAAGTATACTGCATTTAGTATAGGTTTGATGAATAATACAAGTTAGGTTTAATTGCATACGTATATACATACATAAATATATATTTATATATTTAAGTGACTTGGCATACGATTATAGCAAATTTCACACACATACACACACACAAAAAGTACATATAAAGTGCATTAATGAATTTAAGCATTTAATGAAATTAATTAATTTATAAGCATACAAATATATATATAATTATATAAATATATATATTATATTACTGAAATAGTTATACATACAACTCTACATATATAAATAAATATATATATTGAGCAAAAAAAAAAAAAAAATATTTACAAAAAAAAAAAAGAAAACTTTCATATGCATAACA
Organism: Drosophila stalkeri; assembly: GCA_035047405.1. Classification (NCBI taxonomy): domain Eukaryota; kingdom Metazoa; phylum Arthropoda; class Insecta; order Diptera; family Drosophilidae; genus Drosophila; species Drosophila stalkeri. Next base: position 24,191,502 of record JAWNPR010000039.1, read on the forward strand.
AATATTAATTTCATAAATATATATTACAACACCTAAAGCTAGCTACGAATTATACAGCAAAAAAGAAAACAACAAAAAAAAAAAACATAAATTAATAAACAAAAAAAAACTTAAAAGTTTCACACAATTTCCATTTTGATACATAACTATATATATATATTGAAATAAGTTAGAAGCACGTCTATAAATAAGTTAAGTTAATTAAATTAATTGTACATATGCATTCGAATTTTTAACATTTCTATTTGTTTTTTTTAACTATATTTGATATTTTAGAACTGTGTATATATATAGTTTTATTCTGTCTTTTTGCAACCTAGTACCATAAATTTGTACCAAAATAAAAAGTAATGAAATAAATTCTTAAATAACAAACAAATACAAAATGCAACGCCCTGTACCCGTGCATCTGCCTACAACAAACAACCACAAATTGTTAAAAAAAAAAAAGAAAATATATATATAAAAAATAAAAAAAAACTATTTATTATAATTACAAAATGAAGCCCTGAACCGTAATAAGTAGTGCCCAAACAACAACAACTAATACAAAGCAAACAAAAGTATATATATATATAAAAATACAAACAACAAAATTAGCATTTAAATGAAAAAAAAAAAAAAACGTTATAACGAATTCTAAAACAACAGCCTAAATAGTTATTAACAAATGGAAAATAGTGAAAGAAAAACAATGAAACAAATTATAGCACAATTTTGTATAAGAAAAACAAATTCATGAATAACCCCAAATACTTTCAAAATAACAAAATTAGAAATTTATATATACAAAGCTAAACAACATTATAAACTCTCTCACACACACAGTGGAATACTTAGACACACACACACACACACATACACCTGCAATTGAATTATGCATTTAATATCTATTATTATTTCTGCTACTATATATAAATATATATATAGATTTTTTATCGGAAAAGCTGGGAGGATTCATTGTTGATTGGCTGTGTTAAAAAGAAAAGAAAGGAAAAACTGAATGCAAAAAAAAAAAAAAAAAAATGGCAAAGTAGGGATATCTACATATATACATCTATATATATATAGATATAGATATAGTTCGAACAGGAATGCCGATTTGCTGGTAAGTGTCGAGTGTTAGAGATCAAGTTAACTGATTTAACTTTAGGTTAGTTTTCGCTAGGCATGGGATAGGGTACTATATACGCAACTGTATATATATATATATACGTACAGTTTTAATTTCGAGCAAACTTCAGTTCAAATCATCTACATATGCATCTATATATACATATATATCTAAGTATTAAACTGTTAGGCACATTAATATATTACATATATTATCTATTATATATTCCTCTTTGCCTATGTTGATTTAAGTTTTATGATTTTTTTTTTTGTTTTGTTCAGTGTATAAGCAATTGTCTATGAAATATACAACCAAAAAAAAAAAAGAAAGAAAAGAAATATAAAGTTAAAAACCAAAATGCAAACCACATAGATGTTAAATGTTATATTTGTGTTATTGTCACTTGTCACTGTTCGTTCACTGTCACTGATCACTTGTCACTGTTTATATGTTGTCTTTGTCCCGCTCACACACACTCTTCAAAAAATAAAAAAAAAATAAAATAAATAAAAACTATTACATAATAATAATTCAGACATATTTTATATAAGTCTATGTACCTTTTTGCTATGTATTGTATTTCTATGTACTAAAAAAAACACACACACACATATATAAATATACACAACCTCTCTCACACACACACACACAGTTGCATATTATATAGAAAGTTTCACAAGCAAAAATATAAATTAAAAAAAAAAAGAATTTTTCAAAAAAAACATTTGTTATGCAAAAAGTAAAAGAAAAACACAAAAAAAAATACTAAACTTAATGGCATTAATTTTTTAAGTAATTAATTATAATAAATAATTGTACATGTGTAAATGGAAATTTTGGAATTTACAAAATTCAAACAAAATGAATTTACATGAAAAAAAAAAACACACACAAAAAGAGAAAGTGAAGAAATACTAAGAATTAATATTATGTGCGCTACGTTTATGTTTGTACTTAACAAATCTCTATTAATATTTAAATTTATTAATTATAAATTAAATATACAATGAAATTGCAACAACAACAACAACAGCAACACAGGCAACAACAACAACAACAACAACACATACACTTAATGTTTGAAAACAAAAAAAAAACAACATTAAAAAAGAGAAAATGAAAAAGACTAAATAAAATATTAATGAAATAAGAAGAGGAAGAAATGGAAGAAGTGTATATGCGCTTAGATTTTGCCCAGCTTATTGGCCATATCCACAATCATGTGCAGATTGGAATTGAGAGTTTTGATCTGATTGAGTGTGGTCGAGTCGAGCTGCTTGAGCACCTCACGCTTCACCTCCGAGAGCTTTTGGGGTTTCAGCTTGAGCACGCCCGCCTTGGTGGGTATGTGAACATTGGCACAGCGATCTGGAAAGCTGCAGCAGGAGTTGATGATTAGGATAGGAGATGAAGAAATGATAAGCTAGCGTCTCACGTTTGCACGGCAAGCGGACTGCCGCCAGTGGAGAGCGCCAACTCGCCGGGCTTGGGCCAGCGCAAGAGTGCCATGGTTGGCTGTTCGACGCGTCGCAGCACTGAACGATCCACGGATTGAACCTGAAGCCGTGTCGGCGGTGGCTGTTGAGACTGCTGAGGTGTGCGCAGGCGGCTGCTGCGCGTAATCGATTGGCTGCGCGTTGTGGGCGGAGGTGCTTGAAAGAGATAGAAGGAGAGAGAGGGAGAGAAAGAGATATATAAGAAGAGAATATAAAAAGAAATTAAAGTAAAGCCAGCTGAGACCGCTTGAGTGAAAGATAATCTGAACTTTTGATGATATTTCAATCATTCTGCTCATATTTTATGCATACACGTAAATAACACACACATACATGTGCTCTGCTAACTGCGCAGTTGACGCAGCGACTGACGCTTGGGCTGCAATTTGAACTTAATGATGGGAACTTTTTTATTGAATAACTTTTCTTATCGATAGATTTTTCTTATCAAACTTTCAATAATAACACTGCAAATGTGTGTATTTGCGAAAACACAAGACTTTAGCATTGGATGTACGTTTTCATTTTGCATATTTGGAGCGAAGGGAGCCTGGTATCAAAAATCTAAAAATTATAAAATCTTTGTATTTTTCGAAAAGTATACAAATTACGTTTAAAAAATTAAGTAATATAATCGATTCTTAGTGATAAAAAGGAAATGGGATGAGTTATCAAAAAAAAAAAAATAAATAAATAAATAAATAAATAAAAAAATAAAAAAAATAAATACAATAAATAAATAAAACAAATAAATAAATTACTACAAATGGAATGAGTTATAAAAAAAAAATAATAATAAATAATTAATAATAATAATAATAATAATAATAATAATAATAAATAAAAAAATAAATAAATAAAAAGAAAAATAAATGAGAACTCATAATGTTTATGGTATATGCGAGTATATATGTGGAATATGAAATGTCTAGCTTTTGTGGTTTACGAGATCTCCAAGTTGATACGCATGGACCAAAGAAGAGACAGGTGGAAATGGCTACATAAACTCAGATTAGACGACAAGCAATAAAGAATATTATGATGCAACGCCTCCTTATAAATTTAAAAAATTTTCAAATTATCAACTAAAAATTGGTGCTTATGCTTAAAGTGCAATAAGATCAAAATGTAAATGATGATCGATTTATGAAAGAAACTTGATCTCTGCTTAACTACAACAAATTTCAAATGTCCAGCCTTAATAGGTTCAGAGATTGACGTGAACAGGCTAGCTTATAGAGCACCTTACAGAGAGCAGAGAACCTTACAGAGAGCAGAGGATCTTACAGCCGGATGTATTGGGCTACATCGATTCAGCTCATCGCTCTGATCAAGAATATATATGTACTTTATGGGTTGTGCCACGCCTCCTTCTGCCTATTACATACACTTTCATTTTCAATGGATTCTGGTTATATATACAGATCTTTAAATGACTCCTGAACTCACCCAGCCAGCGATAGTCCTCAAAGTGCTTGAGATTGAGCTGCAGAAAGTCGTTCCATTTCATGTGCAGCACTTGCTGATGCGTGCGTGCGAGCAGGAGCTGCAGCTGATTGTGCACCTCTTGTATGCTGCGCTTGCCCAGCTCATCGATCTTCTCCAGCGTCGACTCGAACTTCATTTGGGCTATGAGCAGCTGATCTTCACGTTCCGCCTCCTGGCGCAGCTGCTGGCGATTGCGTTTGACTATTTTGGTGCGAGGCATCTCTCAAACTGAAAAACGTATTCCCGGAAAATGCCTTCGACTTGGATTTTGATTAAGAATGCTGCGCCTGCTGCGATTAAGCATGGAAAATTTTTATTTTAGCTTGCGAGAAAACTTAATTTTTAAATACACTTTAAAAAACAATGAAATATGGGAAATGGAACTTAACAAACTAAACGAACATAAAATACGTAAATTACGGTATATGATAAGCGACAACATATATGTATATGTAAATTTAGATACGTTATTTAAGATAGAAAAGCCAGAGAACGAGCTGCATGAATTATTTCAAGCCAGCCTTGTTAGCGGTATTCACAATCAATTGCAAACTTTCGTGCAATGTACGAATTTGATTTAGTGTATCCTCATCGAGATTCTCCAGCAGCTCCGCTTTCACCTCGGCCAGTTTCTTGGGCCGTAGCGATAATACGCCATTGCGTATGGGTATATTCACATTCGCAAATTTATCGGGCATGCTGCAATCAATGGGGAATCAGTTAATCCGAAAGAGATACAAGAGTCTGGAGATTACTTACACCTGAGCCACAATGGGACTGCCGTATTTGGAGAGCGCCACCTCGCCGGGCTTGGGCCAGCGCAGAAAGGCCATGGGCGGTGTGCTGGGCGATGTGTTGCGTTTCTTAAGCATGCGCGGCGTACGATCTGCACTGATGGCCTTCGGCCGTGTGGCCATGGGTGTACGCATTTTGCTGCGCGAATTGCGATGGGCAGTCGAGAGTGTGCTGCCGCCGCCTATGGCGCTGCTTGTATTTGCCAGTACCTTGGGTAGAACGCTGCCGCAGGCCGAACGACTGCGACGCTCACGACGCGCACGCGCCGAATGCAGCGGTCCGGGTGTGCGCATTGCCTTGGCCGAGCGCAGCATGGAGCCAGTGTAGGCCGAGAGCGTGCTGGCGCTGCTGCAGCTGACGGCGCCGCCCAGGCTGCTGTCCTCTGTAAGGTAGCCTGAATAGAGTTGTGCACCGACAGCAAATGTGACGTGGGTAGATGAGGATGTGATTGTATGTATAGGCGAGAGTGAGTGTGTGTGTGTGTGCGTGCGAAAGTGTGTGACAAAAATGTTAGAATAAGTAGAAGTTTAGAGCAAAGATTCGAGAACGCGCCACCAAAAAGCAAAGAGAAAAATATGATAAAATTATTTAAAAAAAAAAAACTTACCTTCGTCATTGCGACTGCTTGCTGCTCCAGTTATAGCTGCGCAGTTGCTGCCGCTGCCACTGCCAGTGCCGACGCCGCCATTTGTTGTATTGCTGTACATGGACTGTGAGCCCAGATGCTGCGTCTGATCGCTGGCCTTGAAGTCACCGAAATGCTCCAGATTGGGCAGAATCTCAAGGAAATCACACATTTTCATTTCGCGCAGCTCTGTTTGCAGGCGCAACGTGACGCCCTGCAGCTGCGTCTCGATCATTGCATTGTAGCGCTGCTCCAGATCATCGATGCTCATCAGCACGGAATCCATTTTTAATTCGTATATGCGTATCTTTTCCTCGCGATTGGCGGCTTCGCGGTTTCGTTTCGAGTTCTTTGTGACTTTGGTACGCGGCATAATTGCAGCGATTTTCGTGTAAGTATATTCAAAATTTCGTCTAATTCAAAATATATATAATTATTTTTGATATTGTCTTTGTGGCGCAAAAAGCAAGCGTCTCTCTATATTTTATCTGTTTCTTTTGAGTTTTTCCGCCTCGTCTGTCTGTACAGCTGGCTTCGATAGGTTGGCAGCATTGACATATAGCGTGCAAAATATCGATAGTATATTTGAAAGTATCGACTCAAAACTTAACAGTGCATTTTGAGTAATTTGACAGTGTGTTGTAGCGTTTTATTTTATAATTCATTTAAATTAAGTAATTATGTGTGCGTGGCACGGCGTATTTATTTCTTGACTGCTGTTTATGTACAGCTTGTTAGATATGTGCGTATTTATTGTAATTTGATTTTCTGCAAGCACTGTTATATACCTGCAGTTCGCTGCCGCTGTTAATGCTGTTTTCTTTGTGCTCCACACTGAATGTTAACATTTGTGTCTTGTTTGCATGCGTGAACAGGAAACTTGACCGTTATATTTTTGAATATTTTTATTTAGTATTATTTTAATTGAATTATAGATTTTGTATTATTTATTTTATTTTATTTATATTTGAATCTTATTTTTATTTTATTTTATTTTATTTATATTTGCATCTTATTAATTTTTAAGATCTCTTTGAAAATACTAAAAATAAATACAAAAATTATATGAGAGATTGAAATGATCTAGTTAGTTTAAAATCAGTATTTTTTATAATTTTCTTTCTATGAGTATTTTTTTTATTATTTTTATTATAGAATATGTTTATATAGAATGTTTTCATAATTTTAAAAATTTATTAAATGCATTAATTTTTGTACGCTAAATATTGTTAAATTATATGATGAAGTCATATAAAATTGGATACATTGTTTAAATTTTAGTCAAATAAAAAAGTTAATGAATTTATAGTTAATAAATTAATAAACAAAAATTAATGTGATTATTTCACATTGTATTTAACAAAATAATTTCCAGTATTGCAAACATGATTTACAAAAGTTACGTCATATTTCCATTAAATATAGAATAGTCAAGAGAACATTTCGCTGTACGCATTGCCTCAGATAGCTTGAAAAGTGCTTTTTGAGGGCGAGTGAGCCGAATTCGGAGCACATTTCAAGACTACAAGAACAGAACTAGCCCAAAAATTACAGCCGCAATCCTATTAGGCAGACCCGCCCTCTGCTCCACCACATGCCGAATTCGTATGTAGCAAGAGCAAAGCATAAATTGCATACTCTGGCAGTTTGTTAGTTCTGCTGCGAGTATCTATAAAGTAGATATGAATGTATATCGCTGTGGGCTGTGCCATACATCTATATGTATGCATTTGTATCTCTGTCTGCATATATAACTGCATCCGTATTGGTAGCCTTATCAGTGCAGTTATACAGATACAGATACAGATACATATACAGATACAGATACAGATACAGATACAGATACAGATACAGATACAGATACAGATACAGATACAGATACAGATACAGATACAGATACAGATACAGATACAGATACAGATACAGATACAGATACAGATACAGATACAGATACAGATACAGATACAGATACAGATACAGATACAGATACAGATACAGATACAGATACAGATACAGATACAGATACAGATACAGATACAGATACAGATACAGATACAGATACAGATACAGATACAGATACAGATACAGATACAGATACAGATACAGATACAGATACAGATACAGATACAGATACAGATACAGATACAGATACAGATACAGATACAGATACAGATACAGATACAGATACAGATACAGATACAGATACAGATACAGATACAGATACAGATACAGATACAGATACAGATACAGATACAGATACAGATACAGATACAGATACAGATACAGATACAGATACAGATACAGATACAGATACAGATACAGATACAGATACAGATACAGATACAGATACAGATACAGATACAGATACAGATACAGATACAGATACAGATACAGATACAGATACAGATACAGATACAGATACAGATACAGATACAGATACAGATACAGATACAGATACAGATACAGATACAGATACAGATACAGATACAGATACAGATACAGATACAGATACAGATACAGATACAGATACAGATACAGATACAGATACAGATACAGATACAGATACAGATACAGATACAGATACAGATACAGATACAGATACAGATACAGATACAGATACAGATACAGATACAGATACAGATACAGATACAGATACAGATACAGATACAGATACAGATACAGATACAGATACAGATACAGATACAGATACAGATACAGATACAGATACAGATACAGATACAGATACAGATACAGATACAGATACAGATACAGATACAGATACAGATACAGATACAGATACAGATACAGATACAGATACAGATACAGATACAGATACAGATACAGATACAGATACAGATACAGATACAGATACAGATACAGATACAGATACAGATACAGATACAGATACAGATACAGATACAGATACAGATACAGATACAGATACAGATACAGATACAGATACAGATACAGATACAGATACAGATACAGATACAGATACAGATACAGATACAGATACAGATACAGATACAGATACAGATACAGATACAGATACAGATACAGATACAGATACAGATACAGATACAGATACAGATACAGATACAGATACAGATACAGATACAGATACAGATACAGATACAGATACAGATACAGATACAGATACAGATACAGATACAGATACAGATACAGATACAGATACAGATACAGATACAGATACAGATACAGATACAGATACAGATACAGATACAGATACAGATACAGATACAGATACAGATACAGATACAGATACAGATACAGATACAGATACAGATACAGATACAGATACAGATACAGATACAGATACAGATACAGATACAGATACAGATACAGATACAGATACAGATACAGATACAGATACAGATACAGATACAGATACAGATACAGATACAGATACAGATACAGATACAGATACAGATACAGATACAGATACAGATACAGATACAGATACAGATACAGATACAGATACAGATACAGATACAGATACAGATACAGATACAGATACAGATACAGATACAGATACAGATACAGATACAGATACAGATACAGATACAGATACAGATACAGATACAGATACAGATACAGATACAGATACAGATACAGATACAGATACAGATACAGATACAGATACAGATACAGATACAGATACAGATACAGATACAGATACAGATACAGATACAGATACAGATACAGATACAGATACAGATACAGATACAGATACAGATACAGATACAGATACAGATACAGATACAGATACAGATACAGATACAGATACAGATACAGATACAGATACAGATACAGATACAGATACAGATACAGATACAGATACATTAGTATCTCAATCCCATTTTCACAGAGGTCCTTCATCTTTTTTTGGTCTTTCTTCTTAGCTTCCATTTGAGCTGACAATTCATTGCAATGGCAACAATTCAGTTCAATCCATTGATTAGATTTTTGTAATTAAATTGAAATGTCCATTGAGACAGCTGAGGCAGTCGAAATGTCAAAGTTTTTAATTGACAAAGCCAAAGCAAAAGTTAGTCCGTCTTAAGGCCACAGGCGAATAGGCCAAATCGAGTGCTTTTGGCACAATTGATATGCGGTTATGTCAAAGGCATATCCAATCGGCGTAAACGTCAACATTTTCGCTGCACTTTATTTTGTGAGTGAAATGCAACAAAAATAACGCCAACAACAACAACAGCAACAACAGTGAAAACCCAATTTGCGCGACCAAACGATGCGTTAAGCATACAAAATGCAAAACGGAAGCGACTTTCATGGATAGATTACACACAGCGACTTACTTTACACACACACACACACACACACACACACACATAGAGAGACGGGCACACATATACACATATATATATATATATACAGAAGCCTGTGTAACCGCAGCTCTTTGGCTCTGTTTGCGTATTTGCAACTGTTGCATATTGCAGTGCGTGCAACGCTTTTATTGTGGCGCCTGTCGCTGCTGCCACATGAAGCTGCCTTGCATATGCGGCAACGATAGCATCCGACCAGGTGCATCATTACATTTTGCATATATTGTAGAACAGGTGCAACAGCCAGTTGGACAGGCACAACGAACGCCACACAAAGACCAGGATATACAATCCAGACAGCCAGCCAACCATGGCAGCCATATCGAAAGATGTGGGCATAATAGGGCTGTTGCTGCTGCTGTTAGAGCTGTTGGAGCTGTTGGAGCTGCTGATGTTGTTGCTAGTGCTACTCGCAAAATAAATACAATGCGAGTCAAAAATATCCTATAATTGATGGGTTGAAGTAAAGTGTTTCATAATATACTTACATAATACATACAATACTTAATATTAATTATATATATATTCTTTATAGATTATGTATTTGCTAAAATAAAAGAAATGGAATGCAGAGAAATATACAAATTATATTAAGGGATAAAATGAACAATAAATAATATACATATGCTTTAAAAATATGAATCATTTCATTGATTACATTTATTTATAACTATTTTTTCAATAATTTTTCAATATTATTTATTTTATTATTTCTGCTTTAAATATTGAAAATAAATAATGGTAAACAATAATATTATCTAAATATTGAAAATATATAATGGCAATCAAGTCAATATATATATTTACATAAATATTGAAAATATATGAAATAATATAAATATAGAAAATATACAAAGGCAATTAAATTATCTAAATATTGATAATATATATATTTATATATTTATACCCTGAACCCATTGAAAATGGGAATTCAGGGTATAATGTTTTTGTGAAAATGTATGTAACAGGCAGAAGGAGACGTAAAGTATATATATTCTTGATCAGCACAAAAAAATAAGTTGATATAGCCCTGTCCGTCTGTCCGTCCGTCCGTCCGTCCGTCCGTCCGTCCGTATGAACGTCGAGATTTCGGAAACTACAAAAGCTAGAGAGCTGAAATTTTACTTGAACGCTCGTATCTTAGTTACGCAGTACAAGTTTATTTTGTTTTTTCGATAACTCATTCCATTCCTTAATTATCGATAAAAAATCGAAAATTCGTTTACGTTTTTTAGGTTTTTCGAGCATAACTTCTACACCGTTTTAGCTTGAGACTTCAAATTTAGATAGATATTATGGATACGCAGATTTTGTAATTTTCAGATTTTAGATGCCACGCCCCCTTCGCCCGCAATTTGAAAAAAAAAAACGTATTTTAAATACTTGAGACTTGGTATTTAACAAATAGAAAAATTTGAATGCAATTAATATATTTTGAAAGTTTCATGAAGATAGTCGATCTAGAAACGGAGTTATAAGCGTTCAAAGTACAGCCCATCCCACCCCCAACCGACGGCAGCAACTGCGCGGTTAGCAGAGCGCGCGCTATACGTGCGTAAAGAAGAAGAATATTAATTTTTTTGCAGGGTTCAGGGTATCTCGTAGTCGAGCCGTCTCGACTAGAGCCTTCTTACTTGTTTATACTTTAAATGCTGAACACATCAAGGAAATGTTTCATATTTCTAAAGTATATAAATATTATTTATTGGCTACTCATTTTCAATTATAAAATTCTATTTTAAGAAAATTCTATAAACCCTTTATATTTTGGATTGTACATTTAATTCCATAAATTTCTTTAATTTTCAGTATATTTTAGTATGGGAATTTACCTAATCGATTATGTCGTTTATATGAATTTGTTACACAAAAATATAATTGAAATTATTAGTTCTCAAAAACCATTTATTTTTATCTTTATCTAATATTCTATCTATCTTACTCCTTCTCTGTATTCTCTCTTAAGTTTAGAGTTAGTTTTGTCTCTCTAATTTTCCCTCTCTATATTTATTTACTCTCCTTCTCCCTCTCTCTTTTTCTCCCTTTTTCATTCCCTCTCCCTCCCTTTCTTTCTCGTTCCATTATTTTTCTATTCCATTCTCACGGTATTCTTCTAATTCCTACTACCACTCGCTCTCAACGTATTCTTTTATTAAATCTTTCTTTTTCTTTTATTTTTATTGTAAGTATTATCTTTACATTTCAATCGGATTTCATATTTTTAAAATATTTGGAAATTTATGTGGAGGAGGAGGACAATGTTCTAAGTGGTAAGTTTATGTTGTATTGTGATAAGAACATGTTCAATAATTAGTTATAAGGAATGAATATTAAGATAATTATATAAAGTATTTTATTATCAAACTAATTTCAAGAAAATCCATCTCTAATTTAAGTCAAAAATCTCTACAAAATTCTTTTCCTCTCCTCTGCTCGGTCAACCATAATCTGTGGCTTAAACGCCTCCGCTACAAAATAATTGTTGAGATCAGCTGTTTGTTAATATTTGTAATTACAAAAGGGTTACATGGGCATCTATGTACAACGCTTGGGCAGTTTGTCCTAATTTCGTATGCTTCATCTATTCTATTTCTTGTTCTTCTATGTTTAAATTGCTTGTTCAACTACCCTGACGGCAAAGTACACAGACATAGTCGATAGTAAATAGGTGTTTGGAAAAAGCAATAATTTGAATGTTATGGCTTTTTAATACAAGCATGTGTTCTAGTAGTAGTGGGTAGCGGAGGTAACAGCCCCTCGACCGAACTACCCTTACGGTACGGCAGTAATGAGCCAAATATTGAATTGTGTGTGCTCTAAGTAGGGAGTAAGTATCGTAAACTCAATTAAATTTTCGTCTAGCATTCTTGTCAATATAAAATTACACACATAGACATGCACCCCCATCGTCTCAAGCACAGGTGTGCGTGTGTGTGTGTGTGCACTTGATGTGTGTTTCAGTAATTTCCAACCCGTTCCATAACACTCAGTTTGCCTGCAAGTTGCACTCAAAAGGCGAAAGTGACTCGCAGCTGTTCCATTTCCCGAAACGTTCCTCGCACAGCTTGCCCCAGCGTATGCAACAGAGACATCGAGCAGTCGCTTCTAGCAGGCAGCGGCAGCAGTTGCATTCGATTGCCAGCCATCGCCAGAAGGAAAGCCATAGACAGCGATAGAGCGACAGAGCAGCCAGCGTCAACGTCAGCGTCAGCGTCAGCGTCAGCATTCAACTAAACGGTCTGAATTTCCGTTGTGCATCGTTCGCATTCGCATTTGGCATCTCGTTTTGCACTCTACACATTCCACATTCATTTGCCATTCATTCGACATTCGGTTTTGGTTATTTGGACTGTCGGTCGAGCTAACTGGACTTGTGCTAACGGTATAGCACGCTGTCCGCTAACTTTCGTCTAACCGGCGCTGTTGGCTTTTGTTTTTCTGTTATTGTTGCCTTTGTTTATTAGTGCGTGTCTTTAGTTTGCGCTCGTTTGCTTTGAGCTGTTTTTTCGTAACTGAAGAGCGAGACGGATAACAGGAGTGCACGACTACGACGACGACGACGACGACGACGACGACATAATTAAATTAAAATTTACTCATACACACACATATACATTTGTGTCGTCGGCAGAGCCAACTAACTAATCACATTACCAGCCATCAGGCATTGACATCGGCGGCGGCAGTCGGCCAACAGCGCAACCAGAAGACATTCATAGTTTGTGTTGCATAGTTTTTGGCGCGCGACATATACACACAACCTCTTAACGCAAATTGAGAAAGCAAAAAGTAAAAAAAAAAAAACATAATAAAGGAAAAATAAATAAAGGAAAGGAAAAGGAATTCCGTGCTACGTCCTTGTGTGCCACTTGAGAGGTCTACTTCACGGGCGAAGCAAGAAACTGTTCAACTCTTTTGTCTGGTAAGCGAATGCTCAAATTGAAAACCATTTCATTTTAATTATATTACAATGTGGGGAAGCTGTTAATGAAACCAGAAATAAATGCACTAAAGAGGCAGAAATCCAATTATAAATCTTTATATATACATATGTGTATATGTATGTTTAAATTAAATTTATTTGATTTCAAATAAATAAAAATTATGTGAAATAAATTCAAATTATAAATATATTGAAAAAAAAAATAAATAAAAAATATTAATTTAAACTAATATTATAAATTTATAAAAAAAAACATGTATAAATATTAAAAATGATCTTATATATGTATATATGTTTTAAATTAATATATATGATAAAAAATATAAAATAAATAATACTTATAATTTTATTATATTTTTAATTATATGAGTTTATTTTTATTTATTTCAATTTTTTTATAATTTTATATAAAATTGATAAATTTAAATTGATTAGAAATAAATAAATATTAAACACGAAGTATTTTTATCTTTTATATTTATAAGAGAAATATCTGAAAAAAATATTTCTAGAAAATAATTATTGATTATAATTATTCGTCTATGTGCATTTGAATTGAAAATTAATTTTCTAATACATATATACATATTTTTTAATTGTAGATATTTCTAGATAATATTACTACAATTTTCAAATAATTTAATGTAAATAAATATTTAAATATAAATGGATATACATAAAATGAATACAAATAAAATAAATTTATTAAAAATATATAAATAGTAAAATTGTTGTAATTTTTTAATCTATATATATTTTATATATAAATACTTTAAAAGTATTTAAAAAAATAAATACAAATGAAATAAATACAAACAACATAAAATTTTAAAATATTAATAGATAATAAAATGTTTGTATTTTTTTTTAGATAAGTTAAACGTAATATAAATAAATATAAACAACATAAATTTATTAAATATTAATAAATATGAAAAGTTTTGTATTAACGTATTTTTATTTATTTATTATTTATTATTATTTTTTTTTTTGCTTTATTTCCCTTTAATCTAATTTTGAACATTTTATATTCTCATAAAACTTATGGATAAATGTATATATTATACAGTGTTTAGCTGCTGCTCGTTATAAAATTTTTTGTTTATACTTTATATTTATAATATATATTTCGAATATAATTTTTCGCATATTTGCATTAGAATTAAGAGAATTAATTTTATTTTGATGATTTAATAGAGCTTCCGGGGAAATTAAGAATTCATAGAAATAATTTTAATTGGAATTAGTTTAGATTGGATCATCGAGAAAAAACTTGTATATATTTATAATATAATATTTATTATTCTTTCTATATACAAACTTAATCTTCAAATCTATTTAAAGTTTTTATAGTAACTATATTTTTTTAATATAATTGCTATTAAAACTTTCATTATCTGAACTCAAGTAATCTATTTCCTACTAAGCATTTTATAAAACACTTAAAATGATTATTAAGTCACACTTTATCGAAGCGAATGTCTCATATGCAGTAACATAACATTAACCAAAAGTACAGGCCCCGCTCGCTATAAAGAGTCCATGTGTAACCGCATTTAATGGCATTTTCAATTTCCTGTTGTCCTCCATAAATCGTCGAGCAATTTAAACACCAAGCAGCAGCAGCAGCAGCAGCCGCATCAGCAGCAGCAATAAAAACAAAGCAATGCAAAAAGCAAAAGCAAAAAAAAAAAAAAAAATATATATATATATATATATATAAAGTAGTATAAACAGTTCAGAAATTGTGTTGATGATTAAAAGGTCGTGGCGTTGCCATTATTAACCTCAGCGCCAGGCTACCCCATTGTCTGGTCTATAAATTTTTTAATGAGCGAGCTGCGCAATAAAATTGTCATTTACTCACGCAAGCAGCCTTTCAATAAATATTGAAGCGAGTGCTAGACCAGTCCCGGACAGGACTGGAGAGACCATACCCAGGCCCAGGCCCAGGACAGGACTCCATTGTCCTGCTGCATCTGCGGTTAATGTGAGCGAGCTGTCTGTTCCAATGTCATTTACTGTCTGATCTACATATATGCCTACATACATACATACATACATATATGCATCAATGCACTTCTATATATATATATATATATATATTATATATGTTGCTGTCAGCGCCACGCCCACGGGCAATTATTATGCCATATATATGCATATGAATTATTTTTTATGTCTTTTATCTGAAATTCAATTAAAAAACATTTTGTACGCAAAGCAGACATTCGTATTTTGCTGGTATACCCTGTATATATACATGAAATTGGCAGTGGGTTAGTTTAAAACAATTTATGAACTATTTTTTTTATAGTTTCAAGTTCATTATAAATTAATAAATCTTAAGTCTTGATCTATGTTGTCTATGCTGTTTGTTCTCAGCGTTTCTCAATAACTTATATTGTCTTTTTTTTTCAATTTAAATATTATATTTTTTTAATGATAAGTGGAACACTATATTCATGTATTTTTTACTATTCATATTCTGCTTATCTTTCGTTGAATATTTGAAATAAATTGATATATTTTTTATGTTCTAAGTCAATTAATGTATTAATGATTCATTAACTCTTTATATTTTCTTATTTTTAATTTTTTTAAAATTATTTTTATTTTTAATTATTTCGCTGGACTTCAAATAAAGTTTCGGAATAAGTTTCATGTAGTTATCTTTTTTTTTTTTTTTTAATTTAAAAACAGTATTTTTTAAATTTCAGTCGGTTATTAATGAATTTTGGATTATTAATATTCCGCTTATTTTCTGCGCCTTTCTTTGTGCTTCTCTTTTTATATATATTTTTTAATTTTCTGAGTCGATAGTTATCGAAAATTTATTAATTTTGAATTATTTATATTCAGTATATCTTCTGCACCGTTCTCCGCGCTTCTCAATGAGTTTCTTTGGTTATATTAAATAAAATTAAAAACAAAATTTGTTTAATTTGAGTCTATTGCTAATGAACTTTTAACTATTCATATTCTGTTTATCTTTAGCGCTCTCCTGTGCGCTTCTCAATGAGTTTTATATTGTATTTTTCTTGTTTCTCTTGATTTATTATTACAAAAAAAAATCTATATTTTCATATTTTATGTGAACTCAAGCAGTTTGATTACATTCATAAAGTTATTTATTATGCTTTGATTTGTAATGAATACAAAAAAATTAATTGAATTGCATTTGGAATTGATGCGCCGCTCGATTTTGTTGTTTATTTGTGTGTTGGCTGGCCGAGAGATGATTGAATTACGCTTTCAGTCACAATCACATTCATGGCATTCACAGCAGTGAAAAGTATTTGCATAACATGCGAGTATTACAGGTGGGGCTGGGCAGCAAGGGTGCGGGGGAGGGCACTGCTAAGTGTGGGGCTACGGGGAGCTTACTACGTGATATTTTCTGAATTTGGGGACTGCCATTGCGCTGGGCTTTGGTTGTCGTTGAATGCCGCACGGAATTAAACATGTTTCAATTAATTTTTAATTAAATGCGCAATTCCTATTTATTTATTTTCATATACATATATAATAAACAACAATAAATAATTGTTAGTTGGCGATTTGAATAACAAATGTCCATTTGTTTGCCAACTAATTCCATTTTTTTTTTTTTATTGTCAATGCAGAAAAACTAAAATGAAAATTGTAATCTACGTAAAAATAAATTTGTTCATTTAATCTGCTGAAACATTTTTAACAGCTCAATTACGCGCATTGAAAAGCAGAGAAAAATTGAATTTATTGTTACAGTATATACAATCGGGAATTAAGTGTACTAATATATATAGAAATATTTATATGCATTTGAATATGTATAATGAATAATATATTTAAAAAAAAATCTATAATGTATTATTAAAATCGAAGAATAAAAGTAAATGATAAAAGACTGAAAATATTAAATTTTAAATTTAATAAAATAATTTTATAAAATATAATAATAAAAGTAAATGATAATAAACAAATGATTATAATAATTTAAATTAAAATAAAAATTGTATAAAATATAATAATAAAAGTAAATAACAATAAGCTACAAATTATAATCATTGAAATTAATAATATTAATGTTAAGGTATTAAATTAGCATGAACTGGTTCCACACTTAATAAATAAATACAAAATAAAAGCAAACAATATAAAATGAAAATTAAATTATAATACAAAAACAATAGTGTAAATAATAATAAAAAATAAAATAAATAATATACAGTATATGTAAAATAAATAATAATAAAAAATAATACAAATAAATAACAAACATTAATTATAATTTGTTGTACAATATACGTTATATAATCAATTATATATTTATAAAATAAATTATATATAATATATATAACATAAATAATAATAAAATATAATTCAAATATATAACAAAAATTATTTATAATTTGTTGCACAATATACGTTATATAATTAATTATATATTTAGAAATCTTTTTATATACACATATTAAAAATAAATTTGATATATTCTGTGTTTTTTAACACATGGATTTGTTCTTTATTTCTGAATTTTCTAATTTGCATTTGTGTTTTTCTTATACTTCTCTACTTATGATTCCCAGATTACAATACTCTTGCATTGATGTACGATCCTCATTTCATCTTAATTTATTTACTTTTGCTCTTCTTTATTTGATTTGTTTCTTATCTTAAGTACTTAATTAGCTTCAGGTTGTTGCTTATCTCTTTTTGCTTTTTTATAGCTTCTTCCTTCTATTCTCACTTCTCTTATCATTGCATACATTTTTTTTTTTTTTACTAATTTAATGAAGCTTATCATATTATGCTTATCATATTATGATGTGGCGCTTCTCTCTTTACTTCTATCTGCTCTTCTCTTTAGCTTCTCTTATCATATTTCTTAATGCTCTTGTTTTATTGCGCCTTTCTTACATTGTTCTTTAGCTACTTTCTCTCTTATTGCCATCTGCGCTTCTCTTTACGCTTCACGCTCATAAAACTTAAGCTCTGCTTAGGCATTTGGAATTAAGTCAAGCTAGTTCCATGTTTTTTCATCAGCCTGTCACAAATTGAATTGAATTGAGTTAACTTTTAAGCAGTCTCAACTCGAATTACATTTAATGCATTTGCTTTGACTTTTGCTTCTTATTGCAACTTATCTTTTTCGGATTTCCTCTCCCTTGCCCTTGGCCTTGCCCTTTCGCATTCGATTCAAATCCAATCTAAACACTTTTATCGCCTTATCGGATAGTTTGTATGCATAATTTGATGTAAAATGCAAAAATGTTAATCGCTTAAGCCATGGTCAGCTTGCATTTGCAGCTCGTTGGGAAAATGCGCTTAAGATGGAAAACTCATCAGACCTGAAACTCTGTCACTGAGCAAGCACTTTTATTTATTTTCTTTATTATTATTATTATTTTTTTTTTTTGCGCAAGCCTTAGCGAGCGCGTCAACAAATTATAATTGTATAGTGAGCAGAGAGAGAGACAGAGAGAGAGAGAGAGAGAGAGAGTGGCAGAGGGAGCAGGAGAGAGGTTTGGGTGATGGAGCTGTTACTTAGGGGTCAGTTTTTTGCGTGCGCTGCTCAACTCATAAAAAGTGCTTCAACAGAAATTTCAAGAGAGAGAGAGAGAGAGAGAGAGAGAGAGAGAAAGAGAGAGAAGATAAGCATAGTGCGTTGAGTGCTGGACAAGCTGACGTTTGTTGAGTGGGCTGCTTGGCGGTGGTGGGACGATGCCGTGGCTGCAGCCAACAGAAAAGTATGTTAATAAAAATTTTAATTTATCGCCAAGCATAAAAAGTGGTAAAGTGCTGCCTCCTTCTGCGCCTTCAAGAAAGCGCCGTTATTTTCGTTTTCATTTTCATTTTCGCATGCTTTTTCTCATTTTTTTTTTATATACATATATATATATATTTTCATATTTTCTGTGCGCTTTAACACGCACAAAACGCATTCGTTGCCGCGACAACTCAATGGCCGTGGCTCCCACGACGCAGCTATGCTGCCAACAGCTGCTGCCACTGCTGCTGCCACTGCTGCTGCCACTGCTGCTGCCACTGCTGCCACTGTTGCTGCTGTCAGTCAGCTGGCCTTTGTTCCTGTCTCGCTGCCTCGCCTCCTCACTTACTGCCATTGTCCCATAATCTGCCCCTCGGTTCATCGCGCGTGTTCATCAATAATAGTTTCAAGTGGTTTTTCGGCCAAGCACGCGATGTGCAACAGCAGCAGCAGCAGCCGACGCGCCGCGTTGCAAGTTAAGTCCAATCATGTCCCATAAGAACCATGGGCTGCCGTCTCCTGCCCTCTCCTGCCACCTCCTGCCCTCTCCTGCCACCTCGTTTGCTGCTGGCAGCCTTTAAAATAGGACGCGTCGCGTCGGCGCCCACTTCAAAGTTCGATTTTCTGTATTGAAAATTGGCGTGCATTAGTTTCAGCTGCCTCTAAAAAAAAAACAGAGGGAAAATAAGAGGGGTAAAGGAGAGGAGAGGAGGCGTGACTGTGTGTGAGCTTGGTCGTGGTTGCATTAGCTTTGGTTGCTTGCAGCTTTAGGCTTTCCTTAAATTAGGGTCAAGACCCTGCCTGAAATGCATTTACCTTCAAGTTTATGAGTCTACAACGCGCTTAAGAGATCTCATTAAAATTATAGAAAAATAATTTGTGATAAATATATATATATATATATATTGATATACTTTAGTTCAATTAACTTCACAAAATTTATGTTTCAATTTATAGATTAAAGATTAAATTTAAACAAACCTATGGGATAAAATCATGAAAGATAATGGAGCTTAAAGAAGCTCTGGATTTTTCAACAAATGAATATTAATAAAATTTTTAAAAAGTTATTTATTAATATTTTTTAATATTTTTAAAAATTTGTTTGATTAAGAATTCCTTTTTTTATATATTATTTTTTTCACATAAATTACAAATAATTTTAACATTTTTATATTTTTTATTTGTTGATTTACATTTTTTATTTACATAAATTCTACAAATAAAAATAAATATATAAAATAAACATATTTTTATAATTATTAACTTTCTTAAAAATAGTTTTGAATATTTATTTTAAACAAAAATTACCTTTTTTTTTACATAAACTCTTTTTTCTGAGTATTTTCTCATTTTATTAAATGCTGCCAGCTTCTCTTGAATTTGATATATTTTATGTAAATATTGCTATTGCGATTGCTATCCATGCACACTGAACTGTGAATGGAATAGATTAAAATAAATAAAAACAAATGCAAAAATTTTGTATGAAATTGACTATATCAGGTTTATGCACAGTTTTGAATGCTAAGCGATGCGTCATTTATTCAATTTCGTTGATTAATTGATGCCTTTGTTTGTGCGCAATGCGTGCGCTTAAAAGTATGCTATAAAATGCGCAGAATGTAATTGTGTTAAGCAGTGCGTATAAATTCTGCCATGCAATACAATATTCGATATAGTTGATTTCGCATTTCATTGCATTGTAAATAACAAAAGTGCTCTTCGTATCTGGACACGCACATATGTGATAGAGAGAGAGAGAGAGAGAGAGAGAGAGGGAATGAAGAGTGAGTGTAATGGACAGCCCACTAAGCGGAAGTGCATTCACAAAATTTGCGCTCTACTTCCTGTTTCCGTGTGGTGTCTCTTACTGCGGTGTGGCTGTGTGACTATATCTCTGTGTGTGTATTTGTGTGTGCTTATGTTTGTTGGCTGTGCAACGGCGCAGAAGTTTGATAAATTAAATTTTACAAACAAGTCCCTTGGCACATTATATATTTCCTACAAATTGTCAATCTACACGCTAAAGCTTTTGAAAGTGGCTAAACAAGGTATTTTAGCTTCAATCAGCAATCCAATTATTTTCCATATTGCACGCGCAATAATCCCTTCTAATTAAATATGCGCACACCACGATCGAGCGTGTATTCTAAGCAACAGACGCCCACATACTAAATCAGCTGTTCTTGTTAATGCCTTCGTTAGGTTGGCATGTGCACTCAACCTCATTAACAGCTGAGATTATGCAACTAATTTAATTCTCTCTCTCTCTCACACACACACCATCATCTCCATAAGCAAGCTGATTTCGTTGAGACAAAGTCATTGTGCTGGAGTCGCTGCCTAACAGCCGACTTACTCGCACACACATATTCTATTCACTCGTTGCAGTCGCCTCGCTCCCTCTTATTCTATTTGCTGTGCAGCTCACACATATGTATGTGTGTATGTATAAAACGGCATCAGCAGCAAGGCGCGCGTTATCTCTGACACTCTCAACAGCGATGGCCACTTTCAGCTCGCGCTGTACTCCCTGCCTTTCAGCCGACTCACTCTTGCACACTTGCATTACCCACACTACTTATACATACATATATAAAACGGGATCAAAAGCGAGAGCGCTTTGTTTTCTGTCATTCTCACAACAACTGTAATGTCCATTCTGCTTGCTGTCTGCACTACTTGCTCTGAGGTATAAAAATATATTTAAAACGGGATCACGGCACTCAGTTTCTCTCACACTCAGAATATTGTCCAACTGTGATAATTATTGAGGGTAATGTTTGGCGAAAGCTAAATCTACTCGAGGTTGTATAGATTTAATTACAAATATGATATATTAATAGAATACAGTGGTGCATAGCTTATGTTAATCAGCAACTTAATAAAATTTAGACATAACAACGTTTTAATTTACATATAAAATAAAAGAAGTGTATATTAGTAATGTTATAAGTATTATTTAATGATATAAGTAAAAGTCTATTAAAAAAATGTATAGGTCACTTATTTTATTAATAATTACAATTTTTTATATTAATAAAAACTAAAAACTAAGCCATTAATACAAACTAGAAATTAAGCTAACAATTTAGCTTATTCAGCTTATTTAGTTACACTCATGTTGTAACATATACATACATGCATATGCATGTATATATTATGTTAGTGTGTGAAAGTTTAGCATAACATCAAATATCATAAATCTACGCTCCTATCTCGAATTGAGTCAAATGTAAATACCCGAACTGAATCGAATAACTTAACAGAGAGTAAGTTGTTCTATTAGCTAAATACATACATACACATAGTTACGTATAGAAAGATACTTGGATCGCAAGTCAAAGATGAACTGAGTGGCTTAGTTTAAGCTGAGCTAAGTGTGAGAGAGATGAAGTAAGAGAGTATGCATATGTTGCACTCATTCTTCTTTTGCAATCTAACGGATCAATGGCGTGAAATGTGTGGATTGAGAGAGCGAGCAAGGCTGATGGACTGAGCGATTGAGCAATACTTGGGCTTTTAACAGTGTGCGAAAAGTATGTAGTACTTTAACAGTGGGAAGAGATAAGCAAAAGTCAGTACGTATGTTTAGTTGTCTATTAAGCTGCGAGCGCTTATACAGGTAATGGAAATGAGACAATGTTAGTTGAGAGCTTGCTGTAAATGTGAGAGAAGACTTTGCCCGCTGCAGTCAGTGGTTCAAGAATGTTCGCTTTATAAATTTGCTTAAGTGAAGAATTAAATACATAATATGTACGATATGTTGTTTTGCCTGTGAATTAATGAATTTATTAACAATAATTTAAGCACGCTATTAAGCCGTAAAGGATAACATTGGAAAATATCATACTAAAGCTACGAATCGGGTATGCAAATGCAGCTGAGCTGATTACTTCTAATTAAAACTACAAATTATGCTCGTTTAAATCTATTTGCAAGTTTCGGCTGTACATTTAATTGCTTTTTGTGCAACTTATTAAAAGGACAGCAACAATTGTAGCAGCAGCAGCAGCAGCAGCAGCAGCAGCAGCAACTAGGTGTGAAAAGTGGGCAATGCATAATTTAACACCTACACGCTTTCAGAACTAGGCCAAAATATATAATCAGTGGGCGTGGCAGGCGGGTAGCCATTAAAAAGAGAGTTTAGAAATTGCACCAGCTAAAAAAAAAGTTATAATAAAAGAAAAAGCTTAAATTACAAGCGTGTATGTGAGAGAGAGAGAGAAAATGCGCCGCATTTTGGCCACGAAGGCGTGTAGGCGTGGCATTTACGTGGCAGCCAACAGCAACCCGGCTACAGATAATTTCTTTTTGCCTTTTCCATTGCAACGAGCATTTTCCCAATGTATTTTTCGCAAAGTTTCCGGTACGCTCGGCAGCAAATTTATTGAACCATGAAATGTTTGTATACGTGTCTGGGCCGAGCCCGTAAAACGGATGCTACACTGAGACGGCAGCAGCAGCAGCAGCAGAAGAAGAGGAAGAGGATATTGGCAGAGAGCAGCAAGCAGGTACGGGCGCCGGCAGAGGGCGAGCAGAGAGCGGCGGCGGCGGCTGGCTGTGGCAAAGAAAGAAGGCGGCACGACAAATGCTTGTTAGTTGTTGCTTCAATTGATACCCTGTAGCTGTCTATAAATAGCTATAAGGTATAATTGCAATTGTGTTGCCTACACTAATTAATTAAATTAGAAGCTGTTAGTTAGTTAGTTAGTTAGTTATCGGAAGTGCTTACATGATTGGCATCTATACTTAAAGACTAATTGGAAATTCTAATGAAGCGATTGGCATTTGGTAATTGGATCAAGCGTATATACATAAATGTATGTATGTGGCCTTTAGTTGATTAGTTTGAGTTGTTAAGTGCTTGAATGGAATTTGAATTTTAACAGTTATGTATCAACATATGTGTATATATATACTATATGATTGAGATTAGCTTGGAAAGTTTGGTTTAGAATAGGTGCAAAGCTGAGAACGAGGGTTTTTATGTTAGTTGTAATTAAAGATGTTCTGAAATGAAATATAATAATATTAATAATCGCTGCAAATCGCTTCTAAGAACTAGAAACAGAGAAATAGACCCTGAAAGCACAGGTAACATCTATATTTATAGCTTGGACTACGTCTAATTACTTGCTAGCTTAACCTAGTATTGTCTTGAGTCATATTTATTATGCACTCTCTCATTAGTTGTGATCTGTTCTCGAGATCAATCGCAAAAACTCATGCTCTCTCGCTCTCGCTCTCACTCTGAGCGGAAGATTTCTTTTTTTTTTTCATTTCTGTTTTCTGTTGAGTTGATCTATTCGTGTAATGCTCGTTAAACGAGCATTCGCATAATAAGACTCAGTAAGTGTATTTACTAAAATAGAAAAATAAATAAAGTTTATTGAACTTGCTTATAAGTTTTAAAACTAAAATTTTTTATGTACATATTTTTATATATTTAGTAAATGAAATTTCTAGTTGATGCAATTAAGCCAAATTCCAATTATTATTATTATTTATTTTTATTTTATTTTAATTTTATATTTATTTTATTTTTATCTTATTTTTATTTTATTTTATTTTTATTTTATTTTTATTTTTACTTTAATTTTAATTTGTATTTTATTTTTCTTTTATTTTTATTTTATTTTTATTTTAGTTTTATTTCATTTTCTGTTTATTTTCATTTTATTCTTATTTTGAAAATTTTATTTTCATTTTATTTTATTTATTTATTTATTATTATTATTATTATTATTATTATTATTATTATTATTATTATTATTATTATTATTATTATTATTATTATTATTATTATTATTATTATCATTATTTTTTACCTAATTATTGTTAATATTTTTATTCACTTTTCTCTTCTACTACTTCAGCTAGGGCATAATTCAAGTCGTTAACTTTCTGACTTGTGATTTTTCTCGCACTTACTTCTTACTTAGCCTCAACATTTACTTTAAGCTTGTTCGTGCCCCTCATTTCCCCCGCATTGTCCACAATTATTTCTTGCTCTTGCTGCTTTACGTGTGGAGAAACTTTGCATCAGAGTTTGGGTCAACGCCTGGCGCTTGGCGATGGCTAGCAGAGTGCTAGCTAGCTTGTTTTTGCTTTGGGTAATATTTAGCTGAAGTTTTTATTTAACGCATCAATGGCCACTTGGCTATTGGATCGTCCTGGTCGATTGGCGAGGCGAAAGGGTTTTGCCCACAACTTTGTTTGTTATTGTTATAGTCGAGAGTTGTTGTTGTTGCTGTTGTTGTTTGCCACATGCCTCATAATTTTTCATTGATATTTCAGTTTGCTTTTACAGCTTTTCTCTTATTTTTTTTTTTGTTGCTTCATGAAAAATTGATGCCGGTTTCGATTTGATTGGATTTCAAATGCTATCGAAGTAAATTAAATTGCACTGCACAAGATAGTAGTAAAAACGCACGAGTTGACAGACAGAGAGAGAGAGGGAGAGAGAGAGACCTATATATATCTGTATATATTATGTATATCGATATCTATAAATAGATGTATAAATAAGTTATTGTAGAGCAAGATAAAACAAGACGTTTCGAATTTAAAGCAGCTGTGTAGAAAGTTACGTAATTGCTCTTAAATTCACTTGTTACTTGCGGTTTAAAGTTTCAGCGTTGAAAGTAATTAATCTTGTGGCTTCACTTGCCAATTGATGCTGCAATTGCGGGTGGAGGAGGCCGATGGCTTTGTTAGTTGTTGTTGTTATTCCCCATGAATTGGATAATAAATTGAGCTGCGAATGGGTGCAATAATTTGGTTGGGTAATGGACGATGTGCCCCGTAGGGCGTAAACTTTGTTTTGATGCCTGCAGCTGGAGCATGCTCGAAAACAATGTGAATATTGAGGTGTAATGGAGTGTGTGTGTGTGTGTGTGTTGAGGTTGATTTATTTATAAAAGCTGCTCAGCGTAAATATTTTAATGGAAATTATGAAATTTGAAAAAAAAGAAGAAATGGTGAAAAATATTGGAGATAAATTCAAGTCATGTAAAGAAATTAAATACATTAATTTAAAATTAATTATTAAATACATATAAAATATAAAATATAAAATATAAAATATAAAATATAAAATATAAAATATAAAATATAAAATATAAAATATAAAATATAAAATATAAAATATAAAATATAAAATATAAAATATAAAATATAAAATATAAAATATAAAATATAAAATATAAAATATAAAATATAAAATATAAAATATAAAACATAAAATATAAAATATAAAATATAAAATATGAAATAAAATAGAGTAAATAAATTTATTAGAAAATTATTCTGTTATAAAATAAAATAAATAAATTTATTAGAAAAATGCAAAATTTTTGTACTTCTGTTGACACTAACTATAAAATATCATTACGCAGAATTTAAATCAATTATTTTATGCAGCAAAAAAATAATTGAATAAATAAAATAAAACATATATATATTTTAATAAAATTAAATTGAATGACTGTAAAAATATACAAAGCTGTTCTTTCAATGCTACGCGAATGCATAGTAGAATATGATTTATGTAAATAAATAAATATGCAAATTCAGCTAAAGAGAGTTCAGCATGAAAAGTAGTATAAAACAGTTCAGGTAAAAATTGCTCTTTACAAGCGCTGCATGAAAAGCCCATTGTCATAACGAATGGCTAGCCGGACTTACGCCACTTGGCCAAAAAGCAATTATTCCGCTAACCTTTTGCATCAGCATCAGGCAGGCAGGCAACGGCAACGGCAACGGCAACAGCAGCTCCCACGCACAACAACAACAACAACAAACAAACTGTTGAGAGTTTTAGGCCATGGCCCAAAAGGCAAGCATGAATCAAGTGAAAATATGTAAGGCAAGCTGAGCGGGGGTGAGTAGGGGCTGTGCGGGTGGTCAAAGGGGGGGGGGTCAGTTTGTTGGCACTATTGACCCGCGTCTAGGCTTCAGCTAATTCAATTAAACAGTTTTTCAGTTTTTGCGCTATTTTCGTGAGTTGCATTTTTTTTTTTATTTTATTTAGTTTTGTGCCGCCATCAAATCGCATTCATAAAATGAATTTCGGGCGCCTTGCAACTTGTTCACCTATTGATCGCTTATTCCATTATTTGCGCCGTCATTCACAGAGGGCGAGTGGAAGAGAGAGAGAGGGTGAGTGGGAGTGGGAGTGGGAGTGGGGGAGGGGGGGTTAGAGAACTAGCGAGCGGCCGACACCAATTTGCCGCTGGGCTTTAACAAAATCCCAGACAAAAGGCAGCTCGACTCACCTCGCCTCGCTTCGCTTTCGCCTCGCCTTCGCCTCGCCTCTCGCTGCGGAATCATGCAACTCGGCATTTCTATGGATGCTCCTTTGCGCAATGGTAACGTTTTCGCTCGCATTGCATTGCCTCGCACAATGTATATCAATGTCGTGCTGCCGTTCACCCACTGCAACCCCCACAACCCACACCCCCGCTTCTAGTCGCAGTGCGTTGCGCTTTTCGTGCCTCAATTATGGGCAGCAAACCCAAGCGAAGTGAAGCAGAATTTCGTTGCGCCTGGTCAAGGATCGAATGGGGACGCAGTGAAAATAAAAAAACGAAAAAAAAAAAAAAATTGCTGCCGTAAACTAAATTCAATTAGAGTCGTTTTTTTTTTTTTTTGCGTGCTATCTGGCTCCGTCCGTGGCTGTCACAATGGATTTGCATAGGGCAATGTTAAACTGGGCCAGGGGAAAAAGCTGACAGGCTGAGCAGCCTGAAGAATGGTTGGGGATTTGCAAATAGTTCGAACATTTGTAACATGTGTAAAAGCAGAGAAAAAAAAAAACATGAAAATGAATGCAAAAAAAAAATGGATTTGATTAAACGTCGCTGCGTTGGCAACAAGTGCGCCAAATGGATGCGGGCCAAGAAGTGTGGGATGGGACGGGAAGAGAGGATGCTGCTCTAAGTGATTGGGAAGGTAGAGTAAAGGGCAACTGTTTATCCCACATGGACAGCAATTCACATCCGAGATTCCCAGATTCAGATTGATTGTGCGTGGTGATTGCGATTGCGAATTGCGAATTGCGATAAGTGCTGCAAGCTTTCGCAATGGTCAATCCAAATGCTATGACAGGAATTTGTTGATTCAGCGGGAAATGTGGAAATGTTGAAATGTGGAACAGAGCAAGTTACTTAATGCATGCCATGCAAGAGACTCATTCTCATCCCAAGCCAGTGTCTGCTTAAGCGACATATGACATATGTATGTGTGCAGAGAGGATTCTGATTTTGATGTTGTTTAGAGTTTGGCTTTGATGCTGCAAATTGAGTGTGCGAACGAGACAAATGTCTCTCAAATGCTGTGATGTCAAAGTGCAAATTTGTGTATTGAGAAGACGTATAAAGGATATGAAATATATGTATATATGGGTATAACTATATGCTTTTATAACATATATTATATTAATATTAACATTCCAACATGATCTATAAAATTAAATATGAATTTTCTGAATTTCTGGACTTTTACAGAAATTATAGATTGTGGAAGATATATTATTCATGTTTATATGATGCATATTCGTGGCCTCACAATACATATATATTTTAAAATCTTTCTAATAGTTGTTAAATAATTATTAAACAATTTTATAATGAAAAAAAACGCTATTAAAATGTTTATTATTAAAAAAAAAATTTTTTTTAAATTAATATTACATTTTAAATAGTAAAGAAAAGGAAAGTTCTTAAAAAAAGGTCTTCAAAGTATAAAAATAATATATATATATTAATAAACAAAACTAGAGATTTTTTTTAATAAAAAGGCAAGAAAATAGAATGGAAAATATAATTTATACAATGAAATAAAGAAAAATTGCTGATAATTATAACAAAAAAAAAACAAAAAAAAATTAAAATAAAATAAATAAATAAAAATAAATAAATAAAAAATTTTTGCATTTTTTAAGGAAAGATCAAAATGGCAAAAGTAAAATATTTTGACGGCTTAAATGGTGGAAAATCGAAAAAAAATCTTCAAATTATAATAAAAATAAAAATAAAAATAAAAAATAAAAAATAAAAAAGAATAGAAAATTTACAAATTTACAATGAAGAAAAAGTTCTTAAAATTATAACAAATTAATTAAATTAAAAATAAATAAAAATAAAGATAATAGAATAGAAAAGGGAAAAGTTTTTAAGCGTCTTAAAATTTACACAATTTAAAAAAGTTGTTAAGCTCCACAGCCAACTAAACAGAACCAATACTATATTTACTGAATATAATAACTTCAATAAAAAATATTCAATATTATATTATATTTATATATATCAAATATTATATTCTGATATACATATACAACTACAACATTTTTTAACAATTTACCTAACACGATTTTCATATACAAAGCTCCACAAAAAAAAAAAACAATTTCTTTTAAAAATCAACAAAGTAAAAACAATTAATAATGAATGAAAAGACAACAGCTATCAAATGGCAAAACAAAAAGTATTCTTTATTAAATAAGCAGAGAAAAAGTTAAAATTCAATTCAGGCGCCAGCAAATGTCAGACTGTTAAAAATAAGTAAAATCAAATTGAAATAGCAAATGTAGACAGATATTCGCTTTGCATTTGTTTGAAATACAATCCAATCTTTAGTCTGTGCCGACGCCTCTTTCATTTTCGTTTGCCTTTTATGTTTTGGATTTTACCAAAATATAATACCATTTGCTTAAAAGGCTAACAAAGTTCATTCTTTTGGCAAGGTGGCTAAGCCTTAAAGGATTTCGACAGACATAAGAGAGAGTAACAGAAAGAGAGAGAGTGAGTGAGAGAGAGAGAGAGTGAGTGAGTGAGTAGAGAGATATATATATAGAAGTAGTCGTAGCTCTCGTGACACTCAATTAAAAATGTACGAAAAATTTTATCTCAAATGTAATCAAGGAATCCGTGTGTGTGGGAGTACAGATGTGTGTGCGTGTGTGTGTGTGTGTGCGTGTGTGTGTGTGTGTGTACGTGTGCTGTGCTCTGATAGGGCGAATTTATGGTCCTTGCTTAAAGTAAATTGTATCGGATTTAAAACTAAGCACTCGACAGCAGCCACTAACTAAATGGCTGTCTACGACTGCTGCACGTATTTTGTAAGAGTGTGTGTGCGAGAGAGAGAGAGAGGGTGTGTATGTGCTGGCAAGAACAACATAAGTAAATCCGTAAAGCAAGCAGCAGCAGCAGGAGCAGGAGCAGGAGCAGGAGCAGGAGAAGGAGCAGCAGCAGCCATGCAGCTGTTAAACTTTCCTGCATACTTTGTGGCGCGCTTAAATATGCAGACACGCACACACAGCACACACACACACACACACAGCACACACAGACACACAGAGACACACACTTGCAGCTGTTGACTGCAATGTAATTCATTTTTGACACACGCACACACACACACTCACACACACACACACACAGAGACTTAGTGATGGAGGCTCTGCAGCAGCTGGCAGCTGTGAGCTGCAGCTCTGTCTACATATTTACAACTTAATACCTTTGCCCAATGCCTGCGAATGTGTGTGTGTGTGTGTGTGTGTGTGTTGGGGCTTAACTTTGCATGCTACAAATAATTAAAGCATAAAAGAAAAAGACGAAGATGAAGAAGAACAAGAATCAGAAGAAGGCAGCTAGAGCTGGAAATGGAGATTCTAAAAGGGAGAATGAGGCAGCAGGAGGAGGAGTGCTAGAAGGAGGAGGAGAAAGGAGGAGGAGGCGGTGCAGCAGGAGGAGGCGGTGCAGCAGGAGGATAAGGAGCAGGAGGTGCAGTAGAAGCAGAAGGAGGAGCAGCTGGAAGAGTAGGGGCAGATGGACAACTAAGAGGAACAGCAGGAGGCGCTGAAAGAGGAAGAACAACATCACTAGTAGGAGGAAGGAGCAGGAGCAGCAGCGGCAGTAGGATGAGCAGCAGCAGCACCAGCACCAACAGCATGAGGAGGAACAGCAGCAGCAGCCGCAGGCGCAGCACCAGCAGCACCAAGAGCAGAAGGAGGAGCAACAGCAGCAGCCGCAGCTGTAGCAGCAGCAGGAGGAGGAACAGTAGCAGCAGTATGAAGAAGAGGAAGAGCAGTTTAAACAGGAGGAGTAGCAGCAGCAGGAGGAGCAGCAGCAGGATGAGTAGTTGCAGGAGGAGCAGCAGCAGCAGGAGGATGTGTCATCCGCATCGACTCATAAAAGTCGCCCACTGCCCTTGATGCACTCCACAAGAAGCAGATATGGCCACAGCAATTGCCATAGCCCCAGCCACAGCCACAGGGCAGCCATAGAAGCATCTACCACGTCTTTTACAATGTGTCCCATACGTCCCGGATGGCGCTCATGTCTCTCTAAATTGAATATTTTAATGCAAATTTAATGGCTGGGTTTTTGCTTACACTCGTCTTACATTTAATTTTGTGTTCAACTTTTTCGTAGGTGTGTCCCATTGTTCTACGCCTCCTGCTAGGCATATGCATACACATACATACATATATATATATATATATGTATGTGCATGCATTATATATGTATGTATGTCTCTTTGTTCTCAGTCGAGTCGCTTAGCATTTAAGCACATGTCATTTGCAGCTTAATTGCGAGCGCAAGTTTATGAAGCGTCGCATTCTCTGACACTCTCTTCTCTTCTTCTTTTATTTCTCTGACGGACTTGGTGGACTCACTCGTTTCTTTATGCTCATTCATTTTTAGCATTTCGGTTTATGTTTGGGTTTTTTATTGTTATTATTTGGCAAATGTTTATATGATAATTAAAGCGCATAGCTGAGGTAGCTTTTGTTCTTTGTTTATATCCTACTCTGTCTCTCTCTCTCTCTATCTCTCTCCCATTTTGATATTTAATTGTAATTTCAGCTTTTACTATGTGTCTTAAGTGCATTCTCACTTTTATTTCTTTCTCAATCTGTTAATCAATCTGTTTATAGTTTCTTGCTCAATTTCCTCTTTGGCTATTCTAAAAAAAATTTACTTCGAATAAATTTACTTCAGTAAAGTCTTTTGGCTTACTTTTTTTATTAACTTCTTTAATCATTCTTGATTTAAATTTTTTTTTTTTTTTTTTGTATAATGAGACTCTATATAACTAATTATTATTATTATTTTTATTTATATTAGTTGCCAATTCATCAATTTATTTTCACATCTATTCATCTATTTATATAGTTATTATATATATTTTTTATTTTTTGTAAATGTATAGGAATATCTATGTTCATAAACAATTTGTAATATTCATAGTCTATATATGATTAGAATTTCTATTAGCTCTATCACTTAAATATTTATTACACATAATATCTATTGCTTTGCTGCTGAATATAAAATTTTGATTTCCTTGTTATCTCTCTATAGATGCTATTTACATTCTGCATTTACTAATATTATTTCTTGTTTTTTGTACCTCTGTATTTTATCTTTGGAAGCCTTAGTCAAGGTCTGAAATTTATATTGGCTGACTTATTTATCCCTTACAGGTCAAATCATTCGACAATGTGCTTCTCTTTCCATCTTTACTTCCATCTCTTTCTATCTCTCTCGCTGTCACTCTGCCTCTCTGTCTCTCCCTGTCTCTCTCTCTCTCTCTCTCTCTCTCTCTCTCTCTCTCTCTCTCTCTCTATCTCTGTCTGACTCTCTCTCTCTCACTCGCCCACTCAACCTCTTTTTCTCTCTTTCCCTCGTTTACTCTCTTTCCTCTATATTTTGTCACCCCCTATCTTGAGCTTTCTTTCTCTATCTCTCCCTTCCCAGCTCCATCTTTCTTTTTGTCCTTTCACTTTCTTTCTTTCTTTCATCTCAAAATGTCTTAAAATATTACAATATTATTAATCTCAATATTACTCTCCCTTTCTCTCTCTCTCTCTTTCTATCATCCCTCTATCTCTCTCTCTCTCTCTCTCTCTTTTTCTCCCTCTTTCCGCCTTGTCTTTGCTCTGTTTATTGTTTACCTATATATAAGCTTGACTGTATTAAAAAAGTGTTTTATTTACTATCAAGATTCCTGTTCTTTTGAATATATGTATATATATTTATATATATTTACACCTCTATATACCATATATCTATCTCCCACTGTGTAAATGCAACTGTCAAGTGTAACTTTTTGTTCGTTTTTCCGATTCTGAAGCTGAAGCTGAACACAAATTGATGTGGCCTTTATATGTTTTTCTGTAACGCTCTTTTGTGCACAATATGCTTGCATCAAGGTTTTCCCTTTTTCCTCTTTCCGTTTTACCCCCTTTTGCCACAGATAACAGCTATTATCGTAGTTTTTTCTTTCAAGCAATCTATCTATCTATCAATTTGCTGCTTTGTCCTTCGTCCTTCGCTCAATATCCCATCACCTGCAGCTCGCGACACTCATGCTACCATTATTATGCAATAGTCCAATACCCTTCCGGGCTGGTCAAACAAATCGAGCCCAGCTCCTTGTTACAAATAGCCAGACAAGAGTGGCACAGAGAGAGAGAGAGAGAGAGAGAGAGAGAGAGAGAATGGGAGAGAGATAGCTAAAGTGTCACATGAAACGCGTTTAATTGCATTTTTTTTGTAGCCTGCACACTTTTTTACTGCACTTTGCCATCAACAGCAAACAGACAACACAAACAAACAAACAAACAAACAAACGGACGGCAAACGAACGATAAACAAACTGAGGCGCAATGAAACGGTTCCATCTTCCATTTACCATCTACTGTCCTCCATCTACTCACCTCCATTTACTGCCCACGCCCTGTGGAACCTGGTTAGGTCAGGTCGTAAATTTAATAGCCATTGGGCTTCGTTAGGATCGTTTGATTTATACGATTTGCCAGACAAACTTGGCAAACTTCTTTAAATGCTATAACTTACACTAACTTTTGCGTGCAGCTAACTCGCTCTTACTTAGTGTCTCTCCCTCTCTCTCTCTCTCTCTCTCTCACTCTTGAAGTAAATAATAAGTGTACTGAAGCTGACTCGAATTGGTTGATACCCTGGAAATTTAAATGGAAGTGTTTAATTGAAAATATTATATTTATTATATATTTTTATAATTTTTTTTTTTATTTATGATAGAATTATAGTATACTAATTAGAATTAACATAGTGTGAAAGTCTTTAATTGAAAATATTATATTTTTAATATTTGTATAATTTTTTAAATTTATTATAGTATTATAATATAATAATTAGAATTAATATAGTGTGAAAGTCTTTAATTGAAAATATTATATTTTTTAATATTTTTATTATTTTTAAATTAAAAATTTTGTATGGTATAATAATTAGAATTAATATTGTATGCAAGTCTTTAATTGAAAATATTATATTCTTTAATATTTTGAATATTTTAATAATTTTTAAAAATTAATAATTTTAAAAATTGAAAATATTATATTTTTAGACTATTTTAATATTTTTATCATAAAAAAAATTTGTTGGGAGTCTTTGATTGAAAATATTATATTTCTTAACATTTTTAATATTTTTATATTTTAAAAAAATTTTTGTTTATAGCATTATAGTATGATAATTAGAATTATTAAAATTAACTTTTTTTTAATATTAAAATTTATTGTAAATAAGAGTAAGAACAAAATAGTTATGATAAATTCATTTTTATAAAATGAGCAGACAATTCTCAAAATAAACTTTAATACTTTAATAGTGTTTAATCCAATGTTATCCAGTCTCACGAATGCTATATTCATTATTATTCATTTCAGTAGGAAGAAAGCCAGTATACAGACAGTACACGCTGTTTTTCTTTCTATTTCCTTTATTAAAGAATTTAAAGAATTTTATACATACGAATGGAGTTAAAGTATGCATAATGTTTACTTCAATTCACAAGAATTGATAATTCAACCAGTCAGCTTCTCTTTGTCCACTTATAATCGAAACGATCCTGCTCGAAAGATTTATATAGCCATTGTACTCAAACTAAGCAACAGCAGAGTCTACGCTCAGCAGCAGCTATCGTTGTTCCTCTCTCTCTCTCTGTCGCTGAATTACAATTTGAGTAGAGGCATGACAGCAAATGAGAAGCATTCTGTTAAGATGTAAACTCACTTGATTCATTTTACAATATTCATTTAACAAGAATTCATACTCATACGGTCGTAAATTGAGCTATTTCTTATATATATTATATAATTATAAAATCATATTATAATATAAAATCACTTTTTGCTCGCTTGCGAACTTAAATATTGCATAAATGTAAAGAGCCAA
This sequence comes from Drosophila stalkeri, assembly GCA_035047405.1. Classification (NCBI taxonomy): domain Eukaryota; kingdom Metazoa; phylum Arthropoda; class Insecta; order Diptera; family Drosophilidae; genus Drosophila; species Drosophila stalkeri. Next base: position 24,227,314 of record JAWNPR010000039.1, read on the forward strand.
TTTTTATTTACTTTTATTTTATTATTATTATTATTATATTATTACTATTATTATTATTATTTTTATTATTATTATTATTATTATTAGTATTATTATTATTATTATTACTATTATTATTATTATTATAATTATTATTATTTTTATTTTTATTATTATTATTATTATTATTATTATTATTATTATTATTATTATTATTATTATTATTATTACTATTACTATTATTATTATTATTATTATTATTATTATTATTATTATTATTATTATTATTATTATTATAATTATTATTATTATTATTACTATTATTATTATTATTACTATTATTATTATTATTATTATTATTATAATTATTTTTTCTAATATTCTAAAATTCTAATATTTCAAGTAAATTTATCTCTTATTTTATTTTAAGTTAAATTGAGAGTTGGATTTAAAACGTTAAAATAGAAAGTTATTTTGACTCGTAGCCAAACAGTTCTCTCGTTTCTCTCTTTCTAAATATTAAATTATTATTTTACACTAGTTATATTTATATTTTTTTTTTTTTAATTCTAATTTCGTTTTTTTCATCTAGAATTTCAACATTTACTAACTGCTTCCCCACTTCAAGCTAAATAATCCCTTAGCAATTATGTACACACTTAACCAAAATGTATTTTAGCTGTTTATATTTTGTAAATTATGCATAAATTGAAATGCAGCGACTCGTCGAGTGTTGCTCCTGGGCAGGGTATTAAAAATTAATACGCTGTTAGGCAAGGCAAGGCAAAGCAGGCAGCAACACATGGCCGAGGCATAAATCATGCTGGAGGAACTGCTACTACTACTAGAACTGGCATTGTTTGGTTGCCATAATTTAACGCATTTCATGGCTAATAAGCCCGGTTAGTCGACCAACGTTCCGGAACTAAATATACCAAAAGCTCATTTGGGTGGCAATCGCAGAGCCTCAGGAATTCACGAAGCTGAAAGCATTTCGTGCTTAAATTATTTAGCTTTGCAAATTGATTCAGCGAATGTGGCCTAAAACACTTGATTGTACTGCAACAATTGTTGCACTTCCCGTTGCAATTGCATTTTGTGGTTCGTTGCCCAAAAGTTTTCGAGTTGTGAAGTTTTCAGCAAATTTGTCGTCTTCAAGTTTGCGGCTGAGCAGCTGAGGACGTGGCTAGGCAACTTCATCTTTGGCCAAAGGTAGCCAAAAGCCAAAATCAACGAAATGAAATGAAATTTTGTTAATCGACTCTATAAATATTTGTTGCACACTCAATTGCAATTGTTTCAGCAACAGAAGTACGTGACAATTGCAACGAATTCATTTTGCTTTATGCCACAAAAATGGAGTGTGAATGGAGTGTGAATGAAATTCTTCTACTTGAATCGAATTCAATTGCATTCAATTTGTTTTAGGTAACTGAGCAAATAGGCATAATGGGCAAATCTATCAATATAAATATTTTTCAACTAAATTCAATTCAATTTATTTAAGTATAACCAAATATTTGAGTAAAAGTTATTTAATTGATATTTCAAATTGAGTGTGAAATATATTAAAATCTGATTAGATTCGATTGATGTTAGACTAACTAACTAAAGAAATAAATCAAATAATTTATCAATATAAAATATTGATATATATATATATAATATTATATTATAAATAAACATATAAAAATATTTTTAGTTGAAACAGAAAATTAATTCACTTCAAGTCAATTTAATTTATTTGTGAGAAATGAAATCATTTATAAAGATTTTTAAAAATAGCGTTTTAAAAGGTTAGGGATCCTCTTATATTAATATTTTATTGTTATTATTATTATTATTTTTTAAACAAAAGATAAAAAAATCTATATCTAGACAATTGTTTACATATATATATATATATATATATATATATATATATATATATATATATATATATATATATATATATATATATACAGGTATTTAAAATATGAATTATAATTTTTAGTTATTGATTTTCGCAATATTTTTAAATTTCTTTAAGTTTTGTTTAGTGTGCCAATAAATTTTTTCAGTGAAATTGAAGTGTTTTTTTTTTTTTTTAGTTATTTAATTTTAATTAATTCTGCGTTAAAGATTTAAAAAAAATTGTGTTTTTTTTTTGGTTTCATTTAATAAATACTCAAATATATTAGTTAATTTTTTGTTTTACTAAAAAAAAACTTTTAAAAAAACTTAAAAAGTTGCTATAAAGTTTAAAACTCATTCTGTGTTCATAATTATGTTTGTCATAATATATTTATTTATATTTTTATTTTATCCATATTATATGATTATCTTTTTTAGAGAGATCTGATGTCATTTTTAATAATCAATTTTTGTGAAGATTAAATAAATTATAAACATTAAAAAAAAGAGTTTTAATAATTTATAGATTCTTCCTTGTGTTAAAGTTCCTAAACACATTTATTTATGTATTTTAGAACATTCCGTAATGGAGTTAATTTAATTTCAATTTAGGTCTTCATCATCAGCAAATAATACACTTTGTTTTGCCTATTAAATTCTGTTAGCCTCTAGCATTTTTGCCCAATCAAAAGCTCAAGTATCGAAGCAATAAGCCATTTAATTGCTGGCCATAAGTCAGAGTAAGCAAAACTTAATGCAACTTAAGCTAGGACAAGTTCAATAATAAGTGAGAATTTAGCAAATGTGAATACGCGACCGCTGAATACTCTATAAAAATATATAAAATTTGTAATACACAAAAAATTAAAGACTCTAATCAGATTTCAATTTATCATATATTTTTATTTATTATTGAGCGAACAACTAAAGTTTAATATATCATATATAATAATATTATTTTATGTTTATTTATATTTTATTTTATTTTAAATGATTTATTATATTTATTTTTAAATGTGATTTTAATTTTTTTTATTATATTTATTTTTTAAATTTTATTTTAAATTATTTCTTATATTTATTTTTAATTTCATTTTAAATTATTTATTATATTTCATGTTTGAAATTTTCTTTAAAATTATTTCTTATATTTATTTTTAATTTTATTTAAAATTATTTCTTAAATTAATTAATTTATTTTTTTTTTTTGTATTTATCTTTTAAAATTTATTTTAAAGAAATAAATGTATTACATTTTTATGTACGAAACGTGAGTCAACTTAAAGATAATTTAAATATTTATTATGTGTAGTATGACAAAGAACTGAAAAATAAATTTATAAAATAATGTATATATATCATAATAATGTATTGCATCTGCTAATATACTATTCATCACTTTGTGAACAGGGTATAATAAACATTTATTTACTTTATTCTCACTGTCTCTATCTATCGTTCACTCTCTCCCTCTCTCTCTCTCTCTCTCTCGCTCTCTTTCTTTATCTTTCTCTCTCTCTTTTTATCTATTTCTTGCTCTTTCCGTTCATATGTTGTAGTTGCCTTGAGCCTTGCATTAGCCCGTCAGTTTGCATTAGGCTAGCTTTTCTCTAGTCTTGTCACTCCCCTTGGCGCGCATTAACTAAAAACAAAAACAAAAACAAAAACAAACTGCGATAAGCTTCCATGTTCATTTTTGCTTTCGCTTTCGCTTCTCGCTTAAGTTGTTTGCCTGCACTTCTACTTAAAGTTTTTTTATTTTATTTTTTTGCTATTTTTCCTGTTTCTTTCTTCTTTTTTTTTATAATTCTAAGTTGCCTAGCTTTTTTGCTTTGCCACTTGCTTCGCCGTTAGCTTTTTGTCTAGTCTAAGCTGTTTAGTTTGTTTTTTTTTTTTTTGCTTCTCTTTTAGCGTCTTTTTTAAACGAGGTTTTGGTTAAGTTTCTTTCTTTTAATGCCATGAAACATTTGTAATGGGTGGCATATAAAGTGCTTATTGCTGTTTTATGTAACATGCAAAAAGGTGACAACTCCTTATTATATATATATCATCTAATTTATATTCTTGATCAGTTGGCGAGCTAAGCTGTTTTACCCATGTTTAGTCGTCTTTTCGTTGATTAACTAAAAATGCAAAGACTTCAAATATATGAAATACATTTATATATCTCTCTATATATATTTGATATGGAATTGATATTTTTACTTTTTTTTTATAAAATATTATAAATGAGTATCAAGGCTCGCCAATAATAGTTGACCAATAATATTATATACACTACAAAAACTCATGCTGTCTCGCTCACACTCTAAGCAAGAGAATTGGCTTCGTTTCAATTTTGTTGTCTGCCGAGCGCCTTGAGTTGAATTATTCGTGTGACGCTCGTTTAACGAACATCGTTTAGGTAATGAAAGTGAGCAAATGCAAAAACTCTATGCAAACGGTCCACACATTCACATGCTCACACTCAACGCAGGTACTCAATGCATATGCTTAGCGAGCACGACCCTCGCATGCCAATGCGAGGTTGAGTTTAACTCAACCTAACGGTCGGCGAGCAACCAGAGCGAAGCAAAACAACAACAAAAAGTTTTCGAGCCGATCGCAAGCGAATTCGAATTAAAGAACCGCTGCGGTTGCGGTTGCTCTCCAAGTCTTTTCTTCAAGTGTGAGTGAGAAGACATGTATTTGCAGACATTGCGAAATGGTCAAACGTTATTTGCGAGCTAAGATGAGAGTGTGTGTGTGTATGTATGTATGTACAGTATGTCCATTAATTGTTTGCAAAATGAAAAAAGTCATGCAAATACAACTTCGACATCATATTTTACTAGGAAAGGCACTTTTTTTCATAATTTTTTTTTTGCAGGGCTCTTCTTTTATGTATTCTTAGCGAAACTAAATAAAAAAAAATTAGGAGAATAGCGACAGAAACATGAAAAATAATGCAAAATACAAAAATACAGCAAATATTGGCTGTCTATTAATTCTTTGCAAAATGCAAACATTAATATTGGGAGATCTGTATCTTTTGAAGATCAATAGGGAATTGGCTAATATTTGGTATATCCTCCATTAGCTTCTATTACACCTCTGAGGCGTTGCGACATCGACATTATTAAGGCATTCATGTCGTAGTATTGGGGTATTTTGCGCCACTCCTCGTTTATGTAACGAATCAAGTCAACTTTTGAAGTTGGACTTCGTTTGGCCACTTTTTTCTTAAGTAATGCCCACAAATTCTCAATGGGATTGAGATCAGGGCTCTGGGGTGGGATGTCAATAACTTTACTGCAGTTATACAGTAGCCAAGTGCGACACAGCAGCGAATTGTGCTTCGGATCATTGTCTTGATACAGCTTGTATCTGAGCTGACTGGTATCTTCTGGATCAACGAAGCCAAAATTTCGCGCACTTTCTGTCAATTCCTTCTTTAAAATGTCTAAATAATACTCTTTTGTCATGGTATCGTTGAAAATTCTCACCTGCCCTACACCTTTGGAAGAAATACATCCCCACACCATGACAGAAAGCTTGCCAAACTTAACAGTAGGTACTATATTCTTGGCCTGGAGGGCTGTTTTTGGTTTCCGCCATACTTTTCCAGGGCCATCATTATAATATAGCATGATCTTAGTCTCGTCGCAAAAAATTACATTATTCCAATAGTCAAGAGGATTATTGTTAACATTATGTCTTGCGAAGGTCAAGCGTTTTTCAATATTTATAGCAGACAACAACGGCTTCTTCCTTGCTATGTGTGATGAGTATCTGTGGAAATTAAGAACTTTTCTCACAGTCTCAGGCACACTGTCTTCTGAAGGTTTATTTGAATATCAGTAACCAACTGTCTGAGGCTTGTTTGAGGATTGTTTTCCACGGTCTTTAGAATTTTTGAACAATCCCGCCGAGAGAGCTTTGCTGGTCTGCCTTTAGAGCTGTTTAATTCTAGTCTATTTTCTTTTTCTGCCCGACTAATAATATTATAAACAGTTCTAAGCTTAATATTGAACATTTCTGCCAACTCTTTGATACTCTTTCCTTTGATATAATTGAAATACACTAATTGGATCAAATTATCATCAGTGCGTTTACCAGGCATTTCAAAAATTCAAATTATGTCAGACGTAGTAGTGGTTTCAAGAAATTCTTTTTAGCGAATGAATTCGAGGAAGACGAGCAAAAAAGACGAGACCAGCAGTTCTTGATTTCGATGTCCCGTTAGCTTTTTACCCGTCTTCTTTCAACTAATGTTTGCATTTTGCAAAGAATTAATAGACAGCCAATATTTGCTGTATTTTTGTATTTTGCATTATTTTTCATGTTTCTGTTGCGATTCTCCTAATTTTTTTTATTTAGTTTCGCTAAGAATACATAAAAGAAGAGCCCTGCAAAAAAAAAATTGTGAAAAAAAGTGCCTTTCCTAGTAAAATATGATGTCGAAGTTGCATTTGCATGACTTTTTTCATTTTGCAAACAATTAATGGACATACTGTATGTTAGGTTGACTTATGTGTGTGTGAGTGCGCTCGCCTCCAGAGACACATTAAATTAAAGTGAGTTTTTTTTAAAAGTGCTGTGCCGAACTATATTTTATCTAAAACTAAATTTATTTAATAACAAAATTCCCAAAGTGCATCTAAAGCGTAGCTGTTTTTTGTCACTACTTGAAGCACACTGTCTCTTTCTCTCTTACTCACTCCCTCCATATTCTCCATTTGTTAAGCATCTTTAAAGTCCGACATCCACATAAAAAATATTTAGGCAAAAAAAAATGTATGTTAAACGCATTCTTACAAAACCTAACAAGCCAAAAAAATGTGTCGCAAACGACTTTCTCTTCTTCTTCATCATCATTTTTTTTGCATAATTCAGAGACTGCCCCAGTTGGACGAATTTAGGCTAATGCCAATTATATTAAGAATTTGAGACGTCGCCTTTGGCGCACCACAGCCACAGGAAGACGTTGAAGAAAATAAGTGAAACCTCAAAGTGAGGCCTGAGCAGAGCTGAGAGTTTGATATAGGCCTGGGCCAAGTACAAATAAATTATAAGCATTGAAAAGTTTTTTCTTTCATTCTTTCTTAGGCCAGACTTGTCTGCACACAGTACATAAATAATGTATATATAAGATTATATATACTGATTTGCTATGGTTGACTAACTGCCTGACAGAGCCTGCTGGCTGTCGGTGCTGTGGGACCAACAACAACAACAACAACAACAACAACATCAACAGGATGCGAACAACAATCAAAAAAAGAAAATCACTTGACTTTTCCTAGTTGTCCTTGTCGCTTGCAGAACAACAGCAGAGAGAGAGAGAAAGAAAGAGAGTGTGGGAGAGACAAAGGGAGCGAGTTTTCGGGTGAGGGGTGCTTTTTTAGATTGGGGGAATGGGGGGCTCTGCTACCAGGGCCGGGGGTTTAGATGGTGTCAAAAACTTGAGCGCCTGTTGACACACACGCGAAACACTCGAGCTCTTTGCCGAGCGGAATGGCAACGCCAGACTTTGCCGAGCTCTATGGTGCGCAGGGATGGGAGGGGTGCTGTTGGGGGTGGTGTGGGTTGGGTAGGGTTCGCCGCTTGTAACCGCCAAAAACATTTTGCTAACGATTTATGTCCGTTGCATGTTCTTCGACCGAGAAACTGTAAGATAAATTTTAGCTACTTTTTCAGTTGCAGCGCACACATCCTTCGCTTCACGTTCCACGTCCTGCAGCGTGCTGCCTTCAGCCTTCAGCGTTCAGCCTCCTGCTGCATGCTGCGTGTATCTCTGTACTTAATGGCGCATCCTATTCTTTGGGTCACATGTCAGCCAGACGCCTGCAATTGCTGCAAGCAATTAGTTTAGAATTCTTCAACGTTCAGAGTGCGGTTCAGCAAGGACTTCAGAAGGTTAAAGAGGACTTGAGCAGGATATCGAAATGACTGAATGAAGATATTTCTCCTTAACATTTCTTAGTAATTAGTAAATTGGGCTATAGACATATTTTCTAAATAATTCGAATATCTTTTATGAAAATTAAAAGAAATATTTAAAAGTTTAAAGGATAATTAAGTGAGGTTGGGAATATCGAAAGAAGTGAAAAATATTTATACATTTCCTTAACATTTTTCTTTACATTAATTAGGCTTTAGTTGTAGAAGATAATGTATAAATATTTGATATAAATAATTTTCAATATAGTTTTTGATAATCTGCAAGAATTTTAAGAAGCCCAAAGGAGGCTAGAGTCGGATTTCGAAGTAACTGACTGAAGATGTTGAGGAATTTCCTTAACATCTCTTAGATAATAAATAATAATATTCTACAAAAATCTTAAAAAGTCTAAGGGGATAAATAGTCTTTCGAGATCTGGAGTAGTATAACGAATTGAAAATAAGATTTTTATAAATTTCCATTTATTATATTACTATCTTCACAATAATTCCCAATCTGAGAGAATTCCTGTTGTTCTTCACTTTTCTTCAGTTTTGAATTCACTTGGCTAACTGGCCAAGGGGACAGCTGTTGGCCATGTGGTAACAGACGAGCTACAGTAAAACTTTTAATTAAACCAACTTTAAGCTTTTAGTGCTGCTGGTCAGGGCTGTCAACGGACACACACACACACACAGACAGAAGGCGGCACCCGTGTTGAACACACAAGTGAATCAGGCAGGAGTCGTGGCAGGAGGCCCGTACATTAAATCTGGGGCTCTTACAATAAAATTTTTGCCATTAACACTTTGGCCAGGCTGCTTAAAGCAGACGTGATGTAAAAAAAAAGAAAACAAAAAAAAAAAAATAAAGGCCTCAAGCTGCTGGACAGCTCGGCTTAAAGCCTAAAATCCTCTGGCAGGAGGCGAGCACAAGAGCAAGCGAGCTGCTACAACCGCTGTCAGTTGTCTAGCGAAGCGACAAAAAATGATGTGCATATACATGTCTGTATGAAGAGCTGAACAGCTGGCCGGTTGGCCGGTTGGCCACTTGGCCAATACACGGAAAAGCTGGCCAACTAGCCGGGTTCGTCCCTTTTGTATTCCGAGTTACACCTACAAAAGCGACAGCTGTGCATCATGCTCCATGGCTGCCTTTGCTTCAGTTTGGTGTCAGGTTTTAGTAGACTTTCGTGAGAGTGAGAAAGCGACGGCAGACCCAGCTCGGCTCACTGGACATAGGAAGTCAACCCCCCGCCCCACATCTTTTTGGGGCCACTTTACATTTTGGGCAGCAACTGCTGCTTGCGGTTCAGAGCTGTCTGTCCGCTGTCAGACCCGCAGCAGCATAGCCTCTGGGCCCTCAATATTGTTTACTCACTTGCCTATGTTGTGGCTTTCTATTTGAGTTCGGTATTAGTTCTTGATAATGTGACAGTCGTTAGCTTATTATGAAGCTCAAAAAATCGCAGCCATTGTTAAACCATAATGTGTCGCATGCGATAAAATTGCAGCTTAACAGCGTTTATTTGCAGTTGTTAATAACAGGGCTGTTAGTGCGGGTTTGTGTCTGCGCTAAAGCGAACAGCGTCGGTTATTGCCAACAGCGCGCTGTTATATTGCCTAGCAGAGCTCTGTTAAGTGCATAGCTTGGCAATGTTACAATTTGAATGGAAATGAATGAAAAGAGAAAAATATTTTATATGTTTTGCAAACTTGTATTTAATTATTAGTACAATTAAAAATGTGTTAATATATAAAATAGTGTTAATACAACTTTAAATTCATATATATATTTAAAAAAATTAAATTGTATACTTTTTTACTTTATACAAGTTATTTTTACTGTAATTTTACAAGTTTTGCTTTTTTTCATTTTTCATTTTTACCGCTAACCATATAAAATGTAGTGATAATTCTCATCTATAGGCTGTGAGGGTAGTAAATTATGATATACAGTTTCTATATCTAATAAATAATGAAAAAAAGGATTAGATTCTTAGATATTAACAAAATAAATATAAATAAAAATTGAATGCTAAAAAATATTACAAATAATAATTTAAATATAAATAATTAAATATTATTAATTTAAATAAATATTTAAATATTATATTTAAAATTGTTGATATTTACTATATTCTTAGTAGTAATAAAATATATGTCTTTATTTTTCAAATTTAAATTAATCTTCTATTATTACAATACGCTAATAGTGTTTGTTGCAAATAAATAATAAAATAATAATTTTTAATGTTTTATAATAAATAAAGAATTATATTTTTTAATTACAAAATTTCTAAGTTATAGTTTTAAAATATGAAAATATATTTCTTTAATTCTTATATTATTTTACTTTTTTATTTTTGTTTTGATTTTAATTTTTATTTAGTTTTAAAGTGTGCACATTTATTTTATTTTTATTTGTATTTTATTATTATTTATTTATTTTGTATTTTTTTTTTTATTTTTAATTTATTTTTCTATTTATTTATTTATTTAGTTTTAAAATATGAACATTTTTAATTTAATTTTTATTTTTTATAATTTTTTATTTTACGTTTTTATTAATTATTTTTAATTATTATTATTTTTTTTTTGCATAAATAAATTTCTTCTAAAATTTGAAATTGCAATAAAAATTTTATTTTACCATTAATAAACCATGAAACTATATTAAAATTAGTTGTTTATTTATTTTGCATTTTAATTTTTTTTTTTTTTAATTATAAAATATAATAACGCATTTTTTATTTATGTACAACCACTCTCTTAAGTTAATTTTAAATATTAATTTTAAATACTAATTCAGAATGAAGCATTCTTAAATGTTTTTCCTTCTGATTTTTCTCCAAAAATTCTTCAAAGCTAACGTCATTTTCTATTCCACTCAATTTATTTGCTAAAACTGGCAATGAATACGCTTAGTTAAACAATTCTCAGCTAACAAAAATTAATTGTGCCGCCGCACGCATCATTTTCTCACCACGCTCCCAACACACAGTCACCCAAAACACGCAAAATAAAAATTGTGGCAAGAAGAAGAATGTCTGACACGCAAAAAAAAAACCAAAAAAAAAAAAAAACAAAATAAAAAGACAAAATCCATCTTTACTAAATAAACAAAGCAAAAAAGATTCATAAATTACAGCGCCAAAGCCGGTCAAGCAAGCAAGAGAAAGAGAGAGAGAGAGAGAGAGAGAGTGGGTAAAGGGGAGGAAAAGTGAGTGATAGAGAGAGGGAGAGGAGGGGGAAATCAGCGTGTTGGCCGCTCGTGTGACAGCTGCGTGCTTGGCTCAGCTGTTTTGTTGTGCATTTCGGTTTTACTTTTTTGGCTAAGCATTTTTTAAGTTTTTCGGGCGCGCCCTTTTATTTTTGGCTGCAAAACATAAAACACACAAAAAAAAAAAAATAAAAGCTGTAAAAAAATACGCAACGCCCGCATGCGGAGGTAAACAAATGTGTTTGGGCCAGCTTAACAGCGATGGCAAAAAATGCTTTTATAGCAGCCTTTCAGGCGGCGCTGTTAACACTCACGCTCTCTCGCTCTCTCGCTTGCTCTCTCTATTGATTTGTTTTGCATAACTGGCGCATGCGTCAGCTCAGCTCAGCTCAGCTCAGCCAGACACCGGTCATATAGGCAGGCATACAGGGTGCTTGGCAAAACAAAACAAATCCGAACGCAACCCCTAAAGCAACCCACAGACAAATGCCAAGCAGCAGGGATGTGAGGGAGAGTGGGAGCGAGAGAGAGAGAGTGTGAGTGAGTGTGAGTGTGAGTGTGAGTGTGAGAGAGCGGGAGAGCCACTGCAGCTTTGCAGCTTTTATAGCATCGCAACTGTTAACATTTTCGCTCACTGTTGTTCTCTGTTGGCTTTGCAGGGGTGGTATGTGGATAAATTTTAGCCGCCATGGATCCCAGTGCTCTACAAAACATGGATCGGGACGCATTAAAGAAGCAAATCGAGAATATGAAATATCAGGCCTCCATGGAGCGCTGGCCGTTATCTAAAAGCATTGCTGAGTGAGTACCAAAAAAAAAAAAAGAAAAACAATTTAATTATATTTTATAATAATACAAATAATAATAATAATAATTGGCAGTGAATACAACAACCAAAAAAGTGCTAAAATTAAGTGAAAAAAAAATAATAAAAAAATAATAATAATAATAATAATAATAATAATAATAATAACAATAATAATAATAATAATAATATTAAAAAATAATAATAATAATAATAATAATAATAATAATAATAATAATAATAATAATAATAATAATAATAATAATAATAATAAATAAATTAATAATAAAAGCAAAATAATTTTTCACAAAAATAAAAAACTTTACGCGTGTGCTAAATGTTTGTGTGCGAGTGTCTATGCATATGATTGTGTGTGTGTGTGTTTGAGTATGCACACGTGTGTGTATGTGTGTATGTGTGTTTGTGTGCCGCTCTGTCTGTCTGTGCCTGAGTCTCTGTCTCTTGCGAGTTTACCAAAAATTGAGCTCAAGTTTTGTCTAGACGCGCGTTCCAGGCAGCAGTTAGTTGCTGCTGCTGCTGCTGCTGTTCCCTCCTCCTGCTCCTCCCTCCTCCTGCTGCTGCTGCTTTTCCCTCCTGCTGCTTCCTTCTTCTCCTTCATTCGCTCAGTTGACACAGTGCTTGCCTTAAATATTCATACACGTGCCTCGCCCGCAGACTTGTGACGTTGGGGCAACACCTGAGTTGAGTGCTCGGCCGGCAGCTTGTGCTGTTTGTTGTTGCTAAATATTTACATAAATATAAAGTTGTTGCTATTGTTGTTGTTGTTGTTGTTACTTGCTCTATGCACAACAAGCGACAGTTGCCTCTTCAGCTGCCGCAACATCAGAGTATACTTATATATATATATATATATATATATGTGTATGTGTGTGTGTGTGTGTGTGTGTGTGTGTGGCAGACAACGACTAGACATATTTTCAAAAAATATTCACAATTTGTGCTGAGCGCATATTTTCATAACTCACTGTCAAAATGGAATTGAACTGTTTAAACCCGTCGCTTAAATCAGTTTTAAGGCATTTGACGTAAACAATTTGAAACATATATATAGCTAGCAATGCAGATAAAGATATATGTAAATACATACATAAACATATTTATAAATATTTTGGGGGATATGATTTATGTCTAGATATCTCCGACATAAAGCATTTAAAGAGCAGCAGCAATTCTATTTGGTATAGAAAATATATAGCTAAATGATGAGAGAGGAGCTGAAGGGATTTGCTTATATAGAGCATAACGAGGATAATTATCTATAATATATCTGCTTGATAAGCTAAATGAATGGAAGAATAATCTCTCTCTCTCCTTTTGTATTTATATATGCATAAATATATATAGATATGTATTTTTATATAATATTATTAATATATGCAATGTTTTTTTTTTGTTTTTCTTAACTTCAAATGCAACCGAATATTAATATGATAGGCTGTATATTATTATGAATATATTTTTTGTTTATCTATTTGTTGTTTTTATTTCTTTAATTATTAAATAATTAATTTATCTATATTTTTGCTTCTTTTTGTATATTATTATATTTTGTAATTTATCTATTATTTTTTAAATATTTGTGTTATATAAAATAAATAAGATAACAACAATAAATAAATAAATAAATAAATAAATAAATAAATAAATAAATAAATAAATAAATAAATAAATAAATAAATAAATAAATAAATAAATAAATAAATAAATAAATAAATAAATAAATAAATAAATAAATAAATAAATAAATAAATAAATAAATAATAAATATAAAATAATAGAAAATTAATTTACAATCATGTCAAGGTAATTTTTATATATAAATAAAATAAATAAGATAAATAAAATTAATAAATTAATAGTAAATATAAAATAATAGAAAATTCATGTACAATCATGTCAAGATAATTCTTATATAAAAATAAAATTAATAAATAAATAATAAATATAAAATAATAGCAAATTAATTTACAATCATGTCAAGATATTTCTTATATAAAAATAAAATAAATAATTAATCGAGAAAAAATATAAGTAATACAAAATTAATTTATAATTATGTTAGTTTTAGCATTGTGTGGATACAACATTAAATATACTAAATAGACAATAAATAAATAAATAAATAAATAAAAAAAAAAATAAATAAAAATAATAAAGTTAAAATAAAAGTACATGCAATTAATTATGCCAATGCTACTCATAAATTATAATATTAATTATGGTCAGCAATCTATTCAAACAAACTTTACAGAGTTTATATAAATCTGAAAAGCTTTACAGCCTAAGCTATTATTAACAAATTACTTAAATTGCAAGAGTCGTAATGCTAAAGCTGTTTTCATTATTTTTAAATCTTAGGATTAAACATATTCTAACTTTTATAAGCCCAAGTTCAATATTCTAGTTATTTATGACTTTAATATTTGCCAACTTTTAGTCAGGTTTTACAAATTAGCACATTAACAGAAGATTTCTATAGCTGAGAGTTTTTTTTTGCTCTCTAAACCTAAATCTACCTAAATTTATTCTAGTAAAAATCGAAACTTTTGTTTGTTTTTTATTTATTTTTTTTTTTTTTTGCTAATTTGAAAAAATTTATTAAATGACAGTTTCATGGTGTGTAATAGCTAAATGCCGCAAATAAATCACAATAAATGCGACAGTCTCTCTCTCTCGCTCTCTCTCTCTCTCACTCACTTTCACTCTCTTGCTCTCTCTCTCTCTCTTTCCACAAAATAAATAGCATTTTAGCATTCTCGCATTGTTGGCCAACGACAACTGTGACGTCGGTCGTTGCTATCCGAGCCCCATTTCAAATAAAATAAAATACACGCTGTCAAGGCATTTTGGTTAAACATTTAGTCAACGGCTAATTATGAATAATTAATTGCTCAGATTTCGGCAATCCAATACGGAAAAAGGCCACATAGCTGAAGTGAGCTGAAGCGAGCATCGCATTGCATGAATTATTTACAAACATTTCATATAACACCTTTATCTTAACCTTTGCTTCATTTCATCTTCATCTTCGCTTCTATTTCTACTCATCTTCTCCTCTTACATTTGCGTAGCCCAAACGCGGTTTACCAATTAGCGTGATTCTCAGCTAAATCTCACTGTGTCTCTCTCTCTCACTCTCTCTCTCTCCTCTTTCTCATTGCCTCATTTAGTTCATTCTCAGTCTTAGTGCCAGGTGATGCTGCTGCTGCTGCTGCTGCAGGTGTTAATTGCTAAAAGCAAATCTATTTATCATAATTACATTGCTAAACACGATCTCAGCTTTATGTGCTCACCTTTTGCTGTCACTGTCACGAGCTTGAAATCCATTTTAAAAGCGTAAAGATTTTGTTACAGATTATATTCTCTGTTCTCTGTTCTCTGTTCTCTGTTCTCTGTCTCACTTTCGCTTTTAGTTCAATTTAATTGTATAATTCTCAATTTGGAATTCTCAATTTTAGTTTTTTTTTTCAATTAAAATTAAAATGCCATTTCATCTATGTTTTAGGCATTTTATCTAATAAATTTACATACTAAATTCATTGATTAATCTTACTAAATGGTAATTGCTTTTAATTGCAAATAATTTCTATGATTTTGCTATTTTGCATTTTGAAATAATAATTATTCAAATAATTACTATACCTGCAAAAAAAAATTAAAAAATAATAATAATAAATAAAATTAAATTTAAATAATAATAATAATAATAAAACATCAACAAGTTTATCAACAAATTAACAATTGAGATACATAGACATATGTATACGTAAGTGAACGTTGGCTTTTTACTCACTTTGACTCTCTAAAAAAAAGTTTAAATACAAATTTATAGAAAAAGAATAAATAAATAAATAACAAAATATATATATATATATAAATGAATTTAATATAATAATATAAATACAAATAAATACAAAGATATATTTACATAAAATAAATATATATACATATATAAATTAAAATTTAAAAAAATTAATAAAAAATATATGAAAAATAAAATATATTTATATATATATAAAATAAAATGTAAAAAATTAAATATTTGCATATGATCACAATGATATAAATGTCTAAAATTTTAAGTGAAATAAATAATAAATAAATGAATTAAAGAAATAATCAAATATTTAAAACATAAATATATTGCAAGTATAATGATAATTATATATAAATATATAAAATAAATAAAAATACAATTTAAATGGAAGCATATACAATATAAAAAAAATAAATATAAATAATTATATTAAATATATAAAATATAAATAGAAAGTCTTGGTTTAACCTTTTAGTAGAAATTCCTTTTTGTTATATATAGTCTTATTACAAACTGTTAATTATATTATAAAGATATGAAAACGTTAAATATCTCTGTTTTTGCTGAACTCACAATATGTGCTAATTTATTAATTTCAAACACAAGTCTTATTTACCTACATAGATAATCTTAAAGCTGCCTTCGCGAAGGCATTTAGATAGTTTTAATTTTATATTAACTCATATAATAAATAAATAAAAAATAATAAAAAATAAAATCTGTCATTCACATTCTATATGTTTACATTTACATATCTTTTTCTGCATTTTAAGCCATCATCGAGACTTATATATTTTTAATATATATAAATCATTCTAATAAAGATATCAGGTTATCAAATAATTGATAAATAAGTGTGAATAAGTGTGAATGTGAATAAATATATTGTTATTTTCAATAATTATTCAAATAGATTATTGAGTCGTTATACAAAGTTCTTTCCCTTTATTGAGAATTTCATATTTGATATTGGATTATTTAATAATTTTAAAAAGCTAACAAAATTATTGCAAAACTTTATATTTACTTTATTATATATAATTATTATATTTACTTTATTATATTATATTACATTTACATATCTTTTTCTGCATTTTGAGCCATCATCGAGACTTATATATTTTTTAATATATATAAATCAATATTCAATATATATCAAATAATTGATAAACATGTGTGAAAGCTTCAATAATTATATTATTATTTTGAATAATTATACAAATAGATTATTGAATCGTCATACAAAGTTCTTTCCTTATTCCTTATTGAGAATTTCAATTTTCATATTGGATTATTTAATAATTTAAAAAAGCTAACAAAATTATTGAAAAATTTTATATTTACTTTATTATATAAATGAAAATGATATTCTCTCTAATTAAATAAATAAATGAATACTTCGAATAAACAAATATTGATTTAAAGCTAACCAAATTTGTTCAAAATTTTACATTTATTTTGTTGTTAATTGAAAATGTCATTCTCTCTCTCTCTCTCTCTTTCTCACATAAATACTCAACGTAAATAAATATTTATTTCATATACCACATTTGAGTAACTTTTCTCTGTTTAAATTTGTCTTGGCAAAAGTTTCTTGAATACTTTATTGAATAATATTGATCAACTATAAACAAATTTCTTGTTTTCCGTCTTGTTCAAAAGACCTTATATAAAAAAAAAAAAAATAAATAAAAAAAAAAAAGTACAAATAAACTGAAAAGTCAAACAAAGAATTTTCAACAGGCAAACAAAAAGGAATCAAACATTTTTTGGCCATTGTCTATGAAATGTATTTGCTTTGGTTTTTCGCTAAACGATTTAAGCCAAACTCAAATACTCAAATACACTGAAACTTTCTACAGCCATTGACAGCCAAACATTAACAACAATAGCTAAAATAAAATAAAAAAAAAAATCATGACAAATGCAATTTACTCAAACGATTTGTATTTGTCGTTTAGAGCACTTAACGCTCTAGCATCAATACAATTTTCCAAATACATCAAACATTTGTCACTCAATCACCAGCAAAACGCAGCAAATTAGACAAATTTCACACACACACACACACACACACACACACACACATACATACATCTAAACACTGGTCAACTTTACAAAATCAAAGTCAATTAAATTTAGAGAGCTGAAATCGAAGCAAATGATTGATGGACAAATTGCACAGACACTGACAGACTATTTGCAGTGTGCATGTGTGTGTGTGTGTGTATGGGTGTGTGTGTGTGTGTGTGTGTGTGTGTGTGTGTGTGATAGGCATCTCGTTAAGTGCAGCAAACACCGCACATTACGTCGATGCGGTGCAACCGAGCGTCAGCCAAACACGCACCAACGAAATGGAACCCAATCTTTTGGTCGTATTCCAGCACCCCCCCCCCCCTCACACACACCAGTGTTGCCATAATTTTGTTGAGCAAAAATAAAAAAGCTACTTAAAAAGAAACTGAAATTTGGTGAAATAAATCAGACAAAAAAGGTATATAAAGGCTTAAAAAAAAACTGAAATTTTGTGTATAAAATCTGACTAAAAAGCTAACTTTTTGGCTTTATTTAGTGGGCACATGCTTAAAAAAAAACAAACTGAAATTTGGTGTACAAAATCTGATAAAAGAAACTTACTTTTTTGGCTTTATTAAAAAAAAAAAAAGAAGCTGAAATTTTGTGTACAAAATCTGACAAACGAAACTAACTTACTTTCGGCTTTATTTAGTGGGTACATATTAAAAAAAAAAAAATCTGAAATTTTGTGTACAAAACCTGACTAAAATGCTAAAGTTGTTGGCCTTTTTTAGTGGGCACATACTTTAAAAAAAAAGCTGAAATTTTGTGAATTAAATCCGACAAAACAGCTAAAGTATTTTGTTTTATTTTAGGTTTTTTTTTTTTTCAAGTAGTTCAGTGTTTTTACCTATGCGTGACAATTATTATTTTTATCGCATTCTTTAACAGTGCCAATCATATTTTAATATATTTTTTTTTGCAACTCGTAGTTATTTCTTCTACATTAACAAATCCCCCTTAAACGATGCCAGGACTTGATTGATTCCATGCCTAGGCGTTGTACAGCCGTAATTTCCAAAAAAAAAAGGCAGCACAACTAAATACTAAACTTAAGGAATACTTTTATATTAATTTGTTATTAGGTAAAACTTAAAGTTTGTTATTTATTTAAATTTTTCAAATAAGTTTTAGCGCAAAATGAACAATTGGTGCTATTTTTTTATTTTCGACTTTTTTGACAATTTTTTTTAATTACACAGAAACGTTGAATATGTTGGTGCTATTTTTTTTTTATTGTTGCAATAATATATTGTTTTCTGCTTTTATAAAAGCAATCTGCAGCTTAATCCACTGATAAATGTATCCTAAGCGAAGTTCTTAAACTTTAAATTTCAAAGTGGTGCTATTTTATTTTTCGCAGCTCTATATAAGTATTCGTAAAGCTATATTTTGTATCGCCAATATTGGCAGCAAAGTTATAAAAAAAACATTTTTAATAATGATTTTCTTTTGAGAACTTGCACAGAACTCCCAAAATCTATTACTAAAATCTTTCAAGCACAAATTGTTTACTGACAGCTATACGGCATTTGCAATAACTGTAAAATATCTTTAAAATATCAGTAAAAAAAAAAACGGAAAACAATTTTTTTTTAAAGCCAAAAATTCTTTTTTTAAATTTTTTTCAATTGAATTTAAAAAAAAAAGCCTTATTTGAAAACTAATTGCTCAGTAAAAAAAAAGCGGAAAAACAATTTTTTTTTAAAGCCAGAATTTCCTTTTTTTAAATTTTTTTTTCTCAATTGAATTAAAAAAAAATTTAATTGCTCAGTAAAAACAAAGCGGTAAAAACAATTTCTTTTTAAAGCCAGAATTTCCGCTTTTTGAATTTTTTTAAAAAATTATTCCCTCAATTGAATTTTCAAAAAAGCCAGATTTGACGGGAAAAAAAAACTGATTTGGCAACACTGGCCCGCCCCCCCACACACACACACACTTTAGCTGCCATGCTGATTGATTGACATACAGTGTTGTGGCTATAACCACACGCACACACACAGACACACCCACCTTCACTCTCCCTCCCCTCTCCTCCCTCCCCTCTCCTCCCTCCCTCTCTCTCTCTCTCCCACACACACACACACACACCCCCTCATAGACCACACAGCGTGACAGCGTGTCTAATGGCTGCTGCCCGTGCGAGTTCTGCGAGTGGCAACAAAATGTTGCATAGCGCCAGGCGCACACACATATCACAACTTTGGTGCCTTCCTCCCTGCCTCTGCACACCCTTACCCTCACGCTCACCCTTTCTCGGCGTATATATTTCACCTTAATGATAAGTCCAAGTTTTAGCGGTTGGCTTTGTTTTAGCTATTACGCTAAACTTTTGCCGCCAACATCGCCCGTCGCCATCGCCACAAACCAAAAAAAAAAAAAAAAAAAAAAAAACTTTGTCCTGGACTCCAGGTGGGTAACTCGAAAGTTGTTTACCGTGGAAGTCCCTCATAAAATCTAAATGCGCCCGCAAAACTCTTGACTCAAGTCTTGGCTGCATAACTTGCCAAGTGAGGGGCGTTTGGCAATGGCATGTGGGGAATGTAATATCTCCCCCTCTGCTCTCTGCCTACCCACCCATCGCCCACCCAGATGCATATAAATCTGTTGTGCATTTTAATTCACCATCAACAACAAGTGCAAATTTATTTTCGGTGTTGCATAAATAAGGCAAGTCTCAAACACTATAACAGGCTGTTTGTTGGTTTATAAAGTTCTAAATTGATCAAATAGTAAATGCCCTGGAAAGTGGCGGAATGAAGAGAGAGAGAGAGAGAGAGAGAGAGAGAGACAGAGGGCGAGAGGTGAGATATTGATTATAGAATTTATAGTTTCTTAATTAAATTTGTGGGCAAATGATGAAATTATTGCAGAAATTGAGTTGATTATGTTGTTGATGAGATACACAGTTTGTTAGTGAAAAATAAAACTAAAGTAAAAGTGAAAATCAAAGTAATATAATAATAAAAATAATTTATTTTTATATCATATTAATATAATAATTTATTATTGAAAATTATTGACAATAAAAGTAATATTATAAATATAATAATACAATAAATTATATGTATATCATATTAATATAATAATTTATTATTAGATGCAAACTTGTTAGTAAAAAAAGTTAAATTGCAGATTAAAGTTATATTAAATAAATATAATATAATATAATAATAATAAAAAAATACAATATAATAATAAAATATTTCATTATTATATAATATTATATTAATTTATTATATTTAGTTTGATCTAAATAATATTTTAAATTAAAATATAAACAAAAAAATAATTTCTTCATCAAATTTTGATTATACAAATTAAGTTTGTTCAATTAATATAAATAATTATAATTATAATAAAATCCAAAATAATTCTGCATTGCTGTTAAACAAGCTTGCAAACAAATAAAAAATAAATAAAATAATAATAAAATTTATAAAATATAAAAATAAAATGAATAAGACATAAATAATATATAAATAATTAAAATAATTAATACTAAACAAATGTAAAATTAATTCAAATATAATAAATAAATAATATATAATTAATAAAATAAATAATGAATTCAAAAATTGTTTGAACAATTTAACATAAATTACCTATTAAATAATAATATTAATTTACAATAATTATTTCTTATTATTCTTAATCAAATTTTCTTTGAAATAAAGGAAAAAAGGTTCTTAAATCTTTTGGTTAAAAATGAATAACAAGATAAATGATAATAAATGAATATATAATTATTTTTTATAAATAAATAAAATAAAAATATAAATTTGCTATACTATTTCTTATTAATTTTAAATAATTTATGTTTAAAATTTATAATGAAAAAATTAAGTTGCCGAAATTAATGTAAACAAATATATGGCTTGCAACTGAACAAGAATTATAAAATTGAAAAAATGAAAAATAAAATAAATAATATATAATAAATAATAAATAATTAATATTATATAATAAATAATATATAATAGAATATATAAAAAATAATATATAATAATTAATTAATCATATATAAAAAATAGTAAATAAAATATTTTTAAAAAAGTAAAATTAATTTAAAGATTGATTGATTTGTTTTATGGCGAATCTAACAAAAATGACTCCCAAAATAAATAATTTATATAATTTATGTTCGTCAAACACACCCGCCTCACCTCAGCCATTTAATACAGGGTATAATTTATGTGAGTTTAGCATTTCGAGCAGAAAATTGTGTTACTTGTGTAGCCACAGAGCCGCAGAGGAAGGAAATTTGGAATGCGAATTGGGCAAAGGGAGGCGCGTCGAGGGTGTGGATAAGCATTTTTGGCATTTCATTTTTCATATATGTATGTATGTGTGTATGTTGGATTTTACTTGGGTTTGCTTTTGCCTATTGGCATTGCCTTTGCTTTTGCTTTCGTATTTTTATGACATTTTATATATGTTGGTTGGTTGGGTTCACAGCAGCAGCAGCAGCAGCAGCAGCAGCCGACTGCAGTTTATGGTTGCTGTTGTCGCTTTTGTTGCGGTTTATTGTGGTTATAAATTGGGAAATGCGAGAGCTATTCGCGCAACCCATCGCATCGGATGCAATGCCAAAAAGTGCGGGTTGAGCAGGAGGTGGCCAAGGGCAGGAGGCGGCGGAGGTCCGTGTAAGCTGTGTGCATTTTCTTTAATGCTCTTAAAATATATGTGTGTGTGTATAAAATAAAATAAAAATATTGCATTAAGCATTAAATTAAACCATTCGATGCTCGCATCCTTTTGGTTGCAGCAGCGATCAAAAATCTGAGCGGATTCACTTTTTTTTTATTTTTTACTCTTTTTTTTATTTTTTACTTTTGCCATAAATATTTGCAAATTTTGATTTGATGTGCTCCATAAAGGAAATATGATTATTGATATATTAAGTTGATGCAATAAACTTTTTGATTTATGTCTGTTTGAGATTGAGATTCTATAAATTCAAAGCTCAAGTGTGAGCGTGGGCGCTGCTATAAGATTTCCATCTTTTATTAGCTCAATCAATCAATTATTATTATTATTATTTTGATTTTAATATAGTTAATAATTTATTTTAATTTTTTTATTATATTATTTTATAAATTTGTATATTTAAATATGTATAAATAATATTAAAATTAATCAATAAATCAAACAAATAAATATTTGTATTTATTTTTTTACTTTTAATTTTAATTCTTCTATAAAAAAAATAAAGCAAACATATATTGATGTTTTCATATATACTTAAACATTTTTAATATTTTAAATATGTTTTAAAAAAAATATCAAAAATTAAATTCATATTTTTAAATGAAAAAAAAAAATTGAATTTAATATTTCTAATATTTTATATTTATCTTTAAAATATTTTTAAAGATATTAAAAATATGTAATATACATCACTCAAACATATATAAATATTATTAATGCTTTATATTAACCCTTTTATTAAAAATATGAATCAAATAAAGCAAACATATAATAATATTTTTCACATGTACATATATTAAATATTTTTAATATTTTAAAAAATATTTTAAAGATAAATATAAAATATTAGAAATATTAAATTCAATAATATAATATAATATAATATAATATTTAAAAATAAATTAATATTTTTAATATTTTATATAAATATTTAAAATATTTTTAAGTGCTAATAATATTTAATATACGTCAATCAAACATATATCAATATTTTTAATACTGTATAGAAGTGTTTTATTAATAATAAGAATAAATAAACCAAACATTTATTAATAATTGTAATATTTATATATTTAATTACATTACTGTTACATTCATTTTTTAAAGTAAATAGCAGCAAAAATAATTGTACCTAACTATTTTTAGTTACATAGTTCTATTTAAATTTCTGGCCTTTAGTTTAATTTTTCATAATAATACATATATGTAAATTGATACGCTTCGATAGAAGTTTAATATTTATGGAAGCTAATTGCAGCAAAATGTTTTCTATGGAAGTTATTAAAATGTAATTAACAGAATGTATTTAATTATTATTGATTTGCGCTTATGACTTATTGATTGCAGACGACATTTTTATACTGCTGCATGAACTGTTAAGGGTATATGGGTTTAGTTGATTGAAATATGGAATATAAATCTATATATGTGGGCATTATTTATCAGTCTATATAAAGTTGAAATATATTTTGAATATAACTTATGTATAATATTTTATGTTAAATGATATATATATATATATTTTTTTTTTATTAAACCTTTTTTTTTAATAAAAAATTTTAAGTTTTTAGCACAAATCTAGGCTAATAATACAACTGTTACAAAATAAAATTTACATCAAAAATAATGTAGAGTTCCAAAAATTAATTTAAAAATATTTACCTGCGTATATCATAGACAGATATAGACAATATATAATTCTATAACTCTAACAAAAGGAACTCTCTTAGATAAAAGGTCTCTCCTCTCTCCTATAATAAGATAAACTTCAGTGTAACATTCTGAATTGGCCAAGCTTTGTTAGTTCATTATTTCCTATAATGAAATACCTGTCAATATTATTTATTCATAAATTTACCTTTTCATTAACTATAAGCCAGCATAATGCAGTTCGTTACGCCCGATTGCCACGTTTTCCTTTTCCCTTTGTTTGCAACTGTCAAAATGCATTATGAACAAATTACTCTACGTTGACGTTAACGATAAATTTGACAGATATTATATTATGCTGCCAAGTGTTGGCAGTTTCAACAGCATTTCATTTGACAGGCGAAAACTTATAAATTGCTGACAGTTATGACTTTAATAGCTTTGAAGCTTTAAGGGAAAGTCAATAAAGGGAATTTAATTAAATGAGCTGGCCAAAAATATATAGAAACCTATTTAATTGAAGACATTGCATTCCATTTGGTCAAGCAGAATAGATTGAAAATTAAGTTTAAAATAATAATTTTAAATTGGGCTTTCAAATATTATAAATAAGAATAATGACAATAGAAAAAGAAATTGCAATTATAAAATAAGAATAATAGTTTGAGAAATTACGATTTTACTGGTTTTTAGTTTGTATATAATTTGAGCAAGCTTGCAAATACATCTATATGTATGTATTTACCTACATAAATATGTATGTACATACATATGTAGCTGTTGAATGTGTTATTCACGCTCTGTTCGCTAGATCAACCAAAAAGAATCAAGCTCTCTCGCTCTCGCTCTAAGCAAGCGACTTCGGCTCTTTTCGTTTACCTATTGAGCGCCTTGAGTTGAACTAATCGTGTCGTTTAACGAACATGGTTTAGGTAGCGATACGATTGGCGTTCGCGTAAGGAGAGCGAGTAAGTGAGAAAATGATCCCATATTCACATACACATGCACACACTCAACGCAGGTACGCAATGCTTCTGTTTAGCAAAGGCGACCCACGCATACCGATGCATAAACAAATGACTTTAACTCAACCTAACGGTCGTTGAGCAACCAGAGCGAAGCAAAAGCAAAGAGAAAGAATGCGAGCAGATCTTAAACGAGCTCGCTTCAATTGTTTGCTCTCTCTTAGTATTTGCTTCGAGTGTGAGTGAGAAGACACTTATTTGCAGATGTTGAGCAATGGTTAACAGTTATATGAGAGCTATGAAATTGCGACTTTTAGATCTTGCTGAGTTAATTTAGAAACAATAGCAATGTCAAATCACTCAAATAGTCACCTCGATTTCGCTGCACTATAAATTTAGGCAGACTAATTTATATTTGATAACAAAATTCCATTTGTAAATGAATTCTAAACTTTAAGCTTTGCTTGGCTTTGCTTGTTAGCTCCGTCAATCACACCAAGCCTAAGCTTGTTGTTTTGTAAATTCGTTTGCTTTAAAGCTGTGCTCAAATCTGGCTTCGACTATCGCTATTTTCATGACTGCGCACTTTAAAGGCGCGTGAGTCAGCAATTTTTGAACAGGGCAACTTCATAGTAGTTAGCTGGAGCACATTTAATAAAAGCCATAACAGCAACACAGACAACAACAATAACAACAACAGTAAAGACAACAACTGTATTGCTTTGTTTCAATTGCGCTTGTTTGGCAATTGCAGAGGTCTGGAGTTCTGGTCAACTAAAGACGCCAAAACTCGTAGTCGCGCCAAAAGCTGTAGTTGCCATTGTTGCGGTACATTAAGCACACGCGCCAATACACACACAGACACAGAGTCCACACGCAGTCCACACACACACACACAAATACGCAGTCCACAGCTGTTGACAGTGTGTAAAATCTATGACGAGAACTTTTTGGGCGTCAGCAGTGAAGCGTGCAAGTCAGTCATTGTCTTTCTCTCTCTTTCGCTCTCGCTCTCTCTGCTAGTGCACTTGGCTTGGCGTGTGCTGAGGTCGCGGGTCAGCTAATTGACGTTGTCATGCTGCTGGGCGTGGCAGCGTTTAAATGGCTTGTCTAACTGTATACCGAATGGCTGCTAAACTTTAAACTGGCTGCGCCCTCAACATGCAAATTAATTGGCAGAACAGTTCACAATGGCAACGAAAGGATATGGAAATTGTTTGTGTTCCTTGTTACTTGTCTGGCTTTTGTTTGCTGCTGCTGCTGTAAAGAGGCAGAGTGGAAGGGAGAGGGAAGAGTCGGGGAGGGTAAGTCTGGGCATGGCCAGTGAATTGGATTAGCGGTTTATTCAATTTAATTTAAATGCAAAAACATTTTATAAACCGTTGACTTTGTGCCAAAGGTCGAGCGTGAAGCGCAAAGCATTTGAAAAGATTGTTCAGCTGCTGCTCCAGCTTCAGCTTTAGCTTCAGCTTCAGTTAACATTGATTGCAAAGTTTCTTTAACAATAATTGAATTCTTTGATTGCCAAATGCATCGATAGCTTGATTGCAAAGTATTCAAGTTTGGTCATATCTATCTAAAGATTGAAATGGGGAGATACAAATATCTTTAATTTAACTTTTTCTTGTATATTACTCAATCTAATATTAAAATTTTGTTTAAATATTTAGTCTATTATTTAATTAATATTTATTATATTTTTTAAATATTTATTTATATTAAATTTAATTTTTATTAATTAATTTTTTTAATATTGCATTTATTAAACAATCAAAATATATTTATTTAATATTAAATATTTAATTGATTGATTGATTTTAATTTATTTATTAAATATTTAATATAAATTAATAATTTTATTAATTTATTTAATATTGAATTTATTAAACAATCAACGTATATTTATTTATAAATATATTTATTTTTATTTATTTTTTAAATTTACTTTAATATTAATTTATTTAATAATTAAAATATATTTATTTAATAATTAATTGATTATATAATTTATATATATTGAGTAAACTTTTATTTTTGTCTCTTATTAAATTAAATTTCAACTATTTAAATCATGGCCATAGCAAAATGTAAAATTTATGGCTTTCCCAAGCATAACTAATGGAAATTGTAATTCATAATTTTCGCAAAGGTGCAAAGCTTGCATTATTTTTCACAAGAAAAACCTCGTTAATAATAAGCTGAAACACAAAAGCTTTGCTCAAAGAAGCATTTCTAGATATTATGGGAAAATTGAGGAAATGGGGGAGTGGGAGAATGGAAGAATGGGAGAATGAGAGAATGGGAGAATGAGAGAATGATTGGCGACTGGGTGTATTAACAACTTGCCAGGGCAAATAAATTACTCGCGGCATATGACAAACACCTGCTGATTGCTTTGCAGCACACCTTTACCTTGCTACCTCTCTCGCTCTCTATATCTCTATCTCCCTTTAGTGCTCGCCTGCAGCATTTACTTGGCGCCTTGTCAGCTATTTATGAGCGCCTTTTTCGCATTTTATTTTATTTTTGCATACAGCGCGGCATTGGCTCAACATTTTCTTTTCTTTTCTTTTCTGGCCGTTGTTGTTGTTGTTGTTGCTGTTGTTGTTGACAGTTTTAATGTTGATTAATGGCAGCACAACAAAGTATGCCATAAAACATGCCACACATATAAATGAATTGTAATGGCAATGCCAAAGCTGAAGCCAATTCAAGTTGTGTGAGGGGAAGGCGAAATGCCTTTTACCTCTAAGAAATAGACGCTGATTGCAGTTGTCTCACACACTCGCACCACACACACACACACTCACACACACACTTACACACACACCTACACACACACACTAACATACACATTCTCTTGTAGATAACTTTTGCTTATCTGTTGGCCAGACACATTAATCTCTCTCTCTCTCTCTCTCTGCTCTCTGCTCTCAGCACGTTCGTGCACATCAAGTATGAGTTATGATGCCTTCGTTCTAATGGCAGCTTGGACATTTTCTATTGCGGGGAAAATGTTTATGTGTTTGTATGTGTTTGTATCGACATTGAGTTACTGATTTCATTAAAACAATTTCTCTTAAAAAAGTGACAGGTCGAAGGGGGAATTGTGAGAGTAGATGTCTTATAGCTATTGATTATATGATTATGATTAGATTATATATTTGATATATTTCACTTTTAGACTTTTTTTGTCCATGCTCTGACCAAGCTCTGACCAAGCGCAGCCTTAACTCTGCGTATGCCGCAGCTTAAATTCTACCCAAGGCGCAGTCCAACCTCTGCCCAAGCGCTGCTTATACTCTGCCTAAGCCGCTCTGCCAAAGCTCAGTTTAAACTCTGTTCGAGCGCAACTTAAACTCTGCCCAGGCTCTGCCAGAGTGCAGTCTAAACTGCAGCAAAAGCTCTGCCCAAGCGCAGCGCTCTGCCCGAGCTCAATCTAAACTCTGCCTAAGGCGCAGCCCAAGTTCACCTCAAGCCGCATCCCAAGTTCTGCCAAAGCTCTGCTTATATTCTGCCTAAACCACTCTGCCCAAGTGCAGCCCATGCTCAGCCTAAACTCTACCTAAGCCGCAGCCCAAGCTCTGTCCAAGCGCAGCCTATGCTCAGCCTAAACTCTACTTAAGCTCTGCCGAGGCGCAGCACAAGCGTAGTCCAAGTTCTGCCCGAGCGCAGCCTAAACTCTGCGTAAACCGCAGCTCAAACTCTGCTCAAGCGCTGCCTAAACTCTGCCTAACCAGCCCAAGCACAGCAGGTAGCTGGGCATGTTCTTTAGAGTGCGTGTATATGTATGTGTGTGTGTGTGTAAGCATGTACTGCTTGCTATGGACATACATACATATGAATGTAAAAGAGAAGCGTAGAATGATTGGAATAACTGTTATGCTGGTCGTGCACTCGCGTCTCAAATACTTTTGCTCATTTTATTTTACGTATTCTATTCTATTTCTATTTCTATTTCCTCTGATTACTTTAGTTACAATAATAATTATTAAATTGAAAACTCAAATGGATTCCACAAAAGGCAACTCTAAAGATTGCTTTAGCTTCAGTTTTTTTTAGTTTAGTCAATTTAATAAAAAAAATACATCTTAAATACATTTCTCTGCTAAGAAAAATGCTGCTCAATTGATTTTTCTGCTGCCAACCAAAAAAAAGAAATATAGAAAAGTAAAATAAATTTGCCCGAGTTAATTGGCTCTCTTTCATTGCATTTGTTATCTTATCTGTGGCCGCCTGGTCGAGTATGCTCGGACTGGAAAGGCCAATTAAGTGGTTGTCTATTAGACAATGCCATGCTTAAGATCCAATGCAGTCCGAATGCCATACGAGGCCAGGTCACGCCCCAGTACGTTGCAATTACGCCCACGCCCAGGGTTCATCGTTGAGGCGAAGTGCATCGTCGCCTGGTCTATTAGTTGAATGATTGAGCAATTGGCTCGAGGGTTTCAGTTGCCAAGCAAGGCGGAAAGAAGGCGAAAAAGGAGAAGAAGAAGACGACGAAGAAGAAGACGACGAAGAAGAAGCTAAAGATGAAGAGTAAGCTGTAGATGCCATGTAACTAACTGCTTGAAGTGCTTTAAGCAAAAACTATTAAGCTGGTCCCACATAATTCAGCCAGCCAAACGAGCGCTTTAATTGCTGAAAGGGAGAAAGAGCGAGGGGGAGAGAGGGAGATGCAGAGAGAGAGAGAGAGAGAGAGTCAGTGAATAAGGGCAAGTAAAGTGCGAACATTATGTGCCATAAGTATGCGCTCATTAGGCACTCTATCGCTTTCGCTTTTATGACGTCATTTATTTAAACAAATAACAACAAATAATAATAAAATTAAATTAAATAAAAACGAGAGCTGAGCACATTTTAATTATATGTTAATTGAAGAGTTCCTCAATGGCGAAATTAAATATCAGTTAATTAACTGATGGATATACTGCCTTGTTCCCTCTCCCTCTCTCTCTCTCTATCTCTCTCTCGTTCTCCCTTTGACATGGTTAATTAAAAAGTTATGATTGCCATCTGTGTTTGGCTTAGCTGCAGCTTAGTCTCGACATCGAGAGGTTAAGTTCATGTTTACTAAAGAAAAATCGAGTGCTATAAATCTGCTCTAATTGGCTTAATATATGTATCGTATGTGAGTAAAACTATAGCAAGAACTGAGAGAGAGAGAGAGAGAGAGAGAGAGCGAGAGAGTCTGAGTCTGAGTCTGTGGCGAATCTTATGGCTCTTTGAACAACTTCGAGTGGTTTATTATATGTCAGACATTTCGGCTTATAGATGTGCTTAGTGCATGAATGCATAAAGCTAATTGAATGGCAAAAATTTAATAGCAAGTCATATATAAATTGTGAGCGTGATGCGACATAAAATGAAGGCAGAGCTTTTAGTTTAATTGGATTTTGTTACTAATTACTATAACAGCTAAAATTGTTGTTGTTTGGAATTAAGAACTAAGCCACAAGCTTGGTAAATTTGATAATTACAATACTTAAAGGAATTGTAGTTGTAATTGTAGTTAGTTATATTAAGAACTAAGCTAGTAGTTTGGTAAATTTTATAAATATTTTTATAAGTCCAACGGGAGTTCAACGATTTTTAATCAAAATGGCAAATTCTAATAAATAATTTAACAATTATGTATGAGATTCTTGTTCCACTATTTTGTAGACAACTTTAACTAACAAGAAATAAATTAAATATATTTTTTAAGGTTATACAAAATAACGATAACAGAATACTTAGCCTAGCGGAGTAGTGTAGCTGTCATGTCTTAGCTCAACGGAATATTTTATAAATTTAAAGTCAAAATTCAGTGAAGTACGTCTTGAAACTGATAGTGTCTGATTCTTCTTCTAGTTATAGTGCACCAGTTATCAGATCTTTTGGCCTGCATTAGCATTGCTTAGTCTTCGATACACTTCAAGCAATAGGTAAGGAATGCCAATCGCTATTTTCAGCATTTGCTTTATATAGCGCGAGAGACAAGATTCTTACACAATTCGAGCATTGTTCTTACTGTATCGTCATAGCTCGCAAATAACTGTGCACTGCTTCTCAATGTCTACAAATGTAAGTGTCTTCTCACTCACACTCGTAGCAAAGACTCAGAGAGCAACCAATTGCAGTGGATCTTGAACGAATTCGTTTCCGATCCTTTTCTTTTGCTTCGCTCAGACTGCTCCACGACCGTTATGTTGAGTTAAAGTCATTTGCTATGCATTGGTATGCGTGGGTCGCAGCAGCTTTGCGTACCTGCATTGACTCTGTGCATGTGTATGTGAATGGGAAGATCATTTGCATTGCCTCTAGAAATTATTTGCTCACTTACTCGCTCTTCTTACGCACCAATCGTGTCGCTAAACGAGCGCCACACGAATGGTTCTTGAGTAGAAAACAAAAACGAAACAAACCGAAGGCACTTGCACAGAGTAAGAGCGAGAGAGCATGAGTTTTTGCGGTTGATGTCGCTAATAGAGCGAAATGAATAAAACGGTAAACTATTATGTCTAAGCAATAATAATTGACAAACCAATATTTTAGTACAAGATCTTAGATAATTTATTAATAATCAGTATACATATATTTTGACTAATGCAAACACAAGCTTGACCCATAGTCTAACTCTAGTATAACTAAAATATAAAATACTGTAAATTGCGAAGTATTCCAATAACCTACACTGCGCTAAATACTCTCTCCTAAAATCAATAATAACCATAAGCTATTCATTTAACATAGTAAAGCTATATCTTAAATAACTTATTTATTTAACTCATAATTTACTATATTTTATTACATTTAATTTATGTGTTTCATTATTTTGCTTGAGCTGACATTTGCTGGCGTTTCTGTTCACATTGTTAATAAAAACTAAAATTATGGCCACATGCGTGTAGAGTAATAAAGATGTGCAAGAGAAAGAGTGTGTGAGAGAGAGAGAGAGAGAGAGAGAGAGAGAGAGAGAGAGAGAGAGAAACAGCATGAGCAAGAGATCACATAAATTGCCTTGGAAAAAACTGCGACATTTTGGCGTTTCAATTTTTTTCTCTTTTTTTTTCATATAGCGATTACTCGCAGTTTTTCATTGACAGCAGCAACTGAGGTGGGGGGGGATTCTGCTAGATGGCACTGTACACACATACACAAACATACATGCACACACATATATTCAACTGGCAGAGAGAGCGAGAGAGAGATGCATTATGAGCATTGGCATAACTACAAACAATTTATGTGCAAACAACAGTTACGTCTCGTTACGTTCCCAACAGCCGCACATCCTGCTTTACCTTAGCCCCCTCCGCCGCCGCCCCCTCCCTCCCTGCTCTATGTGTCCCTCTCTACCACGTCTATGTCCTTCCAGCGATTGCCAGTCATAGTAGTAATTGAATTTCGCTGCATGCGCTTCCCATTTCTCTTATTTCTGCTGTTTTCCTGTTTTTTTTTCTGCTTTTTTTTTTGGCTCGTTTTGGCGATTGCATTTTTGACAGCCAACGCCAAAGCGAATAGCGTCAGTTCGTCAATAATGAATGAAATGACTTAATACCATATTAAAGCAGGCAACAGCGAGCAGGAAGCGGGCAGCACGAAGCGGGGAGTAGGAAGCGAACAGCAATGACTGCCCGAACAGCTGCTTAATAATTCAGGCCTACGTGCGCATCGTAAATCCCGTGATGTCTATGCCTCGGCTCGTTACCGGAAAAAAGGGCTGGAAAACTTTTGCCCCTTGCATATTCAAGTGGAACTGGGGAATAGTGTATTTGTTTAAAAAACAATCCCGATTTGCTTTCCTCATTTTGGTTTTATGGCTTAACAAATATGTAGAGAGAGCGAGAGAGTGAGAGAGAAAGAGAGTGGATGAAAATGAACATTAATTTAGTTGGACTAAAGTCGTATATGCATAATAAATATGTAATATAAATATAAAAATATTTATAAAAAAAAATTAAATAAAAAATGAATACTTTGAGTTGGAAACGAAAAAGTATTTTATTTTGGCAATCCATTAAACACTAAATAATTGGAAACAATAAAATCAAATATTATTAAATGAAAATTAAATAAAATATTTATATATAAAAATATGAATAAGTTAAAATTAAATAAAATATTTATACACATATTTTTATCAAATTAAAAAATAAATTAAAAATGAAAATAAAATTATATGTATAAATAAAATATAGTAAATAAAATAAAATAAATACAAATAAAATAAAATAAAATATTAATAAATTTAAATTAAATTAAATATTTATATAAAATTAAATAAAATATTTATATATATACATATATAGTACTGATGTGTATATAGTAACTGTAGTATTGCTTATCAGTTTGAAATCTGCTAATCGCCGATTAAATTTATTAAAATTAATTTAAATTCCTAGCTAAACTAATGTATTTCGTATTGTCTTTCATTTCAGGTGAGTATGCCAAAAAGGTTATTTTTGATGTAAATTAAGCTGAGAATGTAAGAGAGAATCTAAGTGAGTAAATAGAAATGTTTTAAATACAATTTTAATATATTTTCATTACACTGTCATTAAATACTTCAAACTGAAGAAGTTTTACAATGTGAATGCTATAAGAAAATATGACTACAAATATTATGAATAATTATGAATAATAATAGTAAAATTATGAATAATATTCACATTTCTTATTTATTCACATTGAAATAATTAATGCAACTTAAAATGAAAACTTTATTTAAACTTGACTTGATAAACAAATGAAAAAAATAATAAAAATATATATTTCATATATATATTTATGTATATTATTATATTACATAAAATTAAAAAATTATAAATAATTTCTATTTATTTATGCATATTATTATATTACATAAAATTAAAAAATTAAAAATAATTTATATTTATTTATGTATATTATTGTATTACATAAAATTAAAAAATTAAAATATTTTCTATATTTTTATGAATATTATTATATTATATAATTATTTTTTAAAAAAATTTGATTTATAATTATGTGCAATATAATCATAAGAAAAATGTGTCTACCAATTTATGTATATTATTATATTATATAATTATTTAATATAATAATTTTAAAATAATCTCCATTTAATATATTATATATTTAATAATTATTTGAATTAAATCTGAATCTTTTTATATAATTATTAAATATAATTAATATATTATATATATAGTTATATATTTAATAATTAATTAAATTAAACTTGTCTTCTCTATCCATCTACCATAATTGCCAATGTAAGCAAAAGTCTTTCAATCTATTAATGAAAAAAATTAAAAAACTCTTAGTTAATGAAAGTAGAACAGCTGCCATAGCTGCATGCATATGCTGTGTATTCAGAGATTCTGTGTGAAGAGTAGTTCAGGATATATCTCCACCCATAATTCGTGCAATTTTTGCATATTTCTCGCCTCGGTTTGCGAAGCTCTTGGTCAGGGTCATTCCGTTTCATACGATTCCGTCCGGTTTGTGCTTCCTGCTCTGCATCCTTTTGCTATTTTTTATTCCCCCAACATTTTTTTTTTTTTTTTTTAATTTGTTAAATTGTGTCTGGTCGCAGCAAAGAGAAGAAGAAGAAGAAGCAGATGCAAAAACAGCAGAAAATAAAACAAATATTCGCATAGAGTTGAAGTGCAGAGCCCAAGACAAAGACAGCGTGCGAGCGAGACAGAGCTAGCAGTAAGAGAGAGAACGTGATAAACTGTGATTTCAGCTTCAATCAGAATCACATGCACACAGTCACAGTCACGGTGACCGTGAAGCGTCTCACATTTGTGTAATTAAATTTTGCATACATAATGCTGAGCTGAACAGCAGCAGCGGCAGCAGCAGCAGCTGCTTTTTGTGCTGACTGTACTTCAAGAGACAGACACTTGTATGCCCGATAGCCTTGCAGGTGTTGTAATTAAAACAACTTCGTCTTCTTCTTCTTCTACTTCTTCTTCTCCTGCTTCTGCATTTTCTTTGGCTACAGCAAAAAAAGGAAAATGTGAACATAAAAATCTGATGCGCCGTGTTTTTGTCTCTCCACACATCATTGTCCATAACAATGAGGCGGTATCCAGCGACGACTGCTCGTAAAGCTTTATGACCCACAACAAAGCCATACGCACACATGAAATATGTGCCACACACGCACACACACACACACACATATATATATATATATATATATATATATATATGTATATATAGCTCTACTCAAAGTACTACATTTGACATTCATGAATCGCTCGGCGCTGTGCTTGCAGGTAACAGGTGCGGGCTTTAAATGAAATTATTGGTTTATTTATGAAACGAAATGGTCAACAAATTGTGATTGCAGATTGCAGAGTGCCAGAGAACGTGAACGTGAACATGAACGTGGCCATTAAATGAGATGAGATAATATCGCGCATACGCCACATATGCGAGAAGAAATTCAAAAGAGAAAGTGCTTAAAGCTGATAGAAATCTCCATTAAAGATATTGTAAAATATATAAGAGATGAAATAGAATGAGATATGAAATAAGTAAAAAAATTTATAGGTTATAGATTAGAGAGAACAGCAATAGATACACATTTATCGATACTTAAACATATCGATGGCTATGAGACTGTCGATAGTTGACGATAGTGCAATGATCAAAAAGAGCTTAAACTGAAAAAGAAGAACGAGATGGAAATTTTAAGTAGAAAGCACAGAAATGTAGAAGTATAGCTGCGAAAATAATTTAAGTAAATAACGAAAAAAAAAATCTCCAATATTAATACTCAAATTAGTTACTGTTAAATTGTATACCAAATTCTCAGAACTACTTTACAATCTTAATCTGAAAGCTAGGCGAGGTTCTTGAGATTGTCTTTCTATTAAATATAGAATTTAAAATAATTAATATTATATTATTATTAATAATATTTAATATATTTCCATTTTTCCATATTTCCATTTCTATTCAAGTTCTCACTCAATATTAATGCGCTTCTTGATATACTCAGATTGTTAGAGCGAGACAAATATAGCTGCTGCTGAATGTGGTCTCTGTTATTGTTAAGAGAGAATGAGATGTCATACATACATAGAGAGAGAGAGAAAGAAATATAGAAAATGCTGCTAGAAGTTCGAGACGATAAGAAATATGATAAAAGGGAGAAGTCAATAGAACTGAAGAAAGTTAAATATGAAAAGTGATCATCCTGAGTAAATTCCAATTACTATAATTTATATTAGTATTGTTAATTATAATAGCCAACTACTATTATTTAACATTTTAATATTAGCTTCGAGTTATTAGCTATAATTGAAGTTAATCTTGTTGCCCTTTTTTGTTGATTTCTATTGCCAGTTTCAATTAATTTTCACAAATTTGCAGTTTTCGCACACAATTTATCGAAAGCAATTGCCAGCAGTGGCATTCCCTCAAGTAATTTGTATACACGATATTTGTTATCGAATCCTTTCAACTTTTTTATTTAGTTCAACTTTGCTGCGTTGCTCGAGACAAGTTTTTGTGTTAGGGGCGAAAAAGTTCTAAGCGCTTGTCACTCATTAATTTGACCGCACCAGAACTTAAGATGCTGATGCCATTTACCAACACTGACGAATACCGCAAACAGCTAAAAAGTATCGAGTACAAAGATAACAAAAGCAACGACAGCAATTGCTGTAGTAAGTGGGTTGGAAAAAAAGAATGCTAGTGGAAGAGGGAGAGACAGAGAGAGAGTGGGTGAGAGAGAGAGAGAGAGAGAGAGAGAGAGAGTTTGTGTATGTGTGTGTTTGGGAGGGGAGAAAAGTTTTGCAACAAATGTCCAAAAGCCACTTAACGGCGAATTAGAGCGAAAGCATTCACAGTAACAACAGCAACAGCAACAACAACAACAACAATTGCACTACAACAACAACAACAATTACAGTTACTACTAAGTACAGTTTACGCTTAAAGCGTACAGAAAAGTTTTGAAGCGTTGCGACTCATTCGCATAGCATCAATTAGAGGACACGCCCCTGCCTCTGCCTCTGCCTCTGCCTCTGCATCTGCCTCTGCCTCTGCCTCTGCCTCTGCCTCTGCCTCTGCATCTGCCTCTGCATCTGCCTCTGCCTCTGCCTCTGCCTCTGCCTCTGTCTCCTGTCACGGCCACAAGCCACTTGAACACAATTACGAATTGCAAATAACATGCAACAGCAACTAAATATCCATACAATACCCTGTAACTAAAGAGTGCAACATGAGTGAGTGCAGCGCAGGAGTGGATGGGGTGGAAAGTACTCGACTAGGAAATACTCGGAATCCTGCGATAGTTTGAAATTTCATTGAGTCTGTCTTTATTGTGGGTACTTTATAGTTGATTAACTATTTGCAGAAATTCTAAATTTAACTTTTCATCAAATTTTCATAACATGATAATGCTATTCAGTTGTGTGTGGAGCACAAGGCTTTAGTATTTATTTTTAATTTAGTTCATTTATTTATTTGTTTATTTTTATTTGTTATTTATTTATTTATTTTTTTTTCATAAGATTTTTTATTTTTTTTTTACATTTATTTATTTATATATTTATTTATTCTGCCTGATTCTGATTTTACTTTTTTAACGACTTTAGGGTATGCAAAAACATATTTATTTGGTATTCTGAGAGCAATGTCGTTTGAAGAGAGTCTTGTTTCTACTACTATTTCTACAGCTGTTCATATAGTAAGCGAGCTTACTTAATATTTAATACTATTCGTAAAGATGCTTTAGAATTTCTACTACTATTTCTACAGCTGCTTCTAAATTGTTACAAAAATTGAGCAAGTCTTCTACTATTAATCATACTAAGCGAGTCTTACTTCTACTACTAATTCTACAGCTGTTAAGGGAGTATTCTACTACCATTTCTTCAGCTTCTACTATTGAGCTTACCTTACTTTTACTACTATTCTTAGCTAGTTTTATTTCTACTCCTATTTCTAAGCAGTTATTATAATTTCTACAACTATTTCTAGAGCTGTTTCTGGATGCAGCTACTATTTCATCAGCTACTACAATTTAGCGAGTCTACTAGTATTTTTTCTGAAGTTGCTACAATTGCGAGAGTCTACTACTACCATCATTATTTGAGCTTACCTTACTCCTTACTACTATTTCTACTTCTGCTTCTATTCAGCGAGGCCAACTTCTACTACTACTATTTCTACTCGCCACATCTATGGAAATATTATTCAACACTTTTCTCTAGAATTATTGCCAAATTGGATTTGTTTGCTTCTGTTAGCTGCCGTGTCTCAGCTCTGATTTACTCCCACACACTTGGCACTTGGCACTTGGCCACATATAAGATTCTATATACTTATATATTTATATTTATATATATATACATATATATTCATACGTATATCTGTTATGCTGCACGTGACTCTGTCTCGGGTTGAGCTCTGCAACTTCCTTTCATTTGATTTGTCATGTTGTTCTGTTTGGCGCAATATTTCCTGAAATATTCATGTGTGGAGCAGAACTTCTATGTATATGTAAATTCGCCCTCTCCCTGATGTTATATTCATAAGTAAACGCTTTAGTGCTGCTCAGCTATTTGTTTGAATCGTGCACTGTTGCGCTCTTCATATCAAATACAAAAGCATTTGAGATTTTGCATTTTCTTTTATTGCGAAATATTATAAGAAAAATATATTATTATTTTTTTTGGAGGGAATTTTAATATATTTGTTTTGTGTACGATGAAGTTGCAGTTATTTTTAGAAATAGAAAATATATTCGTATATTTTTTCTGTTTTCTAATTTAAGTTTAGCATATTCAATTTGAATTCAGAGCAGAAAATTTATATAGTATATATCAGCTATAAATTTAGTATTTTATTTCACTGTGAAATAGTTAAGGTTTGTGTAGATAAAATGTTAAAAGATTGTTAAATTGATAAAAAAATGTTTGAGCTACAACAAATTTTATTAAAGTCATTGTTAATATAGAAGATCGACGCCTTTTATTAAAATTTTCTATTAACTAGGTATATTCTTCTTAGAAATAAACATGACTATTTCTTTTTAAAATAACTTATCTGTATGATAAGCGAAATTCGCATTTACATAATTTATGCTCTGTTCGCGGGATCAGCTGCAAAACCTCATGCTCTCTTGCTCTCACTCTAAGCAAGCGACTTCGTTTCGTTTCGTTTCGTTTTTGTTGTCTGCTGAGCGCCCTGAGTTGAGTTACTCGTGTGGCGCTAGATAAACGAACATCGTTTAAGTAGCGACACGATTGGCGTTCGCGTAAGGAGAGCGAGTAAGTGCGCAAATAACTTATACAGGCAATGCAAATAGTTCTCTCATTCACATACGCATGTACACACTCAATGCAGGTACGCAAAGCTGCTACGACCCACGCATACCAATGCATAAACAAATAACCTAACGGTCGTTGAGCAGCCAGAGCGAAGCAAAAGCAAAGAGAAAGAGTGCGAGCAGATCGCAAACGAATTCGTTCAAGAACCGCTGCAATTGGTTACTCTCTCTGAGTTTTTTCTTCGAGTGTGATTGAGAAGGCACATACATTTGCAGACATTGAAAAGCGGTCCACAGTTATTTGTGAGCATATTAAAGCATATACAAACATACACATGTATATATGCATTTATATGTGTCGTATATATAGTGTATATATTTAACGTATGATATCAAATACATTTTTATATACATCAATTAAATGCTGTGACTCTAAGGCAAGGAAAATATATATACTAATATATACATTAATGCATTCAATTCATTTCACAGAATATTAATAAATATTAATATACATATTATATATAGAGATATATTTATTAATATTGTATGCATTGAATATATTTTACAGAATATTCTTTTAGTTGCCTCAACTCCAAATTCATTTCATTCTAAACCAGTTCATTCTAAACTAGTTCATTAGCATACAATTCAATATTCACATAGATACACTTGAATACATTTAGAATATATGGAAAATATGTAAATTAATATATAGTTCACATATTCAATCCTTTTTTTTATGGAACATTCCCTAGCAGTCCTAACGCAAATATCTTACTTTATTTATTTATTTTTTTTTATTTCTTTCAATTTCATTCATTACGTACAGTTGCGTTCATATGAACTAGTTCATTAGTGGTCGCATAATCAACTGCTTGTCATTTATTCAGTTGGTTCACTACAATTTTGCGCTCTTTTTATGCTGGCTAACAAAATGTAACGCATATATATATATATATATATATATATTTTTTTTTTTGTTTTCGCCCAGCGATGCTGAAATTAATCTTTTTGGCCGGCCATGGCCAGCGGCGCTGGCGGGAGAAGAGTAAAGAGAAGCAGTGGCAGAGGCAGAGCAACTAGCGAAATTTACATGCCAAATGAGAATCGTTGGCAGCTGTTGTTCATTGTTCTTGTTGTTGTTGCCTGATCACATCATTTAATTTGCCAGCTTTTGTTGTCTGGCTGGCAAATTGCTTTTGTTGTCCTTTTGGCCCAGTGCAAAACTTTAGTCCGCAATTCATCAAAAAGACGCGCCAACTTTCATCTTTTTAGCAACAAATTCGATTTGTTTGCATTTGCAAGTAACTGTTTTCATTTCTTTATGTTTTTTTTTTTTAATTAAAGGCCAGGTAAAATCCAGTCAAAGGCCAGGTAAGACACAGCCTGCAATTAGTTATGTAAATATGAGCGCGTGACTTAAAATTTGCTGGCCAAGTGGTTTGGGGTTTGGTTAGAGCTCAGTTGGCATTAAAGCTGTTGGCCCAGGGGCTCATTAGAGGCCTGGCTTCAACTATCAATCATATTCGCGTTGCTCTGGCTACTAACTTGGCTTTAGTGCTGCTGCTTGGTCAACAATTTTCCGCTTCAATTAATCAACCGCAGGCCACAAACAAAGGCAAATGGCACAAAATGCTTAGCCTACTTTTTCGACCAGCCAACAGAAAAGCTCTCGCTAGCTCTCTCCCCCCCCCCCCTCTCTCTCTCTCTCTCTCTCTCTCTCTCTCTCTCTCTCTCTCTCTCTCTTTCTCTGTGACAAAAAAACAAAAGGCAACTCAAGTGTGTGTGTGTGTGTTTCTCTCTCTCTCTGTGTGTTCGTTCTTCAAATCGATTTCACTTAAATTTCGCAAGAAATTTTATTTACTTGAGTGCAATTTCAGTTAGCAGATTAATCGACCAACGACGTGAGGTTAAACGAAGGTTAAATAACTTTTGAAGCACACAAATTGAGGCACTTGAAAAAGGCATTTGACTTGGATTTTGAGTACTTGCTAAAACGGACAGCAAACTTTGAAGAAATACAGATTTAATAAATGTTTTTAGTGAAAATTTCCAGTAGATGAGATAGGAAGAGAGAGGCTAAAGTTTGTAGGCAATTTTGAACAAAATATAAATTAATTAAATTATTTTTGAAGACTATAAGTAATAATAAAGAAAACATGCAAAACTTTGGGTATGAGAGAACTAACTAACTAACTATACAAACGAGCTATAGCTATCCTAGGTGATGTTTAAAGGAATATATTTCAGAAACTGCCAGTCAAGAGCAGGGCGAACAGATTTCAAGTGTGAGTCTTTGCTTAGTTCAACTATGGAGACTAGTGGAGACTAGTGGAGACTAGTGGAGATTAGTGGAGACTTATGGAGAGTAGTGGGGACTAGTGGAGACTAGTGGAGACTAGTGGAGACTAGTGGAGACTGGTGGAGACTAGTGGAGATTAGTGGAGACTAGTGAAGACTAGTGAAGACTAGTAAAGATATTTTAAACAGCAAATAGTGAGACTAGTGGAGACTAGGGGAGACTAGTGGAGACTAGTGAGGATTAGTGAAGACCAAATGCAATGCAGCAAATACAAAGGCTAGTGGAGACTAGTGAAGACTTTTTAGACAGCGAATATAATTATATATATAGCTATACTTTATTATTTGATATGCCATTCTATTCTACAAAATTTCAAGTTCAAAATGGATTCCACAGCGGCCTAAAACATGAAATATTTTCAGCGTTTGACTTCCATTATTGTTTTGATTTTCGTTTAGTCAAATTATTCCAGCAATTATACGAACTCAATGATGAAACTAGCTCTAAAGATGAACGAGATATATTTTATACAAATTTTCGAATTAAAGTCTCTAACTATTACAGTATCTGATATCGATGCGTTCACACATACGGGATATTCGAACGGACAGACATTCCGCCACGGACAGGGCTAAATCGACTCAGTTAATTGGCCTGAATAAAAATATATATATATATATACTTTATGGGGTCTGCCAAGCCTCCCGCTGTCTGTTTACATACATTTAATATTCCCATTTTCAATGGGTTTCATAGAAACTTAACTTGTAGATAATTTATTAATTTCCCCAATTGAAAGCAGCCTTTGTATTTATTAAAATCCGAAATATGTAATTGATATTAAAATGCTATAGTTGGAGTAATTGCAATTACTAAACAATGAGCGTCGAGGCAATTAATTCATCATATCAAATAGATTTTAATTAAAAGCCATTTCATATCATTGATTAAATTGCAGCAAGAAGATGTTGTCAAGGTAAAGGTAAACGAAGCAGAGCTTTGAATGGCTTTGCATGTAGCTCAGTGCAGGATACGCATATGCAGAGTAGAAGACAGAGAGAGAGAGAGAGAGAGAGAGAGAGAGGGAGGGCGAGAGGGAGGGAGATAGGGAAACATAACTTTGCTGACTGCAAATCAAATATGCAAATAGTTTTACATGCAGCACAGCAGACATTCAAGGCAGTTGCAAAGCAGTTCGACAAACCGTTTTTGAGGGTCCTGGCACATCCTGGCTAACGTAGCGCCGCCTCCTGCTCGACGCCTGCCTTCCGCGCCAGCCAGCCAGCCAGCCAGCCAACGTCGTCGAGTCAAGTTTTTGATAGCAGGAAATTTGCAATTTCTGGCATTAAATTTCCGCTGAGCATTTGTTTAGCAATAGATGCATGCATTACGCATTACGCACCTGATGTTGGCAACAGCTATCGCTCGCATACACCTGTAATTATCGACTCGAGAATTCTGTGAGTGCTTAAGCCGTTTTCACATGCCTAAGCGAATGAATGTGTCGTGTTTGGCATACGCAATAGCAAAAATTTATGCTAAGCTCTTACTGTTGAATTGTAGATATATATATATGTGTGTGTGTATGTGTGTGTGTGTGTGTGTGTGTGTGCACGCATACTTGTATATCAGAGCATATTCAGCATCAGCGTTTGTTGGCATTTTGCATTGCTTATTGCTTTTAAATGATTTCCCAAATTGAATTTGTTTGCAGCTTAAGTGTGGCTATTGTTCAATTAATCTCGCTCTCTCTCTCTCTCTCACTCTATCACTCTCTCTCACTCTTATATTAGCACATAGAAAAATCAATTTGAATGGCATACATATACATATATATATATATATATATATTGAGCTTAGCCTAATGCTCAATATAATGTTTATGCCACATTCAAATCAAGTTATTTTTGAGCTTTGAATTTTAAATGGAATTTGCGAGAGTTTCTCTTGCTCTCAGATTTCTAATACTCATTCGAGGCTGTCTGTTTAGCTGCTTCTACATAACCTTTTTTTTTTTTCAACAATGAGTATTCTGCAGTCGGTAATGCCCGATTGCATACATACAGCATAATATCTCATTTGTTTCTTGTAGCTTAGTCTCTGACTCAATTGACAGTTCTAAACTGTTGTTGTTTTTGTTTTTCGATTTTGAATTTGAATTTGAATTTGAATTCGAGTATAGCCTTGAAGCAATAGCATTCCAAGTGGGGGCTGCACTGTGGCAACTTTTTCTATGATGGCCCGGGGCCAAGGCGCTCACTTGTCGCACGTCATTTGATTTGCTACAGAATTTCTATAGAGCAGCCGCAGGCAAAACTTTGACAAACACTTGACGACGATGAAGATGATGAGCAGTCGACTGATGATGATGATGATGTTGTTGTTGTTGATAATGATGATCATCGTAGTCAACGTCTTCATGTGAAGAACTCGGCTCGGCTCAAGTGTTTTTTGCACAATTTCTTTTCAATTCAACAAAAGTGGACCAGAGCAGAGCATTTCTAGTGCAGTTATAAAACCCACACACACACACACACACACACACACATACGTCTCAGGCCCTTTCTTTATGCTTGCAGCGAATTT
Organism: Drosophila stalkeri; assembly: GCA_035047405.1. Taxonomy (NCBI): domain Eukaryota; kingdom Metazoa; phylum Arthropoda; class Insecta; order Diptera; family Drosophilidae; genus Drosophila; species Drosophila stalkeri. The sequence continues at coordinate 24,271,529 of JAWNPR010000039.1, forward strand.
TTATGCAGTGCCGCCCTCCTGCCAGCCAACCCCTTCTAAGCCCTCGCCATCTCTGTGCCATGTTAAACAATTTTGTATTTTTTTGCTGTTTTTTTTTGTTTTTTTTTGTTTTACGGATTTTCGTTGTCGCCTTTTTGTATGCATAGAACTAAAAAACTGAGCACTGAGCACTGAGAACTGAGAACTAAGAACTTGCGGCTTTTGGCCGTCCAGGCCATAGAGCATAATATCTGGCCTCACGTACCGCCGCCCCCCTTCTGACAGGGCAAGGATTGTCTTTCAGCCTGATTTGTTATTCATGAAAAGGCAAAAGCGAGAGGCGAGAGTGAATGCTATAGAGAGAGACAGAGAGGTAGAGTGAGGGAGAGGGAGAGAGAGAGTGGGAGAGCAACCACAAGTCTCAGTTGCAGCCAGCGGTTGGGGCCCATTCGAGTGGCCCCAGAAAGTGGTTAAGAATATGCCAAGGATCCTTGTGGCAACTCTGGCGATGGCAACTCTGCTGCATAATAAAGCTGACAAAAAAAAAAAAGAGAGAAAAGAATAAAGTTCACATCGAGTGATGCAGGTGAGTTTAGGCCAAGCCCTTGGCCATTTGCTGTTCGCAGCGTGGCCAGCGATTAGCGTTTGTCGAGATTGAGATTGAGACTGAGACTGAGATGGAGATGGAGACTTGTGTTCAGTGAATCCCAATTGGAATGCAAACAAAATCGAGGCACAGACAACAGCTGACAGCTGTCACAGTTCGTAAATACCCTGTGCCAATAATCAACTGGGGGTATATTAAATTGTATCGCATTCAAGACATTTGCATTGACATTTCCACAGCTCTTATCTCAGCTGCTAGTCTAGCTGACATCCGCATTCATTCCGCTTGCACAATTTGCATTCAGAGTTTTCTCCTTTTTTTTTTTTTTTTTGCATTTTCGGATTTCTGATTGCAGCACACAAATCAGTTTCAGTCGCACTTCCTTTCCGGCTGCTGTTTGTGCAATGTGCAACGTTCTGTGCCCTAATCCGGGGGCAACGAAGCTAACTGCTGTCTCCAGAGAGACTCAGCTTTAGTTAGATATTGGCTGTAATGCCATGTGCTGCATTTGGCTCTAACGAATGTTGACTTCCTTGAGCTCTGGTTATGGCTAAAACCAATAATTCGCATAGATCTTTGAGGTAGTTCGATTCAGTTGAGCGTAACAGATGGAAATGTTCAGCTGGCGAGACGAATTTTGAGTGGAAATCTAAATAAATTGAAAGAGGGAAAGAGAGAGAGAGAGAGAGAGAGAGAAAATTTAGAAAAATTGTAAGTATTAAAGGGAAATGCATTTATATATGTCACAGGTTTATTTAATTATCATGAGCATTTAACATAACAGGGGCATGTTATGTTAATAACATAAATGTGAAATGTCAGTCATTCATTATGTTCAATCAAAGTAAATGACAAAAGAGGAATACGGTTAGCGGTAAATTCGATGCCGAGAGCGAGGCTCGAGAGCGAGAGAGCGAGAGAGATCCTCCAGCCGAGTGTGGCGCGATTGATGCTGTAATGTAAAGAAAGAAGAATATAGAAGAATATAGGCACGAGCGTTGAAGCTGTGCGTACGTGATTTTAGTCTAACGGCAAAGTGAGAAGCAACAACAAGACAATAGCGACTCGCTACGTTTAGAGTAAAGAATAAATATCGCTAGTAGTACAAAAAAAAAAAATCTCCATCATGGAACGAAACAATTTAGAGCCATCTTCGACAGATTAATACATATATTATTTGATATAATATATGTTTTTTATATTATGATATTTTTAATAAATTAAAGCTAATTATTATTTTTTATTCATTTGATCATAACTATTTATAATTAGAATATTATGTTGATTTATTGTTTTAATTATTATTTATTTATTTATTATTTTAATTATTATTTATTACAACTTGAAAATGAGAGAGATTTTCGCGAGATTGTAAGCAACAATATATATATATATATATATATATATTTATTAGACTATTTAATTATTAAATATATATATAAATATTTATTATTTCTATGGTTAAAGAAATAAATAAACAAATAAATAAATAAATTCGATTCTATATTTTTAATACCAATATTATTTCATATTTATATTAATGTTATATATTGTTGATTATTTATATTATTTCATATTTAAGCGAAATATATAAAATATTTATTTAGAAAATATTATTTAATGTATCGTTTAAAGGTCATATGTAAAATATTTAATGCCAAAGCGTATTGTTTATTGTATTTTTTTTTATCAAATATATTGCGTTAAAGTAAATTTAAAATTAATTAAAAATGCGAATTACATAAATTATATATAGTTACATACAAAATAAACTATATTTAAATCCATTTATTTATTTATTTTTTCATTTTGTTTTTATTCACATATATTTATCTACATAATTATTTAATCATTTTTATTCACATATATATATTTAGAGCTAATATATTTATTTATGTAAATATACCTATTTTACATATATTTGGATTTCCTTTAATTTTGAATTATTTATTTAACGCTTTCTTTTCTTTATCCTTTTCCAGATAGCTTCATATGTTTGTTTTCCTTCATTAATCCATGTTTACAGCTAATGAAATGCATTTCATATTTAAGCTACATTTGCATATATCATCGAATTTATGGCATGTGACAAGCATATGTTCTTGTATGCATATGGTATACCCTGTAAAAAGATGTAAAATTCAGTGGGTTTAAAGCTGCATAATTATTGAGCAAAATTAAATTAAAGTCAATGTTATATTAGTAAACTTACATAAAGTTTGAAATAAAGCTAATAAATATTAAATTGCTTAAATTAATTAAATATTATAAATTTAATAAATTTATACTAATAATAATAATAATAATATATCACAATTAAAATTATTAAATTAATTATAATAATAATATATAATAATAAGATAAAACATATATGTATATATAATATATATAAATAAAATATAATACAAATATATAATAATAATGATAATAATAATATATCACAATTAAAATTTAATATATTAAGAATAATAGCAATAATAATTATATTAATATATAATATAATAATGATAATAATAATAATATTTAATATAATCATTATTATATAATATATCATTATATATAATAATAATAATAATAATAATATTAATGCCACTAATTATAGTAGTAATATTGCAATCTTAATAATTTTCTCGTTAAGCTTAGAGAAAGTGATTTATTAGCTTCAACCAAATTGTCACTCTGACTGATCGTGCCGATCGAATAGCTGTTGCCCTCTCTCTCTCTTTCTCTCTCTTTCCCTAAATTCCAGTGCAATACAGAATTAAATACCATGCTGCAGGTTTTTTTATGTGCTCTAACCTTATAATTCATCTGAGTGTTCCTCTTTCCAAGTTCCATTTGTTCCGCTAGAATATTATTTCGATTTCAGAGATATCTCAGACTCTGTTCTCCAAGCAGCTTTGTTTTGAGACATATAGGCTCCATTATGGGCTCAACTGGAATATATATTAACCAAATCAGCATTAATGATGATTGTGAGAATTACAATAATATTATTGCAAATTAACATAATGATAATAATAATAATGCATAAAAGTATAAAAATCTAAATAATATATATAATAATTAAATCTAATGTAATATAGTATACTATATTATAATATATAATAATAATAATAATAATAATAATAATAATAATAATAATAATAATAATAATAATAATGCTATTAGCATAAAAATCTGAATAATATTGAATAATAAATGTAATAATAATAATAATAATTAAATCTAATATACTATTTAATTTAATAAAATATTTTATAGTATAATATATTACATAATATTATACAATAGATAATAATAATATTTAGATATAACTTCATTGCATTTAATACAGGCAATTTAATGATGATTGAGTTTTCGCATTGATTTGCTTTTTAGGCAACACCTGTGCAAATCCAACAGAATTTAAATAATGCGCATTTAAATACAATTAGCAGGGCGCTCCTCACACACACACACACACACACACACAGACACACACTTATGCTGTTATGCATATGTAAATATTCGCATATTTTGAGTGAAAACAAAATGCTTCAACTTAGCGCGAGCTTTGGCTGTGCCTTGAAGTGCCTTTGCCTTGTGTTGTTGTGCCTAAAAGTGTGCTAAATTTAGCATAGCCACAGCGAAGGACGAAGGACTAAAGGACTCAAACACACAAACAGACATACACACACACACGCACACTCAGACAGAGACATGTATACAATTGTGAAATGAGCTAGAAATTAGTTTATGGCGAAGGTCGAGCGAGACGACGCTCACAAGTAAACCATAATTTTAGAGCCTCAAGTGGGCAACACTTTCGCCAGGCTGCCTGCCACGCCTCCACACACTCGCCAGGATCTGGGTCTGGGTCTGGCAATTATGCGTAAACAATTAAAATATATGAATGAATGAAATGAAATATTTTTCAGCGTATCCCAAAACGCACAATGGCAAATAATCAAGCTGGAGAGAGACACAAAAGAGAGTAGGAGTAATGGAAAGATAAGAGTAAAGCACACACACACACACACACACAGACAAACACTCACACACAGACACACACAAATGTGAATTGACATGTGGCTGTCGCATTTTGTTTACACAAACTGAATATGAAATTTATGTTGGAAGCTGTGTGGATTGTATCTGTCTGAGAGAGAGAGAGAGAGAGAGGCAAATGTAGAGAGAGGGGAACAGACCGTGGAAGAGAGGGAGAGGAACAGAAAGAGCGCGATAGACAGAGAGAGATACTAAGAGAATGAGACATATAGAGTGCTAAAGAGCGAGGAAGGCAGGCAGAGAGCGAGCAAGATATATACATAGATAAAATGATATAGAAAGTGGGAGAGGGAGAGGGAGGGGTAGAAGGAACTCTGAGGCTTGTTATGTTATTTTGGGTGTTTGGAATTCTCGCAAAGCTGCTCCAGATTATAGAGCAGAGCGCGGTGTGTGTTGCGGTCGCTTATTGTAGTCGTTAAATATCCCACATCTAGAGGACGCTATCAATAAATAATGTTTTTTTTTTTTTTACGTTGCGTGTTTTCAGGTGCTTAGATTGCAAATATGCATGAGTTTGTAAGTGTGTGTGTGTGTGTGTGTTTGTGTGTCTTGTTGTCATAAATCAACATTTAAATCGTGTTAAGGTTTGTCGTTTCAAGCAAGCCACAATGCTGAGACAATGACGTATGTTTAGCTGTCCATTTAGGGGCAGGGACGGGCAGGTGCGGAGGTGAGCAGGTGAGCAGGATGCCTTAGCGACAGGTAAGCAACAACTGTTCAAAAGTCTATCGTACATATGCTTAACACAATTGTTGAAGCTTGCTTTTTGTTAAGGCCTGGGCAGCAGGCGTTCATAATTAATGGCTTATGAGTTTCAGTCTAATCGCCTTTGCATAGATTATTTACAAATGAATCGTATAATGGAAATAAATAAATGTTTGCTCAAATATTTATATTCATATTTTGAATATGTTATATAAAGTGCGTACTAAATTAGAAATAAGGTTAAAATATACATATGTCTATTATTATGCATTCGGAATGTATATTTATTGATTTCGAGTTATATTTAAGATTCAAGATTAATATGTGATTTATGTTATTTTATGAGTTTATCGAGGTAAATTATATATGTATAAGATATGTGAATATATCCACATAAAAGTAGAATATGCTATAAAACGTCTATTAGAGTTTTGTTTTATTTAGTAGTTTTCAACTAAATTTGCTTAAATAAGCAGAAAACTTGTTTAAAAAAATGTATATAATATATATTTTTAATAAATATTTAAAACCCAAATAAAAAATTTATAGCATTGGCAATGGGCGATCGCTACGCTAAGTTTTCGCGCTTAGACGAAAAAATCAACAAAATAAAAGAAAAATTGTTTCGTACCCTGCAAAAGCGATTTTTGGTCACTAATTTTTCAAAAAATCTGACTGAAGTACCAGGCGAACCGAAATGTTTAGCGGGGTGCCAGAAAAACGCTAAATAATATAATTCTATTAACTAACAGAGTGGGTCGTAAGATCTATGTTAATTAAAATCACTCAATAATGGAGTACGTAAACCAAAAATTTGTTGCATACCCTCCAGGTGCACTGCTAAAAAGACTCAAAGAATTTCGGCAACGATTTTTTTCAAAAGTGTACCTAGGTTTACAATACAATGTTGGCAATAAAATATATATATTTATTTATTTCTATGTATGTGCGTATGTTACATGTTGGCAAAACAAGATTATATATTTATTTATTTCTATGTATGCGCGCATGTTAAAACGAAAAAGTCATCCGCGCAGAATATGATCAGAGCGAAATGTCGCGAGCAACTAACAGAGAATAAATTCGCAACCACTCAATTTAGCTAACTTTCACGCTCTTATGATCCACACTGCTTTCAGCCATGCATATGCACATACAGCTATGCAAACATAAACAGTGTGTCTGTGTACGAGCATGTGGATCCTCTCAGTAACTGTTAGTTGGTTAGAGCTCAATTCAGCTTCCACTTATTTTCATTTCAAGCTGTTGCTTATGCTTTCGCTGCGCTCATCTCTGAATTTACTGTAAATTTAAACGAGTATAAATTTTTGCAAAAAAGTACATGTTATTGTTATATTATAAGTATATTCAGGAATGTGTATGTATGTGCGCAAAGACTCAGTTTCAATACCCTTTTAATTAATATCTGCTTAAAGAATATTAATAAAATTTTAAAATAAATTAAATATGTTCAGAAAATTATTTAATATACTTAAATATAACACACAAGTTTGGTATCAGATTGCATGCTAATGTATGTATTTCTATAATTCTGAACTTTCAGAAATGTTGCGCACCGATCACGCTCACATAGAAAGTTCATGAACAACTGAGATCAATTGTTAAAGCTATCTTACTCCAACTAATACTTTCATTGACCACTTACATATATATGTTCGCTTTACAGCTTAGTTATACATGTGTATGTATATGTGCATGTGTGCAGACACCTAGCTCAGCATTAGCAAAACGCTCAATTCAATGTCCACAAAGCTGCTCAGGTTATCCGTCATCGACACAGTTTATGTTCTGCGACTTCTATTCCTCAACCTGTGGATTTCGTTTGCACTCATTCTCTTCAAATAGTTCCGTGTAGTTGTGAACACACTTAGCTCAAGTAAAATAAAGTTACTCTCATTGAAATACCTATCAGCGCAGTCAGAACAGTTACGATCCAAGCTGCGCTCTGCGTCTAATGCAACTACCTGCGCGCTTTGTACTCTCTCTCAAAAAATTGTAGGCTTCGCTCATTGCATTCTTGGTATGTATGTGTGAAGGCTCTCAGTGCCGCTGTTATCTCATGTAAACGCTCACTAAAGCACTCAGTTCATTTCCAATTGGAATCCAATTTCGCTGTTGTGATTTCTGTTTTGTAACATTAATTATCTCTGATTGGGGCGCATGGAATAGAACGCTGACTGTTGAACAATTGATTATCTTAAATGCTATTAAAAATATAATATTTCTGATTTTTATTTAATAATTATATACACTTTTTTATATTCCTCTGTGCACGAATACGCACAGTACACTCAGCTTCATTTATTTTGAAGTTACATATTAATTAACAGCAAGTTAACATAGGCTAAGATATCTACGGCTTTAGTCTAAACTTGAGTAATTCGATTAATATTAAGTAAAAATCTAGTTAAACTGTAAAGTTTTATATGACATACGCATTTTCTTGTATTTCTTGATGAAAAGCTTCTTCTTCTTCTTGTCATGAAGAACGAATCTGATAAGATAAAATGCAATTTTTGTCAAAATTATAAATGTATAAAGAAGGATTAGCTCATCTTGAAACATGCATACCAATTTCTCTTGTTTGATTGAATGTCTAAGCAAAGCAAGGCAAATATTCTATTAAATTAATTAAGAATGAGAAGAGTAATATCTATGATTTATAGAACAAATATTTCTGGCAAACAGACACATACATGTGTTCATAAAAAATTGCTGTACATTTGTGTAGAGTCACTAACTAAATTACCCATTGACAGCATCATCATTTCACGCTCAACCGAAAAGGTTCCCCGTTGCGACACAATATATGGAAAAACCCGATTTAATGTAATAAATGAGCTTTAGTCCCATGAGCAAAGTGTTCTCTCGCTCTGTCTCTCTCTGTGTCTCTCTCTCTCTCTCTCTCTCTCTCTCTCTCTCATCATACTCTACAATTCCAATCTCGCATTCGCACTGACCACGCCCATGCACTCGCAGCGGAAGTGCTTTTAATTAGCCCATAAAAGCAATGTGGCCAAGACTGGCTAAAAGTGCACATATTTAATTAAAGCTTTTGAATGAGTTTTCAATGCATGAACACTGGAACTGAGACAGACAGAGAAACAGTGGAAATGAGACAGACGAAGTGTAGCAATCTCAGTTTAGCTTCAATTACCTCAAGACATTGGCAACGCATTGAAGCTATTTGCTACAGCTGCGACACATTCGCTGGCAGTGAAAAAAAAATTTTTTTTTTTTATGTATTCTTTCGTATTCCATCAAGTTTCCCTTAGCCATGGCTTATTAAATGCGTCGCACAGTTATGAGCAAACTTTGTTATACAGCTGGCAATGACATCATCAAAAAAAAACGAAAAAAATCTATTAATACCCTGTATTTTAAAGCGCGTAGTGTAGTTACTTTTGCTGACTTACATAAGCTGAAGACTTGACCTTGAGTAAAGTCTGAACTCTCGCGGAGTTTATTAACTGTGCACTTACTCTCTCTCTCTCTGTCTCTCTCTCTCTCTCTCTCTCTCTGTCTCTCTCTTTGTTCAGCCACAGCCTTGACTCTTTAAGCTCATGCTGAAAAGTAGGCTATAAATTTTAAAGACAATAACTGAGGCAATAACAGCAACAGCGCCAAATGTAAATCTCAACCAGCCAAACACTTTAAGTATAGTCGTCTCTCTCTCCTTCTCTCTCTCTCTCTCTCTCTCTCAGTCTAAGTTACTTAGACGATTTTGTTCAACCTTTTCTGGACATTTCTTGCTAATGCGCTCATTATAAATACATGATAAGCAGCGGCTCTTGCCCAGAGTTGGCCCGCAAACAAAATGAAATGAAATGTCATAGAGCTAACACAGTGGGCGACCAGACTTTACTTTCCCGCGCACGAGTGCCATCTAGAAGAATGAATGGAAGAAAACCAAACAAAAAAAAAAAAAAAAAAAAACGTCATCATAACAACTTTGTTGACTGCCTTTTTAGGCCAACAATCTCCGCATTTCGCTCACTCACAACAGGCTTGACTGTCGAAGCGTAACCCAAACGTAAAAAAAAAAACCAAAAAAAAAAAAAAAATGTATACGAAACCCTTGGCCTTTTGTTTAGGGGCTAAAATACTTTCGCTGTTGCCTTCGCATTTAGCTTGTGGATTTTGGGGCGTGGCTGAGGCTGAGGCTGAGGCTGAGGCTGAGGCTGTGCGCCTGTAGGATTTTCCGGCTGCACAAGCCAAAAACCGCAGAGTCATAAGCCCATTAGCCTCGCTGGGCATTGTTTTATGTATCTAGCTAAACCTATTCTATGGCAGGCGCTTTCCCTTTTACCTGATGTTGCCTTTTGCTCTGCTGATGCGGAAAATGAGCAAGGAAATAGAAACGCCTACACAGAGAGAGCGAGACAGAGAGAGAGAGAGAGGGAGACACACAGAGAGAGGTAGATATATTCGTTCACAAAGTCGACAAGGTCTTGTTAGTTAAATTATGCATAAATGCGGTAACATATGTGGGCGTGTCCTGCGCCCACACACCTGCCCAAGTCGTGGCAGAATTTTAGTTTTGCCAAATGCACACGTTTGCTGCAAAATGGAATTGCGTAGACGTGGCCACGGCACGTGGCAAGAGAATCTTTAATGGCAAACAAGGCAAACAAAACTAATGAGCGCAAGAGGAAAACATGTGCCAAGCAAAATTCCAAATCGACAAATGCCAAACACAGACACAGAAAAAACCACAGCAGTTGTCAAAGAGATAGACAGAGAGCAGAGACAAGAGAAACAATAATACGAAAATGTATGCAAATAAAATAGAATAACCAAACCAATGCCAGTAATAATAGATTTAATCTAAACAATAAATAAACCAAAAATTAACAGAGGCTTAACAGAGAGCAGAGAGCAGAGAGCAGTGCAAATGTTGCTGCATTCAAATGTAAATAAATCAAAATCAATGCTAAGACTATTTAATATTTATTAAGATAATATAATAATTAACTAATTTAATAATATAATTAATAGTACAACATTAATATAACAATAAATTTGTAAATAAATATTAAAAAAATAAATAATTTAATAATATAATAAATAGTACAACATTAATATAACATTAAATTTGTATAATAATAAAAAAAAAAATTAATAATATAATAAATAGTACAACACTAATATAACAATAAATTTTTTAATAAATAAAAACAAATTAATAATATAATAAATAGAACAACATTAATATAACAATAAATTTATAAATAAATAATAAAAAAAATAAATTAATTTAATAATATAATAAATAGTACAACATTAATATAACAATACATTAGTAAATAAATAATAATAAAAAATTTAATAATATAATAAATAGTACAACATTAATATAACAATAAATTTATAAATAAATAATAAAAAAATAAATTAATTTAATAATATAATAAATAGTACAACATTAATATAACATTAAATTTGTATAATAATAAAAAAAAAATTAATAATATAATAAATAGTACAACACTAATATAACAATAAATTTTTTAATAAATAAAAACAAATTAATAATATAATAAATAGTACAACATTAATATAACAATAAATTTATAAATAAATAATAAAAAAAATAAATTCATTTAATAATATAATAAATAGTACAACATTAATATAACAATAAATTTGTAAATAAATAATTTTATCATTTAATAATTTTGTATATACTTGTCAATAATTAATTTTATAAAAATATATCAATATCTATAAATAAACGATGAATAATTTAAAAATATATTAAATAAGACAACGTAAATATAATAATAAATTGTCAATAAATAATTTTATAACAAAATGTATATCAGGTTATATAATATATAACCTTTATCAGGTTACATATTATATTATATATTATTAAACCATTAAATAAATAAATTCTATTAATAAATAAATAATAAATTCATTAAATAATCATTTCTAATCAAACATAACATTCATTAACAAAAAACTTTCAAAAAGTAAACATAGTTATAAATTACGCTTAAATTTAATAAATATTTAGCGAAAATAATAAATAAGACATAACATGTGTAATAAATCTAACAGAAAAAATTATAATAAAAAAAAAAATGATTTATATAAATGTAAAAAAATATATATAAAAATTTTAAAAATATAAAATAATGTTTATTGTTATTAAAAATAATATAAAACATCGAATATAACTAAAATCGTATATAGATATTAAAGTAATTAAATACGTATACACTAATATAATATATAAAATGTAACTTACAAAATTTACAAAATTAATTATTAAGTTAATTATTTCTAATTGAGTTCAATTAATTGATAAAACACTTATTTAAAAATTAATTTTTAATCAATTAATTTTTATTTCATAATTAACTAAATTTGATATTAAACCATTATTACATATTTAATATAACTATATTTTAGTTATAAATAATTTGGTTGATAATATATTCATATAAATATATTCATATACAAATTATATGTCAACATTTTGAATGATTTATATAAATATATAAAAGAAAATATTTAAAGAATTTTTATTAATATAAGGTTTTAATTATACCACAAGTAAATAATTATATAAAATATAAAATATATTATATATGATTATATAATATATAAAATATATTTTAAGTAAACACATTTTTACTAATAGATTTTTAAATATTTCATAATTAAATGATTATATAAAAATATATATTAAATTTTATTCTTTTAACTTAAATCAGTTTACAAAACTTTAAAAATTAAAAACGCGCATAATTTAATTTATTGCGATGTTAAGCATACCTAAAATTATATAGTCACGAATAATTTTTGTTTTTTTTTTTTATAGCATTAAAATGATTATTTTTTAGTTTAAATCAATTTTGATAATTATATTTGAACTGTGCTGCAATATAAATATTATTTGTTTTTTTATGCTAATTGTTTTGTAATAAATATTATTCTTGCAAACAAAAAAAAAAAAACATTAGCCATAACCAAATTAATATAATGATGCTAATAATGGGCTTACGTTTTTTATTGGGGTACTTAAACTATTTTTTATTTTTAGTTTTAAATCAGATTGAACTTCAATACAAATAAATTATATTTTTGTCTGCGCAAATCGTTTGCCAATAAATATTATTTTTTCAGAAAAAATAACGCATACGACGTGTGAGCCATGACCAAAAAAAAAGAGAGAGAGAGAGAGAGAGAGGAGAAATGAATGTGAATGTCAGGGCAAATGCAAAGTAAACAATTCACGCACTAAATTGAAATGCAAAGCATGTGCCACGCAGTCTGTCTGTGCGAATACTTTTATCTGCGCACTGTAACGAACGACTGTGTCATTTCTTACCGGGTTCCCTCACGCCCCTCGCCGCACCGCTCAATAAATAAATTCTTGCGAATTTTCCAGCGAAAAAATAAAAATGTAAGAAGAAAAAGCAAATGAAAACGTGGCAAGCAAAAGTGCACGAAATTTTGTCTTGAGCGAAAATAAGGAAAATAAATGGCCAGACGGGGGAAAAAGGCAAACAGACAGTTAGACAGAACAGAACGAATGAGAGCAAAGACAAATGCAAACGACAGGGCAGCCATTTTTATGGCGCTAAAGGATAAGTGTATTACAACAACAACAACAACAAACTGTGTGTGTGTGTGTGTGTGTGTGTGTTAGTCGGGTATATCAGATATCTTATACACTTTAAGTTTACCGCTCAACAGTTTTAATGTCCATCTGCGTGGAGATTAGCATAAAAGCCGACTCACACTCCATACCAGCTCTCACTCTGCAGCTCTTGCTTTTGTCCCACTTGGCATTGCCATGTTTATTGCGAACCGGACCGTACAATCCGCACCCGGACCGTGTCCGTATCCGTGTTCGACCCTCTGCCATTGAAGCGTGCCTCATTTTATGTCTGCTTAGCTTTAAGCACGCTGCCATTATGCAATTTTTGAAATGGCTTGATTTCTGTTCTATAACGGGGAGAGCGGAGAGACAGCTTACATCTTTTATGATACTCGGCGAACAGAACTTAGCTCGGATTAAGCGAGGTGTACAAGTAGTTATGGAAGTTATAAAGATATGCAACTATGTGAAGTGAGCTTTTCATTCTATTGAGCAAGGAAATTGCAAATGAAAATGAAATGAAAGAAAATTTGCAGAGGGAAGTAAAGTTTGTGGTTTAAATGTTCAGTAAATGTGAATATTAATATTAAATTTGTTTGATATTTAGATTTTTTTTTTAATATTTTAATATGAAATTCAGAAGATAAAGAGTTCATTTTTAATTTAAGCTTTATCTTTACTTTAAAAATATGTATATTGAATATTTTAAAAATATTTTGCTAATTATTTCATATTACTTATTTGCTGTGTGGCTTGCTAAAGCAGTCAAAAATGTTTATTAGTTTTATATACATATTTTTGAATATCATGAAAACATATTTCTTTTCATGTAAATGTTATATATAGATATATATGCTACCAATACATATTTTTTTGTATATAAATTTTGTTTAACTTTTTATTTAAAGATTTTTTGAATTTTGATTTCATAGTAGAATTGATTTTTAAGATAAAGTTTTACAAGTGCTAATGCTAATATTTCTGTAATAAAATAAATAAATAAACAAATAAAAAAATAAATAAATAAAAAAATAAAATAAATAAATAAAAAAAATAATACTAATAATAATAAAATAAATAAATAAAATAAATAAATAATAAAATAAAAAATAAATAAAAATATATATAAAATTCATAATTTTTATATATTTTTAATAATGTCTTATTAATAATTCAAAATTAATACATATTTAAAATAAATTTTCTTAATAATTAAATCATCAAAACTTAATCTTGAAAATATATCCGAAATATTAAATAATTAAATATAAATGATTTCATATTAGAAGCAAAAAAAATCTTTATAAACAGGTTTTTAAAATTAAATTTCAATGTCAACATTTCTGTAATAAAATAACAAATATTTAATGAATAGAAATTTATTTATATCTATATATTTAGAAAATCAATTGAATTATAAAATATGAATATATTTTATCTTTATCGTATAAAATTATATATATTGATATATACTTTAATATGTTAATTAAATATTAATATATATTTTAATTATTTAATTAAATATTGATAAATATTTTAATTAAACATTTATATATATTCAAAATATATTTTAATTTAAAATAAATATATATGCAAAATATATTTTATTTTATTTTTGTATATATATTTTATTTTTAATATATATTTTAATTTTAAAATTAAATATTGATAAATATTTTAATTAAACATTTATATATATTCAAAATATATTTCAATTTAAAAAATAAATATATATGCAAAATATATTTAAATTCTGGAAATTGTCATATTTAATAATATATATGAAATATTTAATGAAATGAATTCTCAGCAAAATATTATATAATGAATAGATTAACCCAATTAAATATACAATAATATATTTATATATATATATATTTTTTATATATAAATATTATACACTGTTATTTGCTTCAACTAATTAAAAATTTTGCAATTTGCATTGATTTCTTTATAGAATGCGCTCCTTTATTGAGGAGAATGAAAAAAATGATCCATTGATTAATGCGCCGGATAAAAAGAACAATCCGTGGGCTGAAAAGGGCAAGTGTATCATCATGTAATATTATCGCAAACCACAGAAATACCGTAATGATGAACATCCCAACAATAACAACAATAACAACAACAACAACAGCAACAGCAACAGCAACAGCATTAAAACCAATTCAGCAGCAACAACAACAACAACAACAACAGCAACAAATCAATATGAAACCAACAAACATAATAACAACTATTTAGCAAACAATCGTTGCAATTCCCTAGATCTAGAACCGATAGAGCTGCAGCATTACAACAACAACTATTACTATTATTACAATTACAATTTGAGCTATGCCCCGCCACCGGCAGCCGCTGCCCACGAATGCCTCCTGGGCGGCCCCAAATCACGGCTGCAGCAGCTAAAGCGTCGCACACGCCACGAACTGCAGCAATGGCCGCTGCTCATGCAGCTGGTGGTGCTGCTCGTCTGGCTGCACGGCAAATTCTGGCAAATTGTCCACGAGCAAATACTGATGCAACGCCGACGCTGGCACTGAACGCGAGCGAGGGAGGAGAGCAGGAGGAGAGGCAGCAGCAGCTGCAGCTGTGTGGGAAAGCGGGACAGCTTTTGGTATTTTTTTTTTTTTTTTGGTATGCTGTCAGTATCTAAGCTTAAGTTCATAATTAATCCACTCTATCAAACTCAATCTTAAATAAATATATGAATATATAATCCCAAAACAAACAGATAAACAAACAAACAAACAAACAACAATAACAACAGCAACCAGAACTATCGAGTACTACTCGATTCATCGCGCCCTCATCGTTGTCGTCTCTATTTACTTCTCTCTCTGTTTTCAATTTCTCTCTTATTTCTCTATGTCTGTCTTTAATCGCATCGCATCGCTCTCGTCGTTAATATCTACTCCGTTGCTCGCTGTTCGTTCATCTCTACGTTTCTTTCTAGCTATCGTCTGTAGTCGTTCTGTGATCCTTCAGTTCAAGCATGCATATATCCATAGACATACATTTGTAGCGCCTGAGTTCAGATCTCTTTAAATTCCCTTTTATTCTTTTTCTTTACTTTATCTGCATTGTCATCATCATATCACAATATCATATCATCTCAGTTCCAAAAACATACCACACGATAGTTGACAGCGCTAACCGATCATATCGTATATGCCAGAAACTGAGTAAATCTGTGTAAATCTCTTCTACATGTTAAGCCTCGATAACTGTAACCCACCCACGTCATAATACTCTATGTAGTTGAAACTGTTAGCGACAATTATTTTTTGGTAACCCTAGCTATGCTGTATACTATTTTAATGTATTTTAATTTGTAATCCGAAAAGCCTTAAGAAAAACTATTCCAAATCCCAGCAATATTTTTGTGGGCAGCGAAATTTATAAAAAAAATTTACTGGATTTTTGCCGTTTGGCTGGCCTAAGAGAAGCTAGAAGCTGCGTTATGTGGGCATGAAACAATTGATCTTGCTGTTTCATTCCCAACGTTCCGCAGCGTATGCAGCTCTTAGGCTGGCCCAAACGCAACGAACATATTTTGTAATAAGTTTTTAACTTGAATCCAGGCCAAACGCCACAGGCTGGAATGTGGGAATGAAACAATTGATCTTGCTGTTTCACTCCCAACGTTCCCAGCACTGTGACGCGCTGCAAAGTTTGCCAGAAGAACAAGAAACATTTATAAACGATATTTGAGATAAGTTTTTGACAAAAAAAAAAAATCCGAATAACTGAATCAATGAAAAATTTAACAAAATAAACCAAAAAAACAAAAAAAAAAAAGAAGCATATTTATCGGGTGGACCTATGAAACCACTTAGTTCCGATCTAGTAAAGCATTATACATCAATATTTTATGTACTTAGTGAAACAAGAAACAAGAAACAAAACAAATGTATTTTGTGTAGAAATTTCAGTTTTTCATAGACCGTTAGACAATTTGACGTAACTTATATATATTATATAATATGATACTTAAACGGAATACGAATATGATTTGATATACAAGATATACACATATATGTATATAAATATATATGTTTAGGCAAACGAAAACTATTTAAACGAAAGGCAGACGCTGTAGTTACTCGATGATAATATTTATTTAGTTCTAATGCTATGTTTAACATTAACTAGTCAGATATTATTAGCATTATTATTATGATTATTATTATAATTATTATATTATTATATACGCAGACCACAAGAATACACAAGACAAGAAAACACATACACATACTTGATAAACGTAGTGCGATAAAATACATAGTTGAAACAAAAATTCCAATTAGTGAAAAGCGAAATCAAATAATTTAGAAAAGCAAATGAGGAAAATTGTCAGCGAAGTCGATTCAAATACTTTATATAGTAAAGTGTGACGCTGAAATTAAAGCGCTGTTCAACTGTTTGAAACAAGCATCTAAAAAAATATATATATATTTATATATATACATCTATATATATAAACAGTTCTTGAAATGGGTTTACGTTTAATAAAATGCTAAGTTTTTGCCTATGATTTCGATTAAACATTAATTAGTGCTATAATTTTTTAGCAGAAGGTTAAAAGACAACAACACGTTTACACTACACTACACAAAATACACTACACTCGTAACAACAAAATAAATGAGGTTACCAAAACAAACAAAAAAAAAAAAAAAAGTAAGATACAATGAAATATTTAAACAAACAAGAACAGGAGCAAAAACTCTTGCTAAATATCTAACTGTTAATGTAGCAGCAATAAATAAAGAAAAAAATCACATTTGACTTTAAGACAAAACAAACAAAAGTAGAAAATTGAAGAGAGAAGAGCGTACATTTAATTACACATAAGTCGCGCAAACAACAAAATGAATAACCATGAAAGCCCAAGGGTAAACAAAAACAGAAAAAAAACAAAAACAAAAAACAAAACAACAACTTTACAAAACTTAATAATAAGCGCAGCAGAACTACAAGAAAAGTTATTTGAGTAAAGCAGAAAATGTAGAAGGAGTAGCTGAGGTATACTACGAATACAATAAATTAAGCAACGGTCTGCCTGAACAAGGAATGCTAGAAAACGGAACAGCGGAATGGAGCTAAGTCATACAACCCGATAACCGATAACCGATAACCGATAACCGATTACTGTTAAATACAACATAGCAGTAAGCAATAATGTTGGATAAACGTAGTAATATATATATATATATATATATATATATATATATATACTATATACTAAACAAGATCTAGGGAATTCACAACACACAACATTTTGGCATACAAAACGCATGAAATGGAACAGCACAAACCGTAGCAGCCAGCTACAAGGCGTTAACAAAAGAAAACCAACTACAAAACACATAAATTAATTAAGGTATTGGTGGTTACATAAATTAATAATAAAAAAAAAAAGTAAAATAACATCAACAATTATAGAAAGTTACGTATACAAAATCGAAACGTTTCGCTAGCGGAACAATGGAATAGTATAATCAAAAGAGCAGAGCCGAAGCTAAGCGAACAGAGAAACGTTTCTTAGCCTAGGCTCGCAGGCATGAACACGATTTTTGGGCATTCGGAACACGAGAACGTCGTGTGCCGAATTCCAAGCGTTCCGTGCCTGGGTAACAGCGGAAATCAAAGCTAAAAGTTCAAGCTAAATTATATAAATGTCTTAGTCTAAGCATAGGTGTCTAATGCTTTAAGCACTTCAATTTGTGCCACAATCTGAGAATGGAACAAAAACGGATTTCCAAATTCACATTATTTCCGATAGTTTCCAGAGACTCAACGTTGATGTCAGCCCATCAAGAGCGCATTAAACACGCCGAGTAGCCGGGCATGGAGTCCCAGTGAAACGGGTGCGAGGGTGCCACGAAAATTGACTGAGACTGTGCGTACGTTGAGAGCCGAGAGAAGTATTTTTCTTTCTTTTTTTTTTTTTTCTTGAGAAGTCTCCCAATGCAATCGTCATACATTCGATACCGTTATCCAAGACTCTCTAGTTGTGGTGCCATAAGGTTTGCTCAAAGTACACGGCCCAAAAATTATTAATCGATAAATGTGTTAATCGTTTTTTCATTAGTAAAACGTAAAAAAAAAATAAAAAATTTAATGTTGAGGGTCATATGAGATGTGAAAATTTAATGAAAAGTTAAATAAACAATATATATATATATATATAAATATACATATTATATATATATATATATATATATATATATATATATATATATATATATATATATATATATATATATATATATATATATATATATATATATATATATATATATATATATATATGGAATATACATTTTAGTGATTTTTCTCAAGTTCTAACAATATATATAACATATATATATATATAAAATATAAACAACAATTTATAAATGTTACAAGCATATTTATATATATATATATATATATATATATATATATATATATATATATATATATATATATATATATATATATATATATATATATATATATATATATATATATATATATATAATATACACAAATATTAACGTATATATTACATATATTCAAATATTTCAACAACAACAACAAAATAACAGTTAATAGCATTACATTACATAACTACTCATGAATTGATGAAGAAATGTGCATGTTATATAACAACAATACAACACTCAATTAATCTAGCTGCTAAGTGAAGAACCGTTGGCAGTGTTGGTAAACGACACGGAGTTAGCGTTAGCTAAACAAAAGTACAGCATGTGCCAAAAGCATTTGGTGCAGCCAGACTCAAAGGAAATACAAAAAAAAATATATATATATATATACAAATTATTATTATTATGATTATAATTATGATTATTACAATATTCTATACTTGCATAGAAATCAATTCTCTAGCACGTAAGTTGATGTTAAAGTTTATTCCAAGCAAAACGTTTAAAACTCTATATAAGAACATAATTACCACAATTATCTAACGAAAAAATATTACCAGAAATATATAATTAAATGTATTTGCTTAAATGTGTGTAAAAGTTACCAAAGAAAAATTATAATAATTACCAAAAAAAAAATTAATTAATTAATTAATTAAAAAAAAACTTATTGTTACAATTTAGGGTATTAAGTCACGTAACTACTAAGATATATGGACATATAGATTACGTAAACCTAATTTTAGAGAAAATGATTGATTCTTAAACTTGTCGAAATGCGAACTCGAAGGACAAAAAAAAAACCAAACAAACACGGTGCCGCACAACAGCCCTGGCTAAACCAGAAACCAAACAAACAAAACAATTATAATTTAGAACAAACAAAAAAAAAGTAAATAAAATTAATTTACAAATATTATAAAAATTAAAACCAAAATAATACCTAGCTAGTAAGTGAATTTTAACGCAGCAAAAGAAACGCAACATTAACTACACCAAACAAACGTCAAAAACATTACCAGAAAGAACAGAAAAAAAAAATTAAATTAAAAAAAAAAAACAAAATACAATTACCACATTCAAATATTATAACAACATGTATTTAGCTGTTAAACAACAACTATTTATTAACAAAACAAAACTTTTAAAAACCAAAAAAAAAAAAAAACAAAAACAAAAAGGCAAACAAACCAAAAAGCATAAGTATGATTATCATTAAAGGAACTTCTCTAAATAAAAGTAAACTTTGAAAATCCTTAGCGGAGAAAACTACCCTCTCTATAAAAAAAAAAAAAAAAACTAAAAAACCAAAACAAACAAAAACAAAAAAAATTGCGCTTGTGTTTTATTTTTTGAAAAATCCTCCTAAGCAAATCCTCCAGTTCAAGAAATAACTAACCTGATGTTCATATAATAAACCCTGTATGCTATGATGATAATGATAATGATAATGATGATAATGATGATGCTGATGCTGTGCTAAATTAATGCTTTTCATTTTGATACAACGCTGTTGCTTTGCTTGACAATATCTTTGAGTATTTTTAAAAGTATTTTTTCGGTATTATTATTTGAGTATTTCTTTTGGTATTTGCTTTGCTGTATATAAGAGCGCTGATATTTAACTAAAAAAAAAAGAAAAGAAAAAACCCAAATCAACGTTGGGCTGATTCTATCTCTTCACAGCTGTCAACGTCTACAGGCGGCAGTAAGTATAAATTTCTCTATATAGTATATCTAGTATATTTCTATATTTATACACAAGTAGTAGCTGCAATCGGGCTGCTGCTTTGCTGACAGCTCATCAGGCAGCTAATGTCAAAGAAAATGCAAAACTTTTGCCCCTTGTTAAGCAGGCAAAAGCAAAAGTTTATATTTGATGCTGACGATAATGCGCTCCATTGCAAAAAGTTTTCTGTGCTCAAAACTTGGATGTAATTAGCAAACGGTGCGTATGCGTAATGAAATTATGTTCGAAACTAAAGTGCCATAACAAACAGCTGGAGGAAACAAATCTTAAAACACTTTTCAAGAACAGCAGCTCAAGCTAAACACGACGAAACTCAATTATAGCCATTGAATAATGAACGAACGAATGCTTAAATGCTGCCAATATGACATGCAAATGGTATTTTTAATTTATATGGAACAAAGAATTTGCCATTTGGCATTCAGCATTCAGCATTTGGCATTTGGTATTTGGCTTTGCTGGCAAATCAATTGAAAGTCAGTGAACTGTGCAAATGGCCTGGCCTGGCCTGGTCTGTTCAATATAGAACGATTAGAGAGGAACTCTTATGAAAATGAATATAAATCGAAAAGGCAGCAAAGGCTTTAGCAAGAGCTATAGCTAATAGAAGGATAGCTATAAGTGAGCAAAGATTGATGAAAATTTAATAAAATAAAAATATTTTAATATTTTATAATAAAAAATTTTTCAATTTGTTGTTTTATTTATGGAAAGTACTTTAAAGGTTATGTTGCATGTTGGAGATATATGGTAATATAACAGTAATGAATGTTTCGTAGAATTACGTTATGAAAGGAAACTGAAATAGAGCAGAGACCCAAAAATAGTTTTCCAGTGTTGTAAAAGGAGGATTTTGACAGCGGAAGTGAGATAAAGAGAGAAAGAGAGAGATAGAGGAGGCAAAGAGAGCGAGAGCGAGAGCGAGAGAAAGAGAGAGAGAGAGAGAGAGAGAGAGATCTTCTACAAATTATCAGTGTAAAAGGCTTCAAATGAGACATGATCAGAGAGCTTAGAAATAAGAAACTCAATCACCATAAAAGAAGAGAAGACTCAATTGTGACTCGCGTTACTCCAAGTCTAATTAAAGAGAAGAGAAGTAAAAAGACTGAAATACTTCAGGATCAGCCCAATATCAGAAATATATAAAAGGCAAAAGTAGGCGCTTCAGTAGGCTTACATTATACACATTCCTCATCAGGTCTAGCCTGATCAAGCGTACTATTTAAACATTTTTCTGTTTACTATAGAAATATTTATTTATAGCTTAACGTACTGCTACCTTTTAAGCAACTTAATCTAAACAGAGGTTATTTAACTGAAGAATATTATTAATTCCATCAGCCTTTATAAATTACAGCTCGCATATAACTGTTGAACGTTTCTGTACGTGTCTTTTACTCACACTCGGAGAAAAGACTCAGAGAGCAACGTTCTGTAATGAGATCGTTTACGAACAGCTCGGAACAGTTCTATTGAGTATTGAATGGGAGCATGTGCATAATATCGACTCTTTGTGTTGC
This sequence comes from Drosophila stalkeri, assembly GCA_035047405.1. Lineage (NCBI taxonomy): Eukaryota > Metazoa > Arthropoda > Insecta > Diptera > Drosophilidae > Drosophila > Drosophila stalkeri. Next base: position 24,294,210 of record JAWNPR010000039.1, read on the forward strand.
TTGCTCAGTTACGAAGTCTCACTGTGCGAACGTCAATCGTATTGCTACCAAGCCGAGCATCACATGAATAGTTCAACTCAAAGAGAGAGAGAGAGGGAGAGAGGGAATAAGTATATCTTCGATCGATCTCGCGTGTGAGAGTGTATATAATTAAGCCGTCAACTTATATTTGCGAGCTATTTTAAAAAGGTATTGAAAACTCTCATTTTAGAGTACCTTGCAAACTCTTTTTGAAAAAAATGGAGTAACTCATATACATACATGTATTTGAAGATAACTTTACTTTATAGAATAGAGTATTCTGCAGGCTAATTACTTTCATTAAAATCACGTTGACAGCTTCAGATATCTCAAGGTGCCACAAGTCGTAGACAAAATCCAATAGGGTGCAAAAAAAAAAAAAAACTCGCGAGAGGGTTTGGTAGTGCAGCTCGTAGATCTCATAAACCCTGTTTAAAACTAGAAGAAGACTTTGGAGACACTCTACTCTCTAGATTTACTAGACCGAATCTCGACTTTAAATATATAAATATAACTCATTGAGCTGAGCTTTTGATAGTTACACCCAGAAACTCTCTTTTTACCTAAGCTACATAAATATATATTGTGTATTTATTATCTTCCAATGCCTTTAAAAATATATAAGAATTTGTTATAAAACAAAAAATAAAGTACCAAATTTTAGTATAAATATATATATATATTTCGAGCAGCTGTTGCTTGCAGCTCCAATTGATATTCGAAATATATTTAAACAGAACATAAGTTTCCTTGTTTTTTGCGCCAATTTAACAGATGTTTTCGACCGAAAGAAAGGGGCTATCGCACATGCCGTTATCTCTTGGCAAATATTACAAATTTCATGTTCATGCGCTAGCTGGATATTTGCATACTTAGAAACATTTCATATGCAAATTGCGCCACGGCCCAAATATGGCAAATGAATGCAGCTGCTCGACTATAATATACTTCGTAATTAGTTATGTATATATAAATACTATATAAATACTAAAATCAAATGAAATACTGCAAATTGAATAAATGTTTGGCCAAAGCTTTCATTAAAAAAAAATTAATAAAATGTATTTAATAATATTGACTGATTTAATGTACTGCGTATTTATTTAGTATTTTAAATAAATAAATTTATTTATTTAATAATTAATTATATTTATTTACAAATTAAATAATTAAATTTATGTAAAAATTCAATAAATTTATTTATTTATATATAAATTAATTCAATTTATTGATGCAATAAATAATTTAATTTAATAAAAAATGTATTGTTTATTATTTATATAATGGATAATTGAATTCATTTATGTAATAAATAATTATTAAATAATAAATAATTATAAATTATTAAATAAATAAAAATTTATATTTAAAGAAATAAATAAATTCAATTAAAAATAAATACATTTTTTTTTTTAATTTATGTATTACATTAATAAGTTTAGTTATCCATTTTATAAATATATACAATTTTTTTTTTTAATTTTATTATTTATTTCATCAATAAATGTAGTTATTTACTACATAAATAAATAATTATTATATAAATAAATTTAATTTAATTTTATTATTATATAAATAATTTATCTGAACTAATTATAAATAAAAAATTTTATTTATTTATTTTATTTAGCTTTAGATGCTTTCCTTGATTTTTGTTTTCCCATATTTAGTCTAAATTTAATTATTCAGTCCATATGATTTGCTTGTTTTAAATAAATATATATATAAATTAATAAATGTTAGCGACCTTTTTTTATAATAAAAAATCTCCCGAGCTTTTTTATTCTCTATTATCTTTCTTGATTCTTTTTTATAGAACTGGTTTCAATTTAATCTCATATTTAAATTAAAACATATGCTAGCCCAGCCAAGCAACCCTCTGTCATAAAGCTAAAGGGTATTAAATGGCAATCGTACCAAATTTATATGCCAGTTGCCGCAGCTCGAAATTAATGTGACCCCAGTGACTGATCCAAGGGCCAAGGCTCAGACCAAGGCCGCAGTCAAAATGAAGACAAACACCTGCCAGAGCAGGCGACCATAAGAAACGAATTTTACCGCGAGAGCCGAGAGAGAGTGTGAGAGAGAGAAAAAGAGAGAGAGAGAGAGAGAGAGTTAAGCGGAAGTATTTGAATTACCATGAAGCAATACAGAGTAAAGCCAAAGGCTACATCCATGACATGTTAAACAGGAGTTAAGAAGCGGCCATTGCCTTCCTCCTGCCGTCTCCTGCCACCTCCTGCCGTCAACTGCCGTTAACTGTCAACAGTGCCCGCATTAAGTAATCAGTCACTCCGTTTCAGAGCCTGCTCATTTTTAGCTGTCACAATTGGCCAGCCCTGCTGCGGCCGACGTCGTCAAAGCCCACCACAATTGGCACTGGCTTACTCGCTCGGTTGGTGGCACCCAATGGGCGCCAATCATGTTTGCCAACTGACGGATGAACATAAAGTGCGTTAGTCGAAATATTAAATATTTGATGGGATCAGAGTGCCGATGAACTTAGCTGAACCATTCAGTGTCTTGGCGATGTGAATGTTTAGTAATATCAGAAATGGGAGAAGAGAAAAGTGTGTAATAGAAAAAAAATATATATATATATTAATGCTAGTGCTTTGATATACTTAAAGGAGAATAAATAAAAAAATATATAAAGATAAGATATCAAAAAAAAAGAGAATAAATATTTAAAAATAAGAGAAAATAGTACGAAAGAAATAAATAAGTTAATTAATATTTAAAATAAGATAATGAAAGCAAAATAAATTGTTTTTTATTTATCTAGTTTATGGTCTTTCCGAGAATCTTCATAGCTTTTATAGTATTAAAATAAATAATAATAAAATTAATTAAAATAAAAATATTAATTATTAAGATAATTACACAGAAAAATGAGATAATGAAAATTTAAAATAATATAATTTATGAAAAATTAATTATGAATTATTAGGAATATGAAAATTATTTATAAATTTAATAAAAAAAAATATAAATTAAAAAGATAATGACTGAGAAATATGCGATAATATAAATTTAAAATACGTAAATAATAAAAAAAAAATAAAATAGAGATAATAAAAATGTAATATAATAGAAAAAAATAATTATTATGATAATGACAGAGAAAAATTATGTAATAAAATTAATATAATTAATATAATATAATTAATTAAATAGAAATTTAAAATATATAAATAAAAAAAAATATTAATTAATAAAATTGTAAAAATGGGATAATAAAAATGTAATAACAATTTAAAAATATATAATAAAAGATAATGACAGATAAAAATTAAATAATAAAATTTAATATAATATAATTAATGAAATACAAATTTAAAATATATAAATGAAGAAAAATAATATATTAAATAATAAAATTGATTAATAATATTGTAAAAATGAGATAATAAAAATGTAATATATAATAATTTTCAAATATATAATAAAATTAATGGAAGAAATTAATTATTTGGATAATGACAGATGCAAATTAAATAATAAAATTTAATATAATATAATTAATGAAATACAAATTAAAAATATATAAATGAAGAAAAATAATATATTAATTAATAAATTAATGGTAGCAAAATATGGGAAAAAAATTTAATATAATAAAATAATGGAACAAAATTTATTATTAAGATAATGACAGAGAAAAATGAAATAAAAAAATTTAATACAATATAATTAATGAAAAATTTCTCTTTACCAACCTGAGTAAAAATTAAACTAATTTATGTTACATTTATAATTTATTTAGTTTTTAATTATTTTTTATTTTTATTTTTTTTATTTATTCAATATTAAAATGTTGTATATTTTTATGTTCTGCTGCAAATTTAGTTTAATATTTCAAATTTTTTTCATAGCCTTTACAGCTTTCATGATAAGCTTGTTAACCAAAACAAAATAATACAAATACTTACATAGTTTTTTCCACCACATCCCATTTAGCCATATTTAATAGCATTTATATAGTTGTTCGCTCTAAATAGCTTCATTCAGTTTATCGCAAATGAATAACAATTTTTGAATGCATTCAATTGCAAATGCCATACAAAATGCAAAATTCTATTTGCAATAATGTATTTAAACGCATCAATAATAAAATGTTGCATGAATTCGCTTCAATCTAAAGCTGAAGCCCATTATGGCCCAAATAATAATAATAATGCGCACAAAATATAATTAAAATGCGTGAAATGAGCTGAATTTATGCAAATTAATGGCAATTTTATTAATTCGAGCATTTTGTCATTTATGAGTGCAACCAAAGTGCAGATGTTTATTTTTATTATTATTTATTTTTTCTATTTATTTTTTATTTTATTTTTAAAATATATTTAATAGTTATTTTTATAATTATTTATTTATTTTTATTTATTTTCTTTTAGTTATTTTTTTTTTTTTTGGTTTTCTAAAGGTTCTTTATAATTAATTGTGACTGTGATAAATGACAAATTGCTGTGAGGCTGAGGCTGCCTATGACACACACACACATATACACACACACACAAACAGCACGTCGTTGCGCCATGTTGGGCGCCATTTTGGCGTCTCGCCTGTCGCCATTTTCTACACCATTTGCCTAACGTTGGCAGCTGCAGCTGCAGCAGCAGCTGCTCCGCCTTCTGCCTGTCTGTCGCTCATTAAATGCAATTTCTAATGCAATTGACGTGACTCTACCCACAGTCCCCACAGTTCCCACTGTGCTCTGGCCTTGTGTTTTGTGCGCTGTGTGATTTTCAGTTTGTTTGATTATGAAAATGACTACGTCGATGTCGTTGTCGTCCCTGCCTCGTCTTCTTCTACTACTACTAAGTATAGTACGCCTTCGCTTTTTGTGGTTTGGCATAACGCGCTGATTTTTAATGAGTCGACAATATGCAGTGCACAAAGCCAGTGGGACTTAAAGGCAAACAGTCAAGGCTACGTGGCTGGCTCTAGCAGCAGCATAACCAAAAATATCTTATCTGGACATAACGTTCGTTCACAAAAAGTCACACTAATTAACACGTCAGCGAGAGCTGCATAAAACTATATATATACTATTTATTTATATAAATTTATATATTTTTTCAACATTTTATTTTATTTCATTTGGTTACGCAGCTGCGTGTTTCGGGCTTAAAAACTTTAACGAACCGCTGAGAGTTTTTTTTTTTATTTTTTTTTGTTTCATTTTTGACAGCAGCAGCAGCAGCAGGAGCACAACAGCAACAGCTAACGAACTGTCGGCCCTAGAGGGGCTTTTGGACTTCAGGCATAAACAAATAAGCCACACTGACAGATAAACGCACGGACTGACTGACAGAGTGACTGACTGACTGACTGACTGAGAGACAGACTGACCAACTGCTTGACAAACCGTTAAGAACACAACGCCGCACATCTGTCTGTCAGTGCGATTTTATATACGCATTTAGAAAGTAAAATGAGTATATTGGTTTTAGTGCAATATTTGTCTTGCTGTTAGAAAAAATATATATACAGTGGATTCCCATAATGAACTTATTTTTTTTTTTTTTTGGGATAATAAGTTTCGCTTAACAAACAATATTTCGCATATTGAAAAAAAAAGGTGAATATTTACGCTTATTGTATGCAAAATTTCTGTCTGTGTTCAACAACAAAATTGGGTAATGCCCAATTACATAATATTGTGCTCTCCATTGACCGTTTTAGAATATTTGAGAATATTATATTGAGCATATAATATATAGAATACATTATTTAAAGATCTGCTCAACTGATTATTTATTTCAAGAGCAAGTAAATTTGAAAGCGATTTCAGAAATAAATGACTCTAGACAATTTCTTGTTAAAAAAAATCTAGGTATGATTTTATCCTAATATTTTTCCATATTCCTTAACTATTCCTTTTCACATGTTGCCTTCCGTTCATTTATAGTTCTTTAAAATTGTGATGCATTTTATGTAATTTTACTTCAATAATAATTTAAATTGAAACATGTAATAAGTGCAATACATGGAACTAATTCATTCAACGTTCAACTGGGGAAAAGAGGTTTCGGTTAACGAACGAATTTTGTTCGTTAGCCGAGTGTCCATTGTATATACATATATATCCTACTAGCTAGAGTATCAATATTACTAAATATTTGTTACTGCAGATTTTGACCTTTGCCAAAATAGATTCAACACAATTTGCATTCCAACAGAGTATTATGCAGTCAGTAGTGCTCGACTGCAATGCTTTTTCTTGCTATTTGCCTCGTTGTGGCTTTATATATATATACATATTACATTTAAAAAACTAAAGGCAAATTATCAGCTTCCATTTCCGTTGCCCCACCTACATACATGCATACGTTGCGGTGCTAGTTTGCTTAACGTTTATCTTGCGGCCGCTTTGCACCGCTGCATGACCAGCAAAAGTTTCCTTTGAGACCATCGCCATGATGAGCGAGTAGAGGCAAATGAACACACACACACACACAGTCCGAGGTAACGAGTTTTTGCAATTTTAAGTGAAATTCGTGCATGAATAATTAAAGTTACTATGCGAAATTGGTAGCACGCCATGTTGAACTGGCCAGCTTCCCCAAGCCTGCTCAAAGGCTTTAATGAGATTGCAAAATAATCTCATTCATCAACTATGCATAACCAAAGCAGCTAGCTTAACCAATCCTTTACATTTATTTTAATATTTATTAAATCTTATGAATAGCTATTATTGACTATACAAAAATAGTTTCATCTTGCTGGATTATATTCATGAGCTGCACAACTGCAGAGTTCATTCAATTCGCAGTCATTAAGGAACAAAGTTCAAAAGCAATTTAAATTTAAATAAAAGGCACTATGGATTATGTTTAAGGAAATTTATAATGAATGCAAGATCAAAGACTTACCAGATAATAATTGTTTACTCTCTCGCTCTCTCGCTCTCTCCGTTTCTCCCTCTACACACATAGAAACTGTTCTGAGAAATTTAATAGAAAACTAAAATGAAAATAAATCTAAAATATACATTTTAAGTATTTATTAGTAAGTACAAATATAATATATTAATTATATAAATTATTATTATATTTGGGTAAGCATTACTAGTGAGAAATAAAATATTATAATATCATATAATATATGTACATTTCAGGTTATATTCTATGGAAATTGTTCTTTGTAATTCTAGCTTTAAAACAAGGAAAGATATATACTTTTTGATTCAGTTTCTCACAGCATTAGAAGATTTAATTTATATCATTTTTATGGATAGAGCAGAATAATTATCATTGCTTTTAGAAGTAGAATGGAAGAGCTTCTGTTGATTGAATATAAAGATAGAGAGGGAAAGAGAGAGAGAGAGAGAGAGAGAGAGAGAGAGAGATAGGAAATTATAGTTGTTAAGAAGTTACAGTTCTTAGGGATAGGAGTTCATCTCTGCTGTAAAGAAATTATAGTCTATCATGCCGTTCTTCTATAAAAACTATATAATATATTATATGCGTCTTCTAAGACTAGAGCTGAAACAATTATACATATATTACAATATTAAAGTAATTTTATTAGAACTATATCTGCAGTAAAATATATATTTGATTAACAAACAAGTTTGAAAACCAAATACACCCACTTAACTTAGTGTCTAAAAAATGTTTTGTGCTATGATTTTTTGACATATGACAGGTATTAGCAACAGGCAAACAGGCTAACAGCGTCTTATAGCCGGCCAAGTGTAAGAGAAATGCCAAATCTTGAAAGCATTAATGCCCATTAAAGATAATTGTTGCTGATTTGGGTTGAGCGCTTCGCATCCTTATGCTTTGGCTGTTTTCAAATTATGCAAATGACTTGGGTACATACTTGGAGTACTGCTAAAAGGCGGCTGCCCCGCCCACCAAACCCTTTGTGCGCTGAACCGTTGAAAGCTTCCGCAACCAATTAAGCAGAAATATTCACCTGTCTGCCAGCTCTGACAAAAAAAAAAGAAAGTTCCCCAATCAAGTAAGCCAGACAAAACTGCAAATTACTTAACACTCAATAGTGCGGCAAAGCGCCAACAAGCTCAGACAGTTCCGACATGACGAACAACTTAAATGGGAAACAAAAAAAAAACAAACAAAGCAAAAACTAAAAAAGAAATATAAAAAAATTTGCTTAGCTATTTGCAAAGCAATTTGTTGGCAGCAAATTAATTTGAGCGCCAAATGGCATCAGCTGCTACGAACCGGCTCCCACTCCTCCGGCTCCTGCTACAGCAGCAACATTTTCAGCATATCCAAAATTTGGGGCATTTCAATTAATTTCCGTGCTCACAACTTCGTAAATATCATGAGAGCGATAAGCGAACGACGACGAGGACTACAAGCAAGGAGCAGCAGCAGCAGCAGCAGCAGCAGGAGCAGGAGGCAAGCCATTGGCAGGACTCCTCGCACGTATGTGGGCAACATTTGTAGTCGCCTTTGCGGTTTCTGTATTTGCTCTTTGCGGTTTAGCGTGCCAACAATTTGGCTAGTGTTTTGGCAATCGGTTTTGCTTTTCATTCGCCTGCTGGCTTTACTTGTTTAAATGCTGCCGTTTTGCGGCGGCTGCCAACACGAGCGTGGCCATTACGAGAAGGCACAGCATCTCTAATGGCCGCCATTCCAATTTTCTGGAATGCGCCCAGTGAAGCACACAAGGTAAGCAAATAACTATAAATATAATTGGATTTATGTTTTGCATTAGAGATTTGAAAATGTTATAATTAATATTATAATATAAGATTGAATAGATTGACTTGATTGATTATTGTAAGCAATGCCTAAGAGAGAAGACGCTTTTAAACTAAGAGTACATACAAATAACTGTTAAGCGATTTATTATCTACACGCTGCGAGATCAAACGCAAATATCATGCTCTCTCGCTCTCGCATAAGCAAGAGACTTCAGTTCGTTTTTGTTTTCTGCTGAACGTCTTGGGTTGAACTATTCGTACGATGCTCGTTAAACGAGCAACGCTTAGGTAGCCACACGATTGGCGTTCGCGTATTTAGAGTGAGTAAATGAGTAAGGCAATGTAAACGGTCTTCACATTCGCCTACACACGCACACACACGGACACACTCAATTCAGGTACACAATACTCTCGCATACACCAATACCACTGCATAATTTAACTCAACCTAAAGTTCGGAGAGCAACGAGAGCAAAGCAACAACAAAAATAGAAAACGGTTGCGAGTCGATCGCATACGAACACGTTGCCGGACCGTTCTAGTCGATTTCTCTCATAGTTTTTTCTTGTGAGTGTGAGTGAGACAAACTTATTTGAAGACATCGACGGTCGCCTTATTCTACTTACTAATTAAATCTATATTTTAGTTAAATTTATTATTTTACATGCTTTATTTAAAATATTTTAATTTGTCATATTTAATAATTAAATAATATAAAAACAATTTATTAAATTTATTATTTTTCTTTAAACTAATTTTATAATTTGTATTTCTTATTTTAAATATTTTGATTTTATTTTAGATTTACCTTAAAATTAAATAGCAAAACTTACACTACAAATTATATATATGTATATATATCTTTCGCAAACTTTGTTAGTGTTTTTGGCCAATATCTTTCACACTGAGCACGATTCCGTTTAAAATGTTCGTTCTCTATGCATAACGTGTCGCTGGCAACAACAGCCAGAAAGCCAAAAATATTTTATGAGAAGCTAGCTCACTTTTTAGCGCTTTCTCAGCTTCGCATTTCATCTTTGTTGTGCTTGCTCTTCTTCGTCTTCCTCTTCCTCTTCCTCTTCTTGTATCTGTAGCGAACAATTGCGAACAAAATTCTTGACACATATCTTCTTCTTTCTTTTTTTTTTGGCAATTGTTGATTTTGTTGTTGTTGTTGCTTTTGCGGTTGTGTTAAAGTCAACGGTTATGGGCGAATAAAATGTGACATGGCCGAGACTGTTTTGGCCGGGTGTGAGCAGCCATTGGCTGGTGCTCGTAACAAGTGTGGCAGCAACACTGTGCTACAAATGCGATTACGTATACGCAGCGTGTGACAGGCACGTTGACCGTTTTGTAGCTAAAATAACAAAAGGGGTTGGAGCGGATGGAGCGGAAGGTGCGGAAGGAGCGGAAGGAGCGCTTCAAGCCTGACACTACTAATATAATTCTCAAAAGCGCCCACATCCTGGTCATGCCTGGGCTGGGATTCTGGACATGCTGCGCATAATTTAACTGGGCGTGGCACACACACTATCTCTCTCTCTCTTTCTGTGTGTGTGTGTGTTTGAGTGGGTCACGTGCCATTGTTGAATTTCATTTGTGGCATTTTTCAGTAACTTTTTGAGCCTATTAAAAACTGGACAACAGCTAAGCTCATAGCTTGGAGCACTAAGTGAAACGCATTAGCGCTACGCTCGAGAGCCTGTTGAGCCTCTGCTCAGGACACTTGCCTCCAGGGATAACAGCTCCCGTTTCCCTAGATCATATTTTGCATTTACTTCACAGCTTCGATATAATAATAAAAATGTTGCCTGTCCGTAAGCAGGGCTGTCAGACGAGCAGCATACCGGATGTCTATTAACTCAATATAGGGAGGAATGAGAGAGAGAGAGCGAGAGAGAGGCAGAGTGAGAGGCAAGTTATCTGCAGCATTGTAACATGCGCCAGGCATTTATAAGCAATTTATAGAATATGTTAACTCAGACTGACTTTGACTGGCTGACGTTTTTCATTTTTTTTTTTTTTTTTGTTATGTTTCTCTTTATGTAATCGGAGCTGACTCGAGTTGTGAAACGAGAAAGTTAACTAAAGCGCATCAACGTGCTTCAAGCAATGTAAGACAGTTAATCAAAGAACGCCTTGGAAAAAAAATTAAAAAAAAAAAACGACTAAAAGCTCGTAAAAATGTTATGCATAAAATGTTATTAAATGAAGCTGAGACGAAGCGAATAACGAATTGTGAAGTGAATTCTTTGCATTTCTCAATTAGCTTAAAGTCAGTCGAGTCGAGTTGAGTTGCGTAAGGATTTTGCAAATAATTACAAGAATTTTCCTTAAGCTTATAGTTTTTATGACAATAATAAATGCAAATAATTGCAAATGCCAAGAGTTATTCTGATATAATAAATGCACAAAAAAAATGCTGATGGACAGCTTGGAATTTGAAGAAGCTTAGTAAATTCTAAATATTGAATTTTAATATAGATAAATTAGAGTTCACCTAAATATTAAATATTTTATATTTCAACTTTCTTTTATTAAAATTTCTTATAAATAATTGTATAATTATAAACTAAATATAAAATAATTTTGTTTATAATTATGTAACAATAATTATATATATAATTATATATTTAATGGAATTAACAAAATATTAATAAAATTAAAGAAATAAAATAAAAGGAACTAATTAGCATAAAACTAATGAATGCAATTTAAACAACTACAAATAACTTCTCTGTTCTTCTTAAACTCTTCTCTTCGTATTGTTGTTGCCATCCTGCTGGGCGTTGATCGTGTCGATCTGCTTGCTCGCCGACCGTTAGGTTGAGTTCAAGTCATTTGTAATATGCAATAGTATACGAGGGCGGAAGCATTGCGTGTGCGAATGTGTATGTGAATATGAGTACCGTTTGCATTTCATTATTTGCTCATTTACTCACTCTAAATACGCGAATGCCAATCGTGTGGCTACCTAAGCGTTGCTCGTTTAACGAGCATCACACGAATAGTTCAACTCAAGGCGCTGAGCAGAAAACAAAAACGAAACGAACTGAAGTCTTTTGCTGTGGGCGAAAGCGAGAGAGCATGATATTTGCCGTTGATCTCGTGAACAGAGCGATTAACTGTTTAAACTGATCACTTTGAAGAGTATTCTGTTATGCAAATACTTTTGAGCAGTGCTGTATATTGGCTGAATTTCTTGACTTTGTTCCCGAAATTATTGAAAATTATTGTGTAAATATTTATTAGACCTGTCTATTTAATTATTATTTTTTTTTAAATTTTTCTATAATAATAAAACTAAATTTAACAAACAAAAAAATGCAAGAATAGTAATATAAATATATATGTAATCAATTTTCTAAAAATAGATCATCTTTGATATTTTGTTATCAATTTTTATGTATAATCAGATTAAGGTAGTAGTATACTCATTAAAAAAATATACAAATTAATAAAATATTTATTTGTCGGTATATTTATTTAAATAAATATTTTTAATGTTTTATTTTCATATATATAATATTTTTTCTTCTGAAAATATTCGCATAAAATAATATTAAATTATATTAAATAAATATTAATAATTAATAAAAATAAATAAATACATATAATTTAATAAAACATATTACATAAAATTTACAATATTTTATTTCGACTGGAAATTCTCGTATAAAATAATTTTAAATAAATATTAATAAATAATACAAAAATAAATATATATTAAATTGAAATAAAATATATCGAATTTCTTAAATTTTAAATAGTTTTAATATTTAATTCACATTACAATAAAAATTATATGTAAGCTAGTCACGCGCCTTTAAGCCAATTTCATAATTTAGCCGCCTTCTGCTCAAGCTCAGTCGCTGCATTCAAGTGTTAACCAAAGCAAAACACGAAAGATATTTGTTTGACTTTGCTTTCTCTCGCTCTCGCTCTCTCTCACTCACTCACTCTCTCTTTTTCTGTCACTGTTTCGTTGGGTGCCATTCACAACTGGCTAACAAAGAGTCGTCCCTACCAAAAAAAAAGTAAACCTAAAGCTAATCAGACCTCAACAATGAAGCTGTTGGCACGTTGTCTGAATGCGGCTAGTTAGCGTCTTTTCAAGTCCATTCAGAACTCAACGTTTTTGGCACTGATTTTCGCTGGAACCAAAGTATATGTGTATGTGTGTGTATGTGTGTGTGTGTGTGTGTGTGGGTAGAGAGAGAGTGTGGCAGGTGTGCTAACGACTTAGAGAGAACTACGATTCACTTTAGCAAAGTCGGACAAAAGTCATGCCAGTTGCTGCTCTCAACTCTCAACCTCTCGAGTGCAACAGCAGCGAATTGAACTCTGGCCCCGAAAAGTATGCAAACAAAAGCCGCAACCGGCTGGCAGTCCGAATGCAGCTCTCATCAGCCTCACAGCCTCACAGTCTCGCTGCTGACAGCTGCCAGCACGTGCTCCACTTGCAATTGCATGATTTGGACATGGACATTCAAGCTGGGCGTCTTCCTCAATGCAATTGTCTCGCTTTCTCTCTCTCTCTCTCTCGCTCTCTGCTTTTTAGGGCGCGGCACGCACCACAAACAAAAAAATAGCTGAAAAATAGCTGAAAAAAAAAAGGCGATTCGCATTGACCAACGGGCGGAACGGATGAAAGATAAAAGTTAACGCTGTCAGCGCGGACAATGGCCAAAGTGGGTTTGGCTCAAATAACGACATTCGCTTCACCATTTTGCAACTTCCTTCTGTTTTCTGGGGCTTAGCAATTCCCAGCAGCTATGGCAGCCTGACAGCTCATGAATGGCCCAGTCACAAAGAAAACACTTTTGCCGTGCTGCGAAAATATGGTAATATTTTAGCCATGTCGCGACGGAGGATGACTAGTAGACATTAGCCTCTACAATCATCGATTAGATTACATATTGCCGGAGTTCAACCTCAAAGCGAACAATTTTTTATTTGCAATAAAAATACTTACATATGTTGATTAAATATGCTGCAAAAACATCGAAATAAATGATGAAAGTACATGCAACAAGTAATTTTCAATGTCTTGATGGTCATTCTAATATTCTGGCGAAAAGTCTAACTGTTAAGTTAAGGCAAAGAATACTCTAATGCTGCCAACCATTGGAGCTTCGCAAGAGAATGCTTCAATAATATTTGTTAAATTTATTTGTCAATATAAAAAAAAATAATAATAATAATAAATATGAATTTGTAGCAAAATATTGTTTGATAAAATTTAAAAAAAATTATATATAATTTTATTAATAAAATGTAATTATAAATAAAGTAAATAAAAATTATAAATAAAGATAATAAAAATTATAAATAAAGTAAATAAAAATTATAAATAAAGTTAATAAAAATTATAAATAAAAAGAATAACATTTATTTATAAATAAAGTAAATAAAAATAAATTTAATAAAAAAATAAATAAAAATTTTAATAAATTTATTAAAAGTTGCTCAGTTAATGGAGGAAGAGAAATTGATTGATTTCGTATCAAATTTAATTAATAAAATCAGGGACCGCAAATAAGAATTATAATAAAATATAAAAATCAAGCACCAAAAAATAACCAGGCAGAGTGAGATAAAAAGGCACAGGCTATTTTTTTACGGCGAATTAAAAAAAAAAGAATAAACTTTTATTTGCAATCTTTAATTAAATTTTGTTTGAATTATTAAAATTGTTTTTTATGATAAAAATGCAAAAAAGTTTTTATATTTATTTATTGTATATTAATTAAACAGTAAATGTTTATATATAAAATAAATTTTCAGTTAAAGAACTTATAGGCATCCAAGATATTATTTACTTTTTTAAAATTTAATTTTATTTAAGATTTTATTTATTTTTATTTTTATTTTTTTATTTTTATTTTATTTGTTTATTTATTTGTTTTATTTATTTATTTATTTATTTTTTCTTAAACTTGGTTTTTGAAAATAATAATATCTAAATAATATTTAAAATAATATCAGTAAAATGCCTTAAAAATAAACAAGCATTTAAGAATACAAGAAATTCGTTTGAAGTCGTTCGTTGACTGTAGGATATTGTAAACAAAAAATAATTTCAAAAAAATTAAATATATATATATGAAATATCATAACTAAATATCAATTAAAAACGATTAAACTTAAACCCCCCATTAGCTGGCTCTCTCAGTTAGAGGGTTAAATTTCGTCAAAATCCAATTCTATTCGAAACATTTTCAACTTTTCCCTGAAGTAATTTGTTATTTCTTCGCCGTTCCATACAATAATAATAATAATAATAATAATAATGATGATTCTTCAAAAATATGACGATGTGATTGGGAATAGAATGGCAACAACGTTTGTCAATCAATCGAGCAGCTGCAGAAGACAAACATAATCAAGTTGATATCTGGCTGTGATGGCTGACATCGTTCGCTTTCTGGGCCAGAAGTGAGTGTGGTTAGCTTAGCTTGGTTAGCTGTGCTAGCCTGGCTCTGAGTGACATCAGTCCGTCATTGAAAGCAATCAGTAATCAGCTGCTGCAGTCGAGTCACACACGCATGACTCAATCCCCAGACGCAGTGAGTGAACGAGAGAGAGAGAGAGAGAGAGAGAGAGAGACAGAGCCTTAGTTACTCTTCACTCAAACAAAAGACCCGAGTCGAGCGTTACACGTGGCTCTACTTCATGCCCCGCACTGTCTACTCTCTATTCAGAGGCAACTGCATTATAACATATGCAATCACAATTGTCAATTGTACAAATGGCAGCGAGAAAAGTCTAACAGAGAGAAAGAGAGAGGGAGAGAGGGAGAGGGTGAGTGAGAGACATGCAGACACAGTCAACAATTACGGTTAGTGCCACAGTTTGACTGCGGAAGTCCTCCCTAGATTGCAACTGTGTAAATGCGAGTGTGTCTATGTCTTAATGCGATTGTTCAGCACAGAGAGAGAGAGAGAGAGAGAGAGAGAGAGAGAGCGAGTGGGAGCTGATAGGAGGCACTGACAGCGTCTACATAGGTGACTCGCAACGAGTGCATAATGGGCATGAATGAGGCAAGTAGAGACTCTGACATGATGCAGGTAAGCATCAGGTCAAGTCGAATGTGAACGACTAACAGATACCCTAGATAACCAAAGCAGAGCTCATGTTTTCCTCAATCAATATTGCAGTCGGGTGTGATTGACTTCAAATGTCGTATATAGCGTGTATTATTTTTTTTTTATTTCAATTATTTTTCTTTAATTTTCTAATATTTGTTTATTTTTTATTTATTTATTTTATTTATTTAGATGCAATGTCTAGCTTTAAAACTATAGAATATATAGCTTTTTGGCCATTCCCAGTTTTCAAAAATAAATTATATTTTCATAAATTATAAATATAAATTTTATAAATTATAAATTATCTAGCTGCAATAATTAACTAAATATTACAGTGATCCTGTATTGTAGGAATAGCCACTCTTCAAGTTGCAGTGTTGTAAAAGAATAAAAGATTAATAGACTAGACTCCTCAAAGGAGTATATTACAGATTACACTAAATATTAAAATAAATATAATATATTAAATATTAAATTAAATATTAAACTAAAAATATTATATTCAATATTTAAATTTAAATAAATATATGAAACTTACAAAAAGAATTTCTTCAGAACATTTCATCATATATCGATTCATAACGATATCAAGAATATATTTCAAAATATATATTATATATTCCAAAAACTGACTCTTTGTATGAACATTTACAAATATATCAATTGTTATCGATAACAAGAAAATAGATTAATCTAACAAAACGCAGTCCGGTATAAATATATTTATATATAATATTTAATATTACTCTTTGCGACACAAGAGACCGATGCAGTTATACAAACGACCATAGCTCGATCAATTTATCTGATTGACCCCAACGATAATATACGGCCACACCCCCCCGCCTGCCCACCTAGCCACCTGTACGTCACATTCAAGAGCACAAAACTTTGATACCCATTTTCCATACATATTTAATGGGTTCAGTGCATAAAAAAAAAGAAAGCAACTATTGCATGCCGACAGGCGTTTGACAGGCGTAACGTATGCCAAGGGAAACGAGATGGTAAGAGAGACAGGGAAAGAGATAGATATACAGACAACAATAGCCGGACCTGAGCGACCGTCGCAGTCGTTGTCGCTGTCAATGCAAATGGTTTGAATGCTAAGCTCCATTCCAGCCAAAGCAAAGGAAAAAGCTTTTAAAATAATGTTTAAGCCAAAATCTGAATAAAATGCTCGCAGCACTTTTAGCCAAATTGCGAAAAACTCCAATGCGATACAAAACTTGATCTCTGAATCTCTATCTCGCTATCGCATCGTCTGTATGGGCATTAATATTCCCATTTCTTGTGCAAAAATCAAGCAATTTAATAATTTGCTAGCCAGCCAAGCCGCAAAGTAAGCCACAATAAATTTTAATTAAAAGCAAGTGCCATCAATCAGGCTTCAGACAGTGTACAGTCCGTGTACACTGAACAAAATTAAGGGTAATTTTCAAATTTGTTCAAGTGAGTAAATTAATAAAAGATTTTGATAAATTCTATATACTATAAATGAATATATTCCATAAATATAATTATATTAATATTAAATAATATTTAAGAGCGAAGTAAAAAATTTGTTTACGAATTATTGAAAAATTATAAAAATTATATTATTTTATATTAAATCCTTTTATAAATTATTTAAATTATTTGGTCAGGGTGGAATGTGATTTTGAAAAAATATTCAACCTTTAGATTGTGGTGTATATTTAATATATTGTTCAATTTTGTTGTATTTTTTATTTATTTCTTTAATATATGAAAAAAAAACAGTCACGTTTCTTTTTTTTTTTGCATTAGGCTTTATCTAACCTGGTTTGTTAACTATTGTTTCTGACAAACATTTAATCTCCATTTCAAAAAAAATGTGTACAATCCTAGTCTTATTTTTCCTGTGTGCATTTCACTAATAATTATCTGTAGCTTCTATTTAATAGGAATTGACGACGTAAAAAAAATCTACTTTTTATATATTTTCATTGATATTCCAATCATATTCGATTCATATTTGGCTATATGATAAATAGGATAAACTAAGTGATCCACAATTTTAGAGCTATATTTTCTCAAATATAAATTATCTACTCTAAAAAATAACTCTTCCACAATCTTGTGTCTATAAAACCACTTTAGAGGTTAACTAAAGAATTTACATGTTATATGGAAGAAAATGATAAAAATCTATATCTTTTACAGTTAAACAGCTAAAATAATTAAAATATTGACTAAATCTCAAAATTTACAAAAATTATATTCGTACACCTTTTGCGGGGCGTGTCAAATCGAAAGATAAACAATGTATTTCAGTATTATGAAGATCTCAATAATATATATATTTTTTTTCTTTAAGATATGGAACAAATCTTTTTTGTGTTTGTCTAAATCCTAAATTTTTTCAGGTACAAAAAATGCCAAATTTCGCTGTTCTATCAGAAATAGACCTAGAGCAAATCATTTCCGAGACTTTAATGCTATTTTATAATAATTCCTTACTCCTTTTGGGGTCATGAATGAGTATTAGGTGTTCAGCAATACCCAGATGACTTATTTAACCAACAATTAAGTGAGTTTCCATCAATGTCAGCTACCATAATGTGTTCACCTTTTTTTTTTTAATTTTTTTCTATCACTAAAAATTTGAGTTTTTTAAGAACCCATTATTATTATCATTTTCTCACCCCGCAGCCATAATCTGTTATCTGTTTTCTAGTATATCATTATTTTCTTTAAGTGCAGGCACATTTTCCACTTCAATTAATCAGGCGTTGTCTCAGTCTCACTTCCATTCTTAGCCTCATCAGCCTCAGCTGATGTCGCACATGTCAAAAAGCTTAGAGCACTTTTAGGCACTTTTATCGCATTATGCGTGGGCGTGGCTATGGGCGCGCCAGCTTGTAGGCGTTATGTGTGAGACATGCACTCGATTGATAAAAGATGAAAAAGAAAAAAAAGAAAATGAGAAAAGACAATGGCATCTTAGCTTCTTGAGCGCCAGCTGCGCGCTGCTAACGTTCGCTTTCCATAGACGCATAATTAATATAATAGGCGCACATTAAGCGAGAGAGAGAGAGGAAGCTCTTTTAGTTTTTTTTTTTCTGTGCAAAGTGACCCCCACAAGTTAAGCTGGCAGGCAAAGAGCCAAGTTGAGGCAGCACCAAAATGCAACGCAAAGTGAAATGTAAGTAGACTTGAGACTTAAAGCGCTGCGACTCAAGACAATGTCCGAAAACTGTGTAAAGCCGAGGCCTGTCTATCCATCTACCCCTTCGTCCGTCCGTCCGTCCGTCCATCCGTCTCTACTCACTATAAACTATGCTAATGAACTGAACAGTTTCTGCCCATAGACCCACAGCGCAGAGAGCCTCCGCCTGAGCTTGACAGCAAATAGTTTCGACAAGTTTTCTGTTAAGCAAAGGGGCGCAGTGCGTGGGGCGTGGACAGTGTTATATAACTGGTTTCTTGTGCTAATCAGTCTCATTTGCATTTCAAAACACTCGTCCCCCATTCGGAACTGAAGCCTATGTGGCATTGAACTATGAATAACTTAACATCTGTCCAATCAGAAAAATGGGCAGAACTTTTTGCGCTAGCTCAGCATTAAATAAATGTATATATCGTCTTAGCTTTAGATTTACTTAATCTCGTTTATTATCCAAATTATCTACTTAATTTAATGCCGCACCCAACTTAAATGCTGCCGGCCAAAGCCCACTTCAGCTGTAACAATGCCAAAGTAAAATAGAAAAACTTGCGCATAAAAAAAAAAATAATAATAATAAATAAAAATAAAAATAAAGAAATAATTTGAAAAAGTTTCCATTACACAGAAAAGTTTTCTCTTATTTTTCTAAATAGAGCAGAGAAAAAATACATAGGCAAAAGGCTGAAACTATTGAAATAGAAAATGGGCAAAATACAAGAAATATAAATTATGAACTGAACTGCAGCTGAAATACCCTCTAAGGAAGGTTAACTATATGAATGGGACTTATTTATATATATAAAATATAATATAGAATATTAAAAATATATTAAATATTTATTTAAATAATATATAATATTAAAAATATGATAAAAATGTACTTAAAAATAATATATATTATATTATAGATATTATAACAGATCTAAGAATGAAATAAACGCTAGTCACATTACATAATATATTCCCTAATTAATATTCTCTAATATAAAATATATATTCAACTTTCTGCTAATTACTCTGCTGTATGCATCATAGTTCTACAATAACTTATCATACCTCTTGCAAGGCTTGCCAAAAGGGTATAGCTCGAAAAAGCAAACTAAATAGGCGCCAGTTGCGCGAGCCAAAAAGTTTGGAGCGTGTTGAAAAATGTAATAAGTGAGAGAAAGTAAAACTAATATAAAAACAAGTAAAAACGTGTATGCACAACTAGAGTTTACCCTATAAAATATAAATATAAATATAAATATAAATATAAATATAAATATAAATATAAATATAAATATAAATATAAATATAAATATAAATATAAATATAAATATAAATATAAATATAAATATAAATATAAATATAAATATAAATATAAATATAAATATAAATATAAATATAAATATAAATATAAATATAAATATAAATATAAATATAAATATAAATATAAATATAAATATAAATATAAATATAAATATAAATATAAATATAAATATAAATATAAATATAAATATAAATATAAATATAAATATAAATATAAATATAAATATAAATATAAATATAAATATAAATATAAATATAAATATAAATATAAATATAAATATAAATATAAATATAAATATAAATATAAATATAAATATAAATATAAATATAAATATAAATATAAATATAAATATAAATATAAATATAAATATAAATATAAATATAAATATAAATATAAATATAAATATAAATATAAATATAAATATAAATATAAATATAAATATAAATATAAATATAAATATAAATATAAATATAAATATAAATATAAATATAAATATAAATATAAATATAAATATAAATATAAATATAAATATAAATATAAATATAAATATAAATATAAATATAAATATAAATATAAATATAAATATAAATATAAATATAAATATAAATATAAATATAAATATAAATATAAATATAAATATAAATATAAATATAAATATAAATATAAATATAAATATAAATATAAATATAAATATAAATATAAATATAAATATAAATATAAATATAAATATAAATATAAATATAAATATAAATATAAATATAAATATAAATATAAATATAAATATAAATATAAATATAAATATAAATATAAATATAAATATAAATATAAATATAAATATAAATATAAATATAAATATAAATATAAATATAAATATAAATATAAATATAAATATAAATATAAATATAAATATAAATATAAATATAAATATAAATATAAATATAAATATAAATATAAATATAAATATAAATATAAATATAAATATAAATATAAATATAAATATAAATATAAATATAAATATAAATATAAATATAAATATAAATATAAATATAAATATAAATATAAATATAAATATAAATATAAATATAAATATAAATATAAATATAAATATAAATATAAATATAAATATAAATATAAATATAAATATAAATATAAATATAAATATAAATATAAATATAAATATAAAATATAAATATAAATATAAATATAAATATAAATATAAATATAAATATAAATATAAATATAAATATAAATATAAATATAAATATAAATATAAATATAAATATAAATATAAATATAAATATAAATATAAATATAAATATAAATATAAATATAAATATAAATATAAATATAAATATAAATATAAATATAAATATAAATATAAATATAAATATAAATATAAATATAAATATAAATATAAATATAAATATAAATATAAATATAAATATAAATATAAATATAAATATAAATATAAATATAAATATAAATATAAATATAAATATAAATATAAATATAAATATAAATATAAATATAAATATAAATATAAATATAAATATAAATATAAATATAAATATAAATATAAATATAAATATAAATATAAATATAAATATAAATATAAATATAAATATAAATATAAATATAAATATAAATATAAATATAAATATAAATATAAATATAAATATAAATATAAATATAAATATAAATATAAATATAAATATAAATATAAATATAAATATAAATATAAATATAAATATAAATATAAATATAAATATAAATATAAATATAAATATAAATATAAATATAAATATAAATATAAATATAAATATAAATAATAATCAGTATAAATTTATTTATAAATTGACCTCCAATCAACTTACATGATTTAAAGGATCGTAGATTGTTTTTTTTTTTTTTTTTTGGCCTGTTTCACAAATGTACCGAGATTTACGATTCGCTAATTGTGCATATGGTGGGCGCAGCGAATAAATTACCAAAATTGTCGAGTCTCCCCCACTTTGACACCTTACTCCTGCTCGCAAATTAACGCGTTGAAAGCGAAACGAAACGAAAATAAATTAAGCAGGCAACATTAAGGCGCATAAATCAAACGAAGCCGCGAATGTGAAGTGTGCGAAATGGGCCGATGCCAAGGCGACTTATTTAAATATTTTATTCGCCCGCCGGGCACCAGCTGCACCTATGTGTGTGAGCACATTAGCTAAATGCAAGATAATGTAACCGAAGAAATTGCAATCAATTAAGCAACGAACATGAGAATGTTTAAATAAATCCAGGAACTGAAAAATGCAGGAATAGAGTCAAAATATTTTAAAGCAAACAAATTAAAATAAATAAAGCATAATTTATAATAAATAAAAATAATTTTAAAAAAATACATAAAATAAATACATATAAAAAATTATAAATAAAATATAATCATTTATTATATTAATATAATTATTTTAAAAATAAATAAATAAAATAAACACTAATAAAAAAATATTATTAAATTTGTTTTTCAAAAAACAATAAATTAAAATTAAAAATAATGAATTTAAAACAAATTAAATATAAATTATATATTTGTTCAATATCATATAAATTATTTGAATCACATAAATAAATAAATTAAATGTATTACTTAATTATTAGTTATTATAATTAATAATAAAAAATATTAATATTGTATTTCAATTGATGCCAAGAACCTGAAACTTTGTTTTTGAATTAATTATATTGATTTATTTTTGCAAGTTTTCAGTAACTAAAACTATATTTCTTTTACATTTAAAGATTGTCTAAAACCAGAGTGATAAAAATTTCAGTCTATATTTCATAAACTGTTAATATGTTAATATTCTAAAATATTTGCAATTTGATAATTAATCGTTTTATGATTGTCAAATATTTTAAGAATTCTCTTTCAGATATTAAGTTATAATTAAAACAAAGATTTTTATAAAATAAAAAAAAATAAAAAAATAAATAAAAATAAAAATAAAAAATAAAGAAACAAATTTTTGTATGTTTTTATTTATTTTCTTATTTTATTTTATTTTATTTCATTATTAATTATTTTATTAATATTAATTTTTATAAAACAAATGTATTTTTTATTTTATTTTACTAATTTTTTTGTAATAATGTTATTTTCTGTAAAGCATTCGAGCATTTTTATAGGGCATTCTTGCATTGGCTTGCTATAAAAATTGAATTTTTTGCCGTCTACATTAATGCAGCCACGCCCACGCTCTGCTAAAATGTTTTCAAACGCAACGCTTTGGGCATTGCTCAGCGACCATTTATTTCGATTTTTATTTTTAATAAATTTTTATTTATTTAACTTGCACTTCTGTGCCGATTGCGTGAGCGTTAAAAAAAAATATTTTAATATATTACATATGCGGTATTTTAATCTTTCTGATAAAAGTTAACATGACAATTACAACGTGCGTGCTATAATAATAGCTTTAATGAATTCAATCTGTAAATACGCGCAAATAGAATATTTAAATAATATTTGCCACAAGGCAACTTCAATTAGCTAAGAGCCAGCTCAGACGAGTCGAATTAAATCGAATTCGGGTCGATTTTGGTCGAGTCGAAATGGAACGCAACTTCAATCAAAGGCATTTCAAAGTTCGCCTAATTGTGGCTAATACGCATACAGCTGGCTAAAAGCAAAAGCCGCTTTGATTATCAGTCAGCCAAAAAGCAGCACAAATTGCCCAATTACGCAATCGATTTCAATAAAACATTGAATATCTGCTGGAATGGGTACTGAAATAGTGGGTGACCGGGCAACTGGATAATTCAGCTGTCATTGCTGGGGCAACACGAAGTGACGCATAAAGAAGAAAGAAAAGAGAGCGAGAGAGAAGAGAGTAAAATAAAATACAAGTGAAAGCAAATTCAACGCCTGATCAATTCTTAAATAACAAATAAAGCGAAACCAGACAAAGGCCTCCTCCTCCCTGAATACCCATATTGTATCAAGGTATATCGAGATGTGGGCGTGTCTGTGTGTGTGTGACTTTATACTCTCTTGTTCTCTATACGCTGACTGCCAACAATATTGTATTTTATTTTATTTATTTTTTGCGCACACATCAACAAATACGCTGGAAAAATATTTGCTATTTGTTGTGCGAGGCGAAGCAAATAAATAAAATTTGAGCACGAAATAGATGGAGGGCAATGCACGACTATTAAATACTTGAACGAAAAATGAAAATTGTTTTTTAATTAACAACATTAATTTGTTGATTGAATTAAATTGAATAAATAATGAAATAAAGCGATTTATTAGTTTATACGTTTTTTATACGTTTTTTAATATATATTATGTAAATTGTTTCAATTAACTCTGCAAGAGTTCTTAAACAAGTGAGAAATAAAAATATATATAAATTAAAAATAAATTAAAAATATACTATAAATGTCAATATTTAATATGGTTTTTATAATTGGTTTAAAAAAATGCAAAATTTTTAATAATGATTCTATATATGTATATATAAGAAATATTAAAAAAAATTATATAAAATATATGTAAAAATATTTAAAACATGTATTTCATATATATTTAGATATATGTTGATATATACATATATATAAATTTCTATAACATTTACTCACATGTTTTATTTTTCTTATAAAGATTTTCAAGTTTTCAATCAACAAAAATAAGGTGAACCTAAAAAAAAAAAGATATTAACGTTAATTTTTTTAATATATTAGAAATTGTTGAAGGGAATTAAGACGTAAGTGAAGATTGATAAATATATTGTTTATGTTTTTCGAGTAAGTTTAAGAATCCTTAGTATATATTATATCATATAATCTGCATTAGTTAAATTATATACTCCTTAATCTTTACATATAAATATATAAATATAAACAAAATAAATATTTAAAAATAAATATTATAAATATTATGTTCTGCAAATACTAAAATACTAGATACTAGTATTTCCAAAATATATTTCCAGAATTTAAATAAAAATTATTTTCAATATTCATATATTAAAAATTAAAAAAAGATAGAAGACTATGAGAAGATTAATCTAACAAAAAACAAAATATTTAATATTCATAATTTCAAGAGTGATAAGGGATATTCAAGCTGTTATAATATGTGTTGATTATAGGGTATTTTAGAGAAGTATATACTTAGAAATTAAAAATACTTGAATTCATATATGCCAATACCATACAAGTTATATACACTCCATATAGACTCTAGTTATATAAGCACATATATTCATAAAAGCTATATATCTACATATATAATCTGCTTAAATATGGAAATACCATAAAATTTATATACCCCACCATTTATAATATATACACATAATTATTATTTATATTTCAAATATTTCTATCAATTTAAACCTATTTAGAGATCTCTTGAAAAAACAAATCTTACAACACATATACCCTGTAAAAACAGAAATAGCTTCGACTCGTGCTCGAGGACATGTGTAATTCCTGGTAGAGTCTATTCCAAGTATTAGCTAAGGCTAAAAATAAACGCGTTTCTTTGTTTGTGCCGTTTTGTTTGTTTGGGCCAGTTGGCCATGATGTTGGAGCTGCCCCCCCCCCCTCCCCTCTACCCCTCTAGCTCTCATCCCTGTCAATGTTGTCATTTGTTGAGTGATTCATTTGCCTGTCATGGCAGTCAATAGAAACTTTGTGTTGAGCACCTAAAGTACTTCTAAAACAACTTTTGGCACCTTGCTCATTGACTGATTTGAACTTGGCTTTGCCCTGCCCCTGCCCCTGCCCCTGCCTCTCATCGAGGCAAAATGTGCGGAAATTTTCGTTATGAAGTGGTAGGGGGCAAAGGGAACGTGGCATGCCTCAAAGCTTGCCGCACACAATTTTTAATTGAAATTAGCATACAAAATTTGATGTTGCCGCAAATTTGGCTGCCGGCTCGCTGAAGCAACATTGAAAATTGAATGCCACCCTGTTGTGGCATCGGTAGCGATGACACCCTGTGCTGCTGCCGCCGCCAGCTGTGAGTTGCCAACACATAATTACAATGAAAGCCGAATGTAGACAGTGCGGGGGAATGGGAGAATGGTACATGGGATGGGAGGAACTCAAACGATTTGCATGGGTTCCGTTCTGGATCAGAGCCAACGACAATAGGACAAGGCCCAGGCACAAGTTGGGAGCCTAAGCGGGCAAAAACGGGCAACAAAATTTGTGAATAAAAAAGAAGCAAAAGCAAAAGTGTTCCAGTTGAGACAGCTCGACTAAGAGATGCCCTGTACACTGCAATGAACTTTGGGCTATATTTTGAAAGCGTATAAATAATATATAAATAATAATAATATACATAATAATATAATATCTAGATGGACTATCTTCATTAAACTTTCAGAGCGCAATTATAGCATTCAAGTGTGTCTATATGCCGAAATTCAAGTCTCTAGTATTTGAAATAAGTTGTATGTAAATTTAAAACGAAGGGGGCATGGCATTCAAAATCTGAGAATTACAGAATCTTCGTATCCATAATATCTATCTAAATATACGAATTGAATGAATTGAGGTCTATAGCTCAAATGGTGTAGTAGTTACTCTTAAAAAACGTAAAAGTAAACGAATTTTCGATTTTTTATCGATAATTATCGAAATGGAAAAAAAACTCGTACTAAGTAACTAACATACAAGTATTCATGTAAAATTTCAGCTCTTTAGCTTTTGTAGTTTACGAAATCTCGTTGTTCATACGAACTGATGGACGGACAGGCGGAAGGACAGGCGGACGGACAGGCGGACGGACGGACGGACGGACGGACGGACGGACTATATCAATTTATTTTTTGTGCTGATTAACCATATCAATATATATACTTTATGGGTTCTGCCACTGCTGCTTCTGCCTATTACATACATTTTTATAAAAACATTATACCCTGCTTACGCCTTTTCAATGGGTTCAGGGTATTAAAACTATTTGTCATCCGCATTTACTTGAGCGTCCATTTCCATTGGCACAGCCTGAGGCGGCACGAGACAACGAACTGGATTGCCCAATGTCCTGTCAAATTCTATCAAATCGAATCAAAATGAATCGAGTGAATCGACGCTTTGGCCTTCTCCATTCCATTCATAAACAAATAAGCGCATCAAGTCGAACCAAAGAGATCTATTTGTCTAATAATCAAAGAATAGGCCAACTTCTATATTTTTGGGCCATTTTCCATTCCACTCCACTCCACGCGTTGGGCCTGTTGGGGCGAGTTGGACTTTTATTTACGCATCATTTGCTCGTTTATGCCTCTTGCGGCTGCCACTCACTAATAACGGAATTTATTATAGCCGCTTATCAATCAGCAGCTTCAAGTGGAACTTGGCTACAGAAATAGAAATTAGAGTGTAGCCAGCTCAAATAGAAATGGAAATGGCATACATATATATATATATAAATAAATGGAAATGGAAATGGACAGAAGCCTGGCCGTCAGATCTGCGAGCTTAGTAAATACCAAAAAGTGTAACATTTTGGGCCTTTGGGCAATGGCGCGTTAAGAGATTGTGCGTGTGGGTGTGTGTGTGTGAGCGAGTGTATGTGTGTGTGTGTGTGTGTGTGTGTGTGTGTGTGTGTGTGTGTGTGTGTGCATATATCTGTGTATATATGTATCTTTGTATATGTGTTGCTAAGAGTTATGGGTTTGCTCTGCCAGAGGTCCAGAATTGATGACACTTCACATAAATTCATCAGTTTTGAATCAGTTTTTCATTCGAAAACTGCATAAAATGAAAATAAATAAAAGCGAACTGTTGAAGAGGTAAACATCTTGAAAAATCGGACAATCTATGGGGATCAAAGAAATACAAAGTAGTTCCAAAAAAAATATTAAAGCAGTTATTTATAATTTTTTAAAAATACTACCACTATTATTAGCTTAATAATATTATCTAAATTTTTATTATAAACATTTATAGTTTATAAAAATACTACAACTATTATAAGCTTAAAAATAGTGTTAGTATTTTTATAAAATTATTAATATTAATTATAAAAATTAATTAATTCTATAAATTCCACTAAAAAATAGTTTATATTCGCTTCATTGAACTTATTTTTCGCACTCTTAGCGCTGAAATTTATGAATCTACAAAAATGTTAAATTTAGAAACATTTTATATTATATTTATATATGATTAATTATTAATTATTATTATTGTTAGCAAATATTAAGCATAAATGATAGAAAAAATTGTGAAAAATAAATATGTATAAGCCAATTTGACTTATTTATTTTACATATTCTACTTTTCTATTCATTTGCACATATTGAATTCAACTTAACTACGTTTCTTCCAGCTCTCTGAAATTATTAAAGAGTAAGTGCAGCTGTCCTACTCCAGCTCTTCGCAATTGCAAGCTTAAGCAAAGCAACACAAGTAGTAAAGCGAAAACATAGCAGTTAACCGTTTCATTATTTACGCTCTGTGCGCGAGATCAATTATGCTCTCTCGCTCTCGCTCTAAGCAAGTGACTTCGCTTCGTTTCGTTTTTGTTTTCTGCTGAGTGCAAGAGAAACGATGCTCGTTCAGTTAAACTATTCGTGTGCACGAACATCTCTTAGGTAATAACACGATTAGAGTTCGTGTAATGAGAGTGAGCAAGTGACCAAAAAAGTTACACAGGCAATGCAAACTGTCTTCATATTCACATACACACACACACACACACGCGGTGCAGCTAAGCAATTTAGTGAAGACTCGCATACATACCAATGCATACACAAAATACTTTAACTCAACCGAACTGTCGAAGAACAACACGAAGAGGAGCAAAACAAATGAGATCGGTTGCGAGCCGATCGCATACGAAGTCGTTGACAAATCGATGGCAGCGGCTGCTCTCTGAGTGTGAGAGAGTGTGAGTGAGTAGAAAAAAATAAGAGAAATTAAAATTGAAATTTATTTAGCACGTGCTTAATGTTAAATGTCATTTTAGTTAAGGACTTTTTTTTTCTCTAAAGTAAATATCACATTATTATATCAATAACCTATAATATTTGTTATTTAAATAACATTTAAAATTTTATTCCTTCTAATAAAAATTCCATCACATAAAGTAAACTTCAGGTGCAAAATCGATTGTACTTAAAACTGTTGATTTAGCTTTAATGCAGAATGCTTGGAATACGCTATGCAAAGCTAACAAGCTGGTTCGTTAGCAAACGCACTTAGTCAGCAACTATGATAGCCTAGGCTAACTGAAGGACACACACACATATACACACACACACACACACTCGCACACTCATGGCCATTTCATGTCCGGTAAATGTAACTTTTGGATGGCCAGCAATGATAAACACATAAACAAACAGCATTCAGTGACAGTTGGAGTGGGCCACGATGGGTATGAGGGGCATAAGAAGCGTGAGAGGTGTTAGGGGCATGGAAGGGAACACATTAATTCCAGGCCAACACTTGAGCCGCTTATTAGGCAACCCAGCAAAAGCCCAACAACACAACAGCCGCAGCAGCAGCAGCAGCAGCAGAGAGGCAAATTATGTAGCTTTTTGAGCTGGGCGTGGCTCTGGCTCTGAATCTGACTCTGTCTCTGTCTCTTTCTCTGGCTATGGATGTGGCTGTGGCTGAGGGCTAAAATACGCCACACCAGGGTCGAGGTCAGGCAAATGGTGTTTGCAAACAATAACTTTAGGCTTTTCCATGTCAACAGATATTAACACAAACGCCAGTCGAGCATCGACCAGCAGCACATTGTCGCAATCGACTGAGCCAACTTTGGGGCAGAGATAAGTGCCATTGGAGTGACAAGGACAGCTGCAGTTCCGCAAAACAGCAATGCTATTGAACATATTTTCGGTTTGACAAAACCGACAAAAAAAAATATTAGAATATATAAAAAAAAAATAAATGGAAGAAAATTTCAATCGAGCATTACCGACTGTAGAATACTTATTCACGTACCATACTCTGTTATAACCATTTTATATATATATTTCTATATATATTATTCCTATATAAATCAACAGTAATTTAGCTGTTAAATTTTGCGTTTCTAGATCTAATACTGTAGAAAATTCTTTCTTTTTTTTATCAAACTGCCACGCCCTTAATGGTCGTAGATATATTTACCATATTTAATGGATTTTGGGCTATTAGCCCGAGTAAATATATATTCAAAATGCAGAGCTAAAACAATGAAATTTACCAAAATTTATTGGGAAAATTGTAACTATTTATAGCTCAAAGAAAACGCCAAAAAATAAAAATTTATTTTATCTAGCTAGAAAAAATTGCATTCATACAAACGGACAGCAAGACAGACGTATGCATAAAACCAATATACTCAATTCATTTCGTGAATGAGTATAAAAAGAGAATCAAGTTTGCTTTATTATATGCGCACTTGCCTGAGGGCTAAGAACGCTATGCGGGGCATTCCCGTTTGGCCTGTGCGCCTTGATGTATGCAAAATTTTATGTTGATAAACTTATCAACGACAACATTTGCATTGTGCGTGTGTGTATGTGTGTGCGTGTGTGCGTGTGTGTGTGTGTGCGGGCGGGCGGTCTTTTCACGTACTTTTACTGTAGCTTCTCTCGCTTCTCGCCCACTTGGTGTCCGGATGTTGGCGATAAGTCGCTTGGAAAGTCGCCTTTTGATGCTGGTAGACGGACAAGTTTGTCGTTTCTCTTGTGAGAAATGAAAAGTGTTGCCTAATTTGCGATGCTTTCAGCGTGGCTTATCGCACGCTCTCACTCACTAGCTCCCCCATCCGTCTCTCCCCCGCTCTCTCTCTCTCTTACTGACTATCCTTCTCTTTCTCTTGGCGCACAGTTTTTTAAGTGCTGCACAAATATTCGCAACGCTGCCAAAGTTTTCTTACTTTATTTTATTTTCGACTCTAAAATAAATAAATCAAGTTGCACTTTTGGCCGCTTTTTGCTAGATCCCAAATCTACGGCTCGAGAGTTGGGCAAACACGAAACGAACTGAAATCAGTTAATAAAAAGCTCAAATAACAATTAACTGGCTGCAGGCTTAATGTTATTAATAAAGTATTTGCCAGTACTTGAAAATAAAGTATAAAAAAAAAATAAATAAAAAAACATTTTCAAACTGCTCGTTGCGCCTTGTCAGCAGAATTCAGTTCGACTCGTCGACTTATTGATAAATATTTTTCTTCCTCTTTGCTGTTATTAATTAAACCGTTAAATGCACAGCTGCAGGGGCTAAAGGACTCTTCAACGAAAATATTATAGATATATTTCATGATAGAGTATCAATGAACGACATGATATTGCACTTGGCTATGATATGAACCATGATGTGAAAAATATCCAAAGTCAAGTAGGCTTTAAATAAAATATAAAATATAAAATATAAAATATAAAATATAAAATATAAAATATAAAATATAAAATATAAAATATAAAATATAAAATATAAAATATAAAATATAAAATATAAAATATAAAATATAAAATATAAAATATAAAATATAAAATATAAAATATAAAATATAAAATATAAAATATAAAATATAAAATATAAAATATAAAATATAAAATATAAAATATAAAATATAAAATATAAAATATAAAATATAAAATATAAAATATAAAATATAAAATATTAAATATTAAATATTAAATATAAAATATTAAATATTAAATATTAAAAAAAAATAAAATAAAATTTAGTAAAACTTTATGGAAAGAAAGTAATATTTTATATTTTATGCAATTTCATAAAAACAAATTTTTTTAAAATAAAGTTGCATATGGAAAATGTACTTTTTCGTTTTCTCAAAGTTCTATATATTTCATTTCTTACGCATAAATAAAATCAGGTCAAATGCATTTCATAAAGCCAAAGAAATTCACTTTATACATTATTCGAGCACTAGTCTAGCTTTATTTCTTGCTCAGCCTCTAGAACAGGCGGACAAAAATCATATTCCGCTTTACACTGAGAAAAAAGGGTACTATACATTTTGAATACTATATTGTAGTATGTATTGTAGTCTTATTTTATGCTAAGGCATAGAAAGGCTTGAGTTTTTAATATTTTAAAATAATTTTAAAGCAAAAGCTAAAATAAAAACAAAAATTTTTAAATACTTCAAATTATTTTCTTTTCTCACACGTTTTATTTCTGTAAGACAAATTTTTTAATTGTAAAAATATATCTAAAATATTTAGCTTTACATATATAGTCGTTTAAGTAATACTTTCAATTAAAATAATTATTATAAAAAATCGTATTAAGCATTTATAACTCTGACAGCGTATTTAAAAGTTGTCTAACACATGCCGAAACGAATTTCTTTTGCTGTTTCTGCTTCTTTGTATGCGTATATAAATATATATATTTTTTGGCTTGAAATGTTTTTATTAAAACATGTGTACATATACAGCATACACACACACACACACACAAACAACTCACATTCACCAATACATTTGCTGCAACAGCTACAAAAGTTGCCATAAAAAGGCATATTTTTTCATTTTTCATTTTTTCTTTTTTTTTTTTTTGTAAGCGTTTGTAGCCTTCGGTGTGGAATGAGGCTTTATGCCGGGTTTTGTCGGCTTTCGCAGTGGAGCATTAAAGCAAAGCTGATTACGCTTGAATTTACCTCCAACTCTTTTCACAGCTTTTGCACATTTCACCTCTTTTTTTCATAAATCGTTGCGTATGAATTTAAAAATTTACGCACAGCGGCCAGACTTTAATTAACAATTATAACACACGGTGTAAAAGTTTATGAAACATAAAAAAGAGAAAGGAAAGAGAGAGAGAGAGAGAGAGAGCGAGAGAGAAGACAGAAAATATAACTGAATGTATGAAGAAGAAAAACCCTTGGAAATTCTTTGCAATTTAGCAAATATTTCATTAAACTTTCGACTCGTCTGTGAGCAAAAAAAAAAAAAGCAAAAAATAAGCTAAAATCATGTAAACTGCTTTCTGTGCGCGTTTTTTCTTGCATTCTTACAACACATTTGATACCCTGCAAATTATAAAGGGATTAAAAAAGGGGTATAGTGTGAGTGAATCAGTTTTAAATTAATTGTATGTAAATATTATATGAAAAACTTTTAATTTGCAATCAATTTCATGAATATAATCAATATATTCACCATCACTCATAGACTTAAAAATCTTTGAATAATTATGGATAACATTTTGCGGATAACATTCCACCTTTCAAAGTCTATAAAATTTTTGAAAAGACAGCTATAAAAGAATTGACTGCTTGAGAGAATAGAAAAATTGAATTGAATACAGAAAATTGAAATAAAATGTGTTTGCAATTAATTATTGAATTCATTAATTTTTATATTTTTTATGAACCCTTCCTTTATTTTAATAAAATAATAATTTTTTTTCCAAGATTGTAATTTTTATAAATATTTATATAATTAAAAAATTGAATTAAATTATTTTTAAAATTAAAAATTTGATAAAAGTTTTTAGAAATTGAAAACAATTTTTTTTTTCAAGATTATAATTTTAAAGAAATGAATTTTAAAAAAAATTGAATTCGTTCATTTTTAATTTTGATCGCATAAAGATCCTACAATAACATTTCAAAGTCTTTGTAAATATGCATAATAATTGCATTTCTGACATTCCCCTAATATGTAAAATTATTTTAAGTTCATTTTTTTTAATATTTATTGCCTATTATGTAAAACGAGTTGCTCCTTAAGGTAGCAGAAAACTTGTGGAATAGATAATAACAAATATTTTAAAAATAAATAAATAAATAAATAATATACAATAATTTTTATATAATAATTTACTAAATAGTATATAATAAAAAATTAATAAATAAATAATATATAATAACTTATTAAATAGTATATAATAAAAAAAAAATAAATAAATTAATAATATATTATAATTTATTAAATAGTATATAATAAACTAAATTAATAAATAAATAATGTGTAATAATTAATATATACTACTTTATTAAATAATATATAATAAAATTGAATTTTATTTATTCAGAATAGTTTTAGCTTTGTGTGCCGTGCCTAGGGTAATTCCTAGCTACGCATACTCTAACATTTAACTAACTTATTCTACCAATATGTGAGTGCGTGTATGTGTGTGTTGGTGTTTTTCACTTCGTTTCCTTCTACACATGCAGTTAGCTGCAAAATGTTCATTTAAATGCCCAGCAGCCCGCAAAGTATGCAACGATTTTTTGCCTGCGACTGTGTGTGCGGGTGCGGCTGGGTTAATGTGTGTGTGTGTGTGTGTGTGTGTGTGTGTGTATCTGAGCAATTCATTTGCAAGAGCACGTGCGTGTGTGTGTGTGTGTGTGTGTGTGTGTGTGTGCGTGTGTTGTGTGCTAAATGCGCTTGTTCTAGATAATTAAAAATGTCATGCAGTTTTAGCTTCCTCCAGTTTTTTGCGCTTAATTTCATTCAGTTGCACAGCTTTTCGCTCACGTGTGTATAAAAGCCAACTGTTTTGATGTTGTATTTAAATTTTATGTTTAATTTTAGCATTCGATTAAGCGAATATTGTTGAAAATTCGATACGCTTCATTGGCCAATTAGACTTAATTTCGTGCGACATTTTTTTTGCCGATCATAACAGACGAATGATTTCGAATGGGTTTCAGCTTCAGGTGTGCACACCTGTACACCTTTGCACCCGCATCTACCTTTTACCAAAGGCATGCAATCATATAACTATGCCATTTAAGGCAGCAGCATTTGTAGATATTTTTCTACTCCTGTTGGCCAATTCGCATTCAGTGTCATAAATCTGAGATTCATATGCAATCAACATTCAGCCACACCCACACACACACACCCACACACGCCCACACATACGCACACCTGAAGCTAACGGCATTTGAATCGCCTTGAAATCCGTGTCACTGGAGCGTCGAACGCAAAATGATTTTCAAGTATTCACAGTGCCAAGCTCGAATATCGCACAGCTCAAATGCTCGAATGCTACGCATTGCATGCAATGCAACGCAACATTGCCACGCCCTAAATCTAAAAAAAACGCCCACGCAGCTGTTATGCCCTGCAGCGTTTTGCTGTCGCATTCAAATGTGTCACTCGACAAAAAAAAAAACTTTGCATAGCTCGCAGCCACAGGTGCAAATATGACACCAAAATTGAAGCAGAGAAAAAAAAACTGCTTCGCATAAGCGAAGGCTGAAGTTGAGATACACTTTGCACAAATAGAGATTGAGGAAAGTTAGATATTCATATATGCATAAATAGGATAGGAAAGTTCAACTCGCTCAGAACTAAACTAACCTTAATAATATTGAAATAAAAATTACTCAACTTGCATTATCGAGCCAATCTTAAAATCAATTCATTCAGCTGAACTGCAAGAGAACTTAAAAGCAGAATATAGATATCAATCTTATAATCAAAGAATATGTGATAATGATATAATGATATGTGAGAATGTGAAGCAAAGATAAGTTCTTTTTAGAAAAAAAATTATTTTTTGAGAAATTTTATTAAAATAAATAAAAAATACAAAAACAGTTTTTTCCTGAAATATATTTATATTTGAGTAGAAATTTTAATAAAGTTAATGAAATATACATTTTTTTTTTGCCTGAAATATATTTCTATTTGATGAGAAACTTTATTAAAATTAATAAAAAATAAAAATAATGTTTTTTGCCTAAAATATATTTCTATTTGATAGGATTTTTTTTTTTAATAATAAAAATGATCTTTTAATTGCCTGAAATGTATTTATATTTGATGAAGCAATTTAATTAATAAAAAATTAATTTTTATTTGCCTGAAATATATTTCTATTTGATGAGACATTTTATTAATATAATAAAAATAAGAAAAATATTTTTTTATTTGTCAGATGAGAATTTTTTTAATAATAAAAACAAATATAAAAAAATTTGTATTTGCCAGAAAAATATTTATATTTATTAAAATCAATAAAAAATTATTTTTTGTTTGCCAGAAAAATATTTTTATTTGATGAGCATGTTTATTCAAATTTATAAAAAATAAATTTTAATCTGCCAGAAATAATTTTCTATTTAATTTTATTATTTTATTTTTTATTATTATTTTTATTATTTTTTATTATTTTTTTATTTGCCAGAAATTTAAATACAATGTCGTATACTCTACTAAAAATGTGTTTAAAAACTATTTCCCTCCGAATATTCTCATTCATAATAACCTAATCTTTAAGCAAACATATAACTATCAATTGATATTTTAGAATCATTCATGAATGATTGTATTTCTACATTAAATTTAGTTCATAGTCAATCGAAATGTCAGTAAAAACATTAAAGACCACAAAGAGTTTAAAATAAAAAAAAAATTAACAAAGCCAATATTGCAAAGATTTAGCGGCGAAAAAAGTTGCGATAGCCGATAAAGTTAAGAGCCATTTTAAGTCTCAATCCACGTCGACAATGCATTAGATGATCCGCCGATTTTGACTTGACGAGAATGAAGTGGCGCGTCTGCAATGGGGTATTTAGAAAGCAGCGACAGCTAATGCCGTGATCCGGTGCTGTAGTTTGATGCACAGTCAATTGCTTTTCAGGTTGAGCCTCTTCAGATCGATCCTCCTCAGTTGGATACTCAAAATAAGCCTGCTCAGTTTGAGTTCCACGTGAATCCCGAGGTGGATCGTCAGGGTGATACCCAGAGTGGTCCTCAGATTGAGAATCCTCAGTTTGATACTCAGATTGATCAGATGGATCTTTAGTTTCATACTCACATTGAGATTCCTCAGTTAGATCTACAGTTTCATACTGAAGTTGATCCTTAAGGTGATCCCCTGCTGGATCCCCAATGTAATCCTCAGAGTAATCCTCGAATTGAGTGTCCTCAGTTTGATTCTCTGCAGATTGATCTACAGTTTGGTAGTCAAATTGATCATTAGCTTGAACTTCAGATTGATCCAGAGATCGATCTTCAGTTTCATACTCACATTGAGCTTCCTCATCTAGATCTACAGTTTGATACTGAAGTTGATCCCCTAGTGGATTCCCAATGTAATCGTCAGGGTAATCCTCAAATTGAGTTTCCTCAGTTTGATCTTCAGGTGGATCCCCAGTATGATCCTCAGGGTGATCCTCAGTTTGAGCAGCCTCAGGTTGATACTCAGGTGGAGCCTTATCAGCTTGATAGTCAGATTGATCTACAGTTTGATAATCAGTTTGAACATCAGATTGATCCATAGATTGATCTTTAGTTTAATACTTACATTGCGGTTCCTCAGCTTGATCCACAGCTTGATCCACAGCTCGATTAACATGTTGAGCTCCCTCAGCTTGATCCACATTTGGAGTAGAGGCAACTATAGTTGTTGAGGTAGCAACATCAATTGTTAGCTGAGCTGCTGAGCCATGATCATGAGCCATGATCTCATTTTGGTTCTCAATATTCTC
Organism: Drosophila stalkeri; assembly: GCA_035047405.1. Taxonomy (NCBI): domain Eukaryota; kingdom Metazoa; phylum Arthropoda; class Insecta; order Diptera; family Drosophilidae; genus Drosophila; species Drosophila stalkeri. The sequence goes on from JAWNPR010000039.1 coordinate 24,331,944, forward strand.
AGTTTGTGTTGCATTATCATTAGTGTGCTCGCTCTCTGATTCCGTGGTGTCCGTCATGCTGCGTATATGGCGCAGCTGATAAATTTTACGATTGCTCGTCGCCAAGTAGAGTTCGCTCTGAGATCGATACAACCTGTTGCGTCGATAACGTTGCTCTTTGAACACCATGAGCAGACCGTGCAGCAAAAAATTCTTTTTTGATTGCATTTCCTTTTGATGTCGGGCACGCAGATCTGTTGTCGCCTCCACAGATCGCGGCCGCAACGAGCTGCTGATCATCGTCTGCCTCTTTCGCTCCCATAGAACCGTCAGGGGCTTCTTTTGCACCACTTTAGCAGCTTGGCGGCATTTGGAGCAGAAATCAAAATGATTGCAGTCATCCGAACACATTCCCCCACTGGCTGTGGTCGAGCAGCCTACCGAAGCAGATCGAGGACGCTCAGACTCTAAGCTGCATGGCATCTGCATATCGCCTGCCTCCTGAATGGGCCTGATGTGAGCCACATTCGTGTGGGCAGAAGCGCCGAACTTTGCACATCTTGTGTCCAGCATATCTCCACTGATGCTACGTGCCTTCGTTGGTAACATTGTGAAGATATGTTTTCTGTTGGCGAGATTTTATTTTTAAAAAAAAATTAATTTATAAAATAAAATAATAAAAATCACTGAAAAGTAAAAATTGCATATGCGTTACTTTTGGATTTAAATAGATTAAATATAATAACACTAAACAAAGCTGACATCAATCGAAAAAGCTAACAAAATGATGTAAAAAGTTAAGAGTATTTGATCAGAGAGTGTGGCAAACAGAAATGCAGTAAAAAGGGGAAAAAAAGCAAGCTGTGTGTGTGTGTGCCTATTACTTAAGTTAAGTGAAATGGAAAACTGTGAAAATAGGGAAAGGAAGCGATAAAGCAACAGCGGGACATCTAATGATGCCAGGTGAGGAGACAGAGCTGCCAGCAGGCAGATGGAGATGACTTTGATTTCATGCTGACATTTTATTGGCAGCTGGCTGTTGCTAGTACTCCTGCTGCCTACTCCTGCTACTCCTGCTACTCCTGCTGCTGTTGGCTGTCAAGCATGCCAGCTCATTTCACAGCTGAATGGCACAGAGCATCGCATGTTATCATTAGAATTTTATGCATGGCTGATATATGCGAACGATGAGTGGAAGATAAGCAGCACTTGTACATTGATGAGATACATTTTGCATGTATCCATCAGATACACAGCGAACTGAATGTCTGCAGTTAACTTAGCAACTTGCCAGAGTGGCAACAACTTTGTTAATTACGAGCCAAAATGTTCACAGAGTTTTTAATTGCTAAAGGAAAAACTCAAGTTGAATGCAACGTACAATTTATAATGAATATGTGAAAAATGTGCATGGAAAATTCTTTGAAATTCATGAAAATATTGCACTTCATTTGAAGCTTGCACATTTCCATTTGCACTTTTGTTGGCAGATATCTATGCTATATATACACATGCATACATATATTTTTTTATATATTTTATATATATATGTATATGTATATGTATATGTATATATATGTATATACATATGTAGTTATATGCGAGTCGAGTGGAAATACATTTATTGCATCATCTCAATCAGCATTCGCTGCAATTTGCTTGTCTTTTGGCAATAGCAAACATTTTGCAAGTAAGAAAATGACAGTCGGACATATGCGACTGTATAATGCTCTTTTAAAATTATCTAAATTTTTGAAATAAATATGAAAAATTCACTAAAATTGAGTAAGATTCATTTTTTACAGATAAGTCTATACCACATAGATGAGAATATAAATATTTTGTTTTATCTTAATTTTAACCTCATCAACATATAATATAAAATATGTGAAATGCTAATATAATATATATTACATATAAAGTAATTATAATTTTATATTTTGCTCATTTTCTAGCTCTAGAGCTATGGAACATACTGCCTTACACATTCTTAAATATTTAATACTAAATATTTTCAAGCAGAAATTTACTACAGTAATAAATTTAAAAATTCCGACTCTGCAACTTCAAATAATAAATAAATAATAATAAATAAATAAATAAATTTCAAATGAAAAATTTTTAATATCTAACTTCAACATTCAAGCGAAATGTTTTGCATTCAAAGTTAAAGTAAGAAATTGGCACAAAGCCAATATACCCTTTTTACTTGGTGCATAAGCTCAAAAATATAAACATCAATTCAATTTCTAAAATGCATATTCATGAAACATAGACTAATTGAAAATAGAAAATAATAAAAAATCGAAAACTCAAATTTAAGTTATTTAATTGCTTTTATGTAAAAGGAATTTTAGTTAAATGGAACTAAATTGTTTCAAGTATATATTAAATTACTTAGATTTTCATCAAATAAATAATAAATATATTTGAATTTTTTAAAATTAAAATTCGAATAAATTTCTTAATTAAAAAATTTTTTCTTGATTTTTATGCATAACAAAATTTTAGTAAAATCCAAGTTCTTATAAAAAATAAAAATATGAAAAACAAAAATCTACTGTTTCTTGATTTTATTTGATAGGAAAAATGTTATTAAATTTTAAATAATAAACAAAAATTTTAATAATTTTTGTTAAACAAAATTCGAATAAAATATTAAAATAATATGTTTAAAAATCAGATTTTATTTTAAAAACTAAAATTTATTAAAATTGCTTACTATAATCAAATTTATTTCTTGATTTTATTTTATAACATAATTTAAATTTATAAAATATAAAAAATATGAAACCAAAAATTTAATAAGAATAAATTTATACATTTAGTCAAATAATACAATTAAATTTCCTAATTAAAGTTAAAAAGAATATTATAAGATAAATTAATTTTCCTAAATATTGTAGCAGAAAAGTTAAGTAAATAATATTTTATTATTATTATTTTTTTTTTTTCACTTAATTATAAATTGCAAAAAAAAACATTATAAACTTGTTGAACTTCTTCTGTCAAGAAAGTCAATTTCAAATAATCCAAAAACAATAAAAAAAAATGTCTCTCAATTATTTATTAATTAACAAAATTTTCGGTATGCAAATCATTTTAATTGTCAGCCAAGTTCATCTGTTTCATCTTTGTTGTCGTGCCGAACAAATGTAATGATTGTGCGACAATTTTTAATTGGGTTAATTTATGACAACGACACATAAATGTAATCAACGTTTTAATTCATAATTTGTTTGCTAATTAAAATGCAAAATTCTGTTGGCAGTTCGCAAAACTCAATTTTTTGTTTTTGTTTTTTTTTTGCTTATTTTGTATCCAATTTGCGTTTGGAGTAATTTAATTGGTTCGCCTCAAGGGCAAACGCTCAATTGCTGCATATCCCTCTCTTGCTTTTACTGTATGTACATATGTACATATAACTGTGTAAATCCTGTTCTGTTACACTCACACACACTCTCCCACTCCCGCTCTCCATCTCCTGCTCTCCCTCTCACACTCTGGGAGCATATTAAACATTGTTTACCATTTTAAAATCGCATGTGGTTCACAATAAATTTACAGTTTTTATTTTGCGGCTTCTTTCATCGCACAAAAACTACGCTATGCCACCACAAGGGCAGGCATGGATCATAAGCGAGCATGAGTGTGAGCGAGTAGGATGCTGAGAAGAAGTACCGTAAATTGGCTGCGCTGGGTAAGCAGCAAAACATTTTCGATGACAAACGCAAAAACAACAGATAGAAAGAGAGAAAGAGAGTGTGTGTGTGTGTCTGTGTGTGTGTGTGTGTGTGAGAGAGATTGTGCAAATACAAAAACAGCAGAGGCAAACGAAGACAAAAGCGAAACAACAGTTATTCACGTGAAATTTTCGAAATTCTCAAGTGTATGCAAAAAGGTACGCCATGCACTTTACCACAGCCAGAATCATAAGACACACACAAACACACGGACAAACACATATACAGTGACGTACATAATTATTGACACAGTATGCTCTTTAACTCTTTAGCTAGTTCTTAAATCTTTTCAAAAGCTAGCTGCCATTTTTTAGAAAAATATAAAAATAATCTCGTTTCTCATAAAATCTTATATATTTTAATGCAAATGTGCTTAGTTTTAAATAACGGAATATATAAGATGAGAAATGTTGCCCAATCAGTCAAATTGTAAAAAAAAGTACTAAGTTTGCCAATAATTTTGTTCAGTGAAATTTGCATGTTTTTTTTTATTTATTTAATTTTTAGTTCATTCTACGTTTAGGATTTAAAAAAAAACCAAAAAATTTTTTTTGGTTTAATTTAATAAATACACTAATTAATTTTTTGTTTTATCAAAAAAATCTTTTCAAAAAACTTCAAAAGTTGCTTTGAAGCCTAAAAAGCATACTGTGCCAATAATTTTGTTCGTCACTGTACGTATAGACATGTATATACACTCATACAACTGCACGTTTCACAGTAGTTTTTATACGTTTCGGGTCAGACGTGCGTGTGTGTGGGACTTACAAAATGTGATTGGGAAAATCTTTGGAATTGTGGACAATGTGCCTGTGCCTGTGCCTGTGCCTGGGCCACGACCCGGGCCTTTGCTTTCATGTGGCTGCAAATCAACTACGGCAAACTTGGGATATGAAATTATGACCAAGATACAGATTGAAATTGGCACTTGAAGTGGGTCGAGTCGGTCGAAATGCAAATTAGGTTTTGAAACTTTGAAATTCCGCTGAGCAAATAGTTTCTTAAAATATGTCTCAACATATTTTAATTAACATTAAGACTAGAGTTTCATAAAATGAAAACCTATTCCGTTAAACAATTAACGCTTTGGCATTTAGCAAATGCCATTAACACATAACCTTTGACATTCACACACTGAGGCAGCTTCAGCCACGCCCACACCTTAATTTGATTAGCCCCGGCAGGTGCTTTCAGCTATTTCACCTGACATCCTCGTCCTCCACGCTGCTTGTGTCGTTACGCAAAAGCCACGAAATGTGCACCGCAGCCAACAGCAAAAACTGCAAAAGCTTTTTGGCAGCCGCCTCCAAATATGCAGTTAGGTGAGTCGAAAACAAAGGCGCATCCGATGGAAAAAAATAATGCATTGATGTAAGTGAGTCGACATGAAAATACCCTAGCATATGCTCGGTTGAGTAATGAGTGTTATAATATACACTAATAGAATATTTATATATCTATGTAAATATTTAGTTTGCTATAAAATGTTAAATGTATTATTATGGTTATTGTATTACAATTATTGTAAATACTCAGAAAATATTATATATACTGAAAATGCTAAATATATATATTTTTATACCCTGAACCCATTGAAAATGGGAATTCAGGGTATAATGTTTTTGTGAAAATGTATGTAACAGGCAGAAGGAGACGTCGCAGACCCCATAAAGTATATATATTCTTGATCAGCACAAAAAAATAAGTTGATATAGCCCTGTCCGTCTGTCCGTCCGTCCGTCCGTCCGTCCGTCCGTCCGTCCGTCCGTCCGTCCGTCCGTCCGTCCGTCTGTCCGTCCGTCCGTATGAACGTCGAGATTTCGGAAACTACAAAAGCTAGAGAGCTGAAATTTTACATGAACACTCATATCTTAGTTACGCAGTACAAGTTTATTTTGTTTTTTCGATAATTCATCCCATTCCTTAATTATCGATAAAAAATCGAAAATTCGTTTACGTTTTTTAGGTTTTTTGAGCATAACTTCTACACCGTTTTAGCTTGAGACTTCAAATAGCACATTTAGATAGTTATTATGGATACGCAGATTTTGTAATTTTCAGATTTTGGATGCCACGCCCCCTTCGCCCCCAATTTGAAAAAGACGTATTTCAAATACTAGAGACTTGTAATTTGGCAAATGGACAAATTTGAATGCAATTAATATATTCTGAAAGTTTCATGAAGATAGTCCATCTAGAAACGGAGTTATAAGCGTTCAAAGTACAGCCCATCCCACCCCCAAACGTCGGCAGCAACTGCGCGGTTAGCAGAGGGCGCGTAAAATATACGTGCGGTAAGAAGAAGAATATTTTTTTTGGCAGGGTTCAGGGTATCTCGTAGTCGAGCCGTCTCGACTAGAGCCTTCTTACTTGTTTATGTTTAATTTCGAGCTAAATTAATATTTTCTATTTTTATTTGATTATTTTTATTATTTTATTTTTTATTATTATTACTATGATTATTATTTATTTATTTTTACTTTTTATTATTTTTTATTTATTTATTTATTTATTTTTTTTTTTTTTTTTGAGGCTACAAATAAATTTAAGATTTATTTTCATTTCATTACATTACATTGACATTGTTTACATAATGTGTGTGCAAAATATTTTCTATACATATTTTTTATTATTCTATTCAAGTCCTACAAATTTTTTCTTCTATAAAACATCATATTAGAAAAATATAAAAAAAAAATGATGATAAAATTATTTATTAGGAAATTTAACACATATTTTCAATTATGAATATCTCACTTAATTTGGCAACAATAGCTAACAAATATTCTATGTAGGTCACAAAATTAATATAATTTAAGCAAAACAGTGCGTTGAGTAGTTATCTTGTTTTATCTTGGTTCAAAGATAAAAGATAACAGAAAAGCTGTATAAAGAATTTGAAAGGAAATTTGGTTTATTATTTTTTATCAATTAAGATAAAAAATTTGAATACCATTATTATTTATCCATTATATTTCATCAATATTATTACTACTATTAAAAATTTTAATAACATAAATAAATATTAATAATATAAAAAAAAAAAAATTAAAAAAATACAGACGTAGAAAAAGCATTATATATTTTCTTGAAAATTCCAATTTAATTGACAGATAGTAAAACTGAGTTTAAGCTCTATGTTACATACTTGACGTGTTTATAAATATACCCTGCAACATATTTACATATTTGCCTTCTATACAGGGCATACTACGCAAAAAAAAAAACAAGTAAGAAGGCTCTAGTCGAGACGGCTCGACTACGAGATACCCTGAACCCTGCCAAAAAAAATATTCTTCTTCTTACCGCACGTATAAGCGAGCGCTGTGCTAACCGCGCAGTTGCTACCGACGGTTGGGGGTGGGGTGGGGCTGTAATTTGAACGCTTATAACTCCATTTCTTGATGGACTATCTTCATGAAACTTTCAGAATATATTAATAGTATTCAAATTTGTCAGTTTGCCAAATCTCAAGTCTCTAGTAGTTGAAATACGTTTTTTTCAAATTGGGGGCGAAGGGGGCGTGGCATCCAAAATCTGAAAATTACATAATCTGCGTATCCATAATATCTATCTAAATATATAAATTTGAAGTCTCTAGCTAGAACGGTGTGGAAGTTATGCTCGAAAAACGTAAAAAACGTAAACGAATTTTCGATTTTTTATCGATAATTAAGGAATGGGATGACTTATCGAAAAAACAAAATAAACTCGTACTGCGTAACTAAGATACGAGTGTTCATGTAAAATTTCAGCTCTCTAGCTTTTGTAGTTTCCGAAATCTCGACGTTCATACGGACGGACGGACAGACGGACGGACGGACGGACGGACGGACGGACGGACGGACGGACGGACAGACGGACAGGGCTATATCAACTTATTTTTTTGTGCTGATCAAGAATATATATACTTTATGGGGTCTGCGACGTCTCCTTCTGCCTGTTACATACATTTTCACAAAAACATTATACCCTGAATTCCCATTTTCAATGGGTTCAGGGTATAAAAAAATAGCTGAACAGCCGCAGCTGTCGCTGCTGCTCGAAACGGCAATGAGGCTAATTTTTCACGCAGCTTTGAATGCCGACAGCCATTTCTTTGGCAGCCCAAACCAACATTTTTTCCCCATATACACTATACCACTAAAACTAAAGGGTATATTAGGGCTGTAGTGTAGCGCTTTGGAAAAAAAAAAAAAACAAATTAAATTTGAGTATATTCTATAAAGATGTTATAGTTACGCAAGTCTCAACTCAACCTAAAAGTATTTATCACAAAAGTAAAGTATCTAACTTTAGACAGAGTATCTGACAGTCGTTACTAGCCTAAATTGTGCCTTGCGTGTTACTCTTATGACATAGCTAGGCATGGATCTTGTTTTGTATTCCAATAAAAACAAAAAGAACTCCTGCTAGTTGCCCTAAAGCCAATGATTTTCAATAGTTTAAGATTTGAACAGTCACTCTCAGAGAGAGAGAGAGAGAGAGAGAGAGGGTGAACGTGAGAGATAGGTAGAGTTAGAGATATACTTGGGAGAGCTGTAATATCTAGCAACTGGCATAAATTGCAGCACCTGCAGAGAAATTGCATCAATGCTTTAAGCTTTCACTTGCCCTCCGTCTAGCACCCTCCCTCCCTCTCTCTCTCATTCTCTCTCTCTCTCTCTCACTTAATACAACAGCAATTGCACTACCATCGCGTTATAGTCGAACTCAATTACAATTCATTTCAGTTTATTTGCATTTGGCAGCACTTTGAAGTTTTTGTTCATCAAAGTTCGAAATTGAAATCGTTGCCACGCCCAGGCAATGCATAATGCCACAGGTAAAGCTGCATTGACAGCGACTAAAACTAGTCACTAAATCCATGGCATAGACTATATCAGAATGAGGGTGGGGGGGGGGGGGGTAGGGGATCAGGTTAATTAAGTGCCATGAGCCAAAGTTGTGGCAATGTTCCGGCTGCTCGTGACTTTAGTTTGCTTAATGCTAACGCTTGCCTCGTGGGCTAATTAAAAGGCGGCTGCTCGCGCCTACGTGTGTGCAATGCCCAAGCACAAATTAGTGTTTACATCCTGATACCTAACGCTGGCCACGCCCACGCCCACACTCACGCCGGCCAAGCGCCCACACTTGACTATGCAAAACACGCACAGCTTGCAAAACAATTAAATAGGGCAACACCACAGGCATTGCTTCCCGAAGCTTCTCAAGCAACTATATCTTGGACAGAGATTGCCATTCTCTCATCCCCTCCCCTCTCACCACCTGCCTACTCCTACTACTCCTATCGAGTATAGATGGCTAGAATTAATGACTTCATTTGCGCTCAGCTCTAAACAAATTGACAGCTCCCGGAGCTCTTAATACACCCCCAAAAGTATGCTTTGCATTTTTAAGTTCCAATTACACTGAGCTCTAATTGTTGCTGCTGCTAGGTAAACTTAATGGCCAATACACCTGCTGCTACCTGAGTGCGCACTCCTTGCTCACGAGCTATAAATATAAATATATATATGCAGAGATTAATGTAGCTCACAATTGATAAGAGATAAGAGATATATTTGATTTAATTAGAAATTTAGTGGAGAATTTTGAATGGAGTTTGAGATGAAGGAATATCTTAATTTGAAAAGATTTAAAAAATGAATATAGAATGAATATATATGAATATACATACGCCGCTCAACACTGTATAGAGACCTCAAGCTGATTACTGATAAATAGACACACAAGCAGATATACGGATCGATTGCTACGACTTCGAAGACATACTCGCAAGAAGTCTAACCACTGCCAGACCCCTAAGACGTCTTAAACGGCAAGGCTTTGCCAAAACAATGAATATATTGAATTGATATATATATCAATTCTTTTTTCTTTTTAAAATTTCTAAATTAATATGTATAAAATGTGTTGTTAAAGTGATAAATAAGATTGCACCGTTTCTACACTTAATAAATAAAATAAAATAAGAAACAAGTAAGAAGGCTCTAGTCGAGACGGCTCGACTACGAGATACCCTGAACCCTGCAAAAAAATTAATATTCTTCTTCTTTACGCACGTACAAGCGCGCGCTCTGCTAACCGCGCAGTTGCTGCCGACGGTTGGGGGTGGGATGGGCTGTACTTTGAACGCTTATAACTCCATTTCTAGATGGACTATCTTCATGAAACTTTTAGAATATATTAATAGCATTCAAATTTATCCGATTGCCAAATTACAAGTCTCTAGTATTTAAAATACGTTTTTTTCAAATTGGGGGCGAAGGGGGCGTGGCATCTAAAAGAAAATTACAAAATCTGCGTATCTTATGGGGTCTGCGACGTCTCCTTCTGCCTGTTACATACATTTTCACAAAAACATTATACCCTGAATTCCCATTTTCAATGGGCTCGGGGTATACAAAAATATATAGATTTGCCTATTAATTTTTTCTTTTTTTTTATAAATATATTCTTTTTTTTTTCAATAAATATTTTTTAATATTTATTTTTCATATTTATTTTTATTTATTAGTTTATTCTTCTATATTCAACACTCTTCACTTCAGACCCTATATCATAGCCAGAATCTCTTTAGTTATCAAATCTCAAGTTTATCATATCTAAACTAGAAAAGTTCATAGTCCTTCTGGATATCTAAGCAAAGCTACTATTAACTAAGCTATTGTTATTCCAACCATCTTGTATGCAATACCTTTTCAATACCAATACCAATAAAATAAAGCTCTACGAAGATGGTGCTACAGTGCTACAAATCAATTTAGTAATGCCTACTATAGCAAAACTCATACTTAAGTAGACTAACAGCTCATCCAAACTAGCTCACGCCCAATCTGATGAAAAATATCTATATATGTATGCTGTTAAGATAACAGCTGCTGGACCTTAGACTCTCTCAACTATGGACTCATTTAATTATAAACTCGCTCGACTATAGACTCACTCAAATATTCCCAAAGTTGCGAAACTTTTCTTTTAGGCCAAAGCCTAACTAAGTTCATATTTTTTATACTTTTGTCTATATCACATAATTTATTCATATTTCATTAAAATGCATATGTATGCTTGCTCGATAGATTCGATAACTCGATAAATTCGATAATTACAGTTAGAGTTGTTTTGCTCAAACACCAATTTCCCTTACTTAACCTCAACTATATACTTAGACTCCGTCAACTATAGAATCATTCAGCTATAAACTCTCTTAACTATTTTCAAAATTGTGCAAATTTTATCTTAGGTCAAGGCTCAACTTAGTTCTTATTTTATTAAATATCTACATATCACATAATCTATTCACATTTCTCTGGACTTATAACTTAAGGCTAGCATTTATTATCTCAATAGATTTCGTTTTGCTCAAAACATCCTTATAATCTTAATGTGTTTCAAATCTTTTCCTTTCACCTTTTCACCTGCCAGCCCAATTCAATTTCATGTAATTTGGCCATAATATCTAGAGTTACAGTTTGGCTTGGCTCTGGTTAGATGTTAGAAACAAATGTGGAAAGTGGATTTCGTTTTAGCTGTCTGATATTCATTTTATAGTAATAGTTGCAAGAGGTTCGATTCTCATTCGATTCTCGTTTTCATGCGATTCCCATTGTCATGCTCGTTGTCGTAGCTGGTTTGGTTTTCCTTTTGATTTCAATTCCAATGTCTTTGTCCCAGTTCGATTTTATGTTCAAATTGGAAATGGTGTTAGGCGAGCTAGATGAAGCATGCACTGAGCTCAAACACAGAGGCTGAATCGGGCTCTCCAAGGTACGCAAACACACAGACTGACAGAGTGAGAGCGAGCGAGAGAGTGAGAGAGAGAGTGAGTGAGATGGCAGACAGTTGGCAAATGTGACCAGTCAAGTGTAAGAACAAAGCACTTAGGGCAGAGGGCGGAGGGCGGATGAGCGGTCGACTTGGTCGTACGGTTTGGTTGCTTCCTCAGAGCGATGCCAAGAGGTTTCCGGAGAGGGGCAATGAATGGCTGGGTACATCCACCTGGGCCCATATTGACATACATGAAGTAGCTTAGTGACTGACAAATAACAAATAGACACGTAACTAAGATAAGACCGGCAAACATTGATTTGATTAACTTTTGACTACTGCACTGGGCACATTTTGGCGTATCCGTAGACCTATTTACGTAATTGACAGCCAGCCCCACGCCCATGACAATGCTATGTCAATAGCATCGCACATCAATTTGCTTTCCATAATGGCAACAGAACTCTATTCAAGTAAGTTTCTAAAGTAAGTTTCAATATGATTTGTTTTCTAATATTTAATGTAATGGATAAGGAAAGCTACGACTGTTAACTAACAGCTGTTAAAGTGAGAGATATGTTAATAAGCTGATGAGTGAGTGTGCATATGTGAGAGCGATAAATTATAAAGATAGAGTGAGACAAGGAGATATAGAGAGAGAGAAATGTGAAGATAGTGAGATAAAGATGGAGATAGAGAGAGCTCGAATGAGTAGAGAGGCAACATAAGAAATAAAAGGCTATGAAAGAGACAGAGCGTGATCATGGGAGAGCGAGAGACAGATAGAGAGAGAGATAGAGAGAGAGAGAGAGAGAGAGATATGTTAAGACAGACAGATGGAGACTGAGAGAGAGAGAGAGAAAGAGAAAGGTGGAGATAGACAGAGTACGAATAAGTAGCAAGATACAAATAGATATAGAGAGAGAGAAAGGTGCAGATAGTGAGAGGAGGAATGAGTAGAGAGACAAAATAAGAAATAAAAGTCAGTGAAAGAGAGCGTAATCATGGGAGAGCGAGTTAGAGACAGAGAGAGAGATAGATTAAGACAGACAGATGCAGACAGGAGAGAGAGAGAAAGAGAAAGGTGGAGATAGACAGTACGAATGAGTAGCAAGAGACAAAATAAGAAATAAAAAGCAGTGAAAGAGAGAGAGAGAGAGAGAGAGAGAGAGGGAAGGAAACAGACAGACCGAGTGAAAGAGAAAATGCATATAAAGAGTGAGGATGTAAAAGCCAGAGAGAGAGAGAGAGAGACAGAGAGAGAGGGAGGAAGATAAATTATTGAGGAAAATATATTAAAATACAGAAATAAACAGAGCCAGAGATAGGAAGAGAAAGATAAATAAATAGTTATAGACAGGGAAAATAATTAGAATCGATAATAAAGAAGAAAAAATTGGAGAGAGCTTTATAGAGTGAAAAAGAATTATATATATAAAAGATAAACAGAGAGGGAGATACGTAGAGAAGATATAGAAAACGATTGATATATAGATATTGAGAGAAAAAGAAATTGGTAGAAATAGATAATGAGACAGACCATAGAGAGTAAGAGAGAGAGTGAGAGAGAGTGAGAGAGACAAGGAGAGAGTGAGATTAAGAGAGACATATAGAAAGAGAGAAAGAGAGAGAGAGAGAGATCTCAATTTTTTTTTCAAAAGGGAGAGATAGCTAGATAAAACAGATATGCAGAGATGGGAAAAAAAATAGAAATTATATAGAGAGAGCAACATAAAGAGAGCTTGATAGATTGATAGATAGACTGTATGCTTGTCTGGGAAAAGAGATATATATATATCAGAAATATATTAATTTTAACGATATGTAATGTAATTTAATAAAAATTTCGTCCACCTTAATTTGATATTCACTTCCTTATCTTCTCCTGCCTTTGCCTTTCAACTACTTCAGTTCTACCCAAAAAAAAAAAAAAAAAACTAAATATTCATGCCATGGTAAAAAGTTGCCGCACCTGTAAAACCCAATTTTGATGTGGTAACCCCTTCAATGGCTAATGTCAATGCCATTCTTTTTTGGCCTGACTAAAATTTAAAATTTTCTTCTTATTTGTTATTGTTTTTCTGTGTGCGTGCGAGTCCCTGCGGAGCCATTCAAAGCTCGGCACGCATTTGTGAGTGTGTGTGTGTGAGTGTGAGTGTGTGTGTGTGTCAGTTACGCTTGTATATGTGTGTGTGTGTGTGTGTGTTTTTGTATTGGCCACTTGGGCATAAATCTAATTAAAAGCGGGATTTCTGTTTGGATTTCATCGTAGAGTTGTTCTTGAAAGGGTTTAAAGCTGATTGCGGTGCTGCTACTGACAGTGTAGCAAAAGTGCCAATGAGCTTAGCCACGTGTGCTTTTGTGTGTGTGAGTATATGTATGAGTATGTGTGTGTGTGTGTGTGTAAAGAAAGAGAAGGATAAGCATCTTACATATGCAACTTGACTTTGAACGGATTTCACAGTAACATGGCCCAAAAACATTTGAACACTTGAAATGGAACGATTCAACGATTCAGATCTACCAAAAACTTTTCACTCTCTTTCTCTCTCTCTCTCTCTTTCTTTCTCCTTCTCCCTCCGTGAGTCGAAAGTTTTTGGCAACAAACCCGAAATGAGCAACTGCATAACTGATGGAAAGCACACAGCAAAAGCAGAAGATGAACAAACTTAGGCAAGGGAAATTAAGAAAACAGGAAAAACTAACTGCACTTCGACTCATTCAAAACTCAGGCGAAATGAATAAACTTACTAAAAATAATACAAATGAAAACTGTTTACAAAGTTTCTACAAGAGCTGAGAATTGCGTGCGCATTAATATTAAATTACAATAAACAAAGAAACTAAAAGTTATTTGCAATATTCCCAGCAATTAGATAAACAGAAAAGATGGAGAAAAAAAAAAACTTGAAAACTTTGATTGAATTAAGCTCATGAAATATTATAAAAAAATATTACTATATATACATAAATCTAAATAGAGTATATTAAAATATATAAGTAAAAGATAACCCTTAAGCATTCTTGTAATCACATTTAGTTTACTCACTTTCATAGCTAATATTCCAAAGTTAATTTTATTACAAAATATATATATTTCATAGATTTTTCATAGTGAAATAAATTAAGCTTCAACTATTCTAGATTGATAGTGAAAAAAGAGCAATTAAATCATTTTAAATTCAATTTGATTTCATTTTAATTTTAATACTCTAATTCTCTTCTCGCTCGCGAAATGAACAGAGTATATTGGTTTTTAAGCAATGTTTGCCTGACACAGTATTATGCTACTTAACACTAGGATTATATAGAGATCCATGTATATCCGCACCTCTTTAAGTTAACATGAGAGAATGAGGAAATTGGGTATTAGTCTCTTTTTTTTTAACATATATTTATTGATATTTATTTATAAATATAAATATTATTTATTTAACTATTTATAATATATATATTTTTTTAAATATTTATTTAATTCATTTTTTATATTACTATTATTTATTTTTAATATTATTAAGCTTTTTTTAAATATTTATATATTTTTATTTCATTTTATTTTTTATTATCTAATTTAATTAAATTTTTTATTTTACTATTTTTTTATAATTATTATTAAGCTATTTATTCAAATAATTACATATTTTTATTTTATAATATTTTTTATTATTTTATTTTATTTTATTTTATTTTTTATTTTGCTATTATTATTATATTATTTTATTTTTTTTATTATTTAAGTTTTTATTTTTTTTTTATTGGTTAATGAATTTTATTTTTAATTAGTGTAAAAACACTTTATGGCAATTGACTAAGAAATAAGTGTGGAATTAATATACGTATTTAATCTAATAGAGCCACCCTTTTGATGCGCCTCCTACATCTCCTACATCCTACACCCAAATTTTCTGCTAAATAAGCTACAAAATTAACAACTTATATACTGCTGACTGATTCTGAATTTCTCTATTTTTTATTACCTAAACTATATCCGCCACAGCTTAAAAATCATATTATATATGCTAATAGACAGATATGCTAATAGAAAGAGTATCAAACAGTCGCTTGTACCCGACTGTAGTCACCAAACTTGTTATTCTAGATTAAGTGTTAATACATCGAACATTGATTGAATTTTAGGATGAGATACATAGAGTGTAAAAGATATATGTAAAAAAAATAAATAAAATTTATATATTTAGATTTATATTTATATTATATATATATATATATATATATATATATATATATATAAATAACATGTATGTCAATTAAAAAATTTGTGTATGCTGTATAAAAAACAAAGTTTAAAAGCTTTCCAAAACATAAAACGAAACATGTTCTAAAAATGAAATACCAAAACAAATGCAAAATCCCCATAAAGCCAAAACCGCAAAAATAAATTTGAGTTATATTAAAAAACTTTATAAAGGCGCACAGTTAAATATCCTATACTCAAATTCAATGAATATATATTTTATATAAAATATATAAATACCAAAGTTTCTAATTGCAATGACTTAAAATTAATTTAAGAGAATTTTTTAATTAATTGTATAATATAATATATATACCATATTTCTTGAAAAAATCAATTCGTCTTAAATTCTATAAAAAAAAAATCTCAAAAATGTATATCGTAAATAGTATATTTTCTGATTAAAATGAATATTAATTTTATCTTCTTAATAAAATGAATAAAATATTGTCTATTTATTTATTTAATCTTTCTTTTGACTCAAATTTTAGACTATAAAATGTATGAATCCAATTTCCTAAAATATTCTTAAAAAAATTAATAAACATTTTTTTAATTAATTAATTAATTTTTATTTAATTATTTTTTTATTTTTGACTAACATAAATCTACATTTAATTGAATATAATTTTATAAAAATATTATGTATGCAATTTAAGAATACAATTTACTAAAATTTTCAGTAAAATAAATTAACAATAATATTTTTTTATTTTATTTGTTTATTGAATATAATTTTATACAACATTTTATTAACAACTGTCCTATAAATAATTATAATATTTATTTTTAATTTATTAAATACTTACTATTCATGAAATTATTATTCAAAATATTCCAAAAATAATTATATTTATTTTTCATTTATTAATTATTTATTATATTATTATTTAATTGCACAAATTGCAAAATTGCGAAACTACTCATACACTCCCTTTAACATTTATTACAGGGTATTCGGCAACGCCGCAACATGCACTAATCTATGCGCCACTTGCAGCTGCATCACCACCAACAGCAGCAGCGAAATGTCAACTATAAATCATAAAATAATAAAAAAAAAAATGCCATCAAATGTGGCCCAAATACGCACACACACACTCACGCACACATACTAAGAGTCATTACAATTCAAATTCCAACTCGAATTCAAATTCAAATTCAAATTCAAAGAGCTGTGCAATTTTTAATGCCAGCTAATCAAGATGTCGATTATATAAAGCCAATTTATGCACACCAACTGTATAATTTATAAGGCAAATAACTTTCGCTAATGTTTTGGCCATAAAAAATAAAACAAAACGATAATAAAAGTAGACTGAGCTTACAACTTGGCTGCAACATAAATTAATCTAGTTGGGAGAAAGCAAGGGAGAGAGGGAGAGACAGGGAGGGAGAGGAAACGAGCGTGATGCTGGCTGACTCTTGGCAGTCTGTGCTGCCTCATTTGACTGTCGCATCATCAACTACTGCTCCTGCTCCTGCTCGAATTGCTGCTCCTGCTCCTGCTCCTGCTCCTGCTGCTGCTCCTGCTCCTGCTCCTGCTGCTGCTGCTGCTGCTGCTGTCTCCTCTCATAGTGCATGCCTCAAAGTATGTAATGTTGCCTGTGCTTGAAAGCGGCTAAAGTCTCTGATTTTACTTGGCAGCCGACGCGTCGCGGCTGAGCTTGTGAACTGTCTATGTCTGTCTCTCTCCTTCCCTCTCTTTATCCCTCTCTCTCTCTCCGTGTGTAGGGAGTTACCCAGTTTTCACACCAAATGTGTTTACTTCTGGGCCATTTATCTTGCTTTGGCGCCTTCACTACAATGAGCGGCAGCGCCGGTCGAGGCTTTTCCTTTTCTTGACTTTCTCTATTCTCTATGCGCTCTGTTTCCTACTCAAAAAATGTCGCCTGTCCACAAGTCTATCCCTCTGTTACACTCCCTCTCTCTCTCTCTCTCTCTCTCTCTCTCTTTCTATTTCTGTCTCTGACTTTAGACTGAACAATTTAATTCGTTGCATAGTTCTGGTCGCTGGTGCGTTTAATGACAGTTGCGGGAATTGAGATATTATGCAGATATACATACATACATAAATATATACAAATATATACATACAGTGCTGCTCATCCAAATAGATTTAATATTTTTTAAAATTGAGCAACAAATCAAATTTGTTTGAAACAAAATTTATTATACAAAAAAATAAATCTGACATGACGAAAATAATTTTGAGATTTTTAAATTTTCGTTTATTTTAGCATATTTCAATTGTTTGTTTATAATTTAATATATTTTTAATTTCTACACATACATTTTGTTAAGATTGCAAGTCTGTAAATTTTCATTTAATATAATTTTTAATTTTTAAATACTTTAACATTAATTTGTGACCGACTGCATAGTTATAGAGATCTCATTTTTATTTGTTTTTATCTACTGAAAAAAATCATGGAATTTTAATGAGTTTTAAAAATCTAAAATAAAATATTATATTAAATATGTAACAAAACTTTAAAAATATGCTAAGAAGAAATTCAAAATCAAATATAAAAATGAAAAATAAAATTGTAGTTACAATAACAAAAATTTTTTTTTTAAATCATGAAAACAAGTTTTTGTTTTATGTTATAATTTAAAACACAAATGTTTCTTGTTATATTATAATTTTGTATATGTTTTTTATTTTCCTAATTTTTTGTATTAATTCAAAAAAATTGTTATTATATAACGAAATTTATATTTCATTCAAATCGGAATTTTCATTGAAGATATATAGCATCTTAAACTGTAAAATAAAATATAACAAATTACCTATTCAACTGAACAGCATTGTATTATAATTTCTTGTCGACATATGAAATTCCCTAGCGGCTGTCGAGCTTTGATTATTTTCGGAAGTTGCTTTTGTAGTTGGGGTTGTTGTTATGTAAATCTTTTGGCAAAAGAAATCGATAGTTATGCTTGCTTGCTGATTTTAAAGCACCACTAAAAAGGAGTCTAAACTTCATTTCGACTTTTTGTTGTTTGGGTTACATTTCCCCTTTTGCCAACAATGGAGCCCTTACAAATTGCTTTGTTTATTTAATGTTGCCTAATTTTTTGGCTTAACAATCCATTGATGAAGTTCATCCTTCAACAATCCTCCAACAACAACAACTTCCATTTTTGCTATTTTGTTGTTTTGCTTTTAGGCTCTCGTATGGTGCTTTTTAGCAATCATAAAACGTTAGATACAACCCTCGTCTAGCCATGCACCACTAAAACATAATGGCTACTTAAAGTCGCAATTTTATGGCCAAAATACTAAAACCGACAGTTAAACTCACTGAATGCAAAAGCACATGTAGAAATATAAGACTGTTAAGCATATGTACCTATAGATATCCTGTATAACATAATGTTTATAGCAGATAATAATTGTTTAATATCTTATATTAATATAAAACTCAAATAAGACTTATCCCAGTTGCAATATACAATTACACATATACATATCCAAACATACAAATTACAGCACATCAAGCAACAGTAAATCGTTCGCAAAAATAACTCAAATAACCACAAACAACCGACATTAGCCCCGCCTTTATATGCAAATATGAAAAAATTCTCTATGCTCTCTGATCGTCAGCAGCTCAGATTGCGCTCATCTCTACTCTGCTCATTCGCCTGGCACAGAATTGCAACAACAACATATTCTAACGGACAAAGTGTGCTCAGCTGCAGAAGCTCTAACAAAGCTGCATACATAGTTAAGACTCAATAAGCACTCAACTAAGATAATTCCCACGCTCTCTCTCTTTATCTCTATCTCTGTCTCACACTACATAAGTAATCAACGCAAGCACACCATTTACCCGTTAGACTTCGTAAGTGTGCACGAGTGTATCCACTCATCTTAGCTTCCATTAGATTTCGATCCAAGCTGTTTTTCCATTCTCTGCGCCTATTTGTGGATTCCGTGTGGAACTTCTTGGGAGATGAGATGAAATGCAAAAGTTTGTATTGCTCTGGCGACTACATAAATACATATATGTACATGTACATATGTATGCATGTACATATTTTAATTGCGCTCTTGCTATTCGGCGTTGCTCGGCCTACTTTGCATTGTATTTAATTTAATCATAGTTTAATTCATGTACACACATAAATATCTATGTATGTGTATACATATGTATATACATGTTATGCTAAAATATTTAATTATATCTAACTTTAATAATAAAGTATAATATAATATGATTACTAATTAAATCGACTTGCTATTTATCTTCACGTGAATGTCAGACATACATACATACATATACATGCACATATTGTAGACTACCTTCGTATACATTCATATACATATATATGTACATACACACATGTATGTATCAATGTATGTACGACCGACCGTACATATTTAATATGCCTGTACTGTTGGGCAAAGATAAGTGTCAGACTGCGTCGGCTGCTAATTGTGCGTTTAATGTGTGTGTATGTGTGCGTGTAAGTCGACATATGCTTGAGCTGAGCGGAAACCAGTACGACAAACATCTCTGCGTGTGTTTGTGTATGTGAATCGGTTAGTTGGCAGGGCTTACAGCGATGGCAGCAAGCGATTATACACAGTGTGGACATTGTGGAAGGCAACTCGAGTGAGCTATCTACAAGCGTCAATATCGCTTGTGCTTTTGATCCCGTTTTAAAAGCTGAGCAAGGAAAGAGCTGTAAATATTTGTATGTGTGCGAGTGTATCAGCTGCTGCTTGAGCTTTTCATTTGCTGCTAATGAGATTAATACTTGTGTAAGAGAGAGTCCGCTGATGATAGTTTAGATAATTGTGAGAGACTCTCAAACAAATGTATTTGTCAACCTTGCTTTTGATCTGTTTTTTTCTGCTTGAGCTGTAGTAGAAGTAGTAGACAATGCTTGGCTTTTGATATTGATTTTATGTGTGTTCGAGGGAGTGAGCTGCACGTCAGCGCATGATAAAGGCGATTATGCTCAGAGCGGACATTGTGAAGCACAGCTGAATTATTTACAGTAGAAGCCTCTGCACTGTTGCTGTTGAGCTACACAGCTAGGGAGATATACATGTCAGTGAGCGAGTCAGCTGCATGTAGTGGGGTTATGTATGTGCAAATTTGTTAGGCAGGGATTACAGCACTGGTAGAAAGCATTTGTTAGCTGAGTGACATTTTCATATTCGATGTTTTCGAGTGAAGAGTAAGCAGTATATGACTATGATGTATCTGTTTGACTCTGTTACTCATGTGCCACATAGATATTTGAATCGATAGTGTTAGTGTGAGAATCACTTGGGTATTACCTTTCTACACTTGCTCGCATAACTCTGGGTGTACCAGAATTATGTGAGTGTAGTAGTTAAATTGTTAAATATTATAAATAAATAATACATTAACTTAAAAAAAAAAAATATAATATGATTAAATTAATAATTGAGTACATATACTATTAAATATACATATAAATTATTTTAATATTTTAATTTATAATACATGTAAATACATATTTAGATACAGAATCTATTACATATTTAGAATATTTATAAGTTGTTTAAAAATTTATGATTATAGACTGACATTAATATGCTTATATATATGTATATAATTACTAATATAAATACTTAAATTTGGTTTAAATATTTAACAAAAAATCAAAATAAACGCCCATTGTCCATGCTTACGTACACATGTACAGATATAATATGCATGCAAAAAGCGCCTACGCTCTTGATCTTGTGCAAGAGCAGCACAACTCTACTTCAGTGAAATGCAAAGCAAAACAGAGTAATAATAACGCTGCAATTGCCAATACACATTCTGCGCTCTTAGCATAAGAAAGGAGGAGAGCAAAAAACATGCAAAGCCTCGTGCACACACACATTTGTATGTACACACTCAACACACGCTCTTTAAATATGCAACGGTGCTTATGCTCTTTGTGCTCAGATCTTATGCATTGGTATTGAGCACAAATTTACTCCACTCTCCACTCAAATGTATGGCGCAGCGCTGCAATAACGGCGTTCAATTTATAAGTGAAGCAGAGCAATGAAATTTGTGTGTTGTTTGCCAGAACCTTTAAATACTACGTGAATTTTGCAGAAATTAGAATTTCAATGCTGAATGAAAGCGTTTAATTATTAGCTTCACAAACACATAATAGTTTATGTATGCATGTATGTATGCATATGTAAATGTGTTGCCAATAGACCCGCCGCGGCGCTTGTTTGCCTGCAGCACACGGTATATGTATGTATGTATGTATGTATGTAAGTACATGCTGAACAAAGCACAAAAAAAGAAGCTGCTCTGGGAATTATTGCCGTTATACTTCCTAGGCTTCCCGCAGTCAGAGCTACAAATACAGCTACATGAATTGCATTTTTATGCGGCGCTTCGCTGGCAGTGGGAGTGGAATGGAGTGGGAGGGCACCTGGAGGTGGGCAAACAATCAATTGACATATTTAATGCGAACAACAGCAACAATAACAATGGAAATAACGGGACTACAATGTATTGTAACAGTAAGTAGTGAGTCACTGGCAATAAACGCGTTAAGTAGTCTCTAAGTAGCCAATGCGCACATCAATCAACCATCAATCAGTCAATCAGGCAACGGAAATTTGCAGTCAAAGCCTGCCTTTGACAATGGCGACATTTATATTTATTAACTAGAAACTGAAAGTGCTAAACCACCCACAACTACGCCCCTCTCTCTCTCTCTGACACCAGTCCCCCTTCCCCTTCCCCCTCTCACCATGCTGACCCTGACCTAACCGTTGATTTCTTGAGGGGAGAGCTGAGTGTTTGGCGTCGTGTTAGTTTAGCCCCCATGAGAAATGAGCCGCTGACCTTGCTGCAACATTCCGCTTCAATCATGTGGGCCGGCAGCAAGTGGGCGTGGCATATCAATCAATAGCCATATAACATCGAACTGGGCAGCGAGGCGTGGCCTCGTTGGCGCCAATTAAGGGACCCATAAAAAACGAACAGCAGCTTCAATCCCTCCCCCCTCTTCCCTAAAAGGCCCACCCCAGCATGGCCACAGCCTGACAGTTGCCTGATTGTCTCAACGCCATCGAACGTTGGCGCCTCCAAGTGCCAGTTAAGGGAATACAACACATTCCGGTTCAAGCTGTTCTCAATAACTGTATCGCCATCAAATTGCTGAATTGCTGAAGGTTCTCAAATGGGAAACGGAAATTATGTGCAAAATCAATGGAATCAATGGAAATTGAAATGAAAATAAATTTATCAGAAATATTTAAGAAATATATACAGAGAACTTACAATGTATATATCGAAAGAAATTATAAACCTAAGTTGGGAAAGAGAAACTCAGAAGAAATATGACACAATAGATTAGATAATCATAAGGAAAAAGACTGTATAATAGAAATTATACGCGTAAAATAAATCAAATAAGAGTGCACTAGTCGATAGTGTTTGACTAGGAAATTCCCTGAATACTTTGTAGTATACACACACACACACAACACTAATAATACTTACGCACACTTACACACATACAGAAGCACGAGCTCTGCTAACAGCGCAGTTGACGTAGTGCTTGGGAGACTGTTGAAGGGACTATATTAAGAAATCTTCTTGTAAAAGGACTATCTTCAGCAGACTTTTGAGAACTTATTCTTTCTCTTTTTCTTATTATTTCTCTTTCGCTATTTTTTTCCTTTTCTTTCTCTTTGTCTTTCTATTTATCTTAGTTTTTTTCTTCAACTATGCATTCGCATTTTTGAAATCGTAAAAAAATATTTGCTATTTATAATTTTTAAAAATGTTTACAGAGATTCAATTCCCATCGAAATAGATCGACTAGGCGTCCTTAGTCTTCGCACCTACACTAGAAGAAGTCTTAGATGCCAACATTCTCAAAACCAACTCCATAGGCTCCATAGAATTTCTATAACTTTTATTAAGTATATGTATTTACATATGTAAGTTAAGGTCGGACTCTCTCATCAGACATTCAAGTGGAGAATGCAATCTGTGGAACTGATGAGTCAGTATTTCATTTAATTCAAGTAAAAAAATTCAAGTAAATTCATAAATTTCTGTTTATATTAATTTGCCTAATTTGTAGCATAGTACGCTAACCTGTAAATAAATATTTAAATTAAAAAAATAATAATCAATAATAATAAAGATTAATAAATATTAGATTATAATTATAAATAACAAATAATAAAAAATAAATAAAATAATAATAAAAAAATTATATACTTAATAAATATTATAAATATTTCTATTGTTCAATTACTCTATGCAAATTTATTGCAAATGTTGCCTTAAACAATTTCGTCTAATACAAGATTTCCGGAACACACACACTCCTTCATGTTTGTCTGCCCATATGTGTGTGTGTGTGTGTGTGTGTGTGTTCATGTCTATATATATGTTCTTTTTGGTACTAGTCTCCCGTCTTCAGTCTAGCGCAAATGCTTGCTGCGGCTGCTCTTGAGTACTTCACTGTACAGTACGCTCTCGAGGGAAGGCTTGGGCTGCAGGCTATATACATACATACGTAAATACATACAAACATATATAAAGTAGGCAAAACAACAACAACAACAACAGCAACTAGAGGCTGAGCAGGAGACAGAAGTATGTCAACCACGAACCAACAGCGTCAACACCCAGCAATGCATAAGTGTGTATATGTGTGTAACTCTCTCTCTATATATATATATATATGTGTGTGTGTGTGTAGTGTATATGTCGCGTGTCGCGTCATTTAGGCAAATGTTTATTTAGCCAACTGGCTGGGACGTTGGGCGGGGGGCGGAGGGCTCAGAGCCGAGCAGCGCAGCGCAGCGCAACTCAGCGCTAAGTCCGCTTTAAATAACTTTTGCATACTTTGGGGCGACATGGCCAAACAAACCGAGATGTACAAATGTAATTAGCAAGTCATTTCCCATTCCCCTACGTCAACCCCCTCAGCCACACTCCACCCTCCAGCCACCACCCTCTTGCCCAGCGCACATAAAAAATAAATACAAATTTGTCCATTAGCTCGTGCCGGAAAATGTGCAGAGAAAAACATGAAATGTGCTCACAAAAAGCAAAACCCGCATACCCTACACCCAACGCCCTATACCCTGTACTCCACTCTGCACACCCCAAAAATTCATATTTGACATGAAATTAGCTAACCGAAAATGTATAAATATATATATATATATATATATATATATATATATATATATATATATATGTTTGTTCACATATTTATGCATTTAATATAAATTTATTTTTAACAAGCTTTTTGACATTTCATCAGGTCAGAATTGTTGGGAAAATGTGAAAGGTCGTCTAGCAGATACCCTGCTTTTTTTTGCAGTTGACAGCTTAAATTTGACTTTAGCGAATAGTTTAGTTGATAATTTGATAATTAATTAATTTAAATCAAAAGGAAATGATTTTAGTATGCTAAAACATTAAAATTTTATATATAAATATTATTTATACATATTTTATTTAGAAAATATTTTTATTTACTTATTTATTTATTTTTTTTATTTATATATTTTATTTTATTTATTTATTTTAGTTTATTTAATTTTATTTTCAACAGCGATTTATTTACTTATTTATTTATATATTTATTTTTATTTATATATTTTATTTTATTTTCAACAGTTATTTATTTTATTTATATATTTTATTTATTTATTTATTTTAGTTTATTTCATTTTATTTTCTACAGCTATTTATTTAATTATTTATTATATTTTTATATATATTATTTTATTTTATTTTCAACAGCTATTTACTTATTTTTTTATTATTATTTACTTACTTATTTATTTTTTTATTTGTATATTTTATTCTATTTTTTTTATTTATTTAATTTTATTTTCAATTTCAATTTATATATATTTTTTTATTTATTTATTTTAGTTTATTTAATTTTATTTTCAACATTTACTTATTTATTAATTTTTTTATATATATTTTATTTTATTTTTAAAATTTAATTTTCAACAGCTATTTAATTATTTTTTTATTTTTTTAATTGTATTTTATTTTATTTATTTTAGTTTATTTTATTTTATTTTCAACAGCTAGGAACATTCAACTTTATATCTGAAATCTTTTATTTATATTAATAGATGATAAGGTTGAATAAAATATATTACTATTTCAATTCTGAAGTATTTTCTTTTAGCTTGTGTTTATGTAAAGCGAAACTCATAATACTCTATAAGAAATGGTACAACATTATCCAATATCTAATTACTAATATACAATAACTAACATCTAATATCTATTATCAATTATCCAATATTTAATAATCAATCAATTAATCTAATTCCATGTCAATTCTATATATTCCATTCTGCTTTATAGCTTATTCGAGCAGTTACAGGGTATTAAATACCGTCAAATACTTGACGTTCTCTGGCCTTTGCACTAATAACTGTGCAATTCGTGGCCCGAAGCGTTGTCCAGGACATGCAAATGACTGCAGATTATATTTAAGTGAATAATGCTTCAATTTTCTATGCTATTATTTCTGTTTCTTTTTTTGTTTATTAAAATTTGTTGCTGAAAGGCAAATGAAACGTTAGCTTTGGACTTAGCTGAGGTTCCCCGCCCTCTTAAAGGCCAAGTCTACATAAATTCTATTTTATTTTTAGGCCCCGCTCAGTTTGTTCTCTTACACTTAAAACCTGCCCCGAGGGTCTTGTCCCGGGCATCATGATTGATTCCATTCTGTAAGCCCATTGACCTCACCAATCAATACCCTTGCTCTGAATAAGGTATATTAGCTATGCATGCTGAAGGTATTTATGTTGAAATTTATTTAGCTATTTTTTTATTTTATAAATATTTTTTGTTATTTAAAATATATTTAGTTTGCTTTAAGATAATAAGTCAAAAAAATATTTTAAATACCATACAAATTTCAGTCATAAAAAAATTATTACTTAAATTTGTATGACATTAAAAATATTTTTTTTTTTTTATTAATTTATTAATATTTTAATGAAATTTAAATGTTATACATTTTTAGAAAAATTTTAATACCATTTAAAACATTAATGTTAAGATATAAATAAATCAGTGATATATACATATTTAATTAATGTGAGTTATGATAGACTTATCTAAATCTTAAAAATATATATAAAATTTAAATACCATTCAATTTATTTAAATATAAAAAATAAATAATATTATTTTAATACTATTATAATTATTTCTCTGAAAAATATATTACATTAGTTTTATATATCACAGATTTATTAACGCCTTAAAACTTTGGGAAAAACTTTTAACGGCATTTATATATTTATATTATACATTTTGATTTATTTGTATTTATTATTTTTATTTATTTATTTAATATATTTTTTGTTAGTTATTTAGATACTAATAAATTTATTTTATTTTTAATTTCATTTCTTTTTTTTTTCATAAAAAAAATCCGTAAAATTAAAAAAAAATTAACAAACTATATAGAATTTTAGAATTATCAAATTGAGAGTAGAAAGAGGAACAAAAAAATGAGGATTCTTTAGGCACTTTCGATTCCTTAGCCCTAAGGAAAGCGTATCTCAGCATCGACTATCTTAGCCAATAGGCAAGGGTCAACCTTTCACTCTTATTGGCTTGCCCGCTGAGCTTTTCATTTTGGAATTTAGGCCGCCCACTCGAAGGGAAGGCTGCACAAAAAAGGAAAAGGTAAGGCGCAAGGTACACAGGCCAAGGCATCTACAGGACACAGGACAACAACTGTCCGGGCAGGACAGGCCGGTATAGGCCGGGACACAACACAACGAAATGACCCTCAAGGCAGGTGAAATAGTAATTCGCAAATTGACTGACACTCAATGGGCGTTACAAAGCATCTAACACCTACTTTTAGCCGCTTTGCATAAGCCAATCTCGAGTGTTGCACGAAATTCGCTTAAAGATTTAACACTTCGTTAAGGCTGAAGCACATTTTTTTGGCCCGGCTTTTACGACAGCTGCAAACAAGCTGCAATTGTTTAGCCGCTTACTGTTAGCAATAAAAATAAAAAGACGCGATTTTTTATTTCATTTAAATACCAGACATTTGCCTGGCCAACAATTCGCAGCGAACGATTAAAGACGCCAGCAGGTCGGCAGCCAAAAAAACAAAAAAAAAAAAACATAAAAAATTGTACTTTTGGGCGCGCACGGTTTTTTTTTTTTTATAGCAGAGCGCGTGTGCGTTAACAGCGCACTGTTAAACTACAGTCACGCTCTCTTGCCCACAGCCTCACACTTCTTTCATTAACAGCGCACTGTTAAACTACAGTCACACTCTCTCGTCTTCACACTCACACTACTTTATATTTATAGCGCTCTGTTATGGTGCAGACGAGTTGCTTTGTTATAAACAGTGCTCTCTCTCTCTTTAACAGCTCCCTGTTAAGCTGCAGACGCGCTCCCGCTTTAAGGCTTGTAATAAACAGCGCTCTGTTAAACTACCAAGGCGCTCTCTCACACACACACACACTCTCTCTCTCTATCTTCCTCTTTCTCTCTGGCCCTCTTTCTGTCTGTTACCCGGTCATTTTCAGCATGCAGCAGCCAGCCTTTTTGGGCGTCTGTTTATCATTCGCTATTTGCCAAATGGTTGACATATTGATTGAGAAACCAGGTCGCGCCCGGCGGCTCTGTGCTTGCTTTATGGCCTGGCTCAAGCCAAGCACTCGCGGTTAGGCTATGCATTTGCCAAAGCTAAACAAGAGCCTCACCATGCAGCGCAGTCGAGGATATCAGTCCAAATGTCCAACTGTCTGTTAAGACAACTTGATGTTAACAGCGCCTGTTTATTTAACATTGAAAGTTTCCAATGACTATTAATAGTAGTCAAGACATGAACCAGTACGCACATTTAACAGCATACACACATTTATCGCATGCAATAAATCATTAAATGTTAAGGAATTTTGTAAATTTAAGTGAATAATAAATGTTAGCTTTCTTTGCAAATATTTTAAGTGTAAAATATATTCAAAAATTAATTTGGGTGTTTTTTAAAAAAATTTGGAAAAAGTTAAGGAATTAAAAAAAATATATTTTTAGAATTAAAAATAATAATTTATGATTTTCAAAAAATATGTATATTATTATTTATATTGTAAACAAACAAAAATTTTAAATTTTAAAAATTTATACAGTATAAAATTTGTATTTAATGATATTTGAGTTTTAGATATGCTAAAAAAAAATAATTTGAGATTTAAAAAATATTTTGAGATTTAACAAATTTTTTCAAATTATAATAGTAATTTTTTTTTTTTAGACTTTTAAAAAATGTATTTAATATTTTTAAAAAATATGTTGGTAGTTTTAAAAACATATTTTGTGAATTATTTGACAATCTTTAAGGATTAATAAAAATTGGGATTTTTAAAAGCTAATTAATAAATGTTTTAAATTAAAAAAAAAAGGCAAATAAAAAAGTAAATTAATATTATCTATTTACTTGTTTTTAACTTAAAATATAAAATAGTTCCAATTAGCTTTTTAAAAATCCTAATTTATATATATATATTTATAAAATGTATGCTAGAAATTAAAAAAAAATGCTTAGAAATTATTGTCAGCTCTTTTAAATAATTTAAAACAAATATATATAATATAATATAAAATTAGGGAATTAAAAAAAAAAAATTTTAGAATTAAAAATAATAATTTATGACTTTAAAAAATATTTATAAATTATAATATTTCAAAAGATATTTGAATTTAAATTACTCGTAAAAAAAATTATTATGATTTTTAAAACATACTTTGGAAACTCTTCCAAAATATTTAAAAATTAATAAATATATATATATATATATATAGAAAATATTAGCAGCTATAAGGATTAATTATTATTGCCTGAAAGCCTTTAAGAATGTAGCACAACATTTCACTTCACACAATTTCCTTGCTTAACAAGCGAAAATAAATTGCAGCAAAAATAAAAATAATTATTATAAATAATAAACATATTTCGTGTGTGTGTGTGTGTGTGAGTGTGTGTTTTTGTGTGTGTGTGTGTGTGTGTGTGTGTGTGTGGAGCGCAACGAGCACTTGAATTATGGATGGAGGCTAAGATATTATGAGGCAAGAGATATAAGTTAAGCTATTCCACTGCATGTCTGAGGCGCTTAACGAGCACGGAAAAAATGCCACAGCGAGAGAGAGAGAGAGAGCGAGAGAGAGAGAGAGAGGGAGAGAGTGCTTGCCATTAGGCAGCTGTTGCTCATACGCAGCATTGCACGAGGCAGAAAGACGCAAAGGCAACAAATCTGTGCTCAATTTTTGGCTTATGGCAAACACTTGGGCGCTCCACTTATTTATCCACACACACACACACACATATTATGCATATTATATTATGTATATATATAAAGTAAATATTAGTGAGCCCATATGAATTGAATGTCCTCAGTCAGCCTCAGTTCGTTAACTCTGTAAATTAATTCTTTTGGTCTCTTGCTTCTGGCAAATAAATGTTGACTTTTAATAATGTTTTCGATATGCATGAAAACGACTTGCCAACTGGCCAAAAAGCCTCATTAGCCGATCTGCCACAAACTTTGCTGGCATCGCCCACACACACTCATATATATAGAGAATGTGTAAATGAAAATTCATCTGCAAACAGAATTGAAAATTTTTATTCAAGGCGCACAACTTGTGGCCGCTTCCAATTAGCTACGAATTTTGTCATTTCTCTTGTTTCTCTTGCAAGAACTTGGACTTGGACTTTTACAACGTCTATTTGTATGAAAAATCTCAGCTAAGACACCAAATTTATTTGCAAGACTTGAGTGAGAGCGAAATTTGCCTAAGAGCAAATTATTTAGAAGTGAACGACTAAGAGATACCGTAGCTAAATAATTCTGGATTTTTTATATATATATATTATATTTTTATAAAATGATTATTATCGTCAACATAAAAAACATGGAATAGTAAAAAAAAAGTGTGTTAATCATTAATTTAAAGAAAAAAAAAAATTAATCAGTCAAATATGAAAAGTGGACAAAAAAAAAAAAAAAATAAAATAAAAAGATTGATTAGTCGAATATGGACAACCTGATATATAGATAATAAAAGAAACATATACAAGTGCATAAATGCTAATCATTCATCAATCACTTACATCTCATACTCGTATTCAACTTCTCCATATCTTTTCATTCTAAATCTTAGATAACTTCTGTTCTAGCTATTCGATCTTTATGAATATGAGATCCTAATAATAATAACATTTCTTTTTAGCTTAGAAAATGATATTCAAATACGAAAACTGTCTGGAGTCTGTATAGTCATTATAGGAACATGAGCTTTTAGCTTTTTTTTTTTTTTGCTCAACTAAGTGAGCAGGCGAGGAAACGGACAGAACGACAAGAGAAGAAGTTGACACTAGCTAAATCTAGTTTCTATCCAAATAAAAAGTATACAAACTTTAAAGGATTTCAGTTAGTCTGCACAGCTTCGAATACTGTTCGGATACATTTGAAGAGAATATCCAATATAATAATATAAATAATATCAAAATTGGCACAAGGTATACTAAGTTGCAATATATTCAAGATCAAACATATAATATAAGTATAATATATTTGGCAATGTTATGATGTAACGTAATGCCGTTACGTAATGACGTAACGTATTGATTTAACGTAAGGTCATAATCTAATAACTTGACGTAATGACGTAAAGTGATTACGTTACGTAACGACCTAACGTAAAATAAGTAACTTAACGTAACTCGTTAAGCTAATCGTTTTGGACGTCACTTGACAGACTTCATCATGATGTGAAGTAAATCTTAAATAAATCAATAAATAAATAAATAAATAAATAAATAAAAAAATGAATGAATATATAAATAAATAAATAAATAAATAAATAACTAAATAAATAAACAAATAACTAAATAAATAAATAAATCAATAAATAAATAAATAAATAAATAAATAAAAAAAATGAATAAATAAATAAATAAATAAATAAATACTTAGTAAATACGAATATTAAGTAAGCACTTAGTAAATACTAAGCGACGTAATATTTATCATAATTAATCATAATAAATCCATCCTATTAACATATTTAATTACATGTACATTTATATTACTGAATATCTAATAGATGTTTCGTTGCCAATTTCATTTAACTTAACAATTCTATATCTACTCACTACTATATACACTTATCAGTCTCTTAGCACATCTACAATTTATTTATGCAATTAATAAATTTATCAATTCATTTGTATCGTATTTCTACGAACCCTAACCTTTCACTTATTTTCCCCACTCAATGCTCAGCTTCAGCAATTTTCAGCTGCTGTCGCACTTCAATTTGATGATTAAATTTTGGCGCACTGGCCAACATGCTACAGCGTTGTCCAACACTGGCCAAATGTCAAAGTTGTCGTAATTAATCTGCTTAACTCAGTTAGCCAAGGTAGCTTGCCACAAACGTGACCCAAAGCAAGCTAACGGGCCAATAACAAAAAAAATGCAAAAGTAAAAGAGAGAGAGAGAGAGAGAGTGACAGAGAGAGAGCAAGAGTTAAGGCCAAGGATAAAGTCTCCCATTTGAGCCTTGGCAAAGCGTATGAAGGCAATAAGTCGACTAATTGATTTATATGCGTTTTAATGAAGCTGCAAATGGCCCGAGGAGACGATTGAGGGGCCTTAACTAAGACTTAAGCAACTGCTTTGAATGCAATAAATATACATATATATACATATATAGAGTTACATTCTGTGTGTGTTAATTGAGCGTTATTAATAACACAGTGAGATGCCATAGGCCACTTGAATACATATATATATACATATATTATTTACATGCAACGCGTGAATTTTATATATTTAATGCGTTTTACATTCCATTTCAACAAATTGTGTTTAAGTATTGTGGCCATGTGCTTTAGGCCATTCGCCCAACTGCATAGCCACAGCTAAATTGTTCTAAATTCTATTTCAAATTAAATAAATATATTCACAATTTTATTGTTCGACAAATTGTGAGCTTTTGAACAGGCAAAATGAATGGAGTTTCAAATATTGAATTTTACTCGCTTCAAATTTAATTTCTTTCATTTAACTACTTAAAAAAAATATGCACATTGTCTGTATAAAAAATTTCAACTGATTTTGAATACTTAAAAAAAAAAAAGAAAATTAAAATTCGAATCAAAATATTAATTAGTATTCTTTAAAAAAAAAATTTTTTTTTTTTTAATATAAAAACAAATAGTTAAAAAATATTAATCAATATCCTTTAAATATAAAAAAACTATAGTTTTGTAACTAATTCAAAAACAAATAGTTAAAAAATAATAAAAATAATTATATTTAATTGAATTGAAGAAAATCAAAAATATTTAAAAGTTTTTTTGATTATAGAATCTTTAAAATATAAAAAAAAAAAAAAAACATAATAATAATTTAAATACAATTATTAAAATAAGTTTAATTTTTAATTTAACTGAAGAAAATAAAAAATATATAAAAATTGGTTCAGTTATAGAAGTTTTGAAAATATAATAATATAATAATAATTTAAATACAAATATTAAAAATAAAGTTTAATATTTAATTTAATCGAAAATCAAAAATATTTAAAAATTAGTTTAGTTATAGAAACTTTGAAAATATAAAAAATAATAATACTAATTTAAATACAAATATTAAAAAAAGTTTAATTTTTAATTCAACTGAAGAAAATAAAAAATATATAAAAATTGATTTAGTTATAGAAACTTTGAAAATATAAAAAAAAAACACTATAATAATAATTTAAATACAAATATTAAAAAGAAAGTTAATTTAGTTATATTATATATATCCATTAACTAAAAAATAATTTAATAAATTTTGAAATAATTTCATAGTGAAAACTAATATACCCCATTTGAGAACATTTGATTACACATAAGCAGAAACCATAAATTAGCTGCTAACCAAAAAGCCAGGGAGCCAGAGAACCAGTAAAAATATGTTGATTAGTTTGCAATTTTGTGGAGCTCAAATTTATTTTACATGTGAAATTTGTAGCCAACTTGATGGGTGAGCGAGAGAGAGAGAGACAGAGAGACAGAGAGAGAGAGAGAGAGAGAGAAAGGGAAGAGCGAGGAAGCTTGTTATTGAAATGTGATGACATTTATAATGGTTGTTGCAGCTCGCAGCTCTGTGGGTGCTCCTGCTGCGCCTCCTGCTCCTCCTGCTCCTCCTGCTGCAGCATTAGCGCATCTAAAATTTGTTACGGAATGTTGTAAAACTGTCATCGAAGTGATTAGAGTTGGGGATGGTATAATCACTTTACATTGAAATGATGTGATTAACAGTGGAAAACCATGTTCGCTGCACTCTGACTTTTTCCAATGCACATTGTAAACATATTCGCATGAGCAGAATATGTTATTGTGTAATGCGTCTAAATTACATGTATAATAAATATGATTGATTGAAAGCACAGAGTAAACGAAAATTCTTATTAGGGATTAATAGAAATTTGCTGAAATTACTAAAAATATTTACTATTGAGCTAGGCAGCTAAATGCACGTTGACAATTCTTGATTGGATTTAAGAGTAAATAAGAGTGATCTATATAGGTGAGGAGTGTCCTAAGACCACTCTATCTAATCTGAGCTCTGCTTAGAGCATTTCATTCCATTATACTATGCTTCTTCTGCATATACCTCACTAGGTACACTAAAATCATTTGAATGTATTATGAAGAGCGACACTGGGAATTGGATTTGAAAGAGCTCGAATAGTCAAACTTTCTTCATTTCAAAACATAAGCAGACATTTGTGCTACGAATGATAAAGCCGTCAGTTATGAAATATTTAAATTTAAATTTAAATTAAATTAAATTTACGATAATTTAAATTTACGATAAAACATTGTAAAAATGCAAGTAAACATACACATGGAGACTTTACGCATGATGAACCAGTATTGTTTAGCTATGGGTTCTAAGAGTTACTAATATATACATACATACATACATATATATATATATGTATATATGTTTCTCCCTTTGATGGCTTTTTAGCTCCATATATTTCAGGTTTTTAATCTTATTTTTTATTTATTTTTTTTATCTTTAAAAAAAACACAGTTTATTTTTGATGTTTTTTTCCTGTTCACTTTTTTCCTTTAGGCACAATTACCAATTAAATATAAATATTAAAATATCTAAAAAATGTGGAAAAAAATAATTTGTAATTATAAAATACTTCAATACTTTAAATCAATAATTTATGTACGTTCATAAAAAACGTAGCCTCGAGCTAGCTAAGCTAATAACAAATTTACAAGCAAATTATAAAAAAAAAATTATGTTGTATATAAACAAATTTTAATGGAAAAAAATGTTTAATGGAAAAAATTCTGTTTAATTGAAACAAATTAAATTTATGAAAGAATATTATGTTTAATTGAAAACAATAATATTTAATGAAAAAACTAATTAATTTCTGCTATTTTTTTGTACTCATTTATTTACAAACGGTAGGAAAAAAACATATTTATTTATGTATCATTGTGCATATTTATTTATTTATATATATATATTTGTCAAACAAAAATCTTTATGTAAATTCTAAATATATATAAATATATTACATATATATACATGTTTACATCAATTTTAATCTGATTTTAATTTAAATTATTATTTAAGATATTTTCTCATATTTTGCTTATTCAATTATTATTCAAGATATTTAAAAAAAATTAAAAAAAAAACTAATAATAATAATAATAATAATAAATAAAAAATAAAAC
Organism: Drosophila stalkeri; assembly: GCA_035047405.1. Lineage (NCBI taxonomy): Eukaryota > Metazoa > Arthropoda > Insecta > Diptera > Drosophilidae > Drosophila > Drosophila stalkeri. The sequence goes on from JAWNPR010000039.1 coordinate 24,367,496, forward strand.
AAAAATTAAAAATTAAAAATAAATAAATAAATAACAAAAATAAATAAAATAATAAAATATAAATAAATAAATATAATTAAATAAAATTTTAATTAAAATTAATGAATAATTGTAATTAATAATTAATAAAATTTTAATTATAAATTTTTGAATAATTTGTTAAATTTATTACAATTTGCCAATTGCAAAAGCTTTTCAGCTTTTCTCAGTGTAAAGCATTTTAAATTTGAATATTCATATATAAATATTTATAATAAATACATGCACTAAATTTAATATTTATATTTATTTTTAAAATGCAATTCCTTGAGCAAGCATTTATAAAAGAAGCATTTATATAAGACAGCCATGAACAGCTTTAGAAAATTTGAATTTATTAAAAAACAAAAAGAAATAGCTTAAAGAAAGTTCAAAATATTTGCTTTTGCTGCAGCCTTTCTTTTCAGCCTTTGTTTACGGCTTAATTTGCACATAATACACGCCGCAATGTCAACATCTAAGGCCACCGTATTTGCATATCAATGTAGCTAGCAAAACATGCACTCAAATACATAGATACAAACATACACACACACACACACACAGATACAGATATACGCATTAGTTGTGCATAAGCGAAAAGAGAGATAAGCCGCCGCCCTCAAAAAGTATGCAGACATTTTTATAATATATGTAACACAGATAGATACATATACATAGATTTATATACTATATCTTCATATATATGTATTTACACGCTTGGTTAAAAATGTAGAACTAGTTGTGGTACTTTAAATCTATTAAATGATCTAGATCTAGATCTAGATCTATATATGATTAAGCTGCTTTGTATCAAAAGGTATTTAAATTCAATTTTTATTTTCAATTTTAAAAATAAGAATTAGGTCACAATTGTTATTTTTAGTGTTTATAATAGAAATTAAAAATAAAGGTTAAGATTATATTTTTATATAAAAATTAATGTGAGATAATTATTTTTGACTTTTAGCATATAAATAAATTTTAATAATTACGAAAAATATACAATAAAAAAAACTTTAATAAAAAATTGCAAATAAAATTTTATTCTTTTTTAATTCGCCGTAAAAAAATAATCAGTGTTTTTTCACCACTTTTCCTGGGGTTTTTTTGTCTCAATTAATTTTATTTTTGAAATGCATAACTCTTTTTTGCGCTGCCTAAAATATATTCTAATTAATTTACATAATTGATTTAAATAATATATATTTTTATATCTTAAGTTTCGAAGTCTAAACATTTTTTTTGCCTACTACTATTTGTATGACCACAGTTGTATATACATATGTGTATATAAGTATTTATATATATATGTGTGTATATATATATATATGTCAGCCACGATTGCCAAAAAAAAAAAAAACGAGCCAAGCGCCAGCACTAAGAATGTTGTGTACACAGTTTGCCAGTTACGTTGTCAAAACAAAAACAACAAAGGAAGCAGTAACAACAATAGCAACAGTAACAACAACAACAACAACAACAACAACAACAACAACAGACAACAACAACAACAAGAATAGTCCACAGCAACAACTCAGACAACGCTGCCAAAGAAATGCAAACAACAAACAACTAAAAGCGCATTTCGAAAATCGAAAAAGAGCCAAAAAGCACCGCAAATATGCAACCACACACAGACCAAAAACGACACACCCACACACAGACACACACACACACATACGCACACTCACACACACACATTTACAGCACCCACGCACACTCCACAGCACACACACACACACATACACTGAACATTCGCACAATTAAATATTCAGAGCGAATATTCCGTTGGTAGTCAACAAAAAGTGAAATACTAAATGGCCAAGAGTTAAAAAAAAAAAGTAAAATGTGGAAAGTAAAATGTAAAAAGTTGAAAGTTAAAAGTTTTGTGGGCAACGCACGTGAAGCAGCTAGCAAAAATATTTGCTTAAGGCTACAGTAAAATATATCCCCAATATATATATATATATATATATATATATATATATATATAAATATAAAGAAGAGAAGAGGCGTGATATAAAGTTGACTTGTTTATGTATACGCAGCGACTGATTGATTGACTGTTTGACTGTTTGATGACAGCTGAGCGGACATTCATAACTGACACGAGCTAACTTGCCCAGGTTGAACGACTAGGAGATACCCTGAGGTTATGTGAAGCGCAGAAATAGCCATCTCTCTACTCACTCAAAAAAAAATTTACAAAAATATAATTTAAATTATATAATGCTCAATACAAAAATAAATTTAATATTAATAAAAAATTACCAAAAAGAAAATTCTCATTTAATTGAACAAAAAAAATTACATAAATCTAATTTAAATAATATAATGCTCAAAATAAAATTCATTTAATAATAATAAAAATTTGCAAAAAAAAAAACTCATTTAATTAAAAAAACAAAATAGAAATAAAGCAAAATAAATAATAACTTGAAATTTAATTTAAATTGTTTAATTTAAATAATTCATCAATAATAGAAATAAAATAAATTATTTTATAAGAATCAAATTACAAAAAAAAAAACTAAAAAAAATAATACAATAAAATAAATGAAAACTAGAAATTCAATTTAAATTATTTAATTTAAATAATTTATCAAAAATAGAAATAAAAATTCATTTAATAAAAATAAAATATACCAAAAAGAAACTTTTTATTTATTTAAAAATTAAGATAAATTTAAAAATAAAATAAATAAAAAAATAAAATAAAATAGAAATGTTTTTTATCGACAATAAGCAAAATTGCCGATTTATCCAAATAATAAAATGTCCATACTCCATATGTATTACAGAAATATATATTTTCAATTTCAATTTTCTAACATTTCTAGCTGCTGGATGGACCAGCAGACGAATGTATAGACAGACATAACAAGATCAATTAAGCTTGTCATCCTAATCAAGAATTCACATAATTTTCTAGACCTTCTTCTGCTCATTGCATACATTGCCACAAAACCAATATACTTTTCAAAAAAAAAGAAAGTGTGACGTAAAGGAAATTCCGTTTGAAAATCCTTGGTGACATTTAACTTTTTGTGGCCATTTCGTAAAGTTTATGATCTGCGATAAACTTAATTTAAGAAGTCACACTTAAAATGAGCTCACAACTGAAAATGCAATATATTAAATATTATATAAAATATTTATATTCTATTTTATAAATAAAACAAGTAAGAAGGCTCTACTCGAGACGACTCGACTACGAGATACCCTGAACCCTGCAAAAAAATTAATATTCTTCTTCTTTACGCACGGATAAGCGCGCGCTCTGCTAACCGCGCAGTTACTGCCGACGGTTGGGGGTGGGATGGGCTGTACTTTGAACGCTTATAACTCCGTTTCTAGATGGACTATCTTCATGAAACTTTCAGAATATATTAATAGCATTCAAATCTGTGCATTTACCAAATTACAAGTCTCTAGTATTTGAAATACGTCTTTTTCAAATTGGGGGCGAAGGGGGCGTGGCATCCAAAATCTGAAAATTACATAATCTGCGTATCCATAATATCTATCTAAATATACAATTTGAAGTCTCTAGCTAAAACGGTGTAAAAGTTATGCTCGAAAAACCTAAAAAACGTAAACGAATTTTCGATTTTTTATCGATAATTAAGGAATGGGATGAGTTATCGAAAAAACAAAATAAACTTGTACTGCGTAACTAAGATACGAGTGTTCGTGTAAAATTTCAGCTCTCTAGCTTTTATAGTTTCCGAAATCTCGACGTTCATACGGACGGACGGCCGGACGGACAGAGGGACAGGGCTATATCAATTTATTTTTTTGTGCTGATCAAGAATATATATACTTTATGGGGTCTGCGACGTCTCCTTCTGCCTGTTACATACATATTCACAAAAACATTATACCCTGAATTCCCATTTTCAATGGGTTCAGGGTATAATAATAATATTCGAGCAATATAAATAGCTAGATCAAATGAATGCAATGCAGTCCATGTCTAAAAGACCTCGAAGTACGAAATAAATAAAAATACAACTTTACAATTTTCTCAAATTGAAATTACTTCAGATTTGAGTTGGAAATAGATAGATAGGGTAAAGATAGATATGTAAATAGATAGATAGATGGTTAGATGTAGAGATAGATATCTATAGATAGATATCTATAGATAGATGTATAGATATAGACAAATAATTTTGTTTCAAATTTTTGAACAATCTCTTACGTTATAAAGAACTTTTTTTTTTAAATGGGCAATTGCAGAATTATCTTCTATTTTTTTCCCCAATCTCTGTCACTCACTCTTCATCTACGCCCAAAGCTTCAATCAAAATCCATAACGGTTTCATAGTTATCAATGCCAACCAAAATAGACTTAATTTCTATAGCTCCATAGAGGATAGAGATGGTAAATGCTGGCAGCGGATAGCGGAAGGGAACGATGCTGTAGAGCTTTATTGTGCCGGCTGCAATCGCGGTTCAACACATTGATGACAGCTCGGATGCGGTTTCTGTTAGCTGTCTGTGGCTTTGACTAAGCTGCTCGTTTGTTTCAATCGACGGTTAACGTTGGAATGTTTTCCATTTTGTTGCTGTTGCGAATGTTGTTATTAGAGTTGATGTAGCTCCCGTTGCTGTTGTTGTTGTATTTCCTCACTCTGGTGCATTGTGTTAAAGTTTTTCCATTTAAATGCGACAACTTCCTGGCTCTGGCACTTGAATAGATAGACACACTCCTCGACGAGCCAGTCCAAGCTATCCCTATCGAATCTGGGGCTCTTAAGCTGCATGCGAAAAGTTCGTTGAGTTGACTGCATTTCCTGCTACAAAATGTTGCATTTCCTTTACAGCTGGACAACGGACGAAGGAAACGAAACAAGTTCAGTTTTGCTTTTTGGCCTCTCCAACTTGTTTGCTATGTGATTTCGTTTTGCCAATTTGAGCTCAACTTTGAGCAGAGCTAAACCAATAAGCCATAGAGCTAAGCCTTCGGCAATCCTTTACTGTATAGAGTAGAGTGAATGTGTAATATGAAAAGCGAAGGAATTGCGTATGTGCAATATTTGATGATAGAGAGATTTTTGTGTGCAGAGGGTAGTTAGGCGAGCAGCTGCTAGCTGTAGATAGAGAGAGATAGAGTTAAATGAAATTATGATGAAGCAAATAGTATTAAATTAACTGAAAAGTTCATAAATTTCAAATAACTAAAATAACTTATTGAGGATTTTGCTGACTTGACCTGAGCTGATCTGTGTGTTAGACATAGACGATGTCTGCATCTATGCGTTCTCACTCACACTTGAAGAAAAAACTCAGAGAGTAAACGATTGTTGCGGTTCTTCAACGAGCTCTTCGTGATATGTTTCCTTTTGCTTTGCTTCGCTCTCATTGCCCACCCACCGTTAGGTTGAGTTAAACTCATTTGCGTCTGCATTAGTATGCGTGTTCGCTAAACAGAAGCATTGCGTACCTGCATTGAGTGTGTGCATGTGTATGTCCATGTGAGGAGCGTTTGCATTTGTATCATTTGCTCACTTACTCACTCTCAATAAGCGAAGGCCAATCGTGTCGCTACCTAAACGATGTTCGTTATACGAACGTCTCACGAAGAATTCAACTCAAGGCACTTAGCCGAAAACAAAAACGAAGCTAACCGAAGTCTGAGCGCGAGAGCGAGAAAGCACGATTCTTGCGGTTGATCTCGCCAACAGAGCGTAAATAATAAAAAAGTTAACTGTTTAAACTGAGCAATATTTTATGGAAAGTATGCTGCATGCAAACATATTTGAGCAGAGCTGTATATATATACCCGACTATATTCCCGAAAGGAATAAAGGTATACATATGTATATGGTTTATTGCAATGTCTGCATTGCTCTAAAAATTATTGTGTATGTATGTCTATTAGCTACATTTTTTTTTTTTTTTCATTTAATATAAAAAGTGAATTTAACAAAATTTATAATAATGTCAGTTCAGAAGTAAGCAAATGAAATAGCCGTAATGATTTTTTCGCTTGAAAAATATAAACAACAGATTTAGTTTACTATTCATTAACTTTGCTTGATTTGAACGGTAGATTAATGTGTTTAAATTTGTATACATATTTTTCTATAAACTATATATATATATATATATATATATATATAGATATATATATATATATATATATATATATATATATTTATATAGACAATATTTATAAGACACAAATTATTAATTAAAATTTTGATCGAAAATAATTAAATTAATATAGTAATAATAAAAATTAAATTAAAGTATTATATTACAATTTAGCTCATATTATTATATTGTAAAATTCATAGAATAAATTATATATAAATTGAATTTTCTAAGTATTTAGCAGAAAAATTTTAGCTTGAAATCAAAATTTAAAAAAAAATATATAAAAATATAGCTTATTTAAAATTTAAATTTCAAATGAAAATCAGAAAATATAAAAATATAATTTATTTTAAACTCAAATAAAAAAATATATTTTCAAAATATTGCTTAAATTTAATTTTCTCATTTAAGAGTAAGTGATAAATTCGCATCAAATATTTAGCTAGGGTATTTCATATGCCTTGCATCACAAATACTTAAACTTAATTTCATTTACTTGATTTATTTCCTTTAGTCAGCGCAGAGCAAACATGATTTCAACTTTAATTTCAATAGCTATGCACAAACACACACACACACACTCTCTCTCTCTCTCTCTCTCTTTCTCTCTGGTACTAAATTATTTTCCACGCTGTTTCATAGTTTAATTGGATTTTTGCTAACCAAATTTCGGTTTGCCTCTATCTCAATGCAGCTGCAGCTGCACTGCACACTAAAGTCGGTTCAAAAAGCTTCAAAAAGAGAGCTCGCATTTTCATTATTATTATTTTTGAGTGCTGACAATGAAAAACGGTCAAAAGCCATACACATACTCACACTCACACACACACACACACACTCGGAAGGCACTTTTAGTAGAGCAAAAGTCGAGGCCGAATAGCAGCGGCAACAGCGTCCAACATGGCGTATACGTAATTTGCATTACAATGAACCGACTGTAGCCACAACAACCGTTACACAGTTCTCACTCTCTCTCTCTCTCTCTCTCGCTCTCTCTATCCCTGAGCACCTCTCCAGCCCCCACACTACCTACACTCTCAAGTACTCATCACATCAGACTCCGTTCATAGCTGCAAGGTGTATAATTTTGATAGCGTCGCACAAAGCCCTTAAATGGGGTTGAGGGGATGGTTGGAATGCATTTGGTTGGGTAGAGGAGGGGGGGGGGATGGAATGCTACCTGCTTGTTATTATTGCTGTTACTGTTGAGGGGCTGGCCTGGCATACTGCATTTAAATTGAAATAACAATAATTGTTTGCTGCAGCCACAGGAGCCATGGACTCCACTTCTCTAACCGAGAGGTCTCTGTCTCCCTCCCTCTCTCTCTCTATCTCTCTTGCCCTCTCTCTCTTCATCTCAGCCATCAGATGTCGAGTGTCACTAACTGCCTGCTGCCCCCTTATTCCCCCCACAGGTGCACTTTAAATAACAGGCTCTTATCTAAACAATATATTTTACTCACTGTTCACTGTTGAGAAGCACTGGAAACTTTTGCAATTGCATGGGACAGGCAATTAAATAAATGTTTTCATGCAAATAATGCGAAAAGCATCTGAGAATTCAATGTCAAACTAAATATTCTATTATACGAGCAATCAAAATACTCGAAGTGAACTTTATGAAGTTAGCAAGCTAAATAAATATTATTGTGTGAGAAAATATTTTAAAGGGGAAACGAGTCGATATGTGAGCAGAGCAAAAGAATGAAGAATCGCAAGGGAAAAGAAGATATTAATTTTATATTGAGAGAGAGAGAGAGAGAGAGAGAGAGTAAGAAAGGCAAAGACAGTTAGAGTGAAACACGAAGAGTTTATCTAACTCTCTTTATCCAGAGATAGATTGAGATAGATAGATAGATAGATATATATATATAGAGAGATATATATATAGATAGATAGATAGATAGATAGAGAGAGATAGATAGAGCAAGACATATAGAAGAGATAGACACGGAAGGACAGATATATTGTTTAAAAAAAGAGAAAGAGACAGAGGAGAGACATGAGATACAATTAGACAAAGCAAAGGAAAATGAGAGTAAAGAAAAAGATCGAGAGTGAAAATAAGAGGCAGATATTATATATTTGACAAAGGACAAAAGAAGAAGAAGTATGGAGGAATGCAAAGGAGAAAGCGACAGATAGGTCAGCCCTATAGAGAGACAGACCGAGAAACTAGCAAAGATATGGAGAGAAAGATACAAAAATAAAAAGAGAGAGACAGAGAGAGAGGGAGTGAGAGAGAGATAGAGGGCGAGAGAGAAAATGATACAGAGAGACATAGAGACAGAGCGAGAGAGGGAGAGAGAGAGAGAAAGCGATAGATGAAAGATATTTCGTATAATCGTGATCAATAGATAAATATTACAAATTTCATTAGAGATAAAATATTTAAAAATACTAAAAATACTCTTCCTTTTAATAGGTATTAACAATGCATTATAAAAATACACAAAATATACCTAAAAATTCTCTGCCCAAACTTAATGCTGTTTACATATTACATACCAAATAGATATTATAAATAATTCCCTTAGAGATAAAAATCTTTAAAAATACTTAAAAAAAAACTCTTCCTTTACATATATGTAAGTACTTTAAGAAATGCATAAAATATCCCAAAAGAAATACTCTGCCTAGACTTAATGATGTTCACATATTTCATACCAAATAAACTTGTAATCATTACGAAAAATTAAATTAACACGGCGCATTTTTGCTGAATGAAACTTTCTTTCCTTTGTAGCCCTTACTTGCAGCCCGAGGCTGAGACAGCATCTTTTTTTTTTCACGCTCAGCATGAGACAGTGCCTGAAAATGTGATGCAGCCCAGTTTCGACAGCCATCACACGCACACACACACACACACACACGCATTGCTCGCTGGCAACTTTTACCACCTGCCAGCAGGTATAAAAAAAATAAAATAAAATGTACTTGGATGAAAACTTTTTAATTGCCATATGCTCTTAGAGCAACGCCCAAAAGGCTGCAGCTATGGGCGCGCTTTTATACGCTGTTATTTGCATAGCGAATGGGGTCGATTGGTTTTTGTAGGTGATATGGAATAATATGCAGCAAATGTATTTTAGAGAGTAGATAATGCAAAGTGTGAATGAGAGAGCTACATATCTGTGAGATCACAGTTTCTCAGAGAAAGTAGAGAGTATAAAGCGTGGAGTGTGTATGATGCAAACTTAGACAGAGTTAGCTCTATGCATCTTTAAAGAGATAGAGAGTGCAGAGTAAGCATAATTCTAGCAAAGTAAGAAATATGTCTGAGCTTTTTTAAGAGCGCTTTATAAAATACAGAACAATTTGAAGTCAGCTTGATGCAAATAGTAAATTTCCCTATACTCTTAACTTAGTGTAAAGGAATGTGAGGGGTCAAAGGGAACAAATAGGCATAGGGAATTTAAAGAGGGTCAAAGGGGACAGAGAGCATATTCTTAGTATAAGCAATCAAAGGAGCAAAAAGGAAATAATTAGTATTAGGAGTAAGTAGTATACTAATATTATTATTATATTATTATTATATATTATTATAAATTATTTTCTGAAAACTTGTTTTAGTACTTTTTTATTTATTTATATATTTTTATTAATTTTATTTATTGTATTCATTTTTATTTTATTTATAATTTTAATTTTATATTTATTTATTTTTTTTTTCTTATTTTATTGATTTTTTATTTTATTTAATTTTTTTTTTCCTATTAAACATTTTTTTTTTATTTTACTTATTTTATTTATTATATTATATTTATTTATTTTATATATTTTATTTACTTTAATTACTTCATTTATTTATATTTTTATATTTTTTATATATATTATTTTAAATTAATTTTTTTTCGCCCGACTTAATCTAAGTAATAAACAAATCAACACAATATAATATCAATAATAAAAACTCAATTGTCTACATCAGAACTTTTTAATTTGCCTACAAATAGGAATGTGGCAAAAGCAAGCAAATTAAATGCAACCGAGAGTATTTGCCAGTCAGGCATACCCCTCTAAAGCATTCTTATTATGTTTTTTGTTTCTTCTTTGTAATTAGTTGGCATAGCTGAGGCTGCAAATTATGCCATAATTATGCTTCAGGCGACGACCGCACTCAATGCATTTTACAAGTGCTTATGCACATATATATTTATATTTATATATACATATACATATACATATACATTAATTTAGCCAAGTAGTCGACGCTCTTTTGATTGGCCACAAAACGGTTGACCGAAACATGAAAAGTTGCTCAAAGTCAAGCCGCATACAAAACAATTGGCCAACAAGTTGTCGCCAGCAACTCGCCAAGTGTCCCCCGCAAAAATTTGTTGAAGCTGCATTCAATTTAAATACTGCCCCACAGCCGGAATGGTTTCAACCCCCTGAACCTCCCGCACAGTTGAGCTGCACGCGTAGAGGAACGCCTGGAATTGGGTCGGCCATTTGAGTGCATTTGCGAGTGCGCTGAAACGCTGGAAATTGGGAGAGAAAAAAAAAACACACTCAACGCGAGCTCGGCCCGACGAGCGACAATTACACAGAGCAGAATTCTGTCTTCTGCATTGCACTTTGCCCATTGTTTGTTTCGCTCGGGGATCGGAATCGGAACAAAAAGCGACATGAATGAAATTCGATGGGCTGGCGATTGATAAGCGCGCGGATGCGATGCTGTCACGGTGTGCTGTGATTGATGTAATGCTTGTCGATTAACAGCACCATTGGAAATAGATATTGTTTTCTGGCATAAATATTGTTTACATGGAAATATTGTAAAAATACTGAAATATGCTTAAAAAATGATGAAATGTTTAATGAACTTTTAGATTTTAAGAATTTATTTAGTATACCACATTTTCTGACATAAATATTGCTTAAATGGAAGTACTATAAAAATACTAAAAATACTGAAATGTGTATTGATTTCTTAGGTTTTAAGAATTTGCTTAATTGGTGATTTGTATTTCGAAGTATATGATGGGTATTCTCAGAATAAATTGAACGTTTTCTGTCATAAATATTGCCCAAATGAATATATTATTAAAATAGTGAATAATACTTTAAAGCGCCAAAAAGTAGATAAAATACTAAGATCAATGAGAATCACGTCAAAATACAATTATTTCATAAGCTACTCTAAAGAATCTGAGGTTATGAAAATTTACTTAATTGCAACTTGGTTTTACGTGGTATTTTATTTTAGAAAACAGATAAAATGCCATGTAATATACATATTTGTTATTAAATTGTTCTATAAACATTGCTAATTTTTCAAAAACTTAAATATAATACTTTGTATAAATAGTACATTCTGTATATATTTGTTTTTTTTTTTTATTTATATATTTTTTTTATTTATATTTTTTTATTCATTTATTTTTTTAAATTATATTTTTTAATTTTTTTGTTTTTATTAGAAAATTTACATATTCCTCCCAAAACTCCCCCAACTTTTATTTTTAGTTCAAAAATCTAATTTCTAATTTCTAATATTTAGCTTGTATTTGATATTAAAACAATATACTATAAAAATGTTCAATATTTCCAAAATCAAAATAACAAATCCTAAAAATAAATTAAATAGTTTCATGTATTTAATTTCTCTAATTTGTAAAATAGCCAATAATGTTTTGTTTTTTTTTTTTTTAATAAATCCCCAATTATATTTGAGTTTATGGTAAATAAACTAGAATTCGAAAATCTAACCCAAATATATTTTTTTAATACCCAATAGTATGTTAAATATAATATTTTAAAGAAAATAGAATTTACAATTCTAACCTGAATGTATTCTTCAATTGGGTATTTTCTTAAAATAAATATGCCTTTCTTTGTAAATAAAATAGAATTTAAAATTCTAGCTTGAATTTAAAAAATGAATTCAAGCTAGAATTTTATATTATTATATGAAAAATTTTCTTTTAAATAAAATAGCATTTTAATTTTTAACCTAAATGTATTTTTTAGATAAATAAACAAGCCTTTCTATTTGAATATATTGTAAATAAAATAGTTTTAAAAATTATAAAAAGCATTTATTGTTGAATATTTAGTACATTAATAGCTATGGTATTTTGTGTAAGCATCCATAGTATTTCTTTGCCCGCAACACTTTGCCTCAGACGCTTAACTAGATTAGAGAGGCCTCTTTGCATCGTTGCCTCTTTGCATCTTTGCATCTCTCTTGCCCCCCCATTAAGGATCCCATACAATCTGAGGCATCCACTGTGCCAGATGCTGCTTGAGGTCCATCTAATTGTCGTTTATGCGCACACTGCTAGACCCAGCAATTGTCAGCGCACTAACTGTAAATGATGTTGCCTCCAATGCCTCAATGCACACGACTCGCTGCAACTGGCAACTGGCGCCCACATATGATGTCGTTTGCGAGGCGTGTTTGGGGTTTGTTTTTGACAGGCGCGTTGGCACTAATGTCTTTTTCTTGCTCGTTTGTTTGCCACACTTACAGACAGACACACTAACACACACACACACACACACACACACACACACACACACACACTCGCACACACACACATTTACAATCACATTCAGTCACACATAAACTTGGTTTTGGCCTTTGGCACTTTGTCAATCGACAAACAAAACGAATTGCAACGACATCGTTGCCCTTTGGGGCCTCTAAGGCACTGGGGGCGTGGCAATAGGAATCGCTATCGACTGGCAACGACTCCAACCAACTCGGCATAGCATGCAAATGGTGGCAATCTCCACATATTGTCAGCTCACTCGCACCTGCAGCACGGCTTATGTATTCATGCGTACACGTTAGTTGCTTCCGCTAAAGTCCTGGCTATTGTTTTGATTGCTTGCAACTGCCAACAATGCTGCAAGCTATGCGGAGGCAACAAAAAAAAAAAAATGCAATGAAAAAAGATAACATTTATAAGGATATGCGTTTAAGCGCGTTGAGCGCTGGTTCACTCTGCAGTTACCTACGATTTGATGAAAAAAAGAGTTGTATTCAGATAGATATCTTTAACGGAAGACTATGAAAACTTGTAGACCAATCTAACTAGACATATTGAAAATGTTGCAGAAAAGTTTCTTTAATGAAGAAGTATGAGAATAACAGATATTATATATAAAGTAGAAAACAATATAAGAATATATAAAAGTTATTCATTGGAGGTTTTGTACAAATTTCAAGAACTTAGTTTTTGTTTTTAATCTTCTTTTTAAATTAATTAATTGAAATTTATTTATTATTATTATTATTTTATTTTTTTATTATAGAAGAAATTATTAAACATGCATAAGAATCATGGATTAAAAAAATATATATGCAATCAATTTACACAAAAAAAAATAAAATAAATAAAAAAAAATAATAATAATAATAAAAATAAATAATAAATTAAAAAAGAAAAAAAAATAATTTCTCATTCTTAATTTAAATTTGCTCATTTTATGAAGGAGCAAAATAAAGTTTTACGAAATGGTTATTAAAATAAATATAATTGCTTAAAAAAATATATATTCAATAAATTTTCAAAAATATGAATAAAATAATTATATTCCATAAAAAAAGGTTAAAATAGTTTCTTTTCAATTGAGATATTTAAATATTATACTCTATACAATTATTTCCCATAAAATAGGTTAAATTATAAACTTTTTAACTAAGATATTTAAATATTATATACAAAATTTTAATTGATATTAGAAATGGAAAATATCTTTTTAAAAAAATTAATTTGCAAATTAATAACTTAATATTTCATGAATGAGCAAAAAACGATTTAAAAATTGTATAAAACATATATATAAATCCTAATAAATAAGTATTAAATATATAAATAATAAAATTAATTATTAAATTAATTCAATTAAATATTTAATTTAACGATAACGAAGGGAAACTTGAAAAAAATTTTCTAATATTATATATCTTAAATGTTAAAATGTTAAGATTATATAAATTATATTTATTTAACTTTTAAATTATTTAAGTAATAATTTTATTAAAATATTGTAAATATATTTTAAACATATTTAAAATATTTTTAGATTTGAATTATATTTTAATAATAAAAATATATATTTTAAATGTTAAAATGTAAATCTTTAAAATTATATAAATTTTATTTATTTAAATTTTAAATTATTTAAATTATAAATTATAATTTTATTAAAATATTGTAAATATATTTTAAACATATTTACAATTTTTTTAGCTTTGAATTATATTTTAATAATAAAAATATATATTTTAAATGTTAAAATGTAAATCTTTAAAATTATATACATTTTATTTATTTAAATTTTAAATTATTTAAATTATAAATTATAATTTTATTAAAATATTGTAAATATATTTTAAACATATTTACAATTTTTTATTATTTTTATTTTAATAATAAAAATTTGCAATAATTTTATGTAAGAGGAAACACAATTTTAACAATTAAAAAATATTTTATAGTATAATTTGTTTGTTTCATTCCATTTATTAAGATGCTCAATGCAAAGTTTTTGTTCTGGCAAAATTTCTTTGTATGCAAAAAGATGCAAAATGCAGATGCCACGCACAACGATGCCACAAAATCCCACTTTATGCAACACACTCGAAAAAGCTCTGGGCTATATACAGAGTGCATGTGTGTGTGTGTGTGTGAGTGTGCTGCATTCAAAAGAATCTGAGGCTGGGTTGACCCCCAGCTGCTAGCTGCTGGCTGTAGGTGTTCGTATGTGCGGCTGACCATTTATGAATATTTACGAGTGTGCAACATGCAGAGGCGCCTAGGGCCGTGCAGCGCCAACTTCTAATGGCATTAAAAGAACGTGCCCAAGTCGAGCCGGGAGCGCACAGGCACAGTGTGACAAATGTATGTAATGTGATGAAAATAATAACATCAAATCTCTACAACTCTACACGTTGAAATCAAGGCAACTTGTCGAGCATTTGAATATATATAACATATATAAATATATATATTTCTAAAAAAAAAAAAAGAACATTACACTAAAAATGGAAAAATGTCCTTGCGTGGGCGTCTTGAATCCCGTGCCAATCTATCAGAAGCTGATGGTGGAAAATCTAACCGTTATACGTCCACCAATACTCAAGATCTACTATTGGGAAAGTTTCGATATAACTGGGTAAGAAATTATATCTTGATTGAAAGTTCTTCACGAATCTCTCAACACCCTCAACACAGCCTGAACAAGAAACTGCGCTCGAATAAACGTGAATTCGAGCATATTCTGGCCATTCCCTTGCGCCAGATACAGAGCCATCCCATGAAGATCATCTTCTGGATGCGCAACATGTCCGGTAAGCCATTGGAGCTGAAACTGAAACGCATCCAGAACTGCCAATGCCAGCCATTGCCGACACGCGTCGGCTTCAATCAGTTCCGTCAGCTCTTCCACTGTCCACATCGTCGGCTCATACACGTCAGCCAGGAGCTGCTCAACTTGAAGCCGGACGAGGTGCTGCCCATCTCGGTGACCGCTCACTTCTTTCTCTATGGCGAACATTATCTGACCTATGAGATCTAGTGAGTATTACGTCAAGGTTTCTCTCATCTGTTCCAAGTCCCTACTCTCTCTCTCTCTCTCTCTCGATTAGCACAAATGATGATCGCAAATTTATTTGGAGTTTTAAGCTGGAAGTCACAGCCTTTTGTCCGGAACGCTGTCTGCTTACCAAAGAACTATTGCCCGTTAATATTAGAAACTTTCGTCATGTCACTCAACCGATTTGGGTACAGAACATAACAATGTCAAATCTCGCATTCAGTTTTGCTGCACGCGATCGCAGCTTCAAGCTGCTCAACTCGAGTCTGGCTGTGCCCAGACAGAGCGTTTGGCCTCTGCTCGTTGATTACAGACCCCTGGACTATGAGAACGAGGTAAGCTCTTGAGTATGAGTGAAATAGAGTTAGGAAATATACGTATACATATATGTATAACTGAAAATGAGAGTATACATATATCCGAATAACATCTCTAAGGGAAATTAAGTTTTTTAATAAGCTCAATGAGAGAAAGCATTAAGCATGAGGTAAGTTTTTGGAAACAATCGGGATTTATGATAATTGTCAATGTATGAGGTAGGAAAATAGGAGTATATATATGTGGGGTATTATATCTCTAGACTAAAGAGGTTTTTAAGGCAATTAATTAAGAGTAATTAATTAAGAGGTAAGCTTCTGGTAATCATTAATCGAGAATGCTTAGAGAAATTTAGAGAAAGAAAGAGATATCTCGCAGCACACATGCAGCAATGAAAAGAACTGTTAGGGAAGAGCTAAAGTAAACACTTGAAGAATAATTATCAATGATTGAGATGGGAAAATGAAAGTATAGTTAAGAATTATTTCTCTAAGTAGAGCCTAATACTTTGCTAAACACAATGAACTATGAGTATATTAAGAAAATGTTATACGAAATAAGTTAAGCTCTTGGCAATCGACAATAATAATTAAAAATAAAAATATTTATTATTTTTTAATTTTTTTTTATTATATTCGAATTCTCAATAATTAAGTTCAGAATATAGGAATCTATATCCCCAGGAAAGTTCAGCTAGATTTAACCATTAATGAAAGAACGATCTCTAAGCACAGATCCAAGAGGGATAAGAATTAAGGCATGAGTTAAACTCTTGACAATCCAAAATTGGCATTACAGAGGATTGTTAAGATTTAAGGTAGCAAAATGACAATAGAGCTAAGTTTTTAGTAGACAACATTCTACACTTTCAAGTAAAAATGTATAAAGAAGTTTGAGGTTAGTTTTCCATATTAAACATAGACCAGATTAGCAAAAAGTTATTTAAAAGAGAGTGAAGTGCCCTTATTAGTTAGGTTCGCAAAGTTAGCTGCCTTACTCTCTTTAAAAAGTCATAAATTGTCTCAAAACTCTCGAAGATCTTCAAGCTCAACTCCAAGTTTACCAAACCAAAGAGAAAACTTGATGGACTGATAGATGGCTGATCAAAATTCATTAAAGGAGAAGGCTAGCAGAGTAAATCGTTGCTTAAGGTAAATCTAGATTTGAATGAAGCTAAGGAAGTGCAAAAATCCCTTAAGCCAGGCTAAATAAAGGGAATAACAAAGAATCTCTTAGACTTATTAAAATTAAAGACAATTTAGCTAGGCTTAATGATCTTTGATCTCTACTGTCACTCAATCAAAACTCCCTTCCCATATTCCATCTCCTGCTCCATCAATAGGTAGAAATAATGCTATCATATGAGAATGTCAAGGCACGCTATAAGATCAAGGCACGCGGCGCACTCACAGATGAGCATGAGGTAACTGATATGCCGCTCAAGGATAGAGAATCTGCCGACTATCTTTATGTTATATATCCGAATCGCCTGAGCTTTGAGCTGTGCATCCGCGAGAGTCGCACTCAGCTCATCAATTTACACAACTATGGACAAAAGTGCATGGAATTTCGTTGGCAGAAGTGAGCGATCGATAAGTTTATCGAATTTCCGATTCATTCAATTTCAAATCATTCTCTCCCATAGCTACATCATCAGCGATTTCTTTGCTGTCACTTTCGAGCCGTCCACATTCCGTTTGAAGGGTCATCATTCGAAGCTCTGCGAGATTAAGGTGGCCGTCTACGAGCGTCTGGTCTTCTTTCGTCGCATACCCATTGTGCTGGAGGTGCATCGTGTGCTAGATACCGCCACTCAAATAGCCAAAGCCGAGTTGGCCGAAGTCGAGTCCATTGATGATCCCAAGTGGAAGGAGGATAGCTATGTGGAGCACGTTTTTCTGCATCTCAATATACGTGTGCATATGTCCAGTCGCGAGGAACGAGATGATGATAATATCATTGAAGTCGATGGCACCTGTGCGCCCTGCGGCGGCATCGGTCTGGATCCAGGCGCTGCCGGTGATGCTTCACCCGTGGAGCGGCTAACGGAGGCAGAGAAGAAACAAAAGGAACGCGAGGAGGTGGTCAAGCGTTTGTCCATGAAACGTAAACTGAATGCCAACGAGGTGATCGAACTGAGCATGGCCATCGATCATCGTGTGACCATATTCGAGAAACTCTTTTGGAAATTCCTATCCAAATCGAATTTCATGCGTATTCCGGCGGAAAGGACACGTAATAAATTTAGCAAGACCTACGATGATGTGGTCATGGTAGATTCGATGCATACCGCGTTCTCTAATACCAGTCCGCATGTGGATCACAAGTGAGTGGTTCACAACGAACTAGTTTCAAATATTCATTAATTGAATATTCTCTCACTCTCTCACTCTCGCTCTCTCACTCTCTCTCTTTTAGCACCATCTTGTCCGTTCTCAGTCGTCTGATGGTGGAGGCTCTTAATGATTTGGGCAAGAATTGGATATTTATACCATCCGAGTTCTATGAACGTGATCCCTAAACTTGAATTGCACTTTAAATGTACAACTATGCCAGCCATATTACATAACCTCAAAGCTCATTGCGTTGCACACTTTGCGGCAGCCATTCGAACTGTCCACATGCCGCATGCCACCGAAATTTATGTAAGATTTCGCACACAGCTTTTAACAGAACTCACACCCCGCAACCCCGCAACCCAACAACAACCAAACCCAACCCAAGCTCACAATTTATGTTGCCGCCTAAAAGCTTCCATTGCAGCAAGGCAACGACAGCAGAAATGGTTAGAGCAGAGCAGAGCAGAGCATATGCAGGCAGGATTTTCAGCTAACTTGAACAATTTGACAGCCACTTTATTTGTGCATTTTGGCAACATTACTTTAAACGAGACTTTAAAGTGAAAACAGTCCCTACAAGTGCTTTCATCATTCCATATCTGTCCAATTCCTCTTGACTACACAGAGATTATTTAAATTGAGAGACAAAGAGAAGTCAATTTACATATTTAGTATTGCATAGCTGCAATTTTTGTGGTAAATTTCTCATGGTAAATAATTTACATATAAAGAGAAAATACACAAAATTACATAAGAAAAGTTAGAATAGAGATGAGATTTTAGACTGAAGCTAAAACAATTTATAATATAATTTCAATTAAAATTTTTCTTTTTCCTAGCTCATCTATTTAATGCAAGTGCAGCGATTGCACTCCCTGTATAACATTAATTTATAATATTTTAAGAGCTAGAATATACATAGTATATTTAAATACTTCTAGAATTTTTCTTGGATTCTTCTTAACTCAACTTTCTCATCGGCTCACACGCACAAAATTATTCCACATTTCATGCAATATGGAATAAAATATAAGTGGAATGAATTTTGAGCTTATTTCATATATATATATATATATATATATATATATATATATATATATATATATATATATATATATAGTTTATCATATAGATTAGCTCAAATGATTTCGATTGTGTAAGAGAATAGGTAAATATATTCTAAAGAAAAAATTGCTATTAGCATATATATTTTAGAGGAGCTTCATAAACCAAACTCGAACTCAATATAATAAATCGCATGAGACTGTACTGTAAGTGCATGAAACTCAATATCCAGATTTAATTATTATTATTAATGAATAACAAAAATCTGAACTGCTATCGGACTATCTACTATATAGCTTGCGATAATATTATGCACTGAATTATTATTTATAAATTATTCATAACAAGAAATAAACAAAGCTCAAACGACTATACAAAACTGGTTTAAATTTCCGAAATGCCAAAAGTGCGTTATGTGTCTTATATCATATATTGATCATGATCATATGATATATCATTATATCCCATTGATCATGACTCTTATATCATGATTGATATGATATCATGTTTAACGATTGGGAATAGATTAAGTCTAACTCTTAAAAATTAAAAATATTGGAATATTTGACTTATTTTCTATATATATTTATTTAACTCTTCTATCCTAACTATAGAATTTCAATGTCACTTTATCAAGCGTATGTCTGACTATCGAATCTCAGGGTCATTTCTTTAGGTTTTATATTAAATTGCTTTCATCTTGATTTCCTTTCATTATAATGTTGAATTAATGTTTTCGTATACGTGTTAATTTATAAATGTGCAAATATTTCTGTTATATTATTTATGCAATATCATTTTAAAAAATAATCTTTAATTTAAGCTGTGCTTAGATCCAACAAAAATTTGAGTAAACGTTTATACTGATTTGAGTTCATATCATTTCACGCATTAACATTTAGTCAAAGATTCAGATACCCTAATGCAATTATATTCTTTTCATTTGCTGAAAGACTATAATACTTAATCATATATTCATAATTGTTTCTTACGAAAACTCAAATATTTTTAAGTTTAATAGAAAATAATAGTTTTAATAGAAAAGTTAAAAAAAAAAACGATAATTTTCTATTCGATTTTTCCATTTTGGAAATTAAATTATTTTAGAAAATTAAAAAAAAAACTTCCAAATAATTTTCGATTCGATTCTAGAAAATTAAAAAAAAAAAGTCCAATAATTTTCTATTCGATTCTTCCTATTTGGGGTTTTTTAAACATTTTTGAGTTAATAGAAAATTTAAAAAAATCTTTCCAATAATTTTCTATTCTTATGAAAACCCAAACACTTTCGAGTTAAAAAATAAACTTTCTATAATTTTTCTATTAATTAGAAAATAATTTTAATATTGCATCTTCTCTATATACATATAGTATATATTATTATAAATAACTTAACTTCTCTAAGCTTTACCTTACCTTAACCGCGACTTACTCGAGTTGAGCTCCTAGAACTAGTTCCATCTATTATTTTTATATGGTTCCTTGAGACAATTTAAAAATTTAGCAAAATTTGTTTTTAAACACATCATTTCATAGCTTTATTGAATAAATTGTTGTTGTTGTTGTTGTTGTTTCCTTCATTGTGTGTTTCGTGTGAGTGTTTTTGTTGTAAATTCTCAGAGTAATCCATAATGAAGTTTAATTGATTCTTAATAAATCTTGCACAGAGTATACCATAAATATGCTATATAAATTTGTTTCATTTTTTTTTTTTTTTTTTTTTTTTGTCAATATTATATTATATTTTCTTTCTTTGTTTTTTTGCGGTTTAAGTTTTAATTGAATAAAAATTTGAAGAAAATTGTTTAAGGAGCATGTGTTGAGTGTGTCCAGGGTGTGTGTGTGTGTGTGTGTGTGGAGTGTTGTTGGGCGTGGCAATAAATCCAGCGCCCATACATACATATATATATATATATATATATATATATATATACGAGAGAATTTGACAGTAATTCAATAGATAAATATGCACTTTGTAATTAAATTGGAATAATTGTTTGTTTGTTTGTTTGTTTGTTGTTTCTGTTGTTATCTGAGATGATTAAGTTAAATATTTGCTACTACAATACGATACGGTCCACCAATATTTTGACTATGTTTTATAACGACGAGAAAAAAACGTTTGCATAGTTTACACATATATATAATAATATTCACATATATATATATATATATATATACACACACACACATACATATATATGCATGTATATATATATATATATATATATATATATATGTACATATATCTGGCATAATTAGTATGTTTGTGTTCAAGTACTATACGTAAGCTAAACCATAGACGATAATACGAAATAATTGCAATTGATTAAATTATGCAAATGGTTGAGCTTGAGCCTAAGCTGGAGATGGAACCAAAGGATCGCTTCACTCAATCAATCAATCAATTAATCAATCAATCGTTTTAAGCTGTTTGTCGATTTGCATTTAACAAGAGTGCTTAAAATTAGTATCTTTGACTAAGTTGGTTTTACTTTTCGACTAAGTTTTGGTTTATACATAATTCATTTAATATATATTCATTTCTTTTTGGTTTTCTTATATATATTTTTTTTTTAAGATTTTCCTTTTTTTTTAATTATTTTTTTATTTAACATTTAATGCAAACATATAGAGAGAAAGAGAACTTGTTTACTTTACTGATGACATGCACTACGAAATTTTTATTGGATAGTTTATATGTTTTATTTGTATTTTGTTTTTTTTTTTTAGTTTGTTTGTTTTATTTGTAATAAATTGTTTGCAAATCTTTAGACCAAAATACTTGTGTGTAGGAAGAAGAAGCTTAACTTTGCGTAAACAACAAAAAATGAAAATATCTTGAAAGTATTGAAATAACTGTGGAAATATATATGTATATATAGTTATATAAGTTTTAGAATTCGTTGAGCAAAATTTGTAGAAATATCAAGAGATGGCGAAAATAAAGAGCCTTAGCTTTTCTCAATTTCTAGGAGGGTTTTTTTTTTTAAAGCCTTGGCTAAAAATTAAATTTTTTTTAAATATTTTCGAAACAGTTTTGGGGAGGATTTTTGGTTTTTTTTTTCGATATTGTTTTTTATGTCTGTGCGAATAGTTCTTAAATCAACAACTAGTGTCAGTTCAGTTTTTGTTCAACTATGCCTAGAAGCCTATTTAATTAATTTATAGCACATCATTTTTAAATACCTAGAACATTACCCACAGATGAGTGTTTAACTAGTTAAAGAGTTTTAGAGCTGTGTGTGTGTGTGTGTGTGTGTGTGTCTGTGTGAGTTACTGTGTATCAAGAGAGAGACATTTAAAGAGAGCGCTATGCAGACGTATCGGAACCAGTTCCATAATTCCAGTTCCGCCTGCAGAGCATTGCACAACCTTTCTTGGGTTTCAAACGCGAATATGCCTCGAAACGACAAACGAAAAACCAGACGACAATTAAAGATCGTCAGATCCTTGATTCTATACGTAACTGTATGTGTGTTATCCCTAGATATCCTTATAATTCTGTTTCTGGTGTAAAAGTATAAAAGTGTACCATATTCATCATTCATTCAATCGTATTTATCTTCTTCTTCTTCTTCTTCATTATCATACTTTTGTTTTTGTTTGGTTTTACAGTTAAAATTTGTGGTAACTTTTCGTATCTTTGCTTTAAATAGATTTCATCAACATATTTTTCTCGTCTTCTTCTTATTCGATTTTATTTTTATTTTTTTTTTTTTTTCAAGATATGCGCTTTGTTTTCGGTTTCTATTTTTAATCGTTTTCAATCTTTAAATGTTAACATTATTGCGTTTCTTTGCTTTCCATTTTCTCGTGTAAAAATTATGAAGTTGCTCGTTTTTCAGTTTTCCTCTTTGCTTGCTTTCCCATATATTTTTTGTTAATTGTTTTGGTTTTATTTTTAGTCTTGTTTGCATTAGTTTAACTTTTTCTTTTTTGTTTCTTTTTCATTTGTTATCAGAGTTTTTGCATTACGTATTCTTACTCTTTTTTGTTGGTTTTCTTTTCATTCTTTTTTTTGTATATTATTGTGCGGTGTATTTGTTCGTTACCAATACCGTTAAGTATAATATATATATATATTTATATATAATATGTATATATAATATAATATATTGTATATATAGTATTCATGTATATGTTTAAATTTTTAAAATACTTTCTTGGTTTTTTTTTTTATATATATATATTAATGTTTTTTTTTTTTTGGGTTTTGTTCATTCGGTATTTTATTTATAAAACATTTTCGTCTTAAAAAATGTATATAATCGATTGCTTTTTGTTGTTCTTCTATTTGTTGCTGTTTGTTTTTTTTTTTTTCTATGTTAATAATAATTGCATTACGCATTCTGTTTTCCCTTTTTCCCAATCCAATTGGCAACTGCACAAAAAAAATGTGAGCGCCAGATTAGTAAAAAAAGGTTTTTTGTTTTTGGTGTTTTCTTCTTATAGTTTTCTTTTCAACTTTCTACAAAGTTTTTTTTTTTTGTTTTGTTTCATTTTGGAAGGTTTTGTTCTTATAAATCGCATAAAAGCAACCAGTTTTTCTTCATCTTGTTTTTCTTTTTTTTTTTTAAGTTTCAGTCAAGCATTTGCGCATGAAGTGTCTCAAGTGATTCGAATGAATGAAATATTCGAGTTCCGGATGATTTGAATGATTCGATTGTTTCACTTGCCTTTCATGTGGAAATAAGCCATTGAGCTCTACAAATATTGCGCCTATGCGCACTACACACACACATACATACTTAATAATCGTAATCGTAATCGTAATCGTAAATATACATACATATCATTTGCTTGTTAATATTTGAATTATTATTATTATTCTTTTTTCTTTTTTTTTTTAATATTTGCAATAAATTTACTTGACGTATACATGAAAGTGTTTTTTGTTTGTGATTTATGTCATGAGTTAATATGCATTTATAATAATTTCTTCTGGTATGTATGTATATGTATAAACATTTAAAATTTGCAATACACAACATCAATATATTGTTAATCATATATAATATAATATTTTTTTTTTATTTTTATTTTCTTTGTGTTTAGTTATAGATTTTATATAGAGTTAATTCATATATATATATATATATATATATATATATATATATATATAGCATAGTTTAATGTGTTTTAACATTGCGAATTGTTAAAGGACTTGACGACTCGGGTTTGAAAACGAAAATCAAATAATGTCTATGGATAAGAAAATGTTTCCCAATTCCCGATTTGATTTTATGAATGAATGCAAAAGAAGAGTTTCTCAAACAAAAAATTTGATAACAAGAGTTTCATTTCATATATAAATATATGTATATATTAATATAATTTGTTTTACTAGTATATTGAACTAGGTTTGCAAGGAAATCTCTCAAGCACCATGTTTTCGTGTTATATAGAACTTTGATCATACTTTCTCTCATGCTATCTCGCGTCTGGCCTCACTCTATCTATTTTTTTTTTAAATGCATCTATATCATTTGTCGAAACATTCATTCGTTCGTTTTAGTTAAATCTGTTTTTTTTTTTCACTCTGCTTTTAAGAATTCATTTTCATCGGCTTTTTTTTTACTTTTAATTTGGCAATTTGTTTTCAATATATATATTTTTTTTATTTTGTTAATTGTTTGTTCCATTATTATTGCTGTTTGGTTTTGGTTTTAGGGTTGAAACAAATTCGTTTTGCTGAAACGCATTTTGTCAATATTTTTTTTTACGTATTTTCACTTCTTTTGTTTTTTTAGTTTTAGGCTAAGAATTTTTTGTTGTAGAGATTTTTCTAGGACTTTTTCAATTTTTCGAATGGCGTGCATAGATATTTTTTAGCTGGTTTTTGTTAGTTTTTGTTTCAAAATTATGCTTTGTTTATTATTTTTATTTTTATTTTTATTTTTTTAAAATGATATTTAGTTATTTGGTTTTTATTTTGTCTTTAGTTTGCTTTATAGCTTTAAATTTTTCTTAAACATTTATTCGTTGTATTCGAAAAATTCTCTGTATTTAATTTTTAGCTCTTATTTTGTTTTTATAGATTTTATAGATTTTGTAATTTGTTCGTTCTTTGCTCAATTGCACATTCGATTTCTTTTTGCTGCTCGTCAGATTAGATTCAGTTAAAGTCGTTAACATAGTTAGGAATTGGATAAGTTTTTTCAACACATGACAATGATTATTGGATGATATTTTGTGAATTGAATAATTAAAATTTGTTGGAATAAAAAATGTGCATATATGTATATACATATACAAATATATATATTTAGTATACACTTTATTTTAAGCAAGAGTTACACACATACATATATATATATATATATATATATATATATATATATATATATCAATAAACACATGTCGTACCGCAAATGCTTTCAAACATATGCCAAACGTTGCCATTTCATTCAGTTCTGTTTCATTTTATTCATGTTTTTTTTTACAATTATCATTAAGCTTAAATATTTCATTTAATTTCTTTGTCAATTTTTTTTTTTTTTTTTTGGTTTGGCTTTTTTTCAGATTTCATTCTGCCAAAGCGTTTAAAGTATTTCTAGAATATAGTTTTCATTTCAAACAAAAACTTAACCATAAATTGATTTTATTTTTATTTTTTCTTTTCTCTTTTTTTTTAGCGACTAGAAATTTGCTATTTATGGCAAATGAATCAAGGATAAGCAAATATTAAATGAAGATAATTTTGTTTGTTTCAGAAAAAATAAAAATAAAAAAATATTGAATTAAATTATATAGATATGTATATAAAATGTAGTTAAAATTTTGAATCTAACAAAATGTTTCAAAATGTTTTGTAAACTAAAAAAAATTTTTTTTTTAAATAAATAAATTTAAAAAAATTAAAAATAAAATAATAAATAAAAAAAAAATTAAGCATGAACAATTTTTGTTCTTTTCTGCATATGTTTAACTTAAATGTAATACAAAAAATATACTTTAGTAAAAGTAAATATTTTCAAATAAAATTTTCATATATAAAGTAATTAATAGATTTGAAAAATAATTAAAATTAAATAATCCAAACCAACAAATTAATGGTTGAAAAATGTAAAATGGGCATTTACCAGACGGCGCATATCAGCTTCAATTAGAAAAACCAATTTGACCAAGATGGCATAAATGATGATTGATAGTTGTTGTTGTTGTTGTTGTTATGGTTGTTGTTGTTGTTGTTGTGGTTGTTGTTGTTCTTGTTATGGCTATGATTGCTCTTGTTGCCAACTGTTGCTGCTGCGCTGCTCAACGTTGAGCCGTTTGCAGCATTTCGTGAACCGCTGGCTGCATTGTTGCTGCTGCTGTTGTTGTTGTTGTTGTTGTAATTGCTGTTGCTATAGTTGTGATTGCTGCTGCTGCTGCTGCTGTTATAGTTGTGGTTGCTGTTGTTATGTGTATTGGGCGTGGCAGCAGAGCCACCTCCAGCAGCACTATTAGCCACATTCGTAAGGAACTGGGCAAATTCCTGCTGCAGCTGCAGCTGCTGTTGCAGCAATTCGAAATGATTTTGTGGCTTATTGTAGATGAATTTCGTAGAGGTTTTCAAGATGTTGCTGTTGCTAGTTGAACTGGCGCTGCTTTCACCATGGGGCGTGGCATGGGAGGAGGTGCTCTTGTTGTTGTTGCTTGTAGATGTTATGTTGTTGTTGCTGTTGCTGTTTGTGGGCGGTTTGCTGTGACGATTGTTCGCTGTAGATGTTGTTGAATTCGATTTTGTTGTTGTTGTTGTCAGCGAATGTTTGTTGTTGTTGTTGCTTGAAGTTGTCTGCTGTTTCTGTTTGTTGTTGTTGTTGTTGTGCTGTCTGCTGTGATTAGCATATTTGCCAAATGTATGGGCCTTGTTGTTGTTGTTGTTGATGATGTGATTGTTGTAATTGATGTTGTTATTGTTGTTGTTGTTGTTGTGGTTGCTATGATTTAGCACCAAACTATTGGCAGCTAACGCCGCTGCCGCCGCATTGGCATTTACAACAGCAGCCAACTTGGTTAATAATTACGTTTGCTTATTTTTGTTTGTCTTGAAGCTAACTTGAAGTACCCGATTTCCAAGAGTATAGCCATTGAGCGATTGTATAGCGAGCACCGCCTCCTCATAATTGGTCATGGTGACAAATCCAAAGCCTTTGCATTTGTTGCTCTGCAAATCACGTATTACCTGTAAAGCATTAGCATTAACAAAGCTTATTGAAATTAATTGTGAGACGCACCTTCACAGACTGCACGGCTCCAAATGGACCAAACAGCTGCCAGAGCACATTCTCCTCGGTTTCGGGCGCCAGATTATAAACGAAAATGCACCAGCCGGAGCTAGTTATGGTATTGCCCTGTATCATGCCATTGGTAATTAAATCACTGGTGAGCGGCGAATAGCGTGAGATCACAGAGCTGCGAATAGAGAGAGAGAAGGAAGGAAAATTAAATTAGCAAAGAGTTGATTTTAAGTAAGAGAAGCTTATGGAAAAGGGAAATTGTCTCTGGGAAATTTAATATAGCCTTTTGAAAGGAAGGGAAATTAAATTAGCTAAGAGTTTTTATATAAGAGAGGCTTATAGAAAAGGGAAATCGTCGCTGGGAAATTTAATAATGCCTCTTGCTATACTCTTGTCAACTTTGAGAAAATTTATTACCTACTTGACTTCTCACAGTCCCTATATTAATTATCTTGTACTACTTGACTTTAGGTTTATCTGTTTTCTTAAGCTAACACTAATTTCTTTCTGCTTTATACATAAGCTTCATATGAATTTCTCTTCTTAAAACAAATCCATCTCGATTTACGACGAGACTTTTACCTACCTTGATCTAGCTACGAAATTTAGACATAATCAAATTATTTTTAAATGATAATTAAATAAATTAATTATTTAAAAATAATAATAAATTAAATAATTAAAATAGTTTTAATTATTTTAAAATAATTATTAAATAATTAAAATAATATTAAATTTTTTTAAATAAGATTTAAATTAATTTGATAATAATTAATCAAAAAATTAATTAAAAAATAATAATTCAAAATTTAAAATAGTTTTAATTATTTAAAAATAATATTTAAATAATTAAAATAATATTAATTATTTTAAAATAATATATTAATTATTTTGATATACTGCAGAGAGCAGTGCGTCAATAAAGTTGTAAGAGCATGCATGTTAGCTGACTCTCATCAACTCTCAATTATGCTTTCCTTGTACATTGTAATTAAATCACTTTAAATTTCAAACTCAAGGCGATCAGTCGTACTTGAGTTCTTTGAGAGAGAAGTCGTAAATTTCTAATTCCAGATTCTATTTATACTCGCTGGGCAGAAGCAGCAAATTTTAGTATAATTACTATCCTTACATTAACGCCTCATATTTCCAAATATTAACAATATAAAAATTGAATTAAAAAAAAGAAAATTAGTTAAGAATAAATTGAATAAAAAAAAATAAGAAACTGTACTATTAATAAATAATACAAAAAATTCTAACTAATATTAATAAATAATAAAAAAAATTCTAAGTAATATTAATAAATAATAAAATAATATTTTAAGTATAGATTATCTTTAATCTTTTGTTATCCATTATAAGTAATACTAACAGTGAACTCGTTAATAAAATATACAAATTTAATGAATAAAATATTATATATATATTATTTTTAAAGACAGTTTACCTAGTTCACTGAGATATCTTTTAAAAAGAATTGTTTAAGTTATAAAAAAAAAAATTACAAATTCTAATCCAAATTCTACTTGTAGTGCCTAAATTTATCTCACTAATATTCACTTAAATATCTAAACTTCAACTCCATTTAACGTGACACAGCCTTAATAAAAATCTAAGGTCAATCTCAATATTCTAGCCTTAACATCCTCTCTCTCTATTTAATTTATCATCTTCACAATGAACTGCTTCATTACTTGCTCAGCTAACCTGTAACGGCCGGCGTTGGGATGAATGGCAGCAGCAGCGGCTGCCGCTGCAGCACCGGCGGCTGCATTTGCTGGGAAAGCGCGTCCGCCGCGCGTATTCTGTGGCGCAATGTAGGCGGCCAGCGGTTGCATGCTGTTCTTGTTGCTGCTGGGATTGTTGGCAAACTTAACGGTTATCGGTTCGGTGGAATTTTTCGGTGTGGTGCCGTTTAGCTCCTTGATGGCGCGATCAGCCTCGAAGCGCTGATCGAAGCGTATAAAGCCAACGCCCTTGGAGAGACCTAAGCGAAAAATAAATATGATTTAATTAGAAAAAAATATATATATAATATATTTCTTAACAAAATTCAGTTATCACAGCTAGCACAATGAGGCAGATGAATTGACAGCATTCTGATAGCCAGCGAAAACAAAACTGAGCAAAAATATCAAAGAAATAAAATATTGTAGATAAAAATATAATTTATACATACTATCTAGGTGCTCAACATGCAATTCTATGTGGTGCGGGTATTTTGTCGTTGGTAATTGTTTTAGGTAAGGAAAAAAAAAGAAGTAATATGCATTAGTACAAAAAATAACATTTAAAAAAAAATAAAAAATGGTTAAAGATAAAACATGAAGAATTATAATAAGAATATTAAAAGTAGAATATAATAATAATAATATAAAATATATAAATATATTACATGCTCGAATAGTAAATACTCTGTACACTATAAACAGGATTATTATTGGTTTAGCCCATAAAGATGTGTCTAGGAATATTTGATAGACTTTTAATTTGAAACTGGCTCTTTTTATATTATACAACTTGAACTCGGGAAATTTTTAAATATTTGTATTTACAAAAATTTACGCATGTAAATATTTTTCTAACCTTTAATTTAACTTTTTACATATTAAAATAGTAAATTTATCTAATTGTTAACAATTTTATAAAAACATTTTTTACACCTATTTTTAAGATTTCAATTCATTTTAATTCACCCTGAACTAAAATAAATAAAATAAAATAAATAAATAAATAAAATAAAATAATATAATAAAAATTAGAATAAAAAATAAACAACAAAAAATAAATAAATAAAAAATGAAACAAGTAAATAAAATAATAATTTACAATACAAATTTAAAAAAATAAATAAACAAAAAACAAAATTAGTAAAGATTAAATTTATTTAAACATTTATATGCAATATGTATAATTTTATAAACAGGATTATTACATTTCCATTTAAAAAATTTATATTTTAATTTAATTTTAAATAAATAAATTTAATTATCTAATATAATGTGAGTTCATTTCTCTAGTTTATCTGTCCTAAAATAAAATAAAATAATTTATATTATATAAATTTCTTTTTAATTTTTTTTTATTCAATTAATATTAATTTTTACTGTAATATTTAATAATAAACAAATAAATAAAACGAAAATATACAAAGCAAATTCGAAAAAAAATCAAAATTAATTTAATTAAATTAAAATAATGCCAAGCAATGTAAAAATGAGAATTTGATTAAATGCGATTTAAACAGCTAAACAAAAAGTGAAAACCTACCCGCCGCATGTTCATCTGATTTTGTTTTTGATCGAAATATATATAGATATATATTTTATTTTGGGTAGTTGAATAAATACATGAAAAAAAATAAATTGGTAAACAAATTGTTTGCATTATTTAAATAAATATTAATTTAATTCATAAAGAGTGTAGCAAAATTTGGAAAAAAAAATAAAAGAAAATGACCATTATAATTTAGGCATGCTTTTTTTTTTTCATATTTATATATTTTAAAATTAATTATTTAATAATTTATTAATTAGATTCCTCATCATAAGATTTGCTGGCAAAAATCTGCATAAAGAAAAACTTAAATACTTGGCTTATGGTAAGAGGAAGAGTTTAAATTGCTAAAGGACATGCCTGAAACATGCCTTTAATTTATAATATATTCATCTTTTTTTTTTAATATTTATGAATTTTTTTTTTAAATATTTATTTATTTCTTTAGTTAACTTACCAGTGATATTATCACAAAGTATGCGCGAAGTTATGATCTTGCCGTATGGACTAAACAATGATTCCAAATCGGACTGTGTCATATTCTTTGGAAGACCCGATACATATAGATTGGCGCCCTTAATGCTCTCCGAGCTGGGACGCGCAATGGAGACCTATAAATACGACCAAATAAGGGAGAAAGTTAAATAAATAGCAATAACTTTAGCTATGCGCAGTCATTTGTAATCATCTATCGCACCTTGATGGTTTTGTTTTGCAAACGCAGACCGTTCAATGCATTGATAGCCTTCTCCGCATCCTCTTGCTTCACATAGTTGACAAAGCCATAGCCCAGACTTTGACCTAATTGAGAGACAATGCTTAATTATTGTGTAAAACAATTGTCTATCTAGTTGACGCACCTGTCACCTTATCGCGTATCAATTTGCAGCTTTCCACCTCGCCAAAGCTGACGAACAATGAACGGATTTCGTCCTGTGACATCGTCTGTGGCAAGTAGTTTACAATTAAATTGGTTTTTGGATCCGGTTCGTTGTTGTTGTTGTTATTATTATTATTGTTGTTGTTGTTATTGTTGTTATTATTGTTGTTGTTTGTGGTTGCATTGTTGTTGTTGTTGTTGTTGTTGTTATTATTATTATTGTTGTTGGCTGCCGCATTGTTGTTGTTTGTTGCTGCCGGAGCAGCAGCCGCAACCACAGCAGTTCCTGTGGCCGTTGAGCCACCATTTTGCTGCGCTTGACTGTTGGTCACATTGCCAGCGGAAGCACCACCCGTTGTGCCACCGCCAGTGCCACCAGCACTAGAGCTGCCAGTGCCCGATGATTGTTGCTGCTGCTGCTGTTGCTGCTGTTGTTGTTGTTGTTGTTGTTGAACCACTGTCTGACCCTCAACCATTGCGTTGCTGCTGCTGTATCAGAGATATGTTTAAGAGAAAATGCTTTAAGCTCATATATATATATATATGATTAGCTTAAGTAGTACACATAATTAAAAAAAAAAGGAGGAAATACAAAATGCCAACTAAACTTTAGAGTGAGCTGCAGCTGAGAGCTGAGAGCAAAAAAGAAATTGTGAATAATAAAACTGATTTTCTTCTTATATTCCTATAAAAACTTATGCGATAACTCGCATTTTTTTTACTATTTCTACATACATATAATATTTATATATGCATAATGCAAGAGTATAGCAGTTTAAACAACTTGACAAAACTTTTGATAATTGAAAAAAAAATAATGTAAATTAAACTAAGCAAGCATTTAGCTTTTCTTCAATTTTAATTACATTTCACATTATTATTATTTTTTTTTTTCAACAATACCTAATAGTTCTTATTAAAGCACAGCTATGAAACGCAGATTGAAATTATATTTAATGTTGACACGAAAAAAAACAAAGTCTCCAAAGCCTCCTAGCTTACAAATGAAAATGTAGAGCAGCCTTTAATTATCTATAATATAATTTATAAACATATAATAATTATATATATAATAGATTTGCATATATAGCTATACAAATAAAATAATACAAAAGATATATATATATATATAAAAAAATATTCCTATCAAATAAATAGTTCAACTTTTTTTTTTATTTGTTCTTAATGTTGATTGTTTTTGATTATATTTATTTTGAACTATTATTATTATTATTATTATATACTTTAGTATATTTTAAGATAGGATTGTTTTAGATTACGTTTATTTTTAATTATTATTATTTATTATTATTATTATAGTGGCCCCTCGGTTAGCAAACACAATCTTGTTCCAGCATCTTGTTCATTAAGCGAAACGTTCGCTAACCGAAACCGAATAATTTTGCACCTAAATTACATGCAAAATAGTGCTAAAACGCTCAATGGATAGCACTATAATGTGTATTCGTGGTTTCCCCTATATCATTTTACATAGAATTAATGTTTTCAAATTTTTTGTTGGCCGTTAAGCGGGAAATTGTTCGTTAAAAATGTTCCTTTTACTAAATGTTCGTTAACCGAGGGTCCACTTTAGTTTACTATATTTAAAAAAATATATATATATTAATAATTTATGCGGTTGTTATTATATAATTTAATATACCTTTCGAATAATTTATATTATTTAATATAACATCTTTATAATATATTTTAATATATTTTTTTATTAATAAAATAATAAATTGTAAAAGTATTTTAAAAAATTATGATATTAAAATGTATAATATCTATACAAAATAAATACAGTCAAAAAAAACTAGATTGTCCAATATTATAAAACAATTAACCTCACATAAGCTAATTAATTACTTAATAAAAAATTAACGTAAACTCACTAAAAATGTAAAATAATTTTAATTAAATTAAAATTTTATCAAAGACAATCTCAAACAATTCTCTCAAATTTCTCCATTTAAAAAAATTCCATTTTAATTTTAACACGCTTTTCCAAAATAATTAAACTAACCATAAACGCTAAAATAAAATTCATTCAGCTCACATCGTTAAAGTTTAATTGGCAAAATCGAAACACAAGAAGAAAAAAAAAGAAGTCATAAATGTTAAATGAAGTGAAAAACTTTACTGCTTTCTTGCTTGTCAAATGAAAATTAAACTAGAATAGAGCGTTCTCTTTTAGATAATACTGCAGTAATGCGCTTTAAAATCTGCAAAGAAAAATAAAGAAAAAAAAAACAATCAAATGAAACGAAGATAAAAATTATATATTTATATATAATATATCTGTTAGTTATATCGTTTCAGCTGCAGCAACACTCACCTTAATACGCACAAGACGAGTAGTTGAAAACAGAAATTGATTTAAGTTGAACCTTTTGCTATAGCCTAGTTATAAGTGCGCTACGTATACGTTATATATAATATATGTATATATATATATATTTATTTAAATATATATATATATATATTTGATGTCCGAAAGTTAACTGCAAGCAAAGGTAATGCAAGTAAAATCAATTATTTTAATTTAATTTAAATTTTATGCAGCTGCCAAAGACACGAACGGGGCGGGACGTAACTAAGAACAGCAACAGAAACATGTACAACATTTTTTTTAATGAATACCTAGAAATGTCAACGTGGTCTATTTGCAATTGTTATTGTGCTAACCACCATTATTATTGCTGTTGTTGTTGTTGTTGTCCATTTTCATTTGCTGTATGCGGGTAAGCGAAAGAAATAGATGTGGATCCGAAAAGTGACGGAAAAATCGATGTAATTAAAATGACGCACGAGCTAATCATTGGAAGAGCTGGCGCAAGGCAAACAGAATTGCAAAATGTTTCGTAATTCAAATAGGTCAAAGGCAATGTAAGCGGATTATCAAACACACACATTAGTGTAATTATATAAAATGAGAGTAAAAAATATATACCTAATACTACATACTATATAATATAGTAGTATAAGAAAGGAAATAGAAACGCGTATTATTTATATATGACATACAAGTATTTCGATCAAATTAAATAAAAAGCCATTGGAAAAGAATTTTTAAATAGGCAATAAGAATTCGTGAAGGGGAAAGACTAATTCTATATCGAGGAAATAATGATATGCTTTCTATAACTCACTTTTTAAACAAAAATTGAATAAAAAATCATTTTCACAAAATTTCTCAAATATAATATTAAAATTAGAACTGATTTTATAAATTAAATATGCACAAGATTTGTTAATCAACTAAATTTCAACATTAATCTATTCGGCACAACTCCCAACAAGATATCATTTACCTATTGTAAATGAAATATTTTAAATATTTTATTTTCACTTAGTGCTATACTACTTTGAAAATCTTCGAACAATTAAATATTTGAAAGAATTTACTATGTATATGTCTTTCATCAAAGTTTGTTATTTCAAGGAAGTTACCTGAACCTAAATCTTTTGCCATCCAAATATTATAATTTTTAGCAAAATAATCTCTTTCCTAAAGCTTTGACCATTATTAAAAATCAGCTTCATAATTTTATTTTTATATTTATTAAATTAATTTCATAAATTATTTTATACCAATTTTATTATTTTACCATTATTATTATTATTATTATTATTATTATTATTATTATTATTATTATTATTATTATTATTATTATTATTATTTTTAGTATTATTTTTATTATTATTATTATTATTATTTTAATATTATTATTATTTTACTATTAATATTAATTCATTATTTCTATTAAATTTTCTCTATTTCACTCATTTTTCTATTGCTCATGTTTGTTTTCTTAAAATCCTATTTATGTTGACTCATCTCATTTCCAGCTAAACAATCCAATTAACCATTGTTCTTATTAGCCAAAAGCTCACAATAGCCCATAGCTCGCAATGCCTTAATATATATTATTTTCATTTCAATTTGATGGAAGCCATATGTAATATAAATTTCGTATATATAGGCTAAAAACAATTATTGATGCAAAGGGTAGAAAATTGTTCAATACAATTCAATATTTATAGTTTGTTGAATGTTGTAGAACCCTACATTTATACTATAATAGTTATATATATATATATATATATATATATATATATATATATATATATATATATATGTAGTAGATCAGCGGATATTTTGAAGGAAATTAATTTATGACAAACTTGAAATATTTAGCTCATTAAGAATTAGAAAAATTAATAATCAAATGCATAGAGCTATCAATTAATAACAATCTAATAAAAATCTCACATTGAATTTTATTTGAAAACTTTTCCAACAAAAACTTTTAAAAATTATAATTTAAATTGATTTATATAAATTTTAAGTTAATATACATTATAAAATGAGATCAGCTCGGCCTTCTTTTCAAATTTCTCCTATAGGGCACTCACAACAGTTATACACGATATATACATATATAAGTACATATATGTATATATGGGCTAATTGAATCTAAATATAAAGCAAACTTTCAATGCCTTTGGCCTTCACCCACTACATGTTTTAATTCTGCTTTGTTCCATGTGAATTTTTTCCTCAATATTTAGATTCGATGATTTTTCACCTTTGCTGCGTATTTTCCTATTTGTTTTTCTTTTTTTTTTCCTATTTATTATTTTCCTCCACTTTACTCGGGCATTTTTGCATGCGCTAGCAGTGCAAATCGTGCGAAAAACTAATATTTTAAAAATAAACAAACAACTGTCGGGCCAATGGGGCGGAGCGGGGTGCGGGGGCGGGACAGAGCGGGGACTGCTTTGATACGGCGGCATATGTATTGAGTGCCGGCAGAAGTACCAAGAATTATATTTTCGAAATATTTTTAAAATAACAAAACGAAAGCGATGAAGATTTTGTCTCTGCTGCTGCGGCGGCGGCGGCGGCTGCTGCTGCTGCTAATGCGACGCATTTTTTGAGGTTAAGTGGAAAATGGGAAATGTATAAAAGTAAAAAATATATTGAAATTCGTTTTTCATGCCATTAAATGCAACAGGGAATTACATAAATGTAAAAGAAAATATATATATTTATGTACGAATTTATTACCTTTGCATTTGAAATCAAATCAAAAATTCAGAAATGTAAATAAAACTTGTTGCTCTTTTGATTTTGACGCGATTACGAAACACTTTTTTTTATTATTATTATTTCTATTTGTATTTTATTTAGGGAGTGCTTATCTTACTTGTATTTGTATTAATCAAAAACAAAATAAACCGAAAGATAGGCGATAACTTATGCAAATTAATTGGCGTTGATTATGTTTTAGTTTTGTTTGGTATTTGAAAAACGTTAACTGAACGGCAAAAGAACGAAAAACCAAACCAAACTGAAGCGAATCGAACCGAACGCGAAACAAATATTTAGCAATAATAATAATAATTAGAATAATAATAATAATAATAACAATAATAATAATAAGGAAATAAAATCAAACGGAAAGTAGAAAATGAACACGTTCCTGCAACTCAACAGAACAGAAATAAACTGATTCAGCGAGCGGCATGGAAATTATTTTTATGCCAACGCCGCTGCCGCTGCGGCAGAAGACAAACACACGCTACAAAGAGTCAAAACATCACATTGCATGCATAGCCAACGGATATAGAGAGAGAGCGTGAGAGGGAAAGAGATTGCGAGAGTGAGCGACGTCAATGTGTGTGTGTGTGTGAGTGTGAGAGGATGGCTACATGCAAATGTAAGGCGAGAAGAGTGTGAGAGCGTACTATACGGTTTACTCTCTGTATAGTTCGTTAGTGCATGTGCACGTGTGTGGGAGAGAAAGAGAGCTAGGTCTGCCACCTAGCGGGTGGTTGTATAGATCAGAATGCTTTCATTTTACATACATATACATATATGTATGTGTGTGTATGTGTGTGTGTGTATAAAGGCTATGGGAGCAAAGCACAGAGCAATAATTGGATTAGATGTAAAATGGCGTAGTAACAGACAAGCATGCTATTCAAAATATGCAAAACCTTCAAACTAGCAGAGCCAATACAGCTGTTAAAATATCTATGTATATAGGTACGTATCTATGTATTTAAATAAAGACATGTGTTTGCAGAACACAAAAACAGCTGTCAAAAGTCTATATAAAATGTACTAAATATTTTAAAGAATTTTATCAATGAGCTTTCAACTTTTAAGCAAACACAATTACTCTTACTGAGTAATCAATGCTCAACTGTGAGGACAATAATTGAACAATAGATTATCCTATATTAATGATGTTAGTGACAACCGATATTTTTCAATAAAACTCAGATACTTCTAGAGCTACAGTTAAATAACTTAAAAATCAAATCCTGAAAAAAAAAAAACAATAATTAATTTAATTAATTTAGGGTCGATAAAGTCTGTATAAAACAAAGGATCATTCAAACTGATTAAAACAAGTTTTGTGAATATTCCCTTTTTACTAACACTATTTTGAATATTAGTAAAAATTTCATATATTAAAGAAATACTAAATATTTAATTATATCTGTAATTTATTTAGTTAAACAAAATACAAACAAACAAAATAATCCTATTATTTTGTTTATTAAATATGTATGTCATTTATTTAATTACACAAAATAGAAATTAACCAAAATAATCCTAAAATAATACGGGTCGTATTATGAAAGTATGGAAACTTAAGATCCTTAAAATTTCAAAAAATTAAAGCGGAGCTACTAAAGTTCAGCTGAATTTATAGATAATTTGAAATTTAAATTTTTAAAATTTATTTTATTTATTTATTTTATTTATTTAAATTTAAAACCTTAATCTAGAAATAATTCTCATCAAAAGCAAGTCCGATATATTTTTGTTCGGACTCAAAAGTCAAAGATTTTTATAATTTATAAAATTTCTTAAGTTCAACAAAATTCGAAATAACTATATAATAATTTATTGAATTAAAAATGTATTAAAGTAACGTTAATAAAAATAGTCAAAACCTGTTTCCAATCAGAGAATTTGAAACATTTCTTAAACTCAATAAATTTCAAATGTGAATCTGAATTTTCTCTTGCATTACTCAATGCCAAGAACCAGGAATTACTTTTCATATTCATCGCCTAAGGCCGCCTTACACTGAAAACAAAATGACACCGATAACTGAGTTGAATACACTTTCAGACGAACGCGCCCCATTTCTGATGCACCGCCCACAAAAATAGTGTAACATAAACATGCAATTTTCATTCATAAATTGTTTAAAATTGTTTCCGCTTAATTGATGCTAACAAAGCAAAGGATATGGCAAAGGCTACTGCTTTCTAACGGTTCAACACCCTCCACCCCCTTTGGCATGCAATGCAAAGTAGCTAAAAACCGTAAGAACAAAACAAAAAAGTGACACACCTTGCGCAGCAGGCAACAGTAAAAGCAAGAACCAAAATCAACCAAGTCTGATGATGAAATAGGAGGAAGAAGGAACATCAGACAGCAAGTGGATAGCCAGGCCGCTTTGCCTGCTTTTGGGTGCGGCAGAAAGAAAAAGCAGAGAGAAAGAGAACAAATGCAGTCGCAGCGCAGTCAACGACTGCAGTAGCAGCAGCAGCGAAGCAGCTGTCAGCTGAGCGCGCCTTAAGATATGCAATGCACAGAGAGCAGCAGAGAGCGTAAGCTAGAGAGCGCGTAAGCTAGCTGCAAGCAGCGATGCCGACGCCAACGCCGACTGCGTTTTTTAGGTTAAACGGTGGCTGCAGCCGGCGCTGCACAAAACGCAGCTGTATGCGGCTAAGTATGCGTGTATATGTATGTATATGCCTAAGTGTGTATGTGTGTAGGCGGCATTTGGCAGCAAAGTGTAGAGAAATGCGCTCAGAGGCGCTGGGCAGCCCATTGAGCCAAGTTTTTACTATCGTGAGTGTGCATGCACATACATCTATATGTGAATGTGTGTGTGTACATGTAAATGCGAAAAATCGACCATGGGTGTGGGCACCTTACATGCTAATATGAAATTACAACCACAGAGAAACAGCAACAACAACATCGATAATTTGCTTACAGTTATAGCTTTACAGTTTTTTTTCAGTTAGCCATTTCTTACTTTAGTTGCATTTGATTGAGTGCAAGAGTGAGACAGAGAGAGAGAGAGAGAGAGACCGCCGCAAAAATTATTCTTCACTTATTTTTCCACAGAATTTTAGCTTTGGTTTTGTTGTTGCTTAAGTTATTCTTTTAATTTTTGTTGTTGAGAAAATTTGGAACTTTAGGCTCGCTTGAAATGAGTTTTAAAATACACGCACAAAATTGTAGATTTGAACCGATATACACAATATACGATGCATACATATGTGTATGTGTATGTATGTATATATGTGTGTGTATGTAATTATGTGAGTATGCTAGATGTGTGTATTATACCGATATACAACAATTTATAAACGACGACGATACGACGATAATCAAAAAACACAACTTGCTGCCGGAGAGTGCAAGAACTAAATGATTAAAGTGTTCAATTGCCGCCAGGATAAATGCAGCCAGGACAACGAAAACGTCGACGTCAACGCCGACAGCGCAGTTATTTGCTGCAGCTACTCTCTACCCATTGGGCTGTACAGTTGCGCGACACAGCGGACGAGGCGAAAGCTGAAACAAAACTGCGTAGTTTTTGAACTGAACAGTGGAGCAAGCCATTCAAGCTGGGCTTTAATTATTAAGTAAAATAATGTTGGAAATTTAAAATACAAATGAGATTAGTTTGAAATCACATTCTATTACCTAATAGACATAATAAATCGAATTGAATTAAAATTTTCATTTAGTCATGTATATATATAAATTAAGATTTGAATTAAGATATTTATTTAGTCATGTAAATATATAAATATATATGTATTTTTTTTTTAATTCAATTTTTCATCAAACTAATTACAATAAGATAACAGATTCGTTTAATATTCACATTGCTAATTTCCTATGGAATAAGTTCCCTATAACAGTTTTGAGCTCATTGCGCACCACTGTGCAGCAGTCAACACAAAATTTGCTATACTCAAAGGAGAAGAAGAAGCGGAAGATGAAACGACGACACAACAATAACAAAAAGCTGCAGCGCCGAATGCGCAGGTACAGCAGCACCAGCAGCAGCAGCGCCAACAACGTCGGCAGAGGCGCACTCGCTGCAACAGTCAGTCAACAATACAACGGTACTGCACATGCTCTCCTCTCAGTGAATTCGTATCCGTGTTTCTTTCTCTCTCTCTCTCTTTCTCTCTGTCTATCTGACTCACGCTCACGCTCCAGCACTTAGCCGAATACCCTACATTTGGATACAAAACATAAACAAGGAAATGCAGCGATGACGACGACAAACACGAAACAAATTGCGGTAGGTTCTCTGGCAGGGAAAGAAGTGAAGTAAGACATAGATAGATTGAGAGTGAGAGAATAAGAGAGCGTGAGCTGTAGAGAGAATGCCGGCCGCATATCAGCAGCAGAGCCATCGTTGGCCCAACAGCCAAAGAGGCACCCAAACAAATAGTTAAACAGATATACACTCACATAGAGACACAAAGGATTTGGTAGCTTATAACGGCAGCTGACTGCCGCTGCTGCTGCTGCTGCTGCTGGTGAGCGGCGTGCAAATGAGCCGATAGCCGAGCGTCGACTGCACCAGGCAGCAAGAAGCTCAACTTGACATCATTTGTGTCAAAAGACCATTGAACTCTGTGCGGGGGAAGTTGCACTTCTACCGAAACCCCAACCCCAAATAATAATACAAAAAAAAAATTCGCTCTCAGCAAGCTCCGTGCATTGTTTTGTTGCTTTTGCTGTTGTTGTGGTTGCCTATGTGGCGCAAGCAGCAAGTGTTTACATGCAAATACATATAAACATATACTTATTACGTATATGTAACTTATGAGCGAGTGTGAGTGTGAGTGTCGGAGCTCTGCCAAAGTAAACACAGTGGCCAGTGCTTGCCAAACTGTACACACAACAAATGCAAATCATTTGTGATTTTAGCAAAGCGTCTATAGAAATTTTCTATTAATTATTTTAATTAATAGCTGATGAAGAAATTAACTTCATTTAATACTTAAAAAATAAATATGAAATTATGAAAATATATATTTAATTAGATTATGAAATTTTAAAACGTGTATATTGTTTCCATATAGAATTGAGAATTTGATAAAAAACAATTAATATACAACATTAATAATTACTTATATGTTTTTAAATTGTTATTTTTCTATATATTTTTTAATATAGAACTTTATGCTAATCATTAACTTATTTATTTGATAAGAAAATGAATTTCATAAAAAAAATATATATATATATATATATATATAAAATAAATAAATATTAAATTATATTTTTATGAAATTTTAATTCTTTTATATTGCATGCTGACTATTTAAAAGTCTTGCAGTGCTTGCAAAACCTATTCTAACAGTCAAGGCTTTCAAACTGCAGCATCGCTGCTTGCACAACTGTAAACGTGCGCGCAACAGAAAAGCATGCGAATTTGAGCTTAAATAAAAAATAAAAAAACAAATCTACAATTTCAAGAGAATCTCACCTTACTTTAGCTGATTGTAATAGTTCATGTTATGCTGCTGGTACTGTTGCACAGCGTAAACAAACTCAGGACATGCATACTGAGCTCTAGTACTATGCTCAAAGTACTGCTGCTGTTGTTGTTGTTGATGGTGATGTAGCCATTTTAGCTGTTGCTGTTGTTGTTGGTGGTGGTGCTGCTGCTGCCATTGTAGCTGTTGTTGGCGTTGCTGCTGTTGCCATTGTTGTTCGTGATACTGTTGCCATTGTTGTTGCTGCTGCCATTGTAGTTGTTGCTGCTGTGGCACGCAGCAAGCATTATAATTACAATTATAACTGTAGTTGTAGCTGTAGCTATAGTTGTTGCTGTTGTAATTGCAATTTTTGTAATTGCATTTGTTGTTGTTGTTGTTATTGAGCGTGTTCTTATTGTATCTGTTTGTTTGCATAGAATATCCGTTTGCAGCGTTATATGACGAATTATTCCTATTCATGTATTGACCAGCACTATAGGTACCGTGATTCCACTGCCTGTTAAAATTTCTTTGCCGTAGTTGCATCGTTTCATTTGCCCATACGCTCGATTGATATGGATGCGATTTTCTTTGATTTCTTGTGGCATATTCATAGTGCCTCACCTGATGTGCTTGTTTATTGGAATATTGCTCAGGCCATGGTGGCCAATGGCTTTCCTCTGCTTCCTCTTCTGATTTCGACTCCATTTTGATTTTAACTCTCTCTTTCTCTTCCCACAACGCTGCAGCTGAAGCTGACGCCGACGCTGGCGCTGGCGTTGTCGTTGGCGTTGGCTTTGGCGTACGCAATAGCTCATCAATGGCCAAATCCAATGAAGAGTCTATTAGATATTCAATTGAGGGAGCCCGTTGTATTTGCTCCACGGCTTCAATGCTGAGCGCTCTCTCAATTTGTTTTAGTTTGCGCGCACGTGCGCGTCGCTTACGGCGACGCTCTCTCTTGCGCAATGCTCTACTTTGCCTTCCATTACGTTCTGCCGATTCTGAGCGGGTGACGCTGGCTTGAGACGCAGCATGACGCCTTCGATTCTGGCGTAGGAGCCGGCGTCGCTGTGTTCTGCTGTTTGAGCTTTCCATTGCAGTCGCTGAAGACTTATTCTTCTTTTGTTGCACACTTTTGCCGCTTCGATGTTTCATCTCCAGCAGCAACAAAGTAAAGCATGTGAATCACATGCGCCAGCACAAATCCAAAATGGCGCGCAATCGGTTTTTTTTTTTTTTTTTGCTACCTTTTTAACCAGAAGCTGCGCTGCACTTGGCTGCGTTTTGAATTTCAGCTTAAAACGTTGCCACGTACACGTGCTATTAAATGTTAAATTTAAAGCACAAATTGGAAAACAAAGCAAAAAAAGTGAACAAACAAAAAAAAATTGCCAAGAAAAAATTAGTTTCAAAAGAAAAACTTGAGCTTGCGGCGCAGCACACTCACAGAACAGAATAGAACTGCGCGTAGGTGTTGGAAAATGTTAAATTTGCCGCAACGCTAAGCCCAACAGCACTGGAAACGGTTTTTTAAGGAATGTCGTATGCACACACAGCGAGTATGCTAATA
The DNA here is from genome assembly GCA_035047405.1 of Drosophila stalkeri. Classification (NCBI taxonomy): domain Eukaryota; kingdom Metazoa; phylum Arthropoda; class Insecta; order Diptera; family Drosophilidae; genus Drosophila; species Drosophila stalkeri. Next base: position 24,411,404 of record JAWNPR010000039.1, read on the forward strand.
ACATTTGCAATTCTGTTAACATGTGTACACACTTGTTTTAATTAATAAATAAATGATTAAAATAAATGGCATTATACAAGTAAAAATTAATGTAAATTTACGAAAATACATTAAATTAATTAAATTAAATAAATAAATATTTAACACATTACATTAAACCACTAAACCCATTTTAAACAGTGTCTGCTGTTAAACTTAACAGAAACCTGTTATCTAACACATATGCGGCGAATTGCGCACAGCGCCAAACGCAAAGATGGCGAAAATACACTGAGCACGCGCAATTTGAATAAGTAAAAGTGTTTGATTTTTTAAATGTTACAATTTTGTTTTTATTTTGATTTATCAACTACTGTTACGGTAATTGCATATTAAATTGGTTGTTGTTTTTGTTTTGCTTAAACTTTAATAAGTGTACTTGGTTTTTGCTGCTGCGGTTGTTTTTTTTTCCTTTGCTTTCCTTTCCTTTCCTTTCATTTATCATCTCGTTTTGTTTATTATTTAATAATTATATTTGTACAAAATATATAATATATATATTTTTATTACTTATATATGTAATGTTGTTGTTTGTTACCTTTACTATGTTAATGAACAATTTCGTTTTGTTATCAATTGTTGATTTTGCATTTTTTTTTTTCATTTTGTTGTTGCTTAACTTCAGCTTAAAACTTAATTCTGTTTTAGTTTTTTTTTCGGTTTTTCGTTTTTTTTTCTTGTTTTTTATTATTTTGTTTTGGTTGCTTATATTTTGCACTACAATAACGCTTAACAAAATATAATTATTAACTATGCTTCATCGCTTCTTCTTCTTAAATCCTCTAGGCGCATGTGTTCGTTTCATATTGTTGTTGTTTTTCTTTTCTCTTACATTGGTTTTAATTATTATTTATAATATTTATTGCAAAATTGCTGTTTGTTGTTTTTTGTTGTTCTTGTTGTTGTTGTCGTTTGAAAAATTTAACTATAATTTAAGGTTTTTCCTGCTTCTGATTCTACTTCTCTTTAGTTGTATATATATAAAAATATATATATATATATATATATTTATATATATGTGAGTGTATATATATTTGTATGTTTATGTGTATGTGTATATAATTATCGATATACATATTAATATGTATGTATCTGTATGTGTCTGCTTGTGTGTGTGTGTGTGTTTTTTTTTATTTTTTATTTTTTTTTTTATATAAAGTTGCATTTTATTTACAGCGTTGAAAATGTTTAACAATACATATATACACGCATGCACATGCATGTACATACGTACACACACATACATGCATAAATGTATATATATAGGCATGTATAAATTTCTTAATATTTTTTTCTTTTTTGTTTTTTTTTTAATAATTACAAATTTAAGTTGCTCACAATAAAATTGCGCTTTACGATATTTAATATATTTTCGTTTCGTTTGGTTTTTTTGTTTTTATTCATTTGATTTTTGAATATGCCCCTGCAGCGGTTTGTGATGAATTTTATTGGCTAAATTAACAGAAATTTTAATGGTTAATTTATATTTATAAAAAAATATAAATTTTTTTCAAAAATGTTTCATAAAGTAATTAAATAAAGAAAAATTTCGTATTTAACAATACGAAAAAAAAACTGTGAAGAAGAAGAAAGGAATTTTAAAAACAAATTGTAATCTATAAATGTTTAATTAAAACAAAAATGTAAGCATATAAATATTTGTACAAATTTATTTTATTTTATTTTATTTTTATTTAATTAAAATGTATCATATTCATATTATTCTATTTTTTATTTGATTCAAATTTTTATCATTGAAACTATTTTTTTCTAATGAAAATAAAATAAAAAATATTTGTTAATGATTTATCCATATTTCCTCTAATATGTGAAAACAAAAAATTGTTGTTTTTCATTATATTGATTTATTAAATATTGAAATAATATGGAATAACGAAACTATGTTATTTCTTGAATAAATCAACCTTAAATCCCATATATTCATATTTCATAGCTTTTTCTACTCTGCTGCAAGGGCATTTAAAAATTCGTCACGTCGAATTTGAGTTTTTAATATTAATTGATAACTTAAAATTTGACTACGTTTTCTTTTTCTTCAATATTTCCTTTTTTTTGAAAGATTAATGCTTTGTTTCCCCAGAACCACATTTTGTTTCATATAAGTACACAATCTATATATAATATATATATATTTGTGTTGAATTGTTGCTTACCATTTGTTTTTTTTTTTTTTCTTTATCAATTTTAGTTTCTTTTTTTTTCGTTACGTTTTTCGCTTTGATTTTCGAGTTTTGTTTCGCTGCGTTTCGCTTCGCTTCTTCGATTTCAATTTCATTTTGCTTTGCCTTCGTGCCAAAGTGCTGCCCATTTGGGCACAAAACAGTGCTGCCCATTTCCGTTTTAGATCAACGACTTACAATTAGTTTATTGCATTTTTTTGTTTGTTTGTTTTAATACGACTTTCGGCTTATTGACTAAAACTTGATTTATCGCTTTGGCATATTAAAAAATATATGTATATGTATATGTATCTATACACACATATATATATATATATATATATATATATATATATATATATATATATATATATATATATATATATATATATATATATATATATATATATATATATATATATATATATATATATATATATATGTATATATATGTATATGTCGGATATATGTATGTACATTGTATATTAGTTGATTTCGCTTCTTACGTTTTGTTTTTTTTTTCGAGAGGGGCGGGGGCGTTTTTTTATTTATTAATTTTTTTTTTTGTATTTAAATTATTATTGATTAAATTGCTATTTTTGTCATTTCATTTTCATTTATTTTGAATTTGAACTCGTTTAAGAACTACTAATGCACTATTAGTTGATGCGTCTGCATTTATGTATATCTATATATATCTTGTTTCATTTTGTGATTCTTCAGGCACAAAAACAGGGCGTGGAGCGGGACAAAATAAAACCAACCAAAGGAAAAAAAAAATAAAACAAACGCAAAACTTTTGCATATATATGAGATATATTTTAAATACATAATATGTATATGTATATATATATATATATATATATATATATATATATATATATATATATATATATATATATATATATATATATATATATATATATATATATATATATATATATATATATATATATATATATATATATATATATATATATATATATATATATATATATATATATATATATATATATATATATATATATAAAGTATATATATATATATATATATATATATATTTCATTCATGAAATTTTGTTCTAAAAACGTGATTGCTTTCTTTTCAGAATTTTTACTTTTAAAATCAATAATATTATTATAAAACATAATCAATAATGTGTGTGTGTGTGTGTTTAACTATATAATATAGTGTGTGTGTGTGTGTGTTTTAATTGAACTCAATTTAAAACTTATTAAACAGTAAAAATTTGTATTTAAATTAATTTAATAAAAACCATACTAATATTAAATTTTTTTTTTAAAGAATTTCCTTCTTTTCTTTAGAGTTTTAGTTTAGTTTAGTTTTCTTTTGCTTAATTCTTGTTGGTTCTAGCTTATATACATATAAAAAATGTGTTGTGGTTTTGTTGCTGTTTTTGTTGTTGTTGTTGTGTGTTTTTAAGGCGCATTTGACAAATTTTGGCCAGCGAGAATATATATATATAAATATATATATACAAATGTGTATATATATGTGCAAACGACAAAGAAAAATTAACTAACTTAAATATTAAAAAGCCATTTTTATTTTATGTGCATACAAAAACAAAAAAATTCAACTAAAATTTGTTTATGCTTAAGCAAACATATTTATATGTATATATATATATATATATGTAATATATATATATATTCAATAATATATATATATACATATATATTAAGAGAAAAGTAACTTGATTTAATAATATTTTTGTTTTCTTTTGTAATATCAATTAAAACTATGCATAAATATAAAGCTTAAATTGCCTAACGAAATCAATATGTAAAGAAACCAATCAATAATTGAGCATAAGGAAATAAGTAAATGATGTGCATAAAACAAAAGAGAGTAACTTTAGATGCTGTTGTTGTTGTAGTTGGAAGTTTTTTCTTTTTGCTAAACTTAATTTTTAGTAGCTGTTTGCTGCTGCTTTCCGTTTTCTTTATGTATATATATTTATAGTATACATTATAATAATAATAATTATAATTTATAATAATCATAATAATAATAATAATAATAATAATAATAATAATAATAGTTGCTAATTTGGCCTGACTTTCATTTAGACACGTTTGGTGGTGATGATGTTGTTGTTTCTGTTGCTGTTGCTGTTGTTGTTGTTGGTGTTGCTGGTGTTGTTGTTTCTTCTGTTGCTGTTGTTGTTGTTGTTTCTGATGCTGGTGTTGACGTTGCTGTTATCGCTACTGCGACTGGGGATACGAGACAGCATCGCGTAGAGTCTTTAAGCCCGCCTGCACATAGCGAAACACTTCATGCATCGTGCTGTGCAGCGTCAAAGGCCCATTCTCATGATCCAGTTTGCGTATGAAGTCTGCATAGAGAATTAACAAAAAAAAAACATATTTAATACATAATTTATAGTGATAATAGTATTTATAAATATATTAATAATAATATAGTATAATCAGTCCAACATATTTCTATTAAAACTTTTTGTGATATTTTTTTAAATATAAATAAAAAGTTCACATTCAAGAAAGAGTTTAAAATTAACTTTTCAGCAAACAATATTCTTCATATAAAAAGGGTTAAAATCTATTTTGTGACAAATGAAGAGTACTCAGCTAATTTCAAAATCAATTTCAATACGCTTCAATTATTATAAAAATGTTAAATGTTAATTAAAAAATAAATTAATAAGTAAAAAAAAAAAACAAAAAACACATTTTGAAACATTTTCCGTAACAAAAAATAATAATAATAATTTTTCGAAATTAAATTAAGTTTAGCGTTTTTTTAATGTAATATAAATCTTTTTTTTTTGTTTTTGTAATTCAAAACTTTAATGCAATGTTGTTTTATTGAAAAAGCGAAATCCAAATAATATTCACATGTTTTTTGCTTTTTTTTATTATATAAAAATTTTCTTTTTACACGAAAAATGAACATGAACAAATATTTTGTTAATTTTCGAGCCGTTTAAAATATTAGAAGAATTGGCAATACAAAAAAATTTTTTTTAGTTTATAAAAAAAAAAAATGTACACAATTAACATATTTTATTTATGTCAAAATAAAAAAAATATAATATAATAATTATATTATAACAAAAAAAAATGCCAATAATAAATTATTGAAAGGGTTTGGCAAAGTCCATAGCAAAAAAATATATATTTATATAATTATATATTGTATATATATATATTATAAAATATAATAAAAGTTTATTGAAAGAGTGTGGTTAATTTCATAGCCAAAAACATATATGTATACAATTATATATTGTATATATTTGATATACAATTAATATATTGTATTTATATAAAAAGAAAAATATATATAAAACAAAAATATATGTACAATACAATTTTAATAATGTTATTAATTATTTTCATGAAATTCAATTGAATTTCAACTTAACCGAAACGTAATTTTATTAAATTGTTCAAAAGTCTGCTATTTTTTAAATTAATTTTAAAATCATTTTTAGTAACTTTTTTTTGTACTTAATAAAAAACTTTTGTTTGAAATCAATTTTAAAATTAAGAACATAAAATATTTTTTGTAATTGAAGAGTTGCTTGCCAAGAAAAAACGTTTGTTTTGAATATAAACATTTAGTTTTAAGTGAATTAAATTTTGGTAATGTCTAAAAAGTGATTTATATAAACAATATTTAGAATATTTCTTAAATATTCTATATTTGATATTTGTTTATATATTTACCATAGAAATGGCCAATGCAAAAGAACTTTCTTGTACGCTCTCTCTCTCTTTCTCTTTAGCTTCTTTCGGACAAGTTAACAAGCGCCCAACTTATTTAGCTGTTTAGCTCTAACTTAAATTTGAACCCTCGCTCAGTATGCGTCAATAAATCAATCCATCAAGTCAGTCAGTCATATTTAAAAATACAAGTAGATAGATGTATACAGTTGGAACTGTACATTACCTATATGATTGCCGTTGCGCACCAAACGATCGGCTTGATCCCACAGCTCATGAGCGCTGTTCACATAGGTGAGATACTCATTCTGCTTGCAAAGCTGATTGTGTATGTCTTGAGGCACTATTTTGCCAGGTGGCGTATTCGAACCGGAGCCCTAAATCGATTATAAAAGAATAAATATAATATAATTTAATAAATATATTCATTTCATCATATAGAATTATTTGATATTATACCTGAGAGCCCACCGAGTTCGATGGTGATATGGAGGACGGCGTATTGCCATTCAAAATATCCCCCCTGCCAGAGCGAAAAAATTCGGTACAGCTGGCGATAATTGCACGACAATTGACGCGTCGCAATTTATAAAGCTTTAAGGATATCAATGATTGGCAGCGCAAACTATAGATAGAGACAGAGAAGATAAATATGTTAGAAAAATGTATATACAGAAGATATTCCGATATTTAGATATTCACCTAAGTATGGCCACAATGTTGTGCGATTCGTGATTTCCGTTTGTTGACAGCTGATACGGTCGATTCTTGGAGGAAATGTATCTGCAAATAGATAATTAAATAAAATGCAATTTAAATAAATTCTTCATAAATATATCATAATAAGTATTGTACAAGTAATAAATATTTAAAATTGAGTTGTTAAAATATATTAAACTATGCAAACATTTGAAATTTTTTCTTCATTTTAGAAATTTTCATTTCATTCAATATTTTAAATATTTAATATTTATTTTATCATAGCATAAATAATATATTTACAATAAATTAAATATTTAATATATCATAACATAAATTATATGTTTAAAATAATATATTATAATATAAATTAATAATATATTTATTTTTTTGCAATATTGAAATAAATAATTTTAAAATGTAATACATAATGTTAGATTTTTTTGTAATTAAAAAGAGCTAAGACATTAATTTTTAGGTGTTATAGAAAATAATATAATATAAAAATAATATAAAATCTAATAATTTTATATATTGTTATAAAAAATACAATAATAATAATAATAATAAAATAAATACTACATTTAATAAATTTAATATTTCAATATATGGTAAATTTAATATTTCGATATATGAATATCTTTTTTAAAATAAAATTAAAATTTTATTATATGGTAATTTTTTATATGGTTATTTTTTTTTTTTTTTATTTCTAATGTTATTAAAAAAATCAAAAATATTAATATTAATTTGTATATATTTTAAATGCTTTTTCCGTGACATATTTTTTTTAATTCAAATAAAAAACAAAGAAAAATAAAATATATATGAACATTAATTTATATAATATAAATGTTTTTTTTTTTTAACTTTTGATTAAATTGAAATAAAAAAAATAAATGAAAAATGCGAAATTTAACAAATAAATACTGCAAGCTTTAAAAACTAAATTAAACTAATTCAATTTCAATAACAATTTATTTCACTCTTTGTTATAACTACAGATTTTTTTTATGAATGGTATCTTACAATAATTTAAGAGCTTAGACTAAGAACTAGAACTTTTCTACTTAGATATTTATTTAGAAATATGACACAGGCTTTTACGATAAATCAAGGAAATAGAATACCCTAATTAAACCAATATTTCCCTTTGGTAATAATTCATAAATATTAATTTACTGACTAAAGGCAATATTAAATAATTTAAGGAAACTAAATAAATTGAAATAAATTTTTTGTAGAATAATAATGGAATATAAACAAGATCTGCTGCTTTCTAAAAATATATATTTATTATTTAAAAAAAAAATTAATAAATAAATAAATAGCAGAGCTTCTTTATGTTCCATATAATCCATATTGAATTCATTCTCATTTTCATCACACTTTACTCACTTAATTAACGACAGGGTGTCCTTGTACATGGTCCAGGTGGCCTCCATGTTGCAGCGCTCCATGGCATCGGCGGTCAGCAGAAAATAGACAATTGCCTCGAGGTAAAGCGTCATCTGAGTGAATGAATCACGTTCCGAATCGGCGGCACGCTTGCGCCTGATTGCCTCCTGTAGCAGAAAATCGTTTTTTCTACAAAGAGAAAAATGTGTTAATAACAATTGAAGTGTAGTAGAGGTAAGAGTATTGCAGTTGGGCATGCTCAACTTAGAAATACACTAACTAATTTATCTCTCTCTGCTCACCTGAGATCATCGCTTTCGTTCTCCTCCTCTTTGTCAAAGTGGGAGCGATAGATGAGACGCGGCTCTGGTTGTGGCGCTGCTTGTGGTGGCGTCGTTTGCACCGCTTCGCTGCAGGTTTTTGGCAGTTGTATGGGCGTAGGAGCAACTGTTGCTCCCGGCTGTTGTTGCTGCTGCTGCTGCGATTGTTGTTGTTGCTGCTGCTGCTGCTGCTGCTGCTGCAGTTGCTGCTGTGATTGTGACAATGACAATTGTCGCGCATGTTGCTGCTGCTGTTGCTGTTGCTGTGCCAATTTGTTGGGATTGCCATTGGGTGCGTTCTCCTGCTGCATGAGCAACTCGAGCTTGTCGCGCGATAATCGCTCGTGATTGTTGGCAGGCAGCAGCACTGGCACGGGCAACAACTCTTTGCTGAGCTGTTCGGCTTTCTCCTTTTTTCGCTTCTTCTCCTTGTAGGGGCTCGAACTGGAGCTAGAGCTGCGTTTGCGTCGACGCGCGGGCAACTCCTGCTTGAGCATGAACTCCTGCTTAACGCTGTTCAGTTTGTACTTGCCCTCGTAGCCGGGTTCCAGCTCCGGCTCGGGCTTGACGCCATGCTCATGCTTGACGCCGCCAAGCAGTTTGCTAGCTGCTGCACCGCCACCAACACCACCAGCAGCACCACCGCTCACATAGCCATTGGGCGTATAGATTTGCTGCAAATCTTTGGGCGTTCGCGCACCCTCCGCGGAACGACTGCTGAGATGTCCGTTCTGCTGCTGCGCTTTCAGTTTCTCGGGCTGATGGTGGTGGTGCTGCTGCGAGTGGTGCTGCTGCTGGTGCTGCTGCTGATGCTGTTGCTGCTGTAGCTGCTGCTGATGCTGTCCATCAACTGCGTGCAATCTGTAGCTATTCTGATACCATTCGGGCGGTACTCGTGCCAGTTTGCTTAGATCTATTTTGCACAGCAGCGAGGTTAAGTGAGGCGTGGTGGTTCTTGCTGGCGATGCCAGTGTGGCGCCCAGCAGTGGTGTGGGCGTGGCACGTGGCTTAAGCTCTTTGGCCTGTTGCTGATGCTGCGCCTGTTGTTGCTGCTGCTGTTGCTGCTGCTGCTGCTGTTGCTGCTGTTGCTGCTGCTGTTGCTGCTGCTGTTGTTGCTGCTGCTCCTCGGATTGATCGATGATGACCACTTGACCCTGCTTCTTGGCACCGCCCTCTTTGGGATTGAAGATGCGCGTTAGTGTGCATATCTTCTTCTTATCACTCTTGCGCTTGCCGCTGCGATGCTCGACATCCTCGTCGCTGCTGCTGCTGCTGCCACTGCTGTTGCTGCTGCTGTCACTGTTGCTGCTGCTGCTGCAATCGCTGCTGCTCAAACGCTGCGCCGACTGTGACTGCGACTGTGGCAGCGACTCGGACGTAAAGTGACCCAGCAGCGATTGTTGTTGTTGTTGTTGCTGTTGCTGCTGCTGCAGCAATTGCAATTGTTGATGCTGTTGCTGCTGCTGCTGCAGCAATTGCAATTGTTGCAGTTGCTGCTGCACCTGTTGCTTTTGCTGCTGCTGCTGCAGTAGCAACAGTTGCTGTTGCTTGTGCTGCTGCTGCTCTTCAGTTTCGCTGCTGCTGCTGCTGTTGCTGCTGCTGCCAACGCTATAGCGACGCTTCGCTTTGCTGCTGCTGCTACTATTGCTGGCCACGCCCACTTTATTGATTTTCACAATGCGCTTCTTGGCGGGATTTTGTGCTGTTGTTGTTGCTCCTGTTACAGCAATTGCTGCTGCTGCTGCTGCTGTTGCTGCTGCTCCACCTCCTGCTACTGTTGTTTTTGTTGTTGCTGGCATTTCAGTGTCGCTGTCACTGCTGCTGCTGTTGCTAGACTTATTGCTGCTGCAACTGCTGCTACTGCTGCTGCTATCCTCATCGCTGCTCAGACCCGTTGCACGATCCAGCTTCGCCGCAATGGTGGCAAATGCTGTTGCTGGCTTCTTGGTGGGCGTATTGCTATTGGAACTGCTGTTGCTGCTATGCTCACGCTTGCGTGTGCCCACAGCAACTGTTGCTGGCACTGTGCTGTTGCTGTTGCTGCTGTTGCCGCTGCCTTTGGCCAGCGGTTTCTTGGCTGCTGTTAACGTTGGTCCCTTGGCCTGTGAACTGCTCGCCGAGGCGCTGCTCAGATTTCCGCTCTGTTGCTGCAGCTGTTGCTGCAGTTGCTGCTGTTGCTGTTGCTGCTGTGCCTGTTTGCGTGGCCTGCCGCGTCCCTTTTTAATTGCTGGCGTCGCTGTCGCTGCTACCGGCACTGCCACCGCCGATGCTGCAGCAGCAGCAGCTGCGGCTGCTGCTGTTGCTGCTAGCTCCAGGGCATGCTTCTTGTTGCTGCTCACCGTCGGCTCATCCTCGTCGCTAGAGTCTAGCGGCGGCACCGTTGCTGTTGACATTTTCTTTTTGCGCGGCTTCTTCTGTCGCTGCTTCGGCGATGCCGGCAGCGGTCCAATCGGTGTCAATGTGACACTATTGGGCGGCACCTTATGCTGCATGGCCGGCGGCACACGCAGCACTGTTGTGATTGCCGCAGGTACGCCAGGTATTTGTAGGGTTTCGCCCGGTCCGGGCATTTGTAGCACTTCGCTGCTGCCGCCAGCGCTGTCGGAGCTGCTGCTGGCGATGCCGCTGCTGGCAATGCCGCTGCTGGCGCTGCCAGAGTCAGATAAACGGGATTCGCGTTTGATTTGGTTCTTTGGCAAGGCACCCGCCAGAGCCAGCTGCTCGGTTGTCAGCTGCTGTTGCTGTTGCAGCAGCAACTGTTGCTGCTGCTGTTGCTCCAGTTGCTCCTTCTTCACAGTCACACTCAAGCCATATCTCTGCTGCTGCTGCTGCTGCTGCTGCTGCTGATGCTGGTGTTGTTTATGCTGCTCATCCGCCTCGTCGTCCTCGTCATCGTCCACATGGCGCGGCTCGTCGTGCAGCTTCTCGTTCTTCACAATCGCCGTGGTCACATCGATGGACTCGGGTATGATCTGTGCACCGCCTGGCAGGATGCCGGGCACCTTCATGCTCACATTGCCCATAGCATTGGCCACGCCCGGCGACACACTCTCGGCAGCCGTTTGATTCGCTGGCTTTGGAAAGAAACGGCTCAGATTCCAGCGATTGCTGTCCGTGGGCGAAGGCGTCTTGTTCGATGAACTCGAACTGCTCATGGTGCCCATGCAGGAGCCGCTTGAGCCACCACCACCGCTGCATGCATTGCTGTTGGCATTGAGCGCACCAACACCACCCGCCACCACATTGCCAGCACCAGCACCACCCAAACCACTGGATGTAAGCAAACCACTGATTGTATTCGCTCCACTTGCAATTATCGTTTGGCTATATTTCTTTTTGCTGCCATTGGCGCTGGCGGCGAGGCGTTGTTGTTGTTGTTGTTGTTGTTGCTGCTGTTGCAGCAGCAACTGTTGCTGTTGCAGCAATAGCTGTTGCTGTTGCTGCTGCTGTTGCTGCGTATCACCTTTGCTGCTTGCCTCGCTGCCCGATTCACTGGAATCGGACTCGGAGCTATTGCTGCTGTTGCCAGCCGATCGACTGCAAGGGAGAGTGAGAGAGAAAGAGTTAGTTTTAATAGTATGCAATGCTTGTCAAACTGCAAAACTCACCTATCCTTTTTGCGCTCATCATCTGATTCGGATAGCTCCAGATCGTTCTCAAGGCTGGAAATAGAATATATATTAGCATCTTATGATTCTATAATCTTTATCATATTTATAATAATAATAATGGTTTTGTTATTTCCCACTTTTTTTTTTTGTAAAATATAATTTCGTATATTCCAAATTCTTAACAAGTATTGTTCTTCTTTTTTTTCTTAAAATAACATACTAATAATAAAGATCAATAATATTATTTTTAACTATTTATTTTATTTTTTTACTTTTTCCCATTATTTCATAATAATATCTAAATATTAATAAATATTTTCCATATTTCCCCTAAAATCGATTATATTTTACATATTAATAATAATTATAAATAATATTATTTTTACTATTTTTTTTTCACCTTTTTTTTTATTTTTTCCCATTATTTCATAATATTAGCAATCATAATATTTTAATTATGCGCACTAAGATCATGTTTGTTCATTATTCAATATTTTGTATTCCCATTAATTATTTACTAGTTATTACCATAGCAGGAGAATTTTGTTTTATCTATATATTTATTTTTATTATTATTATTATTTTTTTTTTTTGGTGTTTCGTTTCAGTTGTCGTATGACAGTTTTGCGTTGCGCAATACGCGCTGTAGTCTTCTAAGGAGACTTATTCCGTCAGTAATAGACGCTCGCACACTGCAACTTATTCGGAGATTAGAGATCTCTCACACAAAAATAAAAACGTTCTTGACTGACTATCATGGAACAAAAAAACGCAAAAATAAATAGTTGCTGAGTATAAGCGAGTTCGTTGAGAAAAATTTCAATTTATTAGTTATTGGGCTGTTTTTTTTTTTCAGAGCGTGACCTATTTTCAGATTTTGAGCAATGCTCAACTGTTTCGTGAGCTCTGCGTAAGCATGCGAGCTCCGTTTACTATTTATATTTATATTATAATGCTAACATTAATATTTCCCTTTATTAGCAAATTTTCTACATATTTAAGCAATAACAAAAATAATTCGTTTAATTGCACATTATTACTATTGGAAGTAGAAAAATAAAGGTAATGGGGGCATATATGCATTATATTTATAATTATTAAGAATATCCCAATATTTCCCATTATTTTTCACATTATGGTACCTTTTTTTTACAATCATTGTCTACCATTGCCTCTTCCACATTCGCCTACCTTTCCCATTATTATATTATTATATAATTTCACTTATGTACTCCATATATTTTCCCACTATTACTACCCACTATTCTATGAATTTCATCTTACCACGAGTCCTGTTTCTCCAGCGAATGATTCTTTTCCGTTTTCAGCGGCTTTATCGCTGGCGACGTCGGCGACGCCTTTGGGGGCGTGGGCATCAGCTGCTGGATGGGCGCCACAGCAGCCATGCCCAAGGAAGGCGGCACCGTTGTGGCACCCGCCAGCGGTGCCAGCGGCAAAGGCAATTGGCTGGCCTGCGGCGGTGTCGTCAGCAGCGGTGCAATGAGCGAGGTGATCGGCGCAATGGGCGCCAGCAGAGGCGTCATCAGCGATGAGGCGCCCGATGCTGGCGGTGAGTTGAGGGGGCCGATGGAATCAAATGCATACTTAAACTTATTGGGCCCATTCAGATTGTAGTTCTCGGACATGGGTGCGTGCGGTGTGGCCGCAATTGAGGTTAGCGGGGTCACGCGATAATTGTTGGTCATTTCGGTGATTATTTTGCTAATATCCTTCTGCAGGTGACGGAAAAAGAGTGTGTGAGAGAGAGAGAGAGAGAGAGAGAAAAAGGTTGCATAAGAATTAGTGTTAGCTAGAGGAAAAACATGTAGAAATATAAAATATTTTATAAATAAGCGCAGGCTAAGCAAATTTATTATCTGATCCAGATCCGAATATATCTATCTTAAGGTTTGCATAAAGCTAGGACGATTTGAATAATAATTATTTAATTATTATCATTGACTAATAATTATTTTTAATGTAAAAAACAGATTCTACAATTTGAGTTAGCATTTGAAAAGTCTAAAAAAAACTTCCAGAAAAAATAAATGTTTTTCGATGTAGACAGAACTTCAAATGTACCACGAAAACTATTATTTCCTTTTCCAATTTATCTTTTATCTATTATATTTTGCATTATCGTTATACAATGTATTTTGTTTATTTTTATAAAAAAAAAGAAATAAATAAATAAAAAATTAATCAATCAAAAAATATTTGTCAAAAATTAATAAACTGATAATTAATTTATAAATTTATAATTCCTTAAATAATGAATTGAAAAATGTATATATAATATATAAAAATTAAAATTATTTTTGTAAATATTTTTTTATATTTAATTTTAAAAATTAAACTTATAAAATGTTGATTTTTAGTGAATTTTTATGTATTTTTTATTTTAAATGATTTTTTTTTATTATTATTATTTTAGATTTGTTTTGAAAGTTTATTTTTATTATTGTTTTAAATTTTAAATTAGTTTTTTTTTTTATTATTATTATTATTGTTTTAAATTTGTTTTGAAAGTTTTTATTTATTATTTGAAATTTGTTTTAAAGATTTTTTTTCAGTTAATAGTTTTTTATTTTTAATATTTTCATAATTTTCTGAATATTTCTCAAAGATTTATCCCGATACCTTTTCAAGTTTTTGTTTTCTATCTTCTCATATCAATTAATCTCTATTACTGTAGATTATTATAGATATACTATAGATTCGATTACTAACGAAATACTCTAAATTTCTGTCCACTTTCATTTTCAAGTACTTTAATAATCCCTAATTGATTTCATTCTTTACCATCTACAATCTCATTTTCACTCTCACGCAGTTATCGATAGCTAACTAATCGATTACAACTTACCTCTGGTGGCGGTGGCTGTAGTCCAATGCTATTGCTCGGCCGTTTATTGCTCGCCGCTGGCGGTACAAAGCGTCCGCCGTTGGGCAACGCTGGCGCCGGCGGACCCAGAAACGATTTCTCACGGCCATTCGGCATTTGCGTGGACATGGGCGGGCCGAGGGGCGAGGACATGGACGCTGATGTCGCCGATCCTGTGGCATTGTTTGTGGCGCTGGACGAGTTGATGCTGTTGTTGCTATTGCTGGCAGAGGATGACGATCTGGGCGGTCCACGTGGCGGTGCCATGCCACTACTCGAGGGTATATCATTCTTCATCGGTTGCCCGGGATAGCCGCCACGCCCATTGTAGGGCGGTTTATTATCCGCCTGCTTCAGATAGGTGGGCGCCCGCTGCTGCTGTTGATAGTGTTGTTGCTGCTGCTGCTGCTGCTGCTGCTGCTGCTGCTGTTGCTGCTGTTGCTGTTGCTGCTGTGATGTGGGCAGCTGGCCAGGCACCGAGGCGGATGAGGAAGCTAATGATGAGGATAACGCTGCTGGATTGACGGAGGCAGATGAAGTATACGAAGAATTGCCCAATGAATTGCCACCGAATGACAATGCCTGCAGGCGTGAATTGGAGGAATTCGTTGCATGCCTATAAATTCCCACCGTGGAAGAGTTCATATGGTCCCGGGCATCAATGAATTCACCAAGGGCGGCGGTAATTTCAGCATCGCCCTCGCTAGGATTAAGGCGACGTGGCTCACCAAATAGACTAGTCTCACGATCATCGCTCTGTATGCCCTGTTGGCGTTCATATTTTTCGCGTTCGCGTCTTTTGCGCCGCTCGGGATCCTCCATGCTGCAATGAGGGGTAAAGCGTTTGGATGGAAAGATGTGTATTAGAGGTAAAGGTAAATGTTTAACGACCTCGCAAACATGACAACACCAACAACAACAACAACAACAACAGCAACAACAACGTGAGCAACATTGGTGGCACAATTATAAATAACAAACAAACATGACAGGCAACAACATGAACAACAACATTGACAAGAAGAAGTAGTAGTAGTAGTAGTAGTAGTAGCAGTTGTTGAGAAAGTAGTAGAAGAGCAACAACAACAACAACAACAAAACATGGCTTGGCGTGCTTTGCAGCAGTTGACAGCAGTTTGACATGCGCTGCGCTGCGCTGTGGGTGCTATGTAAACAGTTGGACATGCATTGGTGCTTGCGGCGCAATTTGTTAGTTTTTGTCAGCATTATGTTTAGGCTAAGCAAATGTTTTGTTATTTTTCATATAGATTATGAGCATGGGTAAATATTATTTGATTTGTTTCTTTTTTTTATGAAATTTAATATGTGAAAAGGCTTGTATTACATTAAAAAAAATAAATATATATATATAATATATTTAAAAATTATATTCATTTTCAAATTTTTAGAAATATATTAAGTTTTTGTTTTTATAATTTTAATAAAATTTAATTTAATATTATATTCCATTAAAATTTATTTAAAAACTTGTTTGCTTTTAACTTATTTAAGTTACATGTTTTTATAAATAATATGTAATTTAGTAGATCTGAAATTAATATTTAAACAATATTTTTTAAAATTATTGTAATATGCATTTCCATAATATTTTTTAAATATTATTTTTTAGAAAAAGAACACTTATTTAAAAACTATATTGTTTTTAAAAATGTTATCAACAAATTAACTTTTGTTATATATTTTTATATAATTTTTTTTTTTTTTAGAATTATTGAAGAGTATTTTTTTATTTAAGGGCTTTAAGTTTTTTTTTTTTTAATTTTTTATATATTTAAAAAAAATATTTTTTTATTTAAAGGCTTTAAGTTTTTTTTTTAATTTTTTATAAATTTTGTAAATATTTGAAAATGGATTTTTTTCTTTTTATAGAGTTTTTATAAATAATGTTATATGCAAATCTTAAAAATAAGTGTTTCTTACACTTATAGAAATATTTTGCAGAAAAATTTTTATATATATAATATAAATATTTTTAAATTGACATACACACATACATATATACATTTAATTTCGTTTTCAAATATATATATATTTTTTTAATAATATAAATGTTTTTTTTTTACTTTCCAATTATATATACACATTTTGCTCTTTTTTTTGTTGTTGTCATTTTTTAAAAATTATTATCAAATTGAATTAGCCAAAAACTTAATCCAATTCAAATTTATATGTTTTCCCTACTCGCAAAAATAAATTCGCACGTGCAGAGAAATAGAAAAGCTTTCAGCTCAGTTAGGCGTAAACAGTTTGACATGCACGCAAGCACGTTTTGATGAGCATGTAAACAAAACCTTTGATTGTGAAACACACACACACAGAGAGAGAAGGTGTAACTTGTATGCGTGCGTATATATATATATATGTGTGTGTATATATGCATCAATATGTGTTTGCTTGTGTGATGTAAACGCGACAGTTGTTTAATTTAAATATTTGCCTTGACATTTAAAAGCTTTGGGTTTGAGCTTTAGTTAATAAAACAAAGCCATTTTTTCGTATGCTCATGCTTAAACACACAAACACACACACACGCACACGTACACTCACACACACATACAGAGTGAAACACATAGAAGCAAGCAAAGGATGTGAAAGAAGACGAGGAGGTGGTGGAGAACGTAGATAGGTGGAAGGGTCAGTAGGGATAGCACAGCGCAACGCAATGACTCTCAAAACTTACTTATAATTCAGGTTGTACAAATTGTTATTGTACTGCAGTAGTTGTTGTTGCTGTTGCTGTTGCAGCAGCAGCTGTTGCTGTTGCTGATGGTGTTGCTGCTGCTGGTGTTGTTGTTGTTGCTGTTGTGCCATAACGCGCGCTTAATACAAATATTTTTTTAATTAGTTTCGCCGGCAACGCGCACACAAACAAGCAAAACATAAACACACGCACACACACACAAGCAAGCCACACGGAGACAACGTAAACCGAGCAAAAAAAAAATATATATAGAGATGTGTACTTGTGTGTGTGTGTGTGTGTGAGTGTTGGACTAAACAGAGTGTTTGTAAAAGTTTGTTGCGCTCGCTCTCTCTCTCTCTCTCTCTCACTTTATCTCTCTTAAAAAAATAGAAATAAAAAACGCTCTCTTTGCTTCGCTTTGACGCGCTTATGTTATCGTTGTGATTCTGCTGCTCTGTCGGCAGCAGCAGCGTCGCGGCGCTTTGTATTGTTTGTTGTTGCTTTCTTTAATTTCTAGCTGCGCTGTGTTTGCTTTTCTCTTTGTTGTTGTTGTTGCTGCCGTTGTGTGTGGCCGCAACATTTTCGCTGTCATTTGCTATTGTTGCTCTGCTTCTGTGTGTC
Source organism: Drosophila stalkeri (assembly GCA_035047405.1). Lineage (NCBI taxonomy): Eukaryota > Metazoa > Arthropoda > Insecta > Diptera > Drosophilidae > Drosophila > Drosophila stalkeri. Next base: position 24,429,570 of record JAWNPR010000039.1, read on the forward strand.
TATCTCCGTCTCTCCCTCGCCCTCTTTCTGTTTCCTTTTTAGGCACTTGCCATTTAAAGTTTTGGAAGCACTGTGAGCGTCTTTTTGTTTTGTATTTAGTTCGTTGCGTTTTAGTTAACAAAAAAAATTATATATGAATTATGCAAGTTGTTGTTGTTGTTGTTGTTGAATTTTTTCATATTCTTTTAACAGCCTTTTCAGTTTAAATGCCGATTTCAATTGTTGTTGTTGCAGTTGTTATTTTGATTAACTGTGAGTCTTTACATTGCTTTGTGTATTGTATAGAAGTTGTGTAAGTGTGCTTGTGTAAATTCTGTGACAAATTGTAATGTTGTAGTACCTGAAAAAGAGAGAGAGCAGAGAAGAAAATAGAATATTAATAAAAATGCAGTTACATTGCAAGCTTACACACTACAAATAGACAAAAACAATTTGAAGCTTAACCAAATGCAGTCAATTCACTGCCCACACATATGTATGTACATATATTATGTATATGTATGCACCCAAACTCTTACAATTAGCGGTGAATATCAAGCACGCGAAAGACAAGGATAGAGCACGCATTGTTACTTCTCATTATTGAAGAAGAGCTGCTACCTGCTATCCACGCTCTCCTCTACACACACACACACACACACACTCTCATATGCACACGTGCGGGGATTATGGAGCTTTGCTTTGCCCTCGCTCTTCGCGCTCAGTGCTCAACCACTAGCAACAACAACAACAACAGCAACAACAGCAACAACAAGAAAATGGCGTCAGACTAGCGACTGCAAAGTGTAATGCTTAAATTCACTTAGCTTGCTAAAAACTGAGCTGCAGTGCGAGCGAGACGGCGGCAGACGGAGGCAACGGAGCTTAAGCTCTGCTTTAATGCAGCAGCTGCCGCTGCAACGAAGAGAGCGGGAGAGCGCAAGTGAGAGAGTGAATTCAATTAGTGATAATGGAACTTCAAAAATTCAGCTCGCATACATTTTGGGGCAATTATGCTCTTAAGTGCATGTAAAAGGGAAATTTTTACAATAAAAAAAAAAAACTTAGTAATCTATATTTGAAACAATTTGAAACTTTAGAAAATCAAAAATCAATGTGAAATAGACTTAAAGCTTTTGCAGCAGCCTTAGCTTAAATTGCCGCACATTAAAGACAAATCTCTTTGCCAATGTGCGAAAGAGAGAGAGTGAGAGAGAGAGCAACATAAGCCACACAGACAGCAACAAAATATAAATTAAGGGACAACAAAAAACTTTGTCAAGCCGTTTGCTCAACTCTATCCGTCCGTCCGTCTGTTGGTCTGTGGCTGACTTCTTCATTCATTTTTCTTGTGTGCATAAACTATTTTGTGCGCACTCTGTCCATAAGGCATGGCCAGAGAAATAAAATAATTAAATGTTTCGTCCAGCTTTCTGGATTTGAACTCTTATTTTTTGGCTCTTTCAGTTGAGATGCTAACAAAATTTATAAGACAAATAAATTTTAACAGCAGCAGCAAAAGCATAAAAACACAGCAGATTTGTGGCTCTGCCCACACACAGTCTCCTTCTCTCTCTCACTCTCTCTCTCTCTCTCACTGTCTATGCATTTCTTTGGGCAACTGTAAAAGGGTCAACATTGTGCGTCCTGTTTTTGAGTGTCCTGTGACCAGAAAATTAATTTAACTGACACGTTTTTCATGCCATATACATACATAATATATATATATATATATATATATATATATATATATATATATATATATATATATATATACATATATATACGTATATCAAGAACTTTTTCTCATAAATTAAATTCCGTTGCATACGCCAAGGCGCCGGACAACGAAACGCAATTTCGTTTTGCTATAAAAACTTTTGATTTGTTCCACTGAATCCAACCAGCTGGCGCTTAGCATTTGAGCAATTAAACATTAATAATAATATATAGACGTGTTGCCCAAAAAAAAAAACTCTATGCAGCTGCTCGTAATAGTAGTTAATCAACTCGTGATTAGTTCAAAAACAAAATTGTGGTTTGAAAAGTTTTGTAGTCTGGCTAAATGAAATGAAATGGAATGGAATGGAATGGGTGGAAATAACATATACAAAACATGTGACACTTCATTTCCTATTACCTTAGAGACCTAGAAACCTAATTTAAACAGTTGAGTGGAGTAGGGATGAGGGCATAGAATAAGAGGGAAGAGGGAGAGAGAGAGTGAAATGGCATTTTGGATATTATTATAATAAAAGCATATTCCATTTTCATAAACAAAACTATTTCTCTGGCATTAAAATTACATTTTAATATGCACGTTATGGCTGCTTGTTTCGAGGAATTTTATTGCATATGAAGGTTGAGTGATGTATTAACTGGAAACGGGCATGGTAGGGAGCAAGAGATGGTGGGAGATTGGGTTAGTTTTGAACGAGATAGTCAGACTTGAGCTGGGAGTGAGTAAAATAAATATTTAACTAGAAAGGTTAGATAGGATGGGATAGAAAGAATAGATATTTAACTAGAAAAGGAAACAGAGCAAGAGTAGAGGATAGAAAAGTATAGAGATATATGATAGGATAGAAAGAATAGATATTTAACTAGAAATGGGAACGAGTAGAGTAGAGAGTAGAGAGACCCAGAGTTGAGCAAGAACATAAAGTCATTAGAATGAGTATCGCATAGAACACTAAACAAAACTTTTGATATATGTATTTTACATAATTTCTATGTAAGTCAACACGTTATTCTTGCCAGACACAGAAATATATATAAATAGAACTTCTTAAAGACAGCACCCAAACGTAATCGATGCGAATGAATAACCCTTTTCTTTAACTACATTTTCATGAAAATGGTAAAAACTCTTTTCTCACTTTTTCGGCCTGAGCGGCGTTGTGTAAATTAATCCACATTTTTATTGATTACAAAAGTTTGCCGAAGAGGCTTAAGCACATGTTCGCATTTTCTTTTGCAAACATTGTCAAAAAGTTTATATATATATATATATATATATATATATATATATATATATATATATATATATATATATATATATATATATATATATATATATATATATATACTTTTATATATACATTGAACAAGCCTTGGTGAACTGCTTGTGGCCTAAAGCATTGTCAATTTTGGAGTTTTCTACCCAAAAATCGGAGAATCCCATTTTGGCCCTCGCTCTGCTCGCACATGTCTATTTATTTACGTTTGATTTTTTTTATATTTTCCAGGACATGAGGACATGGGGAACAACAACGGGGGGCGAGTGGATGGAAGCGGTAAATATGATGACGATGTGGCGCAGTTGTTTACCGCTCGTTCGTTTCAATGTTGCCTACTTATGGCAGCTACACAGCCTCACCTCTTACTCACTCCCTCTCTCTCTCTCTCTCTCTCTCTCTCTCTCTCTGTCTGTCTTGTTCTTTCTCCTGCATACCTCTCCCTCTCGCGTCGCTCGCCAGATATCTGGCGCATCTGTGTACGGCCCCGACTGGGGCATATGTTATGAATTTTATGCAAATATGTTGCGCCTCTCGTTACCAATATAGCTCGCTCCTCTGCTTTCACTCCCCGCCCAAACGCTCTGGCAAAAAGTTTAAGAAAATTCGCCATGTTGTGGGATTTTTTTTTTTTTTTTTTTTTTTTGCTCTTCCCCAGTTGTTGTTTTTCACAGTGTTTGCCATTCTATTAACATTTAAATCAGCTTTTGGTTTGCTTCTTTAAGCTACGAAAGGGTCGTGGATTGTTTTACGCCTGCATATTGCTGACATAACTCGTACCGTTATGAGTCTGAGACGATGAACTATCTAAATCTAAGTGAATTAAAAGTCTTGCAAATATGTAAGTTTAAAGGTTTTAATATTGAAAGAGATATTTTATAAGAGTTTTATAGAATGTAAATTAAAAATTGTTTGCGAGCTCTTAAAAAAGACTTTAAATATTAAGTTTCTCGCTGTGTGCAAATAAGTAAGTGCCTCTGACTCACACTTGGAGAAAAGACTCAAAGAGCAACAGCAGCAGTAATAGCAGCAGCAGCATTGTAACGGTTCTTCAACGAACTCGTTTGCGATCGGCTCGCAACAGTTTCGTTTTTTTTTTCTTGCTTCGCTCTGGTTGTTCCCTGACCGTTAGGTTGAGTTAAAGTATGTTGTCTATGTATTGGTATGTGTGTGTGTGTGCGAGGGATGCCTTCGCTTAGCACAGCAATCGCGTACCTGAATCCAGTGTATTTATGTGTATGTGTCAATGTGAAGAGCATTTGCATTGCGTGTTATTTACTCACTTACTCAGTCTCAATGTACGAGCACCAATCGCTTCGCTACCTGAACGATGTTCGTTTAAAAAGCGGTCACAGAATAGGTTCAATTAAAGTCACTCAAGAAAAAAAAAAAAAACGAAAACCAATATAACCGAAGTCACTTGCAAAAACGAGAGAGTAAGATTTTATTTAGGTTGATCTTGCGAACAGAGCGTAAATGATAATAATAAATTCAACTCTTATTATATTAAGCTATGCTTACTAGATTCGTACAAATGAAAAATTCGTACAAATATACAGAAAAGTGATACGGCTATTTTTCTGTATTTAAAGTAATTAATAAGAAAACCTTTTACGATTTATGAATTAGCCTCATTAGCTATGAAAATGTATTATAATTTGATTTTCAAAAATATATTGTATTTTTTGTAATTGTAATATATATTTTCTTCTCAAGCTGCATTTCTCTTTTAGTTTATTTCTTTATTTATTCATTTTTTTTATATGTATGCGTTATGAATATTTTAATATTTATATTAATTTAAATTTTTTAAATTAATATTTCATATCATATTTTTCTGTCATATTCATATTTTTATTCAATATTTCAAAATGCCTCTAAAAATATTTCATTTGGAAACCTTAATAAATTTTCTATTTTTTCTATTTATTACTATTTAAATCATTTTCATAAAATACGTATGTATTTTGTATGTATTTTTAAAATTATGTATAATTCATCTACAATTTATTTATAATTTTTTTACTATTTATTTATTATTTATGTACTATTTATTTATTATTTAGTGTATTTAGCTTTCTATTCGAATTGCTTTCTCTACCACACATACATAACTCACTGCTAATAAAATCTTTACGTAATTCATGTAAAGCTAAATCATGAAAAATTCAAGTCTTGATTTGACAATGAAAGCATAGGCGAATTGGCTTTTCTTTTCTTTCTTTCTTTTTTTTTTTTTTGTATTTTTTCTTTTATATAGTTTCCGCTGTGGCACGTCATGAATCATTTAACAACTTGCACAAACATTAAATTACGCATGAGAATCCTTTCTCTTTTAGATTTTGCAAAAGGGGCAGCAGCAGCATAGAAGAAGAAGAAGAAGCTGTCTCGGCATACAAAATTCAATTCAATTCAATTCAGGCAACATATATTCACACACACACACACACACACACAAGGACTTGGCAGGACATAGAGGAATGAACACATGCGACTAATTTCATATTCATATGCATATTTAGACTAACTACCGAGCCGTAAGCAGTAGGGCACAGAGAGAGAGAGAGGGAGGGAGATAGAGATATGAGCCCACATTCAGACGCTAGGCAAAGGACGTGTGAAAGAAAACCAAAAGGCAAAAGGCAAAAGGCGATGACGACGATGAGGCCGACGACTTCATGCACATTGGCACGCCTAATTTATAACACAAAAGTCTACTTAACTCCCCAATGGCAACTATGTAAGGGCAGGCAATAGCAACAGACAGACAGACAGACAGCGTGGGAGTGAGATAGAGAGAGTGAGCAGCGGGCGAGCAGAAGGTAGAGCAGGCGCGCTGCTAAGCCACCAAAAGCTGGACGAACAGTACAGGCAATACAAGAGCGAGCGATTGAGCGAGAATGAGAAAAAGATAGAAAGAGAGAGAGGTGAAAAGACAGGTATATAAAGTTAAATAGAGGTGCACTAGTATTATCCATAAGTAAGTTCTTATTTTTTATAGTATAAATAAACATGTGTATAACTAAAAATCCAAATTAAGAATTTTAAGTGAATACATATTTTTTTTAATAATTATCATAATAAAAAAATAAATATATTTAATAACAAATACATATTATTTTAAATATAATAAAATAAATATGTAAAATTTAATTATTTAATTCATTAAAATTTTCATATTAGAAATGTTTATATAAAAATTGAATATTTAATGCAAATATCTAATTCAAAAATAAAAAATCAATTTTAAAATATTTAAAAATTAACATATATAATTATATATTATGTTACTAAGAATTAATATGGCAAACTTAATATACAAAAATATTAATGAAAACTCATATGTATAAAGTTATTAAAAATTTAAATTTAAAAAACATACAAAAAATTGTTTAATTAATAAAATTAAATATTGAAATATTTGGTAAAATATATAATTTAAATATTCAATTTTATAAATATATTGCATACCTTTTAATTACAATTTTGTTATATATATGTTATATTATAAAAAGAATGTAATTTGAATATTTAAAATATAAATTTAAATATTATATAACTAAATCAAATTAATCAAATTAAATATTTAATATAACAGATATTTTAAAACATAAATTTTAAAAATATTGTATATTATTTATTTTAAAATAAAGTGCTAAATATTTTGTATTATTAAATTATAATACAAATATAAATTTAAATTTGATAAAAGGACATCAAATTATTAAATTGAAATACTGAAATATTTAGTAAAATATATATTTACAAAAAATATATATATTTTTATTTTAAAATAATTTACTAAATATATAAATCTATATGTATAATAAAATGGATAAATATGCAAAAACAACATAAAATAAAATAAGTAAATTAAAATAAATAAATATAAAATGTATATATGCATAAAATTTGGATATTTAAAATATTTTAAGTTACAACTTAATTTTAAATACTATAAATAAGTATATTTAATATTTTATTTTATTTTTGTGAATAAATATATTTACAAATATTTTTAATATTCAATTTTCAAAACCCAATTAAATTTAAAAATTAAATATGAATACTTAAAATTAATTTTTTTCTTATTGCTTCTTTATAGAAGAGAACTTGAAAATGTTTTCAAGTAACATCAAATTAATATAAATTAATTCTCTTATATCTAAGGCCACTCTTTTCATCCAATCAAACTCTCGTGTCACGCTCTCATCTCTAAAAGCAACGCTTGTTGGTTTCACAGTGCATAAACAAAACTCAAAGCATATGTGGGTGGATTTTGGTGGTCATGCCCACTAGCTGGCTACATTCTGCCTGTCTGCCTGCCTGCCTGCCTGTCTATCTATCTATTTGACTGTCTGTCCGAATGTCTTCTCTGTGTCTGTATATGGGGACAGGATTTATTATCAAATGGGCGCCATAGACTAACGACAATAGCCACAGTTGCAAACCGAGTACCTTGCCGCTTAACCTCACGTCTCTTTGTCTCTCTCTCTATCTCTCTCTCTCTGTGTCTGTTTGTTTGTCCGTTTGTCTGCCTGTTTTGCTGCACAGAGCGAGTCAACAAATTTTATGGCACTCATTAAACTTTCTTTCAGCAAAGTGCGCCAGCGACTCGACTCAACTCAACTCGAGCCGGAGTCTCCATGTTTTGTGTCTAGTTAATTTATTTCCTTAAACGTGCGACCATAGCTTACACACGCCTCCTCCTCCCTCTCTCTTCCTCTCTCTCTCTCTCTCTCTCTCTCTCTCTTCCTTGCTATGCATTTCAAATTTATTTAATTAATTTGTGTAGTTTAGCATTGAGCTGTGTCTGCGTGATAAAATCAATCTGGTAATCTTTGATATAGCCACTCTTCCTGTTTTAGTAATCGCATTCGCCTTTAAACTGCAAATTAATGTTTAGGACTTGTTTGTTTTTTTAAATGATATTTATAATATATCATAATCATTAAATGTCTATAAAATAATGAAATGGAGTAGCAAGGATGAAGATTATAGAAAGTATTTGCTGAAGCTAGAATGAGGAAGTTCTATAAAGTAGATTTACCTTACATGTTAATAATAAAAAATGTATATAATTATCTAAAGTTTGCTAAATTAATATATAAATAATAAAAAACCTTAAGCAAAATTTAAATTTATAATTATTATATACCAAAATATAAAATCAAAACATTGTTTACATAACATAATAAAATGGATTACATTTTAAGCGGTTTTTCTTTTCGCAATAAAATTTTTTATTACAAACTTTTTCACAACTTTAGTATATATGTATTATAAAAACCAATTTTCTTTGTAGAAAAGACAATAAAATCGAAACACTAAAATAGTAAACAAATTTTGAAAAAAAAAATTTTTATAATTTAATGGGGATTAATAAAAAATAAAAAAAAAGGATAAAAATGTAATAACTGTAAAAAGAAAATCTGTAAATAGCATTTTCTGTTATGTAAACTGTTATTAAATATAGCTGATACTGTTATTGCTTCTCTCTGTTATTAAAGAAATGTTAGAGCTACACTGTTATTGAAATCTTAAGAGACTTAATGAAATTTAAGAAAATATTTTGTTTTGTATCAGTTTATTATTATTAAGAGCGAGGTTTGTTAACGAAAGAAACGTAGCAGTAAAAGAGAGGCAGTGCGATAGACAAGGAATTAAATTTGTTAAATCTATCAAAACAATTTTGAAAAAATAAATTAAAAAAAACAATAAAAACAGATTTATAAAATCAAATAAAATTATTTTAGTAATTTTATATCGAAAGTACTCTTCTAAATTATTATTATTTAGATTAATTTATTATTTTGAAGAAAAATAAAATTATTTTACTAACTTTTTATTGAAAATGCTTTTCTAAATACTCAATAAATCAAATAATTCAGGTATTCAAATTAATTTTATAGCTGCTTTAAAGTGAAATCTAACTTGTGAACTTTCCTATAACAATTTTTCACGCCGCTTTTTCCAACTATTTAACATTTTTAAAAAATTCCACCAAGCAGATTTTTAAAGTGAATTTAAGCTAGAATTGATTATTCTTTATCTGTTAGCTATAGTAATCGCAGAAAATGCTCCTTGACTGGCAATCAGTTGCACTTGCAATCAATTTCATATGCATACGCACACATACACACCCACACCCACACCCACACCCACACACACACACACACACACCTACACACATATATACACTTGACGGGCTACAACTACTGCTATTGCAACGGCTCCATCTACTACGACTGCTCCTGCTCTTGCTCCTACTCCTGCACCTGCTCCTGCTCCTGCTCCTGCTCCTCTCGCTTCTCACTCTCTCTCTCTCTCTCTCTCTTTCTCTGTTCATGTTGTATGTCAAGTTGCTGGCGCGTGGGTTACCTGACGCACTTATCTATTATCTGCATACGTCGCTTATCTAACCCAACTGCTGCAGTTGCAGCTGCAGCTGCTCTAGCTTGGACTCGAGTTTGACTTGTCTTTAACATGTTACCAGCAGAAGCTTCTTCTCCTTCTATCTCCTTCTCCTCTCTCTCTCTCTCTCTCTCTCTCTCGCTGCTCTGTTTCTGCTTCTTCACTTGCCATATTGATGCTGACGCATATTTCCTGCTTCATTAACAGCCACGCCGCCATAAAGTATGCAACACGCCCCGACAAATGTTTAAGCTAAAGCAAAAATATCATAAAAAAAAATATACAAAAAAAAAAAAATGGATAGAAAGCAACTGCATTGCGTTTTTGCTCCACTCATTTCCCTGCTGCTTGGTTTACCTTGGCTTGGCTTTCACCTGGCGCGTTCGCTTTTAACGAGCCGTCGCCTGCTTCATCCTGTCTTCCTCTCTTCTGGCCATCCTGCCACAGCACCCTAGTTTGCCTAGTTAACGTCGTCCTGTCAGTTCTGTCCTGAGTGCTAGCAGCTAGCAGCTCCTTCTCAGCTGCCTTGGTCACTTCTATTTTGTTTCTTTTCGTTGCTTTTCTTTTCTTGTTTGTTTGTTCTTGGCTTCTGCTCCTCGCTTTCTCATTTCCTTTTGCCCTACAAGTTTTTTACTATTTTATTTTATTTTTTTTCTTTTTCTTCTTCTTTTATATACCCTGTATACAAACATCAACTGTTGGCTTCACTATTTCGCGTTTTATTTTGCTTGCTCATAAGTCAAGTTTATGCTCATGGCTTCAAGCAAAATCAGTGTTGTAAAAGACCACGATGAGGTTGAATTAAAATATTTATAGAAGAAAAATATTCTTGAGGTAAAGTTTAACATTATATATACACAAGCAATCTCTCAATTCGTTTGTTATTTTTGATTGCTTGATTTGACATGAAGATGGCAACAGTGAGCAGCGTCAAGGTTTATCAACACTAGCCCATAAAAGTTTACCCTTTTTTTAATGTCTTAACTCAATAAATATTTAACAGTCAGTTTGTCCCTATAGACATGGGAGTGGGCGAAAGTAAATGGGGAAAAGGAGTCAGGTAAATAAAGAGCCAAATAAAAATAGAGTGACGAAACAATTCTAAATTAAAATCTATTGATTAAATAATAAAAGTTGGACATAAGCAGGCATATAGATTATTGCTGAACATTAAATAAAGAAAAATAAAAAATAATTAAAAAAAAATTAAATTATTAAATAATATATATTTTTAAAAAAATTATTATACAAAGCAAAATATTTTTTAAAAATAAAACAAGCTAAATATCTAAGAAATTAAAAAACAAAAATAATATATATATATATATATATATATATATAAATATTTAAATAAATATATATTGATGGTAGAAAACTTAGAAATATAAAAATACAATGTATATATATTTACAAAACTCAACAAAAAGATCTGTTGGTTTCGCTTAACGAACGTTTTACTTAACGAACAAGATGCTGGGAACGAATTGTTTGCATAAAAGTAGAAATTACAAAAAAAATATATATAATAATAATAATGAAAATAACAATAATAATAATAATAATGATAAAATAAAAAGTAATAATAATAATAATAATAACAATAATAATAATAATAATAATAATAATAATAATAATAATAATAATAATAATAACAATAATAATAATAATAATAACAATAATAATAATAATAATAATAATGCTAAAATAAAATAAATAGATAAAAACATTTCAAAATATAAATCTAAAATAAAAGTAAAAATAAATAAAATACAAAATATTATATAAAAATATCCTTATAAATTGAAATATTATATAAAAATATGCTTATAAATTGACATTAGATATATTAATTGCTTAGCTTTTTATTTAATACAAAACAATAATTTATATATCTTAATTGACTAAAATTCTAAGGTTTAATCAATATATTTGAATTTTTGCATTACTTTTTTTATATAAATATAAGCAAAATAAGAAAAATATATTTCTATTTAAAGTATACAACTTTAAATTCTGACAAGAGTAATAAGTAATATGTAAAATTTTATTATTTATTTAGAAACTTTTTATCAAAGTCATTCAACAATTTCACAAAGAGATTTGGTTAAAAGTTAATATTATTAGACTATTGCATATAATATCTATAAAGCCATTTATTGTTATCATTGTTTAAGCCTTAAGAATTTTAATATATAAATAAATATACCAATCATAATAATATATAAATATATATATATATAAATAAATATACTAAAAATATATATTTAATAATCTTCTGTAATATACTCTCTCTCACAATTCTATTATAATTTCTACTGTTCATCTACAGGAACTTTAGCTAGTCGTGTCTGCTGCTGTTTTTCCTATACAATCATTTTATTTTCTCACTTCTCTCTCTCTCTCTCTCTCTCTCTTCCCACCCCTTTTTTTGCTGCTGTTGCTATTCCTGCGTGTATTGCTTTCTGGTTTTTGTTGTAGCTGTTGCCCTGCGGCTTGATTTGATTAAAATGATAATAGTTTTTGGGATTTAACTTAAATTGATGTGGGTTAGTCGTCCACAAAGTCGCCAACTCGATGCTCGACAACGAAGAAGAAGTGGAAAACCTTTTTTTTTTTCTTTTTCTCCCTTTACTTTCTTTTTATGTTTCGTTTTCCCTTTGCTTTGCTCTTTTTTTGGTTGTCTCATTTCCTGGCCACAAATTTGGCAAATGCTTAAAGAAAATTAATAAATAAAAAATAAAAAAATAAAAGTAAGAAAGAGAAGAAGCGCAAATGCGAAGAAAGTGCATAAACTGCAACATAAAAATTCCATTAATAAAATTGCATGAAGAATTTTCGCTAGTAATTTTCCTTTTCTTCTCGTTTTCTTCTGTTGGTCCTGTGGCCTCTTTTAGCTAAATTGCGGCCGCTGCATGTCCTTCGAGTGCTGGCCTAAAAGCCGAGCCCCTAAATTGCCCAAGCCTGAATCTATATATATGTATATATACGCTCGATATATACATATATATTTATATATATATATATATATTCTACGTATTTGGAGAAGTTCATTGGGCAGGCAGCTTTAAGGACCAAGTGTTTGGTGGCCGCGCCCACAAACTCAAACCACACACACAGACACACACACACATAGCACAAGCCTGCGGTTAACCATCGTCATTTTGTGCAAGGTCCTGCAAGAGATCCTGCTGCTTGTTGCCTGTTGCCTGCTGCTGCCTGATGAAGTGCAAATTCATAAAATAATCATTTTTAAGACCAAAACTGACTTTGAAGTCGTTTAGAGTCAAGAAAAACAGTAGGTTATTCGATGTGGGCGTGAACGATGGGCAGCACTTGGCAGCTTATCAAGTAAAAACTTGTGCAACTTGTTAGCTTAAGTAAGCAATGAAAAGCAAATGGCGAAAATGGGATTTCAAAAATACAGAAAAACATTCAACTAAAATAAAAGTAATTTGAAATTTATACAAAACTCTTAGAAATATCAATAAAAACTATGAAAACAGTCTGAGCAACATTTAGCAATGAATCTAGCAACATTTTAATGACATTCCAAACCTATGCAACATGTTGCTGAACTTGTCAATAAATTAAGCAACAAGGCTCAACAAACAGCACTTAATTGCTCTGGCAACATGTTGCAATTATGCACGCTTAATTGCGTTATTATTGATGAGTAAATGTTGCTAGCAACAAATAAAAAAAATGCTTTTCACTTTACATAACGTTTCGCATACATTCCACTATGTTCCAACTGTAATCTACGCCAGTGATCTCTGAAGGCGCTCTTTAAGCGCTCTCTCTCTCTCTCTCTCTACTTTAAGGGCATGCTAAAGTTTGAAAGTTGCTGTGCGGCTGTGGCTTTGCAACTGTAAATTGCCAACTAATTGCTACAGTGCGAAAACGCATATAGTGTCGTTTGCAGTGCTTGCCAAACTTTTCAAGCTGCCTAGTTAAAGTTAGTCAAGGAATGTTTTAGTTGTTCTTGTTATTATACTCGTTGCTTTGGCTACATTTTAAATAAATGTATACAAAAGTTTAGCTAGAGTTTTATTCTTTTATCTACTCAGTGCTTTACTAGTTGGTCGTCTCTCTTTCCCTTCCTCTCTCTTCTTTTCCCATGACAACATACACATTGTCTGTGCATTTAGCGTATTCTTTTTTTTCACATTTGCTTCATATGTGTGCGCATTTGTGTAATCTATATTATAACAAAACCAACCTCGCCTCCCTTCTTACTCTTCTCTCTCACACTCCTTCCTTCTCTCTGTGCACACAAACGAAAAGTTCACTTTGATATAGTTTGGCAACATTTTTTGGCGCTTTGGGTTTGCCGCTGTCGAGCGTCGCGTCGCTGTTTTTGACAACTTATTCGTGCGTCGCTAACGTCGACGACGAAGCTGACGCAGCTGCTTGTCTGCGTCTGTCGCTCGCTCTCCCGCTCTTCGCATGCTCTCTTCACGCAGTTAACTGTTTTTGTACAACTCCATCTCAATTGCTGCCTTTGGCAACATGTGCGCAATCGTCTGTCCCGTTGTCTGTCTGCCTCGCTGTCTCTGTGTGTGTGTGTGTGTGCATGCGAGTGAGTTGGGTGTATATGTGTGTTATTTATATACATATATATATGTATATAAATATATTCTTCTCGCTCTTCCTCTCGCTTGCGCCGGCCGGCGTTTTGCTTTGGCCACTGCCCCTTAAATTTGTTGTTTTTGCTTCGCATCGTTTTCTGTTCTTAAATTGTTATTTCTGTTGCCTGCTTTTGAGCTGTATTGATTGTGTGTGCGTGTGTGTGCGTATCTATAAGTGTGTACGTGTGCAGCATATCAATTTTGTGGCCATAATATTTTATGGCTCAACCATGAATATGTTTATGAATTTTGTTTGAATTTTGCTGAAATGATAGTTGAGCTTGAACTAAAATTAACATTATGTTAAGCAGTGACTGTAAAACTTTATGTTAAGCGGTTAACAGAATATTGAAATGATTTCACTTTTAAGTACCATCTCAATAACATTATTCTAAGCAATGACTGTAAGACTTTATGTGAATGATTTAACAGCTGAATGATGTGGCATTTAATTAACATTATGTTAAGCACTGACTGATAGACTTTAACTTTACTGAATTTGTAAGCTTCGTTTCAATAACATTATGTTAAGCAGTGATTTTAAAACTTTAGGTTAAGCATTTAACAGAGGAATAACTGGAGTTAACATTATGTATCGCTTAACATAATGTTAATTTGAATGTTATCAAATATTGCTTAACATAAAGTTAATTTTAGTTAACATAAAATAAATTTAGTTTATTTTAGTTTATTCCTCTGCTAAACTTTATGTTAAACTTTAAAGAAAATAGTAAAATTCCGCTTACTCAATTTCAATAAGATTATTTTATTCTAATTGCTACACAACTTTATGTTAAGCGCTTAACAGAGCAATAATACAACATTTGCACAACTTTAAAGCTTCAAATAACTGAATAAGCTTGATGTAATACATAAATGTATGCACATAAATGTATTATATAAGAAACATGTTTTTTTTATTTAGTTTTTTTTTTATTATTCACAAAACGAAGGCAGCTTGAGTAAATCAATTAGGTTAATGAAAACTGTTAAGTTATGCACAACAGCTACCAAAATATGCACTTGACACACAGCCAGACAGAGATGGGTGCGAGAAAGAGAGAGAGAGTGAGAACAAGTATATTTTTGGGCGGCATACAAAATTCTTTGACACTTGCTCCCCAGTTGGCCCCAAAACATAACTCAACTGGAACGATGGAACCATGGGGCCATGGGGCCAATGGGACGAGGGGCAACCGAATATTTCTCTGGATTATTGAGTGTATCACATAAATTATGAACTTGAGCGACATGTGTAAGTGTTGCATATTTAATGATATTTATTAAACAACAAATGAGACGATTTGCAAAATTTTCATTTTCCATTCATTTTGGGAGCGCAGACAAGACGCTCGAGGCGGAGGCGAACGCAGAGGCGTGGCATTATTTCCCCAGTTGACCGCAAATCGCGCAACTGTCAGAATAGAAAATGTGCTAATTTGTCTTCAAGTCGCTTTCGGCAAGATAATTACAAGAAAAAGAGGCGATAGGGAAGTGACAGTGGGGAAGGGGGAGGGGGAGGGGGGGGGTTTAGTGGAGTAGCCGACTGGTTTAAATGTAACAAAATGTTGTGGGCGTGGCCGTGAGCTAATAAATTATCGCACAATTTTGCTTGAAGGCCGTGAAAAACTATTTCGCTTTTTCATCGAGTTGCGAAAAACTTTTTAACAACTTGGCAGCTGACAGCCACAACAACAACAACAATTAAGAGAGCAATAACAACAACAACAATAGAAACATTGACGTCCAATAAAAACGTTTAATCAATTAAATTCAATTAAATTGTGAAAATCAGAAAAACGTGCAGACAGCCAACATAGAATGAAACAATTCACAGATGTTAAATGGACAAAACAAAAAAAAAAAAAAAAACTAAATCAAGGCGAATTTCAAAGAGAAGAAGAGAGAAAGAGTAAGCGTAAAAATGTGAGGAAAATAAGCGCTAACTGGCTTGAATGAAATGTGAGAAATATAAAATATAAATATTTTTACTGAATATTTGTATGAAGCAGAGCTGAAAAGGAGCTGAGAAAAGTGAATTAAAATGCATTCTCTATTTATATAATTATATTATATATATTATCTATAGATTATATATGAGCACTGCTGTCGCATCTATATATTACTTCCAGAGCAGAGTTCGCAAGTTCCAAAGAAAATAATTAAATATATATATTATATATATATATAGATTATATATATATATATATATATATATAGATAAAGAAAAGAATATTATATATTTTAACTAAAAGTTAATGAAAATGATTCTATAACACAATAAAATAAAAATAAAAATTAGCCAATAATTATAATTTTAATAAAATAAAAATAATAGAAATAAAACTATAATTACTATAATTACTGTTGTATTGAAATAATTTACACCGGCAAAAATAAAAATTGAACATTCCTAAAATCATTTCAAATTCAAATCTTTTCATATATTTCACATATCACTGCGACAATTGAGCAATGCAAATTTTTGTCTTAACTTAAATTATATAAAATTTCATAAATTTCAACATTTCACAATTGTTTGCAAAAAGCTGTCGATAGAATATGCATTGTCATAACTATGGGAAATCCAATACCTGTGCACAAATCTACGCTCCATTTAACACTAAACACAAGCGCCCTCCTGGTACTCCTGCTCCTGCTCCTGCTCCTGCTCATACTCCTCCTGCTGCTCCTGCTCCTGTGCCCCTGAAGCTGCACACTTCAAAATTTGTAAATTCCGTACGGACAACCTCATGGAAAACCCATTTGAAACACAACCAACCAGGCATATTATGCATTCCAAACGAAGTGGATGGGAGAAGCGAAATACAAAGAGAGAGAGAGAGAGATAGAGAGAGAGAGAGAGAGATGGCGCAACTGAGGCAGACACCAAAATACGTTCTACTATCAAATATTCCAACCAACTATGCAGACAAGAGGGCAAACGCACAGAGGAGGGAATGAGGCAGGGGGTTGGGGGATTAGTTATAGGGGTTGAGGGTTACGTTGTGCATTATTTCATTAGCCATTTTCTAGTTTTTGCCATTTGCAATTTTAGTTTTTGCCATCGCAACGCATCGCAGTGCGCTTTTTCGCCATTCGTTATTTGCTTCACGCTTAATTATCTTTGTCCGCTGTCCTTTTGTCCTGCTTTGCTCACTATTTGTGGCTTTTATACAAATTCTTTCTGTTCTTCTTCTTCATTTATTTTACGCTTTGTGTGCACATTTAGCTAACCTTAATGTTTAGCAAACGAATTGTGGGCAAACTCTGCTAACTATTTACTGAGACATCTCACACAACAACATTGAATTAACAGTAACAGCAACAGCTAACAGAACAACATTTACATTTTAGCTAGCAGAGTTAAGTTTATAAATATAATTCTATAGTTCAATTGTAAGAATATCTATTAATTGGAATTTATTTAGCTATATACACTCATTCATTTGCTAGCGTCTATAGCTTAAGCTAACATAGCTAAACGTATGTGTTCCAAACTCTGTTTATCTCTATTACGTTCTATTCTTATAAATTTTGATATATTATGTTTTACAGATTTTTAATGATTCCATTTTTTTTCCATTTCATTTTTAAATATTTTTTTAATAATTCCATTTCCATTTGGTAAATATTTAATCTAATCTAGTGAATATTTTTTAATAATTCGTTTTTAAATACTTTTAATGATTCTATTTTTTCTTTCCATTCAATTAAATAAATTTTAAAAATATATTATTTTGGTAAATAAATAATCTAATCTAGTAAACCTTTTTTTTAATAATTTGTTTTTAAATATTTTTCAATTTTTTTCTTCTATTTTCTCTGCATTTTCTTCCATATTACGAATTAACAAATTTACAGGGTATCTCTTACACGCGATTCATTCTGTTTTACTCTGAATCAAAACTTTTCCAAGCGTATCTCCCACCCAATCTTTATCTATTGTTTACAATTTTCTCTGCAATCTATAATATTTTTTTTTATCCGAATCAACATCAATTTACAGGGTATCTCTTACACAAGAATCATTATGTTTTTCTCAGTGCATCAATCAACTTCTAGGATATCTCCCACTTAATATTTATCTATTGTTTACCATTTTCTCTGCAGTTTCTTTCATATTCCGAATCAACTTCAATTTACAGGGTATCTCTTACACAAGATTCATTCTGTTTTTCTTTGTGCATCAATAAACTTCCAGGGAATCTCCCATTCAATCTTTATCTATTGTTTACTGCACTTTCTTTTATTAACCCAATCAACTTCAATTTACAGGGTATCTGTTACACAATCTCTGCCAATGGCATTGCCCGCATGCCAAGCTTGTTTTAACCTTGTTAAGGGCAACACACAACACGTACATACGTCTAATTTTAACAGCACACGCCCACTGCCACGCCCACACTACACAATGTTGCTCTTTTCCTCTGCTTCTTCTAGTTTTTTTTTTTTTTGTTGTTTTGTCTTGTGTTTTTTTGCATTGCATTTTGGTCTGGCCAACAGGTCGACGGGCTTTTAATTACATTAGCAGCAGCAGCAGGCAACAATAAAAGCCCATATCTGGCTGGGTCAACAATACATTTTTAGAGAAGAGATGCATGTGTGCATGTGTGTAGTGTCTATATATATATTTATATATATACATGTGTGTCTATGTTTGTGTGTGTGTTTGTATCTGTGTAAATGCAAAAATTTGATTACTCATACGCCGCGTGTCTGCGCTTTAGTTTTCAATTGGTTTTTAGCAAAAACTGCGTAAAAAATACAAATTATTATTTGCACACATATAACTTGTTTACTCATCTTCTTCTACTTCCTACATCAGTCATTTTATCTGCTCTCATCATTCCATTTTTCCTCATCTGTGTTTGCGCTTTAGCATGTGCATGGAAAATTTCGCGTAGCAAAATTGCAACACGTGCGAAATAAAGCAAAAATAAACAAACAAAGCGAGCACTGATAATGGCACTGAAAATGCTAAATACTAACTGTAGCTGTGTATCTATATTTGTATTTATATACAGCTGCGGTGAAAATAATAGCACCATAGGCTGTTGCAAAATTCAAAGTTGGAAAATTTGCAAAATAACTAAAAATTTTTTTTTAACATAAAATGATATCGTTTAACTTATGAATCCATTAACATATTTGTAAAAAGACAAGACTCCATATATCTTACGTATTTCAGAATATATTCATTTTTATAACATTATTGTTATAACATTATTGTTATAACATTACTGTTAGTTAAAGCATAATAAGACTGTAACACAAATAGAACTATTCAATCACTAATGGCAAAATAAATAAATTAATTTAAAAATGTCAAACTAAAATATGCCCCTATCGATGGCTCTTCTGTTATCATTTTAGCTCTTTTTTTTTTTTGTTTGTTTTCAGGAGAGATTGTCAGTAAGACAAGAGAAAAAGAAACTGCAAAGCAAAATTCATTTAGTCAAGTTCTATAGTAAAATCAAGTGAGCTGGTGCTATTTTTTTCACCATCACTGTATGTATATCTTTTGTATCTGCATCTGTGTATTTTGTATCTGTATCTATGACTCTGTGCGAATATATATTTTTTTTTTGTCACTTTTGTCTTATCTGTGCGCTATTTGAGCAGCTCACAAAAATTATCAGACACACGCACAAGCTGTCTCTCTCCCACACACACACACACACACATTATATATTTGTGCAGCGAGAGACCTGTCAAATGCTCAACAAGCGCGAATAGAAAAAATATATATGAAAAAAAATACAAAAAAAAAGTGAAAAAAAAAAATACTACAATATATTAATACAAAAACAAATTACGTATACGCCACACAGCCGGCAGCTAAGCAACATATGGACAGACAGCGACAGCGAGAGACTGGAGCTCAAGCAAGACAGAGAGAGAGAGAGAGAGCGAGGGAGAGGGAGAGTGGGAGTGAGCGCAAGAGCGAGTGTGAGACAGCGCATAAGTTAATGTGTGTCTGTATTTCTTTCAATATTTTGCCTCCGTTTTTTTTTTTTTTTTTGTTCTATTTTCCTTTCTTTGTTTTTGCATTTGCTTTGCTCGCTCTATTCGTTTGGTTGGCTGTTTGCTATTGCCTATTATGCGTGTATTCTGCTTCGCGTTTGCACGGCGCACGCTTTTTATTATAAAAATAATATTGGCCTCTGTGTGTGGGCAGATTAAATTTTATATTACGTATACGTATGCATAATTGTGTTTGTTGAAATGTGATTTTAACTCAAACAGATGTGCAAATAATTTTTATGTATTTTTTATGCAAAAAAAAGTAAAGATATTATAAATTAGGCATTTCGTATCATTTCGTATCATTTCGTATCATTTCGTATCATTTCGTTTCGTTTTTTTTATCTCCTCCATCTAATCATAATAAAATGTTGCAGAGATTGACCTTCGCTTAAATGAATTTTCAGATTTGTTTAATCAAAAAACAAAATCGAAATAAAATGTATTGGCCATGGTTTGGGTGATTATTTAGATAAGATTAAAAAAGCTATAAAAAAAACAAATTTATATTTAATTTTAATTTTAAATTATTTGCATGGTTAATTCGTTTAACTATTTTGTGTAAAATATTTTATAAAGTTGAAACTATTTTATTTGTATTTAATACTTGAATTATATTATATATTTTGTATTTTAAATAATAATATATTGAATATTAATAATAAAAAAATTAAATAAATTTATATTAATGAATTTATATTTATTATATTATATTTTATTTTTGTAATTTATATTTTATTCATTTTTTTTAATTTTTATATTTTAAACGTTATATTTTATATTTCATATTTCATATTTATATTTTACAATTAATATATAATACTTTTTATTTTATATTTCATACTTTATACTTTGCATTTTATATTTTATTTAATATTATACATTTCATATTTTATATGCTTTATTTAATAAATATTTTTTATTTTATATTTCATACTTTATATTTTGCATTTTATATTTTATTTAATATTATACATTTTATATTTTATTTTACTTTCTTTATTTAATATATATATTTATAAATTGTTAATACATTAATAAAAATTTTCGAAATATCTATACACACTTGTATTTATTAAAATTTATGTAAAATTATATAAATTCTCCTTTCTCTTGGTTATCTCATTCATTTAATTACCACGGCAGTCCCCAGTCCCGCCCACACAACTAATTTATAAGCTCTACGGCACGCCTCCATTTATCACTTTTGTGCTTTTGTACTCCTTTTTTACTCGTCTTAATTTGTTCATTTCCTTGCATTTGTTATTAGAGTATTTATATATCTTTTATATACGCTGCTTTTTATGCGCAAATTATGTTAAGCAGTTGCCTCGTTTATTGTTTGCTCCGTCCACGTTGTTTGCTTTTGCTATTTGTTTACATTTGCTTGGTTTTGTTTTCGCTTTTGCTTTTACTTTTGTTTTTGCCTTTGCTGCATGCAAATTTACACTATAAAAAACTGTTGTCTTTGCAGCGCGTTAACAGCGTCGCTGCTAATTGACAGCGCTGTTAATTGACCACACTGTTAATTAACAGTTGTCGCTCATAATTTAAGCGCTCTCTCTCCCTCTCTCTCTCACTCCTGCTGTTGCTCAATTAAGAGTCGAACTACGACGTATTTGCACTTTTTGTTGTTTTTGTTTTTGTTTTTGTATATTTTTTTTCTTTAGAATTCTGACATTATTGCAGATATATAACATAATTATATATAGATAATTCCAAGTGTGTTAGCAAATAAACAAATGAGCCTTAGATACGCAACACGTTTTGCTCGCGTGCCGCTTTCACCTCAATGACGATTATAAACAAAGAGCAGACATTGTAAATATATAAGCAACAGATAAGAAATATATACATATACATATATATATATATATATATATATATATATATATATATATATATATATAGCTTTGCGAGGGTCTCTTTAAAGTTTATCTTATTTCATATTTATATGGCCAATTCGCTCACCAGGTTTACCTTTAGTAATTGCTTACTGCAGCCACAGTTTAAGAGTATGGGCGTGGGGAAGGGGGGGTAGGGGGAGGGGCAATGGGCGTGCGTAACCTGACCATCTTCCGTTTTACATTTCTTCAGCTCTGCCCGTCATAAAATATTGATGGCCATAAATAAAAAGCGGGCAGCTTTTAATGTTAACACTGACACACAGAGGCCGGCCGTTGCCAGAGTGAAGCGAGAAGTGAGAGATTCAGCCAATGGACAGGGAGAGAGAGAGAGAGAGAGAGAGAGAGATAGAGACGGAAGGCACGAGATTGTAGATGGACATAGCAGAAGCGTAAAACACACGGCAAACGTAAACATAATATAAGTTGCACAGTGGAAGAAAAGTTATTGAGCAAATGTATTTTAACTAAAGTCTAATTTAATATATTGTTGAAAATTAAAATAAAACTTTTACTAATATATCTAAAAACTTATGTAAATCAAAATTAATATAAGAACTGTTATAACAGTTGATATTATGATATCAATTAAAAAAAAAATTATATCTTTTATGGCAAAATATAAATACAAAATTATTTTTTATATACAAATATATACAACAAAAATATAAATTTTCTGTATAGAAATATTTGATATATACAACAAAATATTTTTTATATACAAAACATTTATTTTAATTTATGTTTTTTTTATGTTCATATGTTTTTCATAGAAAAAACACACAGAAATGAAAAAAAAAAATAAACAAAAAGTAAAATTAAAAAAAAAGTAGCATAGAAAAAACTCAGAAATTAAAAAAAAAATTATAAATATGTTTTTTTATATCTTGAAAAATTGTGTTTTCAAAAAAATAAATTAAAACACTTAATGCATGTTTAAAATAAATTAAATAATTTTAACGGTTTAAATACTTTAAAAAATGTTTTTTTTTTTAATGTAATTATATTCAACCTGCATAATTTAGCGATTATAATATTTCAAATATTCCACAATTTAAGAGTTATTAGATATTTTTATATATTTGAATTTGTCAATTTTTAGTTGTATATATATTTGACATGTCTACTTTAATATAATATATAATATATGAACCACTCTTTAACCACTGTGCCATTGGATCTTGACCACAGGACGAGTGCTGATCCGAAGTGGAGTGGCAGCAGTTGATTAACACCTTTGGGCTGTTGGCCGTAAAGGTAAACGGTTTGCTGTGCGGTTAAAAAGGAAGCGGCGGCAGGAAGAGGAGCTGGCGAATAAGTCAGCGGGAATCAAGTGTCAAAACGCAACTAAATAAATAAGGGAATTAAGCGTAAAGTGGAAAAGGCAAAAATGTAAAAGAAGCAGCAAGAAATAAAAAAAAAGGAGAGAGAAAAATAAAACGTAAAGTTGTTTGTATTCAAGAAATGAAATAACAGTTGGCCAATTTAATGGATGACCTGCAATAGTGCAAAGCAGAGAGAGAGAGAGAGAGAGAGAGAGCGACAACTGTTATTGACATCATTCGAGCTGGCTTATTAAGTACTCTTGATAGAAATAATTGAAATAATTTCTATATGTTCTGCAGTTATAATAAATATGAAGAGCAGAAGCCTATATATATAAGAGATATAGAAATATATACACAATGGTGCCTCGCATAACGAACAATGTTTCGCATAACAAACCGATTTTTTTTCGCTTTACGAACAATGTTTCGCATAACGACCAGCAAAAAAAATTTGAAAACATGTATTGTATGCAAAATTGCTGTCTATGTAGACGAAATACACATTATTATTATTATTATTTATTTTTTTTTTTTTGGCTTTATGCAATTTAAGTGCAACATATTTCGGTTTCGCTTAACGAACGTTTCGCTTAACGCACAAGATGCTGAAACGAATTGTGTTCATTAATCGAAGATCCACTGTACTTACATATAAATAAGATATATTTATATATATGTATTTATAATTTATTGGTTTGTTCTCTGAACAAAAATGTGTTTTATTACATTTATTTATGTTTTTTTATTATATTTATTTTGTTATTATTTTTATTTATATTTATTTTGATATTTTTTTTTTTTATTTTTTTTGCCCTCAGCTCATTGAAATTTGTTATAAAATAGTAGACTTGGGAAAATAAAATTCCATAAAATATATACATTCTTGACTAGGGATAATGAGCAGCATTAATTTAGTTAATGATCATTTACTCGTTTGTTTATCTGCTCTCCACTGACAACAAAAATGCCGATGATTTAAATAATCATATTTACTAAAACACTCGTCATTCGCACTTAAAAAAAAATTTTAATATTTTTCCATTGTCAATGATGTAAATAATCATATTTACTTAAATATTCATCCCTACGTCTGCCTATCATTGCGTTCTTCCTCTATATAAGGGCTTGACATTTAAATTTATTTAATTTGCATACAGTTGAATATATATTTTATATACCTATAATCGAATTTGCACTTGTACTATATTTAAAAATATTTAATAGAAATATATTGTTTACATGCTAAAAGTTTCATTAAAATCCATGAAGTAAGACAAAAATTATTCAATAAATAAATAAATAAATAAATCATTAAAATCCATGAAGTAAGACAAAAGTTATTCAATAAATAAATAAAAAAAAAAAAATAAAAAATACTCGCAGCTCTACACATTATGAATAATTTATTTTTATGAATTTTGCATTATATATTGGACTACATAAATGCATTTAATTATATATTTAAATATATTATGTATACAAAATACTATTTTACTATGTTTACTATCTACTACGCTCTCGGACCTACCACCCCGCCTCCCATTGATTTCATTTATAAATTCATTGAAATTTTCTCACTTTCACTTTAGGTAATCTCTCTCTCGAATACACAGCTAACTATCTACAATATATTGAAAATCGTTCAATAAATGCAATTAGCATAAAAACCATTTACTAGCATACAAACAACAACTAAACATTGTAAACAATTAACTAATTATTTAAGCTGGATTATGTAAAACACAAGCAACATTTATGTGTGCTCTAAAAGCTAAAGCAAAATACTCCCAATAACAACAATAATAATAATAACAACAACAACAACAACACTAATAATAATAAATTACAATAACAACAAATTTGTGAAAATCTAATGTCAAACAAAAAACAGTCGAGAGTACACAAAATGAGAGCATATAAACATAAGTGAGACACGCCTCATTAATTTGAATAGATGAAAGAGATGTAATGCTCACACACACACACACACACACACACGCACTCATTGTGTGATACGCATTAGTATGTGTGAGCATAACTAGCATAACACAAAATATGAAAATCATTTCGCCAAATGTCTGCACACACACACACACACACACACACACACACACACACTCAACTTCTCATTGTCGAGCCTCCCCAACCTCAGGAACCTCCCAAACCTCACGAACCTCACGAACCTCCCCAATCTCTCGCCTTGTGAACTGACTGGCATATTGAGTGAACTGCCAGTAATATTTGTATATATGTGTGTGTGTGTGTGTGGGAGTGTATGTGGGCGTGTCAGTGCCGGAGGATTGGCTGTCATGGGCAATGGCATTGGCCGTACGTGCGTGTTAGACGCAACTTCCCGTTACAACAATAACTGCAGCCAGCAGCAGCAACTGCCAGCAGCAACAGCAGCAGCAACAGCAGCAGCCAGAAGCGAAGCGACAACAACAACAACAACAACAACAATCAACAGGCACAACACAATGGGAATTTCAAATATGGCAAATGTACAACAAGAGTGCGCAAGTCAACATTAAGGAAAAGCAATTTACAATGTTGCTGGAAAAAAAAAGACAAGAAGAAGAAGAAGAACAACAACAACAACGAAGCTAGCTCGAGTTGAGTTGAGAGTGAACGACTATGAGATGCCCATTAAAAAATGGGAAATGGGAGTATAATGGTAATAGGCAGAAGGAGGCGTATTCGAGCCCATAAATTATATAAATTCTGGATCAGCACAAAAAAAAATAAGTTGATATAGCCCTGTCCGTCTGTCTGTCCGTCCGTCCGCCTGTTCGTCTGTCTGTCCACCCGTCCGTCCTTTTGTCTGTCCGTCCATCCGCCCGACCGTCCGTCCATCTGTCCGCCCGTCCGTCCTTCCATCCATCCGTATGAACTCAGAGATTTCGTAAACTACAAAAGCTAGAGAGCTGAAATTTTACAAGAATACTCGTATCTTAGTTACGATGCATATTCGACAGTCGATATAGCCATGTACGTTTATCCCTACGTCCGCCTGTCCGTCTGTACGTTACTCCGCTTTTCGAAGATATAAGAGCTAAAGACTTGCATTCTTTTTGTGTTAATTTCGTATATTGCAGGCGCAGTAGGATTTTGTTTCAGAAATTCGATAAGTTTTATCGTTTCAAAGTTGTCGATAAAAAACATATTTGAACAAATTATAACTAGAGCATCTTTAGAGCTAGATTTTTCAATTTTATATATATATATATATATATATATACTAATTCAATACAATTTCGATATTTGTCAGACTTTGAATTCCGGTCATCAGTCTGGAGTAGACTTTTCTTATATGTTTTATTTATATATCAAGGAGAGCATAGCTTTCTTTTTTAGATAATAGAATTGTTTATAATATAAACATAAGGCTAGTAATATTTTGTTTAAATAATATATAAGTTATTTGAAAATAAAATCTTATTTAAATTATATTAAAAATATATAAAAGAAATATATTTTAATAAAGTTAATTGAAGTTAAATATATAGCGAATTTTGTATCTTAAATAAAAGTAAATACTGTCTAGCTATATATGTATTAAAATAGCTAACTAGCTATTGATATCTACAGTTATAGCTAACTACATCTTATTCACTTCCTTAGGTTCAGTATATAAATATATATATATATATATATGTATATATATATATATATATATGAAATATGCTCTTGCTATGCTTTTCAAATATACATTTACCCATATAAAGTGTGTGTTAACAATAGTTGTTCCACTTATGCTAATGCGTCCACTATAGAGTCCAAAGCTACATCAAATACACACACACACACATACACACACAGACATTCACACATTATCATAACACGTAACAGTCATTTATATATAGACAACAAACAATGCAGACTTCATAGTGAAAGAAAAACAAAAGCCAAGAACAAAAAAAAAAAAAAGAAAATTAAGTTAAGAGGCAAAAGTCTGCAAGTGTGGCCCAAATGACAACACAATCATCAACTGGCTGGAAAGGGTAGCAACAACAACAACAACACCGACAACAACACCGACAACAACAACAACAATAATAATAATTGTAGGGACTAAACACAAGCCAGACGCGACTTCAAATGCTTGGGCGTACCCAAGGCATTTGGCCCAGCGTCCGTTTAGTTGGCCAAAAAGAAAAGGCGTGGCTCGCTATTCACAATGCAATGCATTGACCAGCTGTTCGGCTTGGCGTTGAACAAACTTGTTGTTGTCGCTGCTTGTTGTTGTTGTTGTTGTTGTTGTTGTTGTTGTTGTTGTTGTTGTTGTTGTTGTTGTTGTTGTTGTTGTTCACATACTTAAACAGTTTTGCGCCTGGTTAACTCGTTGCCAAGCCGTGAATGTGTCAGCGGCAGCAACCGCTCTACCTCTAGAGAAAGAGAGAGAGAGAGAGAGAGGGGCGTGGGGCGTGTCGGCAGTGGCTGTCTCTTTGCTTGTCAGTCGGCACCCTGCCGGAAATGTCGTTAAATGAAATTGTTTTTGTCAAAATTAATGTGCAGAACAAAACTGAGCGACAGCATCCAAGCAGCGGGTTAAGTTGTGTGGGTGTGCGTGTTAATGTGTGTGTGTGTGTGTATTGGACATAGCTACATATAAATATAGATATATATATGGGCATATATACACACACACACACACACATATGTATATATATATATACATATGTATATATATATATATATATCTATATACGTATTCATATGTCTTGTAGGTTTTGGCGCAACGTACGTGACAGATTTTGATGAAATTTTGTCGCTAAATGTGTTACAGCTGCATAAATGTCTGTGTATGTGTGTATGTGTGTGTGTGGATTGTTATAATTGCCAGCTCAGTCGTGCTTATATCTCGCTGTCTCTCTCTCTCTCTTTCTCTCTCTCTCTCTTTCTCTATCGCACACACTCAACTTCCTCCCAGTCAACCTCCCCCCTAGCCAATCCGCTCAACCAACAACATTTCCGAGTGCGAATATTGAGCTGTTTGGCATTCGACCAAAAGGAAAAGATTTTGGGGCTTTGGACATTTGACACAGAGAGTGAGAGAAAGAGAAAGAGATAGAGAGAGTGAGAAGAGAAAGAGTGAAGCTTTATAGCTAAACATGTGTCAGTGCGGAGTATGCTTCAGTCACATATGGAAAAATTCCAAACGGAAATACAAAAAAAAAATAGGAAAAAAAATGATGTGTATGTCTGTGTATGTGGGAGAGTAGAACAAAGAAAATAAACTCAAGTATGCTTCGGAATATTTATTAGGTAATCATGAAGATCTCAGAAATGAAAATGTGATTGTGGCTAGCCAAATGTGTGTGGCATGCCATGAAGAAGAAGATGACAAAGAACAAGAAGTAGGGGAAGAAGAAGAGGGGTATGCAGCAGCAGCAACAATAGTTGAGCAATGTACTAACGCAGTGGTGGTAATAGTAGTAGTAATAGTAGTATTAGTAGTAGTAGAAATAGTAGTAGTAGTAGAAATAGTAGTAATTGTAGTAGTAGTAGTAGTAGTAGCAATAGTAGTAGTAGTAGAAATAGTAGTAATTGTAGTAGTAGTAGTAGTAGTAGAAATAGTAGTAGAAATAGTAGTAATTGTAGTAGTAGTAGTAGTAGTAGAAGTAGTAGTAGTAGAAATAGTAGTAGTAGTATAGTTGTAGTAGTAGTGTAGTTGTAGTAGTAGTGTAGTTGTAGTAGTAGTAGTAGTAGTAGTAGTAGTAGAAATAGTAGTAGTAGTATAGTTGTAGTAGTAGTAGTAGAAGTAGAAATAGTAGTAGTAGTAGAAGTAGAAATAGTAGTAGTAGTAGTATAGTTGTAGTAGTAGTAGTAGAAGTAGAAATAGTAGTAGTAGTAGTATAGTTGTAGTAGTAGTAGTAGTAGTAGAAGTAGAAATAGTAGTAGTAGTAGTATAGTTGTAGTAGTAGTAGAAATAGTAGTAGTAGTATAGTTGTAGTAGTAGTAGTAGAAGTAGAAATAGTAGTAGTTGTAGTAGTAGTAGTAGAAGTAGAAATAGTAGTAGTTGTAGTAGTAGTAGTAGAAGTATAAATAGTAGTAGTTGTAGTAGTAGAAGTATAAATAGTAGTAGTTGTAGTAGTAGTAGTAGTAGTAGTAGTAGTAGTAGTAGTAGTATAGTCGTAGTATTAGTAGTAGTTGCAATAAATCTGATAAAAATGTGTTTAAAAAGTAAAATGTAGTAAAATGGTGGGATAGTAGTAGAAATAAGAGTGGAAGTTAAAGTAGTAGTAGATGTAGTAGTAGTAGTTGCAGTATTAAATAATAGGAGCAGTAGAAGTAGTAGAGGTAGTACTAGTAGTAATACTACGTAATAATTAAAAAGTGATGAAAGTGATTTTCTTATCAAAATTTGTTTCCTTTTAAAATTACTTCTTGAGTGATTTTTGGGACACCCTGTATATTTATATAAATATGTAATGTAGTTTATGTAATCTTTCAAAATACTGCATTTGAAACATTTTTAGTTAATCTAATTTTTAAAAATTAATTTAATATCATATATATAATATAATTTATTACAATTAATTAACAAATTAATTATAAATTAATTCATTATATAAAAAATTATACATTTTTTGTTAAAGACTCTTAGCAGTAAAAGTCTTTATTTATTTTCTGTTCTTCAATTGTCAAAAAATGTTCCTATTTATGAACAGTCCTAATTAAGATACCCATGAAACTCAACAAAAATATCTTTAAATTATTTTGAAATTCCTTCAAGAGCTCAATAGTCCTTGGGTCAAGGACACGACTTTAGTCGAATTAATAACTATTTAAGCTGCAAGCAAGTAAATTTCAGGATTAGATACACACTCTGGACTGGACTGCAAGTAAGGCAAGCTAATCCAGCTGAGCAAGCAAACACACATGAAGCACATTTGATGGCTAACACACACAGACACACACACACTCACACACTCACACACATACACCAATATATTTACGAGCCAAAGACGTCTAATAAAACTAAGGAGATGGAGCTTGAAATTCCACCTGCACGCGCTCTCTCTCACTCACTCTCTCTCGCTCTCTCACTCTCATTCTCTTCTTTGGCCGACTGCATCGAGCCATATATTTACGAGGCATAAAGCCAAAAGCCAACAACAACAAAGCACACATAACGGCACACAAATTTTTTTTTTTTGTTTAAAAGCCCCAATGTAATACACGCTTTAACCCAAAGAAACAACAGCAAAACGCTGAGTGGACAAATGACATGAGGGAGTTTTAACTGAAAATCTCATCTCACTCTCCCCCTCTCTCTCTCTCTCTCTCTCTCTCCCTCACTCTCCTCCTCTCTCTCTATTTGGTCATGTCCTTTGGCCTGTTCTGTCTCAACCCACTCGGACATAAGTTTGCACCCGCCAGGAGACAGAGAGACAGAGAGAGAGAGTGAGACAGAGACACAGAGAGACAGAGCGAGATAGAGAGAGAAAAAAAGAGCGTTAGAATTATGACGCAAAGCCGCATAAATCTTGTTGACGATAAAAAATTGCGAAAAGAAAAAACCTTCGAAGAAAAAAAAAAACAAGGAAAAACAAAAATAAAATGGAGCAAAAGAAAAAAAAATGTGACCAAAGGACCTTTGGGTAAAGACCTTCAGGTAGCGTTAAGGCTTTAGGCCGTTTAGAGTTCGCATTTCGCATTGTGGCGCTTGCCTTTGGCAATTTTACTTTTTTCTCTCTCTTCATCTTTTGTTTTTTTTTTTTT
The DNA here is from genome assembly GCA_035047405.1 of Drosophila stalkeri. Classification (NCBI taxonomy): domain Eukaryota; kingdom Metazoa; phylum Arthropoda; class Insecta; order Diptera; family Drosophilidae; genus Drosophila; species Drosophila stalkeri. The sequence goes on from JAWNPR010000039.1 coordinate 24,460,592, forward strand.
TCTTATGCTCTTCATGCTCTACAACAGCTGTTCAGAGAGAGAGAGAGAGAGAGAGAGAGAGAAAGAAAGAGAGAGAGAGAGAGAAAGAAAGAGAGAGAGAGAGAGAGAAAGAAAGAGAGAGAGAGAGAGAGAGAGAGAGATGTGGTAGTATATCATTCGGATTCGAATGATTTACAGACGCACTGGCCTTATATCTGAGCTCATTGATGATTGATGCCGTTTATTAGAAAATTGAAATCGAAAAAAAAAATTAAATAGACAAAATTCTAGTCAGGTGAGTTGGAGCTAGATGAAAAGATCAATGCATGAGAGAGAGAGAGAGATGGAATTTATTAAAGTAAATGAAATGAAAGAAAAACTTTAATATATTAATATATAATTGAAAAAAAAAATAAAATAAAATAAAAATTAAGTAAATTTAGTGCTAACACTTTGTAGACTTTAGTTTTATTTTAGATATAGAACAGTGCTAAATTATGCTAGTTATTTGAAATATTGTAGATATAGTAAGTGTTGCGAAATATATAATATTTGATTTTAATATAATATAATAATACAAAATTAATGTAAAATAACTATAATATAATAATAAATATTATTATTCGAATAACCAAATATCTCAAGAATATTTATGATTATATATTATTATTTTATATTAATATTTATTATTATATTATATTACAATTAAATATTAAATTATATATTTTATATTATAATGTAATACTAATATATAATAAAAAAAAATATTTTAATATCATATATTATATTTTATTACAATATATCATATTTAGAATATTATAATAAAATATAATATATGATATTAGATTTTTTTTTTATTTATTATATATTATATTATATATATATATATATATATATATATATATATATATATATATATATATATATATTATATTTATTATATATTAGTATGCATCAGAAAATAAAGAAAATATCAAACATATATAGTTATATACCTATATCGTCTCACTGTTATATTGTGAAATCTCTCAATTCCAGATTATCTTCAGCTGTTGCAGGTGTATTAGAAAAAAAGCTGCGAGTTTATATAGAGATTTGCTATAAATATTATACGCATACATTAGCACTTTGGCTATACTCGACTTAAGCATACTCCAAAAAACAAAGCTAGTTAAGGCATTTAAATAATTCAAAATCAAAAATATTTTTAGTTAGTTACCTATTGCACTTATATAAGCTGCTCTATCTATTCCTGGCCAAGCAAGAGCTAATTAAATAGTTTCGAGATAAGTTTGAAGTAACTTTAGCTGAAACTAGGCAGCTAGCCAATAATTGCCAAGAAAAAAAAAAGAACCATATGTCAACGTATCGAAATGGCTTTGGCAGCGAACTACTAGATATATACATTATACATATTATATATATATATATATATATATATATATATATATATATATCTAATTGTTGGGGTAACCAAAAAGAAAACCCCGAACAAAACTCTCTAGCACACTTTGTGGCCGATCATTGTGCAGCAGAGTATGCGAAGTGTCTGAGTATGGAGTGTGTTCAGTCATTTGGAAGTTGCTTTGGCAGGCCACACACATAGCCAACACACACATACACACTCACATACATATATGACAAGCAAGTTAGTGAGACAATCACTAGCTACAGGCACTGTGCCTAGCCTAGCCTAGCCTGGCCTGGCAACCGACCAACAAACAATGCCACAAAGTGCGTACACAAGTCCCCCCGAGCTGAACTGCAGCCTGTGCGAATGGACATACCCTTGACATGCACATAGAGATAGATATACCCTAACCAAAAGTGCTTACACTCCTTAACTGCCTGCCCAGGCCAGAGACAAAAGGCCATTCAAACGCTGGCATAGACAACAGCGGAACTGAGCTGGGGGCAGCCCATGAAATTAGTATGACAAGTTGACCATGCTGTGGACAACGGCAGGGCAACTACTTCTACTACTACTACTAACTATGACAATGACAACGACAACGACAACGACAGCGACAACTGCAGAAAACATACATAACTGTGCGCAATTATCAAATGTCCAACATGTGGAGTAAAGTGCACAATTTACGGCACATGCGGCGTATGCGTAATGCAACATCACGCATACGCAACGTTGAACAAAACATTCTTACGCACACTGACAGACAGAGTAAGAAAAAGAGAAAGAGAAAGAGAAAGAGAGAGTGAGAGAGAAAGAGAGAGAATGATAGAGCAAGCTAGAAAAAAAATCGAAATAGAATATGTGTGGAAATTTGCATTGCTGTGAAGCTTCATCTCACTCTAACCCTACCTCACATTCCCCTCCCCCTTGCCACACCCCTTCCCTCTTTCACACTTCTCCTAACTTTCGACTGTTGTCAAAAACTCACTTAAAAAGTGTTGAATTTTTTGTTAGTTGACTTCAAGGTTTTTTTTTTTTTGTCTCTCTTTTGTTTGCCAAGTTGCTCTAAACTTTATTTGGCTCATTTTTAGCTGGAGCACGTATTAGTTTTGCTTTGGCAGCTTCATTGTAAATTTAACATGCACTTTATCATTCACATTCGAGTTGAGACTATCAGCTGTCAAGTACTAAAATTTCTATATATCATTTGTAGGATTTTGTATTGTATTGATAAGCTGCAATATTAATTGCAAAATTTAACATGAACTTTAGCATGAACATTTTAATAATCACAATATCTTTTTCTTTCTTTAGTAAATGTGCACTTATAATTTAGCAAGACGATATCACATTTTTTTTATTCTTCATTGTAAATTTAACATGTACTTTAGCATGAACGTTTTAATATAATTATTTTTTTCCTTTTCTTTATTGTATGAACAATTTTGATTTAGCAAGGTGATATTTTATTCTTTCTTTATTGTAAATTTAACATGCACTTTAGCATGAACATTTTAATTAAAATTAATTATATTATTAATGTTAATTAAATATTTAGTTCCTATTCCTTTATTAGAAAAATAATTTTGATTAAATAAGCCAATATTAAGCACATTTTCTCTTCTCATTGCAAATTTAACATGCAATTAATCTGGTATAAAAGAATTTATTTTTGAATACAGATTTTAGCTTTAATGCTTGAAAAGCTGTGAATTAAAACTACTGACTTTTTATTCACATTTTCACTGGAAAATTCTTTTTTAATAAATATATATATATATATATATATATATATATATATATATATATATATATATATATATATATATATATATATATTTTTATATTTTTTTTTTTTTTTTATATATATATATTACGTTCATATCTTCAATGCAAAAATTTTACATGTCCTTTATGAACTTGTAAAACTAATATTAAGAGTCTAGACAAGCTTAAGTTAACTTTATCCCAAATAAAAATAAATTTTTTTTATTTTAAAACTAAAAGTAAAATATGCCAACAATTTTGAGAGACATCAAAGTACAATTAAATGAAAGCCTAGATAAATATCTTTCTTTATTTTTATAGCTCTCTGTTTCTTATTATTTTTTTTTTCTCTCTTATATATATATTTATATGCAAAACGTGTTTGCCATGCTTTGGCATTAGTTGAATTGAATTCAATGCCAAACTCTAATTGAAGAATATGAGAAAACAAGATTTTTGCTATCAACTGTTTGCATATAGCTCTAATTGCCCTTTTTTATTTTTCATTTTTCATTTTTTTTTTTTTCTGCTAAAGTTTTCCATTGCCGCAGCTGTGACTTAACTATGCTCTATTTACTTTTAAATTGCGATATCCAGTTTTAAAAAGTTTTCCAAAGTTTTTTTTTCGCTTTTGCTATTTTTCTGCACATTTAAAGCCGCCATTTTGTATTTTCATTTCTGTCTGCTTTTACTCACTCTTGTGCCATTTTCTTTCATTATATTCTCGCTTACTTTTTTTTCCAATTTTTTTCTATACATTTCCTATTTCCACACACACACACACACACAGACACAGAGACAGAGCAGCTCCTTTTTCATTGCCCGATTTTCATATTGTAATCGAGAATTGTTTGCATTACATTCAACAAGCGCGCCAACTGCTACAGGGGCTGGCGCAATGTTGCTCGTGGGCGTGGCATGGCAGAGAATTAAAGTGATGTTAAATACACTGAGGGGAATCGTTGTGCAGCTGTCATCAGCGCCTTATCGATGATAATTTTACTTGATTAAATTGCTGCGCATACGACATGTGATTTTGTAATTGTAAAATTGAAAATGTGCGCACATAAATTAATTATTTCTTATTGATTTTTGCATTAGCTTTAGAGATTAGTCAAAGATGTCAAATATCAACTGAATTAGTTGCATAACTAATCACACTTGGAATTTCCACACAATTGTTGTTGATTAAACTGTGTAAGAGATAACTAAAACTGTTTTCCATTTTATTTCAAATAATTTTAGTTTTTATTTTATAATAATTTTTTTTATTTTATTTCTCTGAAATGAAATCAAAATCTACAAAATCTACATTTCTTACTATAGTAAAATTCATATATTTTTTACGTTAATAAACAAAGTTTTATATAACATATTTCTTGACTCTTTCTATATGCCTGAGCATAATTATAGATAGCACATTTTTCCATAGCATACTTTTTAGGGTTAGTCAATGAAATTTTAGCTGATGTTATGTATAAAACTTATGTTTATTATTCTTTATATATATATATATATATATATATATATCTCAAATAAAGTAATTCTTATATATTATATTTTTCAATAATTTTTAGTTTTTATATACTATATATATATATGGTTTTAGTTTTATATATTTTAAATATTTGTTACGCTTTTATTTATTTTTTTATTTTTATGTCTTACCACATTTACAGACTAAATGAAATCTCACATATTTGAAGTATATGCTTCACAGATTTAGCCAACTTTAATCCATTCTCTTTTATGTGCACACATTATCATAATAATTACATTTGTTGTTTCTAGTTTTTTTTTTCTTTCTGTTTTGTGCAAACAAAAACATTGCAGTCTATTAATCGAGCTCATGAAAATGCTAACTTTTGCATAAGCTCAACCAAAAATAACAGGTAAGTTCTTTAATTGCCACGCCCAGCTAAACAGCCATAAGCAATACACAGCACAAAAAAAAAAACAGGTCATAATTGCAATAACCAACAACAAAAGGTACGCTATACCCGCACTCTCTCTCTCCCCTCTCTCTCTCTCTCTATCATCTAACCATCTCTTTCATTCTGTCATGAGAACCTTTAGAATGACTGGACTTTGGCTGTGCGATGTAATGACAAAACTCGTGTTGTTGTTGTTGCAGCTGTGTGCTAAATGAGTTGGGTCATATCTACACACACACACACACACACACACACACACACACAGTCAGTCATACAGCTATGTTGCTATATGTATGTGTGTGTTTGCCTGCTCTGACTGCAATTGTTCCTTTCTCTACTCTCTCGCTCTCCCACTCTACCCTCTCTCTTTATTTTGTAAATTTTCAAAGTGCCGCCTCGTCTCTTCCCACTTCGCACAGTTTTTATGCGGATTTCCTAACGGAATGCCAGCGCTACGACCAACATTTTTACACTTGCAGAAAAAATTGTGTATATTCAGCAAAAAAAAAAAAAAAACTATTATGAAACTATTAAGCCAACGATTGCGGTAAAGGTTTCGCAATTCATATACCAACATACATACATATATATAGATTTTATTTGTAGATATAAATTCTGTAGCTTAGCTACCACATGTGGAAGTAATCGAATCTAGTTGGTTATATAGCGATAAGCGGATTAAGTAGTTAAGTCTAGTGTGGAATCAGCTGTCTAAGAGATAGCACTAGATATGTCAATCATTCGTTATGCTCTTAATAAGACTTTTGCAAAGACTATCCTTTACTTACTTTATTCTTCTTACTTGCAATTTGTAGCTCACTCACGCTATCCCTCTCCCTCTCCCTCTCCCACAATCGCACTGGCATTCGCTCTTTTGCTGTCAGTTTTATTACAGCATTTTATGATTATTACATGCACTCAGAAGCTCTCTCAGCAAATGCACGTGTGTGTGTGTGTGTGCTGTATGCCTGCACTTTTGCATTTTCAACTATGCTTCGACAACAGCAACAAAAACACAAAAAGAATGAAAATTAATATAAAACACGAAAAAAAAAATATCGACAGCGCGCGTCTCGCGCTTTGCTTAACTGGCTTCTCATCTTGCGTTTCGTCTTGTTATCTGCTGCTGCTGCTGCTGCTGCTGCTGCTGCTGCTGCTGCTACTGCTGCTGCCGCTGTTACTGCTGCTCTTTACACAATGCTTGGCTGCTCTTCGATTCATTTCGATACGTTTCGATTGTGTAGAGTTGGGCGGGCGTAAGAGAGAGGGACACAGTGAGAGAGTGGCGAGCAGCAACAGCAGCCGCCACCGTTGTCGACTATTTTATTTTATATGCATGTATTTGCTTGTTTTTTTTCTTATTTTATTTATTTTTTTTTTTTCGCTTGTGCTCGTTTTATTCTTCTTATTTTATTCGTTTCTTTTTTGTGTTTTTTTTATGGGCCTGCGTCGACTGCCTTTGTTAAGTTTCTTCTTCTTTTTTTATGATTTTTGCGCCGCTGCTGAGATTTATTATTGTTTTTCAACTCTTGTCAGTGAGTAAGCATGTGAGTGTGAGTGTGTGTGTCGGTGTGTGTGTGTGTGAATATCAAGCGAGCTTGGGCAGAGCGCACGTGTTTGTTTGTGTTATTTGGCATGTAGCTGCAGCTCTTTGCAAATCCGCCACTGGATTGGATTTTGTTGCCGGCGTTAACGTCGACAGCAACGGCAACGGCGACGTCAGCGTCATCATCTTCTCTCGTGCAATGCAAAAGCTACTCGACTTTGCTGTCCCACACACACACACACACACACATACAGGCAAACAGCAGTTGCTGCCCTCATCGCTCAGCTGCTGTTGCTCTGCTATTCCCTCTCAATTCACATCAACCCATTTGTTTGTGTGCATATGTGCATGTGTGTGTGTGTGTGTGTGTGCATGTGTGTGTGTGTTTGACTTGACGCAGTTTAATGCACTCTACACAGTCGGTTTGCTTTCGCCCCTCGCTATCACTACTCTCTCCCTCTATCTATCTCCCTCGTTCTCTCACACTTGCTAGCCACCTTGCCTATTTGCCTTTTGTTGGCATATGTCAGTTTTCCTATTTTGTCATATTTTTGCCTGTCGCTGGTTTTCTTTTTAATCGTTATTTTTTTTGCCTGGGATCAGCAAAGGCCTTTGAATATTTGTTTTTTAATGAAAACAAACTAAACAGAAATAAAAACATCAACAAGCTTAAGCAAAGGTAACTTGCATTAGACTCGCGAAAACACTGTAAATTCTTTAGACTTTGGTTATTTGTCTGGTTTAGGTCATGACAGGAGTTATTATAAAAGTTGTATATATGTTATAAGAATACATATATTTCATTTAAATTTGATGTAGAGCAGCAATATTATTTTCATAAACAAAACTGTTTCCCAGCTATAGAAATATGAGATCAATTTTATATATTGCTCTAGAATTTACTGTTAGAATTCGTGTAGGAAAATATTTCCTTAAGAGAATTTTTAAAAGTTGCGATATTTTTGTTTTTATATATTAAAAAGTTTCTAATTAAATCAAATCTTTTTCTCATTCATAATTATTTAATATCATAAAAATGAGCTTAATTATTGCTTCAAGTAAACTATCAAATTTACAATATAAAAATATCTCTTAAAAGAAATTTCATAATTTTATGCAAATATTTTCATATTTCTCAAAACAAGTTCAATATATGTACATATGTAAAGCAAACTGCTTTATGCTCCATAATTTTCCCTTTCTCAACTTTTCATACACATTTTCATTCACAAATAATTAATTTCTTGAACATTCCATTAATTCCACGAAATTCTCTCAAAAAGCATTCTCCTTTATATTGACTTACCCCCGAAAGGCATGTAAATAATTCCAAGTACAATGCTTTCATACTAGATTTCCATTAAATTCATAGATACAATCAATAGCACTCACCTGTAAAGATAGAAAGAGATAGATCGTATTAATATTATTTGACACAAATCGAATACAAAAGAGCGCGAAACCGAGTAAGCGTGCGAGAGGGAGATAGTTGATTATCACAATAAAAATTCTTGCTTTTTTTTATATATACATATATTTATTTATGCACACAAAAATTAATTAAGTCAGCTAAGGGAGATAATAGACTATATAGATGGATGGGGGCAGGCCAGCAATTTACATTTAAAATGTAAGCCAATAAGTAGAACGAGAGCGCAAAGCGAAAAACGAAACGACAAAGTGGAACTCAAAGCGCGCCCAGCAGCAAAGGCACAAATACACACACACACACACACACGCTCGCTCATATACACAGAGTCACTAGAGAGCGAGAGAATGAGCAGGCGGCGCTGGCTGACGCAAAGCCAATAAACAACAGCAACAACAGCTACAATAACAGCAAAGAGTGCAAACAAAACGCAGACAACAACAACAACAACGGCAAGTCAAAGTAAATGTTAAGTGTGTAGCAATGGGGCAAAGCAGAAGAAGAAGAAGAAGACGAAACGACGACGTCGCTGTGACACTGGCCGCTTGCCTAGGCGTAGGTAGCGGTGGGAGTGCGAGTGGGATGGGACTATTATACACTGTGCCTGTTATGCACACAGCGCGTGCTTCTTGTTGTTGTTTTTATTTTTTCTCCTTTTATTTTGCTATTTGTCGATGCTGCTGGCTCTTGTTGTTGTTGTTGTTGTTGCCCACCTATTGATTGTCAAATGAGTTTGACGCGCGTCTGTCAAGAGTTTGCGACGGGGCGTTGATTACGTATACGACGCCGGTGACGTGCGATTAAGAGTGATCGCGTTCGAATGATAAAAAAAATGGTGAGACGCATTTGTTGACGATAAAAAAAATGTATATAAGAATAGCAAAAACTAAACGGCAAACAAACAAATATTGGCAAAATGCTTGAAAAGCAAGTAAAGCGAAATTGAACAAATATCTTTAAGATGGGGATTTTTAAAAAAATTTTTTTTTACTTCTTTCAACTCTGTTCGCATTGTTAATTTATATTTTTAAAGGCTATAACTACAATAAATAATTAATATTTGATAGGGTTTTATTTAATATTCATAGATAAATAAATAAAATTAATATTCTTCATTTATTATTAATAATGTTCGTGCAGGATATCTGGCAAGTCAAGCACCTTTATCGTTTGCATTGCGTGTCAAATTGCCAGGACACATGCCGCGCACACATACAGACAAACTCAATTAGAGTTTATTGCTCCCTTCGAAAAAATAGGTGAAGAAAATAAAAATAAATATATTTTCGTTGAGCTATTTTTATTGCTACTTGTCCCAAAAAGGTTGAATGTCCCCCAAAAATATAATTTACGCGTCTATTGCTAATGACTGTATAATTATATAAAAATTAATAAATGAAAAATTCATTCATCAATTACTTTATAAATATACATACCTAAATATATCTATATCTATATGTATGTCTATATTTCATGAAAGCATTTGTGGGAATTGGAATAGACATAATAAGCAATTTAGGTATTTTAATGTATTTATTTGTGCTTGAAATGATTTAAAAAATATATTCTCAAAAATTTATGGTATATATTAATATGCTATTAATCTTTTATAGATTTATATGAACTTAAATTATTATAAATTATGATACAATTTACAGAAATTTAAAAAAAAAATTATTTCATAAATTTGTTTATACGATTTTTTTTTATATATTATTATTATTATTATTTTCTATTTTTATTTTTATTTTTCATTCTAGATATATATATGAGAAAATTTTTTATTTACGATCATTTTTTTTTCTTCATTTAACGAGCTAATCTTTAATTTTTAAGAGCTTTGCAATCAAAAATATACTAAATTTTCATTGCCTTCAATATTTTTGAATTCTGTTTGCAGCTCAAGATCCTAGCAACAGCTGCCAGCTTAAGCTCCGCTAGCGAACTCAAACAATTAGCGTAGTTTTGTTTAAGCCATTAAAATGGTCGTAAGCAACGCCAGCAAAAACATTGGCAACATTAACCGACCAAGCAACCAACTAACCATCCAACTAGTTAAACTGCCCGCTAGAGCTGCTGCAACCACTCCACTCCACTCCACCAACCAACCTATCAACCACCCAACCACCCACTTAGCAGCAAAATGTGTGCAACATGTGAGTTGGAGGCGTTGCCGTCTAAAAACTGTCATGCGTGTGTGGCAATTAAAGCGACTACTGACGGCATTTCATGCAACACGTAGCATATAGCATGTTGTAAGCACTCACAGTGGCACTGGCAATGGCAATCGCTTGCTATCCCAATGGCAGGATATACACACACACACACATATATATATATATATATATATGCTGCTGGTCATTCCATTGCCAACTGGACACATGCCACATGCCACAGCAGCTGTGTTGGTTGTCCCTGAAAAGCGACACACGCAAAAATGCGTGGCCATGTCCGGTGCTTGAGGCTAAAAACCATGCAAATACACACATACACACACACACAAAAACACTCTGACTCTCTTTCTCTCTCTCTCTCTCTCTCTCTCTCTCTCTCTCTCTCTCTCTCTCTCTCTCTCTCTCTCTCTCTCTCTCTCTCTTTCTTGCACACCCATGCGGCTGGTAGTCATTAAAACGCCCACAATTGTCGCCACGCCCACTACCGTTAACCACAAGGCCTCTGCACACACACACACACACACACACACACTCTGGCACACACACACAACAGTTTTAGCCGCGTGATGCTCGCCAATTTTATGCCACAACTTTTCTTCTTTTTTTTTCTACTCTGGAACATCCCCTAGAGTAAAATTGTTGTAAAGGTTGGGCAGCATTACGAATACTGTTTAACATGTTCAACTAATTGCAGCTCGGGCATTTTTTATGCACATATACAATTTAATTAATTCATCAAAAAACAAACATACATTCACGATAATCGTATTAACTATGTAAGCGATATCGATAAAAAAAAAAAAAAAAAAAATTGTAAATCATTTGTTAATGGAATGTCACAAAGAAATAAATAAATTATTTTAATTTCAAGTTCAATTTAAACTTGAGTATTATATTTACACAGAAAACAACAAAAAATATTCCATGAACAAGGCAATTACTCTTTTTACCCTGCACTTCCCCTCTCTTACACTTCTTTCTCTCTTTAATTTAAGCTCTCAGTCAGCAAATCAAACAGCCACGCGCCGCCTCAGCTTAACATCAAAAGAATCAACGCACTGTTAAAAAAAAAACGTTAAGAACAAGCAGCATTTAAGCTACAGCTAAATCTAATGAGCATACTAAAAAAATAATTTAAAATAAAAAACCACAACAAATATACAAATAAACGTGCATTTTTATGCTCTTTGTTCTATTGTTGCCGGCTGAGAGTGCGCGTAAAAGAGAGCCAATCAATTTAAGCAAGCGGCGCACACACCATTTAATGCAGGCAAAATCAAAAAAAAAAAAAAAAAAAAAACAACACTTACTAAGAGAGAGCGCAGAGGAACTCAATACAATAAAGAAACAAAAACAATTACTAAAAGAGAGCGCAGGGCAACGCAACGAGAAAAAAACGCAAAAACAATTATTAAAAGAGAGCGCAACAGAACGCAACGCAACGCAGCTCAGTTTGCGTGCTACGCTCACGCTCTCTTTAAGCCGCTGCTCAGCGTAGTCTAACTACCTGCACTGAGCTGAGCGCGCGGGCGCAGTTCGCATACGAAATTTCAAGGACAAATGTGCTCTCACAGCGTTTTTTTTTTTCTTTTTTGATTTGCATAATTCTACGAGACCCGGCAAAAGAAGCGACAACAAAGAGCGCAGCAAGTAATTAATTAGACTAGCTGTGAGCTTGGGGGTGTCTGTGTGCGTGTATATATATGTGTGTAGGAGAGAGAGAGAGAGGTGTGAGATGGCAATGGTTTTGATTACTGTTTCACATTTTGTTTGCTCATAGACAGATATACATATATACATATATATATATATATATATATATATATATATATATATATATATTTAATTTCTTTTTTATGGGCATTCTAGCTCTCTGTGTGTGTGTGCTTGGCTATGTGTATATTTGCTTCACTAAATTGTGTTCATTGCTTTGGGCTATTTGCTTGTTGCTGAGCTGCTTTGTTTTTGATTTCATATTAAAATGCATTTGAATTCTGTTTGCGTTGACAGCGACGTCGCAGTCAGCGTTGCGCTTCACTGCATTTTAATTAGCAACAACAGCAAATGGAAAATGTGTTGTTGTTACAATTGTTCTTTATGCATTTTATTATAAATTAATTTATTAGCGCTGCTTTGGTAATGCACGTAATTTAATGTATTTCAGTGTGATAGAGAGAGAGAGAGAGAGAGAGAGAAAGAGAGAGACAGACAGACACAAACAACACGCGCCAATCAATGTCTAGTGTGCAAAAAGCTCAAGCTCATTGTTGTTGCGTCAGTGTTGCTAAATGCTAAGCAAATTTTCGAGAATAATAGAATTTAACGAATATTTCCATAGGCAAATAATTGCAAAAATTTTGTTAACAGTTCTAATTATATATATAAATCAAATTTTTGTGTTCAACAATTTCACAATACAAATTTAAAGCCTGTTTGCCACGCCTCAAGCTTTATCAAAGCACGTGCGAAACGAATTATAAATGACAACAGGTTAACAAGCACTCGCTAAAGTTGAGAACTAGACAAAAATAATAATAATAAAAAAAACAACACTAAATAAATAAAATAAGTAAAAAAAACTCGTTTTGTTAAGCCCGCCTAGCTCTAGTCAATTATCAGACATTTAAGTCACTAAAAACGGTTCGTTTAAAAAAAATTTTTTTTTTAATTAGTTGCGATTTACAAACTGATAACGGTATAATAAAAAAAAATATATACAAAATGAAGTAATATATTTATAAAAAAAAAAGCCCAATAATGTGCAGCAAATAAATAAATTTCGTTCAACTTTTTCTCTTTCATTGTAGTTGATAATTTATTATGCCTTATATAAAGCATGCATCAGCGATAAATAAGCGAATTACTTTTTATGATTCCAATGAAATTGTTTTCCATTTTATGACCAGTTCGTCGTTTTCTACTTTTTTGTTTATTTTACTACAAAAAAACGATTAAATGCAATTAATTAAAATAGATTTGCTGGCAAAATACACTAGCTTCAAAGTGTATTAATATTATATAATTTTACATATAATCAGCTATTATAATATACATATATTAAGACAGATACATTGTATATGTATTTGATATCATATACATATCAATCTTATATCACTCTTTTATTTATTACTTTTGTAGAAACTCGTTGAAAAATTTAATAATAATATATCATTAAACAAATTTTTGTAAAATATATATAATTAAATTTTAAAATTATTTTATTTAATTCTATATTTAAAAACATCTTCTCTTAATACATGTACACTTTTCAATTTAATTTTTTTTTTAATTTAATTTATTTATTTGTTTTTTATTTATTTATTTATTTTTATTTAATTTATTTATTATTATATTGTTTTAAATATTTTTGTTGTATTATATATAAATTTATATATATTTTTATTTTACTCTTGTTTGTTATATATTTTTAATTTTATATTTTGTTTATTTATTTTATTTTTTTTATTATGTTGTTTTAAATATTTTTTTTCTAATTTTATATTTTTCATATTTTATTTTTATTACATATTTTTTAATTTATTGTACTAATTTTGTATTTATTTTTTATTTTTAGAGCATTTAATATTCTACCTTAGCTAATTCCCTCAACTAGTCAGTTAATTTCTCTGACTACTTTTGACGCATAAAATATGGCAATGCAATAAACAATGTAGATAAACAACGAAAAAAAAAGACAAAACAAAAGGAAATTGGTTTGGTTTGCAGCAAATGAAATGATAAATGAATTATGGCTAAAAGCCAGGCCAACTACTAATAATAACAACAATAACAACAACAACAACAGCAATTGGTCAAAGTCAAACACGCGTCACGGCGTTAATGAAAATAGCAAAAAAGGGGGAAAATATATATATATATATAAATAAAAAATTAAACACAACAAAGCGAACGTGCAAGCAATATAATAATAAAAAATAATATTATTAAAAAAATAAATAAATAATAGTAAGCAGAACAGTAATATTAAAAAGTAAGAAAAATACTAAAAATTTAATGCAATTTTTTATTTATTTACTGAAGAATAATAAAATAACAGAATACAAAAAAAGGGGAAACAAAACTGAAGTCCAAGTGGCTTAAATCAACTGCATAATATTGATTCAGTTAAATTTGAATATAATATAATAGTATTAGGATTGAATTTGTCTGTCTGGGAGAATAACATTGAATATAGCGACCATATTATCTATAAGAAAAAAAACTTTATTGATATAAAACTGTAATAGAAATAGAAAATACCTTCATAATCAATAAAACATTTAGAGATGCTCAAAGTGAAAATTATACTTGAAATACTTTAAATATTTTAATTTTTCATTCATAATCTCCAATTCCATTAGCATAGAAATGCTGAGAACTCATCTATATGAGTCTTTGTGAAACCATCTCGCACCAACACAAACATTACAGCAAACCAATATACTCGCTTTTGCTTCGCTCCATTAATGAGTATTAAAAACAATGCGCATAAAACTTATTATTGGGAAAAATGAAAATGGATATAAAAACTGGACAGGCTCTAGCTAGCAACATTCTCTACAACGAACTTTGTTAAATTCTCTGGTCGACGGCACGCGATGTCATTAGAAGTAATCATAGAAGTTAATTGATATTAGCTAAAACTCCGAATATATATACGTACCTATTATATATAACTATATATATACATACATACACGTAAATTATAGACATAAATGTACCTCAAGTATTTTGTTTGTTTCTTTGTTTGTTTATTGTGTAAAAATGTAGACGAGGCAAATAGACTCATTAGAAGCACAACACAGATGGAAAAGTAAGCTATTAGAGACTAAAGTACGATTTGTACACCTGCCGACAGTGTTGATTAACGAGGAAAATGTATATTTTTTGTATAGTTTTGTTATGTTTATAGATTATCTGAAAATTATCTATAGATGAACTGCTAAGATACAATTATAATATATCATATCGAGTGTTTATTACTGAGCTCAACTCTCTTTCAATAATATTTTATTCTATGTAATTTTAATTTTCTAGTAATTAATCAGTTATTTAATCTAAAATTTTTAAGATTATTGACTTTTCTATATGATTTATATAATTTAATATAAATTAGATTTATAATATTTTTTTATAATTTAGATATCTTTATGATTTATATAATCTAATATAAATTAGATTTATAAGATTTTTTATAATTTATTTTTATTCGTAAATTATTTATATATTGTTATATAAACAAATACTTAAACGTTTAGGTTTGTTTTGTTAGCTAAAATCTACAGTTTCATTAACATATTTGTTAAATAAATATATAAAAATGTACTAAAATACAAAAAATTAATTAAATTAAAATATTTATAACTCATTTCGATTAATTTAAAAAATTACGCATAACTTCAATATCTACATTAATTTTAAATTAAATAAATTGCCAATTATTAAATAATTATTATATATTTAAATAATTTTTTTACCTAACAGATGACAGACAATTTTAAATTAAAAAAAAATAAAATAATAAAAAAATAAATAAAAAAATACATTTTTATAATAAATAAAATGTGAATTATTTCATAATTATTTGTATATATATATATTATAATAATTTTTTTACTTCATTTTATTTATTAAACAATATATAATATATATTTATGGAATACACACATGTTTTCATAAAATAAAATAATTATTATTTAAATAATATTTTAAAATAATAAAAATATAATTTAATGTATTATTTTGACGTAGTAAAAAAATTTTTTTTATTATATCATTTTATTTCAAATTAAAATTTATCTCATTTTATTTGATTTGATTTTATTATTATTTACATATTATAGAGCAGATATTTGCCAATTTAATAAATATTGTAATTATTTTTATATTTGCATTGATTAAATAATCTATTCTACGACATTTAAAATATTCTGCCCTGACTTAACTCTTTCATTTATATTTCACTCACTTCGTTATGGACTTGCACTCTTGCCATTTTTAAGTATTTAGGAATTTTGCTAGATATCTAAAAAATAGTTGTTTTGTTTCCCCTAATCTCATCAATCCCTCCCTCTTCACACACACACACACACACACATACACAACTTCTAAACTTTGTTTACTTTGCTGCACGCTTTATCCGTCGCTCCATCATCCCCCACACAAAGTCCACAATTTTTCGCTTTTGCCTCCACTTAAAATAAAATAGTAATTTTGACAGTGGAAAACAAAAAGTGAGAGAAGCTGAAGAAGAAGAAGAAGTAGAGAAAAAAAATAATAAAATTAATTTGCAATGCAAATTACTTTTAATAAATTTTTGAACATTTTTCCTCGTTTCCTTCTCTTTTTTTTCTAGACTCTCGAGCAACGGATGCTGGAGCCCCACCCTGTGTATGGGGGTAGAAGGGTGGGCGGCTGTTGCTCACTTTTTGTATTGAGGGGGGTAAATGCTGGGCGGTTATGTGGGCGTGGGGCAGCGGCAGTGACAGACAGACGGCAACAAATGAAGCGGCGCAGCTTTATAAAGTGGCAAATGGCTGACTCGCTCTCGGCTGCTGCAGCTGGACAGCAAAGAGACAACCGATGACAGGGTGGATAATTTATGCGAGAAGGGGACCAAATGACAGGGTGGTGTATGTACGTGTGTCTGTGTGTGTATGTGTGTGTGAGGGGGGTGTGGGGGGCTTGTCAAGGAGTTGCCATTCGAGGCTGGCAGTTGGGCTGCGTTTAATGAATCGTGGACAGGCATATAAAAAAAAAGAAGAAGAGAAAAATACAGACAGTTGTTGGCTCACAGAAAGGAAGAAAAAAAGAAGAGATAAAAGGATAAACTTTCTCTCTCTAAAAAAAAAAAAAAAAAACCTGACATAGAGAATAGTTATTATATTCGTTTCAAATAAAGAACTCTTAGCAGCTGCAATTGAGCAATTTAAATAAAATTGTTTCTTAAAGTAGTCAAAAATATTAACAATACAATCAAAGAATATTATGAATGAAATTATTTGAAAAAGTTGATCAAATTATAATATTTATAAAAATTTTTAGAGAGTGTTAACTGAAATGATATTGATTAAAGAAATATCATCTTAAGTTTCTACATAAATGCTCTTAATATGAAAAATTTAAGTTAAATTATTTAATTTTATTTAAAATTCAAACAGCAAAAATCAACTAAAAATCTGAATTTAAATAAAATACCAACGATTAGTCTCATAGAATTTCACTTAGAAAATAAATTTATATGTACATTTATTTTTATACGTCAAATAAAATAAAATAAACTAAAAAAAAAAAAAAAACATTTCAAATAAATTCGCAAATTCTGGCAATTGAAATGTGAATGCAAAAAGCATGTTCCGCATGCAATGCTATGGTATATAAAAATGAAAATAAATAAAGTTCAGAGTCATCATATCATGATAGTCACGACAGCCCCAGTAATGGGACAGACATCCGGACGGACAGACATCCAGCCAGATAGACAGACAAACAGAGAGACAGATAGAACCCGCACGAAGCAGGACCTGTCGCATTGCCTGCATTGACATTCAGTAAAAAAAAAAAAGAAAATTGATATATATATATATATATATATATATATATATATGTTGTTGTTGTTCGCGCAGGTGTCTGCGACAGATTGTTGACGATTACGACTGGATATATATATACATATATATATATACATATATCCAAAAAGTTTGTTTAGCGCAACTCCAGAAGAACTTGGTTGATGTGCAAAAAATTGAATGAATTATGAATGCTAATATGCATGTAGCAAAGGAATACCCTGTAAATCGTAATAGTTATAATAATAAAGGAGATTTTATTAAATAAGAAATTTTTAATAATTATTAAGTTAAAAATAAAATAGAAGCGATGCAATAGAAAACGAAGTTTGATAAATTTCGTTTTTTCTAATTATGCAATAATGAATTAATAATAATTTTTAAAAATATTTTTTAAATATTATTAATGTAATAAGAAACTGATTTGAATGTGATTTATTTCTCTTATTTTGTTTAACTTTATTATTTTTTTATGTACTCTTTTTTATTTTTATTTTTATTTTTTGTATTTATTTATTTATTTATTTTTATTTTATTTTATATTTTTGTTTTATTTATTTATTTTTTTCTAATCACGCAGACTTCTGACTCAATTTAATTTATTTCATGATAAATTGGTAAATTTTATTATATTTTAATAGCTGCATATATTATTATTTAAGCAATGTATAAACATTAAATAAAAAATACAATAAATCGATTCGCGTTATTTTCTATGTTTACATTTCAATTCAGCTTTGACTGACAGTTGAATAAATGCCTGATATTAAAAGCATGTTTTTATTTATTTAAAGAGTAAATTAAATGCAATTAAAATTATTAACTTATTTAGTTTCTGTTCTATTTGTAATTGGCGTTAAACTAAGCAATAAGCAAATCGATGTGTAAAATATATTTTTATGCTAATATTTATTTCCAATTATTTATGAAAATTTTTAGTCTGTCGTTAAATTTGGATTGTTCAAAATTTATTATTATTTACTATAATTTTCTTTTTTTTTGAGTTTTTTTTTATTTTTCCTATATTACTAATTTTATTTTTATTTGTCATTAAGTTAAATGTAATCAATTTTACATTTTTAATTATTGTTAATAAATTTATGAAATAATGAAAATAATCATAATAAAATTATTATTATTTGCATTATTGAAATTAACCATTTTTGCAGGCCCTTTCAGCCTCTCCTCCAACAATTTAAGCTTTAAAAACACGTCAGCTTCTAATACACCCTCATCAATTATCAATTATAGGGTATATGTGCAGCTAGAAAAAAAAACATACGCTGCTTTTTATTTGCGTGCCATGAAAAACAATAAAAGTTTTTATTTTATTTATTTTTTGTTTTTTAGCACTAGCACACCGAGCTTACTTTATCTGCTTTTTAGCATTTTTTTTTTTATAGATATACACACAAAAAAATAGATATATATATGTATACGTATATATCTATATATATATATTGGTTAGATTTTCTTTCATTTTGTTGTGTAATAGAATCCGTCCATTGTGAAAGTTTAACGAGATTCTGAGAGCATGATGAAATTTCAGCTATGTGTAGGTTGAGCCGCAGGACAATTTAGCATGGGTTACGTTACGTTATTTTCTTCCTTTCTTTTTTTTTTATTATCATGAGTCCTGTTGTTGTTGTTGTTGTTGTTTTGGCCACCAACATAAATTGACGTGTTTGCATTTTAGCCTCGAAATAAAAGTTTTCGATATTTATATTTCGATATGTATTTGTAATTTAGGTTTTATTGATAGCTGTCTCCCTCTCTCATCCTCTATTTGTCTCTCTCTTCCTTTCTCTCTCTCCCTCTCTGCACGTTTATTTGTTTTGGACTCGCTCTGACAATTTGTTGATTTTTGCGTGGCACGTGTTTGCCTCTTGCTTCTCTTTCTCTCTCCCTCTCTCTCTCTCTCTCCCTCTCTCTCTCTCTCTCCCTCTCTCTCTCTCTCTCTCTCTCTCACTATTTGTTTTTGTGTGTTACTTTTTTACGGCTTATTTCGCACACAACACAACCGAACATAAGCGATAATATGAAAACGTTTGAGCAGTTGTCGAATTTGTTTTGTTATTAAAAAAAAAAAAAGAAAAATAAAAAATAAAGGGAATAAAATTGGGATTTGGCCACGCCCCATTAGCAAATATGGTGCACGCAAACGTACATTGTATATAAAATAAATAAAAATATATAAATGTAGGTGTATCGGCTTGTTGGCTTTGATTTTGTTTTCATATTTGTTGAGGCATTGAATACACAATTTAAGGCATTTTCAATTTCAATTGCATATCGGAATTTAAAATGCCATCGAGCGGGAGAAAACAAATGCCAGCAATTGAAATTTTATATGATTACATAAGAGAAATATTTTCAAATTGAAAATCAAATCAAAATTAAAATACATTTTTCCAGAGAATTGTAATTGCATCAGAGCTGAGCGGAAAATAAAGCATAGAAGATTAAAAGAAAATATAAGACTGAGTATAAGAGTTACAAATTGTGTAAGGAGTTAATTTAAGACTGAGTATAAGAGTTACAAATTGTGTAAGGAGTAAACAAGATTGAGTATAAGAGTTAAAAATTGTGTAAGGAGTAAATATAAGATTGAGTATAAGAGTTACAAATTGTCTAAGGAGTAAATATAAGACTGAGTATAAGAATTACAAATAGTGTAAGGAGTAAATAAGACTGAGTATAAGAGTTACAAATTGTGTAAGGAGTAAATATAAGACTGAGTATTAGAGTTAAATATATTAACTATGATATTAGGTATACGCAACGTAACTCTCAGCAGCAGTAAATATAAGACTGAGTATAAGAGTTACATGAATTGATCATTTACACATAATATAAATTAATTATAAAATCAAGCATACGCACAGTAAGACCAAGTAGAGTCGTTAAGAACAGTAAATATAAGACTGAGTATAAGAGCTAAATATATAGTTGAAAATTTAAATTAATAATGTACACCTAAGCAGCAGCAAATATAAAACAGAGTATAAGAGTTACCGTTATCACAGCCTTAACTAGTATAAGTCAATCTTAAGTTCAAGTTTCAATTGAAATTGGAAAAACTGTAACCAAAATCGTTTGCTTAAACGGTTTTCAATCAACTCTCAAATGTCACGAAATTCATTAAACTCTCTGCCTACTCTCTCTCTCTCTCACTTCTCTCTGTTCGGCTTCTTTGTTGCCATTTAATTGTCCGGTTTGTTGTCGACCCTGCCACTTGTGTTGGCCATTCGTTGAAATCAAACTTTTTCCTTCCGTATGCATTTCACTTTTTTTTTCGCACTTTAGTTTTTCGTTTTCAGCATTTTCACTATTTGAAAACGGACACACATGCATATATACATACACACATTGAATGCTGCGCTCTTTGTTTTGGTTGCTGTTATAGTTGTTGTTTTTATTGTGGTTTGCATTTCCGTTGCGCTTATCATGCAATGGCAGCGGTTGCCGCTATTTCGCATTCACCAGAATTTGATATAAGCAGCACGAAAGGTTGGCTGCATAGCAGGCGCTAGTAGCTGGGATAACAAATGTATACAGGCGCAAAACGAGCAACAATAAGAAGCAGAAGAACCGCAACAACAACAACAACAACAGCAAAGAGCAAAACTATGGCAAACGTGTGACACACAAAGCGTCAAATACCGCGCGGCCGCCATTGCGGCTACACAGCTGAGGCAGCGCAGCTGCAGCGCGAGAGCAACAGTAAAACAGAAACAAGCTTAGACTCAACTCTGATGAGAGTCTTAATTCGAAAGTGTGAGTAGGATAGACAGAGTACTGGACTAACAGACAGCAGGGAGAGTACATAAAAACATTGATGCGTTACACGAATGAGCGAGTGTGTAATTTATATGCGACAAGTGTGTATACCCTGTAAGCATTTAAAGCATTAGATAATTAAGGAAGGATTATAAACATTTTTTTTTTTCTTGAAAAACATATTTTATCTTGGTATCCTGGATAACATGTAGATAATATTAAAGTAGTATTGTTTAAGTCAATGAAAATTCGCATTTTATGTACAATAAATATATAAAAATTTAGTATATAATTACACATTAATTATTATAAATTAAGTTTAACTTTTTCTAAATTCCACCTTCATAGTCATATTTTACACATAGGGTATTTTCAAGTCGCTCAGCCTCAGTTCAAGCACATTTGCTTTATATATTTTCTTATTGCTTTTGTTGCTATTACTCCCGTTGATTATGTTGTGTTGCTCAACCAAAGCAATACGCAAAACAAGCAACCAACAAGCGGAGAGTTGGAGAGTTGTTGGCAGGCTTCGTCCGTCTGCATCTCTCGCTCTCTCCCTCTCTCCACACTCTGCTCTCCCTACGCTCCATCTCTGTCATCTAGCGGTCGTTCATCTAACAACCTAAATAAGTTTTGCTGCCTCTGCTCCTACTCTACTCCTCATCTTTTACTTTTTTTTTTTTTATTTCCATGGTAATGGAGTGCCAGAACCATATGCCTAGCAACATGGACGACCGACCGACTGACTGACTGAAATTTGAAAAGGCCTAGTCCGCCAAAAAGACAGACATGACGACAACAAGAACAGCAAATATAAAGCAAACTGCGTTGACAGTCAAGCTGCTGACATACGCAGTGTGTGCGTGTGTGTATAGAGTAGAGAGGGGAGTGGGACGTTTTGGCTGTGATGTAACTGACGTGCGCAACATACAATTCGGGCTCATAAAGAACTCCAGCTGATTGCAATGCTGCAGCGCGAACATGCTTTGGTAATGGAATTCTATTTCTTCACATAAACTTATATCAAATGCAAGAGATACAAATTTTGCTAACTTAATCAAAAACTAGCTGGAAAATAGCTAAACTTCAATAGCCAACGTTACTGCAGTTAGATATGCTGCGAGCAAATAAACAGAAAAAAAGAAGCATATACACACACTCACATACACACGTACAAGCAAACACTCTCCATTTCTCTTTCGAAATTCCATTTCGCTTTCTGAATCGCATGGATTGTCCATCTGCTAAAGCACTTACGCACTACTGACGCACACGCTGCGTCACTATTGACTTCGTTTCGAAACCAAATTCGACCTCGAAAACAAAAAGAAGCATAAACAAAGCAACAACAATGCCGTTACAGGCCGAGCGCTGCGTCAATATTGCACGCACTCTGAAGCTGTCGTCCCTCGCTCTTCGCTGACTCTCTTTCAAAAAAGACAGCACGCTATATATGCAAAATGTAAGTAGCTGCTGCGACGCCAACGCCAACGCTAACGTCAACGTCACCGTCACCGTCAGCATACAGCGTAAATTGTCAGTGAAAATAAATAATTGAAATGAAATAAATTTGTATTTTCTGCGAGTTCTGAGAAAATGCCTCGAGTGGGAAAATTACTGCAACTCGCCGTGTGGTAATTGTAGCTTTTGCCTGCACGTACGTTTGTTTATATTTTCATTCCGTTCATTTTATTTTTATTTATACATTTTTTTCTTTTCTTTTTTTATCTTTGCGTATTTAAAGCTGTGCAAATTGTTGCGCCTTGCCTTTTGCGAGCAATTTCTTTTCTTTTTCATTTCGTTTCGTTTGTCACCTGCACAACATTTCACGGAAATAATTAACAGCATATTTCGTACGGTTCGTTGACATATTTTTTCCTCACATGCACACACACACATGCACGCTCTCATACATTTTATTTGCTTGTTAATTGCTCTCAATTTATGGCAAGGCAAAAATAATATTTAAATCAACTCAACAAGGGAAACAACAAATTTCAAATGAATCACACAGATTTGCATTTCAATATTTGCGTGTGCTAATATCAGGGTCAAAGGTCAAACAACCGAAAATATTATAAATAATGTAAATAAATCATCATTCTGTTTCAGAATATTGGCAAAAACTCTCTTTTTAAAGCTAACATATCCACCCCACATCTTCTTTCTTCTTCTCTTTATAGTCTGTAAGCAGATGTAAAGCATTTCAACTCTCCAAACTGTCATTGGCCTCCCTCCTCTCTTTTTCTATTTATAGACAGCAAAAGCATTTCAACTCTCTTTTCGCTCTGTGATCGATGTATTTTCGCTCTCTGAATGCTGGCTCTCTTGTATGCCAAAGTCATTTGTTTGCATATATTTATATGATTTACTACAACATATTAACAACTGTTAAATATATATTAAATTTCACTTTTGTGTCTTTTGTGCAAAATCATTCCAAATAATTTGCACGTTTTTCATCTGGAAAAACATGTATATTATATAGAAATATTTATTTTTTTAAAGCAGTTTTTCTTGCTTTTGTTATTGTTGCAATTCGTCGAAGCTACGTGACCGCAAATAAATAAATAAATAAATACACAAACACACACACACACACACACAACACAAAATTGCAGCACGCAAAAAAAAAGAAGAAAAAATACTCCACATATTTGTGGTGGAGAGAGAGAGAGATAGAGAGCGCGAGTGTGAGAGGTGGAGGTGGAGGTGGAGGTGGATTTTTTGGTGTTTGGTGGGAACAAACTCATATTTCAACTATAATCTTATCAGCTTTTCGATGTTGAATTATAACCCAAAGCACAGCGAAGTAGAAAGAGAGAGATACAGTGCAAAAGGCATGGCCAAAACATGCAAAACAATTTATATAACAAGGCAAACAGCATAAAGAAATGTCAGAGTGAGCGAGAGCGAGAGCGAGATAGCGTGAATGTGCCTGGCATTTGCATCATTAATCCTTTTAGCTCTCATGTGTGTTGCTCGTGTTCGTCCTTTAGTCTCTGATTTCTTTATTTTACACTATGTCAAATTTTTCTATATATGTATATGTGTGTCTTACATAAATAGTATATATATATATATATTTCGGCAAAAGGGCGAATATTTTTCCACAAAATTTGTTTTATTGTCGTCGCATTGGTTAAGACAAGTTGAGTTTGAGATTGGCTTGAGACAGGCACAACAGGCGGCTGTGGAGTTGAGGAGAAAGTGTGGAGGGGGGCGCCGCAAAGTAAACTTTGTCATGTGTGCAAAAAACGGGATACGACAGTGGGCTCTATGGGCATTGGCCTTAGCCTATGCTAGATGATAGGTTAAGTATATATTTATATGTAAATATTATTATATTTTATATATATAATAATATTTATTATTATTCATCATTTCATAATTGTTTTTAATTTATTTATATATATATATATATATTTTTTTTTGTATTTTTTTATATTTTATTTTATTTTTTTAAGTACTCAACAATTTTTATTTATTTACCTTTTTAACTGAAATATACATTTCATTATTTATACTTAGCTTTTACCAAGGGCATTTAATCACAGCATTCACTTTTCTATATTATAAATATCTTTTTGCATTTTCCTGTCACTTTTTCCCCATTCTCTAACTCAATCTAACTCTCCCCCCCTCTCTGCTCCCTTGTTGCACAGCTAGTTGTTGCTCCCTTGCCGCATTTGAAAATAAATTTGCATGCAGCTGCGACGACGACGACGACGACGACGACGACGGCAAAGCCAACAATTGTTGCGGCAATGTCCTGTGCCAGCCATTTCAGTTAGCTAGCTAGCTGCACCCTAACCCTGTGTCTGCCTGCCGGGCCACGCCTCGTTTTGTAGCGCCTTCTTTGGTGCTTGGCTGCTATCCCCATTCGCCAGTTGCTTCAAAATTTACGACCAAAAGCATTTTCAAGAGTTTTATGCGCGTTGAGTGGCAGCAGCAGGGCTGAGAGGGAAGGGAAAAGGACTCAAATTTAAGTTGGCCAACAAAAAAAAAAAAAAAAGAAAGAAAAACTCATACAGAGAGAGATAGAGAGAGAGAGAGAGCGACAGATGAATAGAGTGAGAGGCATGGATGTGGCCTTTGGTTATTTGCCTGGTTTTAGGCCCAAAAGCTCGTCGCGTTTCATGAGTTTTCTTCTTTTTTTTTAATTTTTTTTTTTTTGTATGCATCCCACTAACCAAAAAATGCTTTATGCCTCTAGCCCACTGACTGTTTCATTTCATTTCGTTTTGGTTTTGCTCGTTTTACTATTCTATTTTATATATATATATATATATATATATATATATATAGGCTTTGTAAGCAGTGAAATCAAGTGTTGGGTATGCCAGAGGATCATCTGCTTTGAATTGTTTAGCATCTGAGCTGCAGTTGAACTATTTGGTTGGGGTGTATGTAGTAAGTCTAACAAATGCATAAATTCATAATTTTTTAAATTTACGAGGTATTAAATACTTTTATATTTAATTGAAACTTCAAAGAATTTTCCATTTAACAAGCATTTAGCTTTTTCAAATATAGTTTGAGTTGTTCTTGAGTTACCTTAGTTGATCAGATATAAAATAATCATATAATTTATTAATAAATATATTCAACTAATAAATAAATAAATATATATATATATTTAAATAATAAATTACACTTTATTAGACTTTATCATTTTAAAGATCTTCAGCTGCCAAAAGTTTTGAATTATTTGTTTTTGGATTTATGTAAAGTCTAATATATACAAATATATTTTTCATACATTTCTTATCTTATCTAATATATTTTTATATATTTATCATTTTAATGGTTTAAAGATCTTAGCTAGAGTTTAATTATTTATTTAGGGTATACGCAAAGTCTGATATAGATAAATACATTTTTCATACATAAATATCTTGTATTTATTTATTTATATTATTTTATATATATTTTGATATCTTTTTATAAAAAGTTGCATTTTATAGCAAAATTTCATTTAATTAATCAGCTGTCCAAACATTTGACAAGTTTTGCGTTAGCAATTTCAAAAGTGTTTAAAGATATAGTATAAAAATAAATTTATAATATGTAAATATGTGTTCGGTATGAAAATTCAAACTGATTATCGATTTAATCAAAATTTATATATACAAAATTGCAATAAAATAATTTAATTTCTTATAATCTTTGACATTTCTTCGACAACCAAATGAAACCCAAGTTAATAGCATTTCTTTTTTAACATATTTGTAAAATATTATATTAAATATAAGTTGAGAAAAAAAAAACAGTTTAAATTGTATATTAAATATAAATTTAAAAAAATAAATAAAGAAAATATAAAAAGAAAAAACAGTTTAAATATAAGTTAAAAAGAAAAACAAAAACAGTTTAAATTGTACTTGTATAATACTTAAATATAAAATATCTAAATAAAAAATAAATAAATAAATAAATAATTAATTAAAAACATAAATTGTTTAAAATAAAACATCGATATCAAAAAATTAAATAAAAACTTAAATTGTTTAATACTTAAATATAAGATATCTAAATAAATAAATAAATAAATAATTAAAAACATAAATTGTTTAATACTTAAATATAAAATATCTAAATCCAAAAAAAAATAAATAAAAACTTAAATTGTTTAATACTTAAACTTATAAAAAAATAAATAAAAAATATAAAATATCTAAATTTGTCTTTGCTTAATTTCACTCTCAAATGAATTGGCATTGCTTTAGCCATAGAACTTTTATAACTCATCTAAAATCTCTTGATTTGTCCAAAATTCTTGCATCAACTAGCCTATCTATCTAGTCCCTCATACCCCATTGCAACACTTTCAATATTTTTATTTTATTTTTTTTTTTATTATTTGCTGCATTTCGCTAGTCGGTCGTCACTCGCCCGTCAGGAAGTACAAAATTTTCCGGTTTTACTGTGCGCTCGTGCTGGCAGGAAATCGCTCCTAGTTTTCTAGAAATGCTTAAGAGCAACAGAGAGCGAGTGAGTGAGAGAGAGAGGAAGAGTGAGAGAGAGTAAGAGTCAGAGATGAGCAGTGTGCAAAAAGAGTTGGCTGCTTGGTTGAAGGATTCGCGTTTACTAACATGAAATGAAAGCGCATCTCCCCTCTAACCCCCTGACGACAGCATCATCCCTCACAGTCCCCACCCATGGTCCTTCGGCTGCTGTGGCAATTGGGTTGATGGGCGCGTAATTTCTGTTGCTGTGCGAACCAAATGGAAAATGGGAGCATTTATTGAACTTTTCGCTAAAAGATATTTTCGGATGCAACTGAATTGGGTTGAAAACGTCAGAGCAGGGTAGGGCAGTGAGCTGTAGGCGTGACTCTATCAAAATGTAGGCCGTTTATTTAGCTTGATGAAAAAGTTGGAAGTTGAGCTTTTGGGCTACTTCAAACTGTGACGCCAACTGTTATGAACTGCAGCCGACTGAGGCAGTTATTAAAATGCATAAAATACATTGCAAGGAACTTTGCAAGCTGATTGTAAAGGCATCAATATTTATTATATTAATTTGCAGTTAATATAATTAATTGAATTGAGAATTTCTTCAAGAGTCTAATAGATAAAATGAATCTAGTAATTGTATTTAAAAATCATATTTAACAGTCACAATTTAATTCATTTAGTTTCCATTTCATTTAATATTAATTAAAATTGTCAGATATATAATCAGATTAATGCATAATTATATAATATAATTAAATTATATACATAATTACATTATATATTATATTATTAATATACATTAATGCATAATTATAGATTATAATTAATATAATTACATATTTACATTATATAATAAATAATGTAAATTATTTTTATTTTAGATCTCTGCATTTTAAATTCTCTATTGTGCACAGATCTTCAAAAAAGTTATAAATCTCATCGACAGATTTTTTCTATCTCCTAGTCGGGCACTCCCAACTGAAATAATTGTATGTTTTTTTTTTTTTAGTTTAGTCATTATTTAACAAATTCATTAGATAATTGATTTGGATTGATTTACTTAAATTACAAATTTGTTTATTAATTTTTTATTTTGCGTAATAAATTAATTACTTAATTGATTTAGATTTATTTACATTTTAGGTTTTTTTTTTCAATACATTTTTATTTTGTATATATTTTATATTTTTTTATTTCTGCTTAACTCTTTTATTTGATGTATATTTATTTTTACAAATATTTTCTTGTAAAATCCTCTTTTTAAATAAATTACTCAAGTAATTATTGTCATATAATTATAATTACTGTAATTTTTTACTTAATTATTTATTATTATAATTAATTTATTATTAAAATTATAATTACTGTAATTTTTATTTTCATTTATATTTTATTTATTGATAATTGATTCTGTTCAACTCTACTTTCTTTGCATTTCATCAACTCAACATTTATCATTGCATTCCATTCTCTGTATTTTTTCTCCCATTAAATAGTCTTACTTTTGCCATTATGTTTTCATCATATTTCTGTGCTTATCCCCGTAAGGTACTTAACAGCTTCCCTCATTAACTCAAGTTCATTTTCCTCATTTTCCATTCCCTAACCGACGCTGCCACAACACAAATTTTAGGCAAATTAAATGAGGAAACAAAAAAATATACAATTTTTATATATACATATATATATTTACGCATTTCATTAAAGCAAATGAAAATGAGGGAAACAGAAAGAGAAAAAGAAATAAACACAAATTTTGTGTAAATTACAGGAATACCTATTTTTTTTTTTAATTTTTTTTTTTTTTTTTTTTGCTACAAATATATAAAAACTGAAGTCGCAAACCGAGAGTGCTTCAAAGTAGAGCGAAAAAGTATCTATTTTTTGCACACACTAAAAAAAAAAAAAAATAAAGAAGCAAAAGAAATAATACAAAAATAAATGAAAATGGAAAACAGAGGAAAATATTTATATCTCTGCATAATTTCATAATGAGCACTGAACTAACACACAAGCAACGTGCCAAGGTGTGTCTGTGTCTGTGTCTGTGTGGGAGGCGATATGGGCGTGGCTATGTGGCATATGCTCCGCTTGGCATTTGAAAATGCGTTTCGCCTTTTTTCACTTTGTGTGTTTCAAGCAAATTGCTCATACGCCACGTTGCACGCCGCAAAATGCGGAGGGCGCGCCAAAAAGGACGTTTCTCATATAGAGAATCTCAACTAAGCACCGTTAGACGGGAATGTGTGTGTGTGTGTGTATGTGTGTGCAGCACATAGGCTACGCTCATAATTATGATTATATGAGCTGCTGTGATTACTACATATGGGTTACGACAACGGTGCTTGATGAGGGTTTTCCCAGCAATTTGCCCCATGGCATTGACTAACTGACTTTGATCAGCGACTGTGTGAGTGTTGGTATGTCTATAAGCGTGTGTGTGTGTATATGTGTGTGTGTGTGAGAGAGAGAGAGAGAGAGAGAGTCAGTGTATTAGTGTGCGTGTGCATGTGTGTGATGCTCTTGGCTGCTTGGCTTAATAGATGGTTAATTGTTGTTTGGCATTTAACGGCATTTACCCAAATTTCCTTTGATTCAGCCGCATTCTTATTGGATTTTAGACACGCACTAAAAACATAAATGCATTCTGCATGCTGTGAGTTATTAAAATATTAGTTAACTAAATGACATTAATGAATTCTGGTTGGAATACAAAAATATATAAATATAAAAACAAAAATAAACCAATTAATGAAAAGCAAAATTAATAATAAAAAATTTGTTTTCAATTTACAAAAATTTAAAAATACAAAAAAAATTTAATTAAATAAAAAAATAAAATTAAATAAAAAAAATAAAATTAAATAAAATAATAAAATTAAATAAAATAATAAAATTCAATAAAAATAATAAAAATGAAATTTTAATATATATATATTTTTTAAATTTAATTAAAAAAACTATAAAAAAATAAAAACAAAATAAAACCTGAACTCTAGATTAATAAATATGATTATGCACCACACATTAATATATTTAGTATATCATATAAAAAATAATAATAAACAAAACCTGATAACAGACTGAATTCAGTATGCAAACGGATATTACGTATACGCCAAGTAAATTATACAGTAATGATAATAAAAAGATTTCAAATGTGTGTCAAATGTTAATTGTGTCATTTAGATAAAATACAAAATCATTTTGCATATTTTATTCATTGTCAATTAATTATAAGATATTAAATAAACAATAAAGTTAAACAGGTTTGGGCATAATAGAAACATTAACTAAAACCAATTTAATATTTACTAAGAACTATTTAATATTTGGCAATCGCAAGTCAATTGCGATAGATCTATTTTAATTCACTAAATTTAATATTTTCTTATATTTCTTATCAATTTTTAATTTTATGATTTTATTTTACTTATATATTTTGTATTTATTTTATTTATATATATATATATATATTTTTTTTAATGATTATATATACTTTCTATTTTGTATTTATTTTTAAAACATTTGTTTATATTTATGTGCACTTTTTATTTTAATTATATATGAATTTTATATTTATATATGTATATTTAATTTTTTTTTTATGTATTTTTTACATTTTTTATTTATTTCTTATTACAAATATTTATTTAAAATTTTTTTAATATATTTTTTATTTATAATTTTTATTTTTTTATTTTTTTAATATATTTCTTACTATTATTATTATTATAATAATATAATATTTTCATATTACTAAAATAATTTTTTTTTTTAATTTTTATTTTAGTTCCCATAGTTTGCATAGTTTATTCTTTGCTTTCATTTTAGTCAACACAATTGAACAGCTCTAAAATATCGTTTAATTACAAGTTTTACACCTAACTAATCAATATATTTATATATATTTAGTTATGTACTTCAAGTTCTGCAACAACTTTCGTAGCTGAGCACTTTAATCGCATTACGCTGCTTGCCCCAAAAAAAAAAAAAAAATAATAATAAAAAAACAAATGGATGACAACGTCGCAAAAGCTGCAAAATCTCGACTTACAAGTTTCCTAATTACTTGGTCACAGTACTTGCCACTCGCCTCGCTCTTCCGTCGCCCACTTCTTCTTGCCTTGCGCCCTAAAACATTTTCCTTTCATTTTCTTGGCCCGTAATGCAAAACTCAAAAATTCATCAAGCAAACAAAACGTTAACAACAAGAGCCATGGACTTGCGACTTTTATGCTTGGCCCCAAACGAAGCCAAAGAGAGAAAGAAAACAAAAGGGGGGAAAAGTGAAAGAAACGACAACAAACAAGGTATTACACAAAACTGCAAAAAAGCCTGATAAACAAATCGACAAAGAGTTTGACAAGTTTTTTTTTTTTTTTTTTTTTTTTTGTTTTGCAGAGTTTTCTTTTTTCATTTTTCATTTATTTTCTTCTTTTTTCTTTGTTGTAATTCCCAGTTTGTTCATGTTATTGACGCTCTTTGTATTTGCCTCTTTCTGTCTGTCTATCTTTCTCTCTGTCTATATATTCTCTGCGTTTCATTTTTTTTTTTCCAGCTGGTTTGCCTTTTGTGCTAATTCCTTAGCCAGCCACGTGATGCACTTCGTCTAGGCAATTTCTACCTGTATCTGCATCTCAACACACTCTATCTCTATCTCTATCTGTATCTGTATCAAAGCGCCCTTTCAGCCCCGTTGACGACATTTGAACTACTAGAGCTGTAGCTGTATGTCAACCTGTTTTCAAACTGACACCGAACCAAAGCAAAACCAAACCGAACCGAACTAAACTAAACTTAACTTAACTGAAACTGAACTCAACTGAAGCGGAGCATAGCAACCCAGTAATGTGCTGTTGCCCCTCCTCCACTACTCTTACTCAACCCCAACATCTATCTATTTTTATACCTCTCCACACCTCTCCCTCTCTTTCTATATCTCTCTCTTCTTCAACTTTTATGCGGCCCACCTGTATCTAAAAATAAAGAGCGCGCCCAGTTCGCAATGTACAATGGGACTTGAAATTCAATAATATGGGAATTTTTTTTTTTTGACATATTTTGTATAATTAGCCTCATATATTTAATATAAATAGATTTAATAGACTTTAATTCTCTTTCTTCACTACTCTTCTTTTTGTTCTCTTTTTTTCAATTTCCTTTCTCTTATGTCTCTCGCTTAATTTAATATTTAATAGAGTTCAATTCTCCTTCTTCTCTTCTCTTTCTTCTCTTCTTTTCAATTCTCATATATATTTTTTTTAATTCCTCTTCAAATCTCCCTCTTCACATTTTGCTTATTTTTTTATTATTATTATCCTTTCCTTTAACTTTCTTCCGCTTTGCTAACGTATTCTCTTTGTCTCCAACTTCTTTTAGATCTTTCTAATTGATATTTTTCATTCTTTTCCCTTCATTTCATTTCTCATTTGCTTTAAAGTCTTCTTCATTCTACTTTTCTTTTCTTTTCTCTTATTGTCTTCTCAGATTCCTGTTCTTAGTTTCACTTTACTTTTAAATCTCTTTTCTTTATCTGTTGCTTACTCTACTTCTTCTTGTTCTTTCTTCAAATAATATTATCTTCTCTTCTCTTCTCTTCTCTACTTTCTCTTTTCTTTATCTTGTCTTATTTATTATATTCTCTTCTCTTCTCTTCGCTACTTTCACTTTTCTTTATCTTGTTTCATCTTTTATTTATTTATTATATTCTCTTCTCTTATTTTTTTTTCTACTTTCTCTCTTCTTCATCTTGCCTCATCTATCCTGTTTTTATAACTTCAGTCTGTATCCCTCTTGATCGATTCTTTCTATTATATTATTTTCCTTTTATTTTTCTCTCTTCTCATCTTTACTTTAATTCTCTTCTATAAACTTTGCACTCCTTTAATATTTTCTTAGTTTTTCTTCTTAAGTCTTTAATACTCTTCCCATGTCGTTCCATTGCTTCTCTTCGTGTCCGATATCCATTTTGTGTTCCTATCTCAATCATTCGCTTCGCTTCTTTTTTTCTTGTTCAACTCTTCTCTTCTCAACCATTCTCTTCGCCTCTTTATCATTTTTAACTCGTCCCTTCTCAAGAATTCCCTTCGCTTCTTTATCATTTTTAATTGTTCCCTCAATCTCAATCATTCACCTCGTTTCTTTATCATTTCTAACTCATCCCTTCTCAATCATTCCCATCCCTTCTCATCTTTAAATATTTTTTTTCTTTTCTTCAATTTTCTTATCTTCCATCTCATGTAATATTTTTATCCATATTTTCCCAATTTCTTCCCACTGTACATCAATCTACGAACTTTGTTGTTGTCAGCGTCTATGCTCACCTTCAATTCGACTCAATTACTTGGGAAAATGCAAGGCACGGCAGCTGCTCCTCACTTAGATGCCTCAACATACATATTCCCCCTCTCAAACTCTCGAGATTTCATTCTCTCTCTCTCACACACACACGAGAGTGTTTGTGTTTATGCCACAGGGAAAAAACTCTCTCTCTCTCTCGAAAAAAAACTTTGGTACGTCGTCGTCTTTGGCTGTTGGGCTTTTGCAAGTTTCTCGTTTTTCGTTTCATGTTTTGTTGTAATTGACATTTCAATTGATTTAAGTTGACATTAAACGGCACACATAAAATGCAGCTGTAAAACTCTGTATATAACTTTTCACAGTTTTTCATCGAGTTTTCCACAAGTTTTTTACCCTTACTTTATATGATTTTTGATAAAGTTCCGTTAGACACATGATATATTATGGGAATTATGTTCAAGGTGAGTTAAATTTATCGGGTTAAAAATAGATGTACATGTATCTATATATATATATATATAGATCACAAGTCATGGCCGACCACAATGTTAACAACATTTTATCACGAAACTTTGGAAATTCTGATACTTGCGGTAAATAAACAAAAAAAAAAAAATAAACTTTTTGTTCAGTTGTCTGCACTTAATCTATCACTTAACCAAGACAGCTCTTATATTACCAAAAGTTTTGAGGCAGGTCTACTATATAAATAAATCTAAATTTATATATATATAAATTCTTTATTGTGATTGAAATTTCGATGAGCTGCTGAAGAATTTTGGACTTTTACTTTTTCTTTACTTTTATTGAAAAAAAAAAAAAACTTCTATTCAAGTTAATAATAATTAAAAACAATGAAAATATGAATATCTTTAATGAATACGTTTGACTTAGAGATATTCGGTAACTATAAACATTCATCATCATTATTATTATTATTATTATTAGCATCTTTTTGTTCTCTTAAGTAGCTAAAATACATTCAAAATTATGCAAATACTTAAGAACTTTTTTCATTTTTTTCAGATTGATTATTTTTTATTAATTTATATAGTATGCCTACAGTTATTTGAACGCTTTTAATTGAACAATTAGAATAGAACCAATATACAGTGGACTCTCGGTTAACGAACACAATTTGTTCGTTAAGCGAAAACATTTTTCCCCATATAAATCAATAGTTCCAAGAAATGCTAAAACGGTCAATGGACAGCACTATAATGTGTATTCGGAGTTTCCCATATTTTTTTTTGTTTAGCACCGACAGAAATTTTTGCATACAATAAATGATTTAAAATTTTTGTTTTCCTAATGCGAAATAATGTTTGTTAAACGAGATTTTCTTTTTCAAAGGTTTTACTGTATACATTCATATAAATTTTCATTCATATATATTCATTCATTTGAATATATATTCTTAGATGATAGACCAGAAGAGCTAGATGAACAGCTTGATACTATTCAAAAAGTAGTGCATGATGCTTTAGTTGAATAAGTTCGACTGAGAAATACCCTGTAGCCATAAATGAACATCATTGACTTTAATAAAGTTTAAAGTTTACTCAGAATAAAAATAAATACAAATTAAAAAGAAGTAAAAGAACTCAAGAACTTTCTTATAAAAGTTCTCTCAATTTTGTCCATAGCATAAAAGCAATATATAGTAAGTATACTATATTATAGTATATACAGCATTTAGAGATAAAATACAGATCATAAAGTCTAAATGAGCACAGTTCATTGCTAAACATTATCCAAAAACAATATATGAAAATTGAATTCAGAGAAATCCAGTGCAATAAGACAAGATAAACCCATTCAAGTTATGGAAATTAGTAGGGTTCATTTTAATTGCATATATTCGACTATGAAATACCTTGCAGCTATAAACAAATATCATTGGCATAATTAAGAAACTAATTATTACTATTAAAAGAAAGAAAAAAAAAGAAATTCAAAATGAAGCAAATACTTGGAAATTTCTTATACAAATTCTCTTGAATAGTTCTAGATTGAATGGAAGATATATTTTGTAGGCATTCATAGACTAAAGAAAAAATAAATATTAACCATATATAAATGCAATTAAACGATATTATCGTGTTCTATAGCAAAACTATATATATATAACAATATTTTCCCATATTTCAACACATTTCTTCCGCAGTTAAGCAATCCAAATTACATAAAATCAGCATTTGTAGCATGTTTCAGAAAATATATTCACATAAACTTTGGCTATTTAGCATTTATATAGCCGTGTTTTTTGAGCTACTTATTTAGGTTTTATCGGTCTGTGGGGCCCATAACGAATTTAATCTAAGCCACATTAAATGCCTTTAACGACTGCAACCAAATTAATTGAACAATTTTGAACTTTTCAAATTAAATCGAATATGGTTAAGCAAAATGAAATTAAAAATGTAAAATACAAAATGAAATAGCATTTGCTCTTGATTAAGGAAATAAATTGCAAACAACGTTTGCCAGCTCAAATGTCATAACAATTAAATGCAATTGTTTGTAAATTATATTTGTAAATCCATTAATCGAGGGGCGAAGGCAGAGATTACGAGAGGGTAGGCCTGGATACATTGTGATGGCATGAAAAATAAATTAAGTGAAAAACATGGAAATGACACGGAAATGCTGAGCAACAATTGAATACTCTTATATATATATATATATATATATATATATATATATATATATATATATATATATATATAAAAAAAGTATTTTTTATTAAAAATAAATTTGAAAAATAAAAATTTAATAATAATAATAATTAATAGAAGAAATAATAACAAAATAGAAACAATAGAAACAATTAAAGAAAAATAAATTAATTAATTATATTTTATTTTAATACAAACATTTTAACAAAATAAAATTAAAAATTAAATAAATATATCTACATATATTGTAAATACATGTTATTAATTTAATTAATATTTTTTATTTCTCTGTAGTTTTATATAACAACAAAGTATAGTAATAATTTATAACGAAAAATATAATAATAAAATATTATTTACAAAAAAAAATTAATACAAAAATAAGAAAAATATATATTAATAAAAATTAAAAGTTTTCAATATAAAAACAAAATTAGTAATTTTAAAAACAAATTAAAATATTATAAATTATATATTTATAAAAAATATATAATTTATAAACAAAATAATTTGTACAAAATAAAAATAAAAGGCTAACTAGAACCATAAATAAAATAAATATCGAGAATATACATATATCTAAAATATACTATAAAAACTTGCTGATGTTTTCTAAATAGCAATTTATCAGTACTACATTATACATGTCATTATCATAAGTTATTAGATAGATTAAGAATCATATATAAAGTCTCAAAAAGAAATCTAAACGTGACAAATTGTGAGTGTCATGGCCATGGGAATTCTTGGTTTGTGACAGATATTTGGCAGCTATTGAAAATAGAGAAATGCATAAAAATAATTTAACCGAATCTCTGATATATCACTTTTACTATATATGCTTTATTTTTCTGCTAATAATATTTATTTATTTATGATTTATATATTATTAATTGTTTATATTATCTATTTATTTATTATCTAATTATTTATTTATTTATTATCTATTTATTTATTTATGATTTAATTTTTATTTATTTGTTTATTATTTATTTATTATTTATTATTTATTATTTATTATTTATAATTTATAATTTATAATTTATAATTTATAATTTATAATTTATAATTTATAATTTATAATTTATAATTTATAATTTATAATTTATAATTTATAATTTATAATTTATAATTTATAATTTATAATTTATAATTTATAATTTATAATTTATAATTTATAATTTATAATTTATAATTTATAATTTATAATTTATAATTTATAATTTATAATTTATAATTTATAATTTATTATTTATTATTTATTATTTATTATTTATTATTTATTATTTATTATTTATTATTTATTATTTATTATTTATTATTTATTATTTATTATTTAGTATTTAGTATTTAGTATTTATTATTTATTATTTATTATTTATTATTTATTATTTATTTATTATTTATTATTTATTTATTTATTATTTATTTAGTATCTATATTTTTATTATCTATTATATATTTATTAAAATTTATATATAAAACTTATTTATATTTAAAAGAAAAAAAAAGTTAATCCAGCAGCTTTTATTGTTATAGATCAAGAGTATATATATATATATATATATATATATATATATATATATATTCCTCAACACTTCATAATTGTCTATGCCTTTTACTTTATTAAAATACCCTCTCACAGCATTAAGAGCTCTAAAACATTAACTAGAACGTAAAATACAATTAGTTTTAAATGCATATTTCTGGCTATTTGACTGAATCTAAAATTTAATGGAGCCACTAAAAAAACACAAAAACAACTATTGGCTCTATGAGCACGACCAAAACGTTGCTTCATTAATTCATGCTACCTACGAATATATATATATATATATATATATATATAGATAGTTATATATACAATTATATGTATATATTGTGTGAAGCTCATCATTAATCATGGCTGGTGGAAAATGTGGCACAGCGCAAGAGACGAACTAAATATGTATGCTCATAGCTAGGTAAATAAGCTGCAGATATATCTACAATATATACATATAGATACGAGTACAGGAACAATAGCAACGTGATAATGGAAAACCCACATCAATTTAGCCAAAAGTCAGAATTAGTACGTGTGGAGCCAAGTCAAGCCAAGGCAAGGCAAGCTAAGCAACAGACAGACAGAGAATGACGGTCAATAATATTTCACACCCCGTCAAGTGACCAAACATCATTAGGATGGCCTAGAAAATGTGAAATGGGCATAAAGGCTGTGGGGGTTGCATGTTTACCCCACAGATTCGGGCTAGGTTAGGTCTCTCTCTCTCTCTCTCTCTCTCTCTTTCACTCTTTTTTATCTCTCTCACTCTTTGTCTTCGCAACGACAATGACACAAATGTTTATGACATGTAAAATGTTTGGCTAATTGTGTCCAAGTGGGTGAGATGGGTAGAGACAACGAGCGAGAGAGAGAGAGAGAGAAAGAATGAAGAAGAAATCACAAGTGTAAACGGGAAAGGCGCTAAATTCGATCAATATTTTGACACAGTGTTGGCAAACAAGGCTCGATGCAGTGTTGTCTAAGTAGATAGGGCAAAAATTTCAATTGATTTAAGTCAACATACATATGTGCGTATTGATTAACAAGGGTAACAAGGGAAAGGGTCTAAATTTGGTTGATAGAATATAAATGACAGTGTTGCAAAGCAGTTTTCCAAGAAGAGGGTTTGTAAAATATATAGATATGGTAAGACATACACAAGCTAATCGAATTAGATTATTTTTTATGATTATCAAGTTTGTTTATATTTTATACATTTTTTTATTATCTAATGTTAAGTCCATATTTAGATTTACTAATAATACTTGTGTTGAAAATAGACCAAATAATTGAATTTATTTATTTTTTTATTTCTATTTTATTTTATTTTATTATTTTTTTTATTTATTTATTTTTATTTTATTTTTTATTTCTTTAATTTATTTTACTTTTATTTTTTGTTACTTTTACTTTTATTTATTTTTTATTTTTATTTTATTTATTTATTTATTATTTTATTTAATTTTATTTATTTAATTTTATTTATTTATTTTTTATTAATTAATTAATTAATTTATTTTATTTTATTTTATTTTATTTTTAATTTCTATTTATTTAATTTTTCTTTACATTTTCTTTTTTTTCTTTTTCTTATTTTATTTATTTATTTTTTATTTTATTTTATTTATTTATTTTTTATTTTATTTTATTTATTTATTTTTTAAACATGAACATATAAATCAACCAAGCCGAGCGCTTTAGCACACATTACTTTTACTATATATAAATATATAAATAAGTCTTGGTAGACAATATTATTTTCAAATTCTATATCAGTATTGATAAAAGCCTAAAAATCAGGGCAAAAGTTCAAGCATTTGCAGCAAACAATATTATCTAAAAATATGACACGAACTAATGCATATAACAAAAAATAAATTTAAAAAATGTTTTACAGTGTTTGCAAATGTCACTAAACTCTCTGCAACACACACAAACTTACACACGCACACAAATGTTTTTCAAATACACGAATATTTATTTTCATTTATTTGCCCGTTTGCAACTTTTAATGTTCAACACAAAAGATGGAGCAACAACTAAAAATGAAAGAAATAGAAAATAACTGTAAACTGTAAAAGCAACTCAAAAGAAAGCAACAACAACAAGCAACACTTGAGCCAAATAGAGCGAACGCTCACACAACAACAACAACAACATCAGCAGCAACAGCAACAAAATGGAAAGCAAAACACAACGGGCACAGGCAATGTGAAGTTTTGTGTCTGCTTATGCACAGGAAGAGCGAAAGAGAGAGGAAGAGAGGGCTGTATAGTGTAAACGGGAAGAGTGCGGAACATTGAAATGAAACAAGCTTTGGCAAACAGCAGCAGCAGCAGACGAAATGTGGCTGCCGGCGGCTAACAGCAACAATTTTCAGTGACGACAGCCGCCGCCGCCGCCGCCGCCTCTCTCTCCCATTTCCTATTCCTCCTCTCCCTCTACCACTCCCACAGCCGCTCAGCCCCTCGCTTACCTCTTTGGCTATACAGTTTTCAAGAGAGCCAGTAACGAAAAGTGGAGAGTGTAGAGAGAGAGAGAGAGTGTGACGAAAGGCAGAGTACAACATAAGGTCGCCGCGACGGGTTGCCAAATGTTTTGCATTTTGGCTCCCTTGGGCTCTTTCAACAACTACCTCAACGCCAGCCGCACAAGTCATTTTGCTTCTTTGATGAGTGGGTGGCCACCCCCAGAACCCAAACCATAGCCGAATCCACGAGTGGGACACCCATTGGACTCCCTGCGCTTTGGGAGTTGTGTTGCTGAGCAATTTGATGAGTTTTTAATTGGTTGTTGTTGTATATTTTTTTTTACTTTACTTTTAGCCAGATTAAGGGGAGTTGTACATATATTCATCATGCGCTGCTGAGTGTTGATTAAGGTACCTGGGAAAAATCACTGCTGGCATGTAAATATAAGAAAAATATTTCAAATGCAGAGATACTACAGAGATTTCAAATTGAAAGTCAAAAATTAAATAACTTGCTAAAATATCATTGATATTAATTAATATTATAATCAGGTGAAATCAGCTGAATGTAGTTGGTTTAATCAGAACAAAATAAGAATACCTTAACATAAGAAATAAATGTCAACACCAACAACAAATTCTGTTCCTACCTTAACATTCTAAGTCTACACTCTCTGCTGCACGCTCTCTTTCAATGCTGTTTACTCTGCCCATAGTAACATAACATAGTAATAACATTTTTGCACATGTTTAACATACAAATAAGATTCACGGCTAATGCCCAGCGCTAATATTTCATTAAGCGCACAAGTCATGGCTACACACACATACACACATGTATGTATGTATGTATTTGTGTATTTACTTAATTGTCCCACTGCTAGCTAGCATAAGTACGTATAAGGGAGTGCACGGCGCCACACTTTGTTATTGCTATCGCATTTTATTTTTTTTTTCGCTGCTGTTATTTACGGCAAACTGTCATCAGTGTCAACAGCAGCAGTAGCAACAGACATTGGCGGCCGCTGTCGTTTGCTCATTTGTCTAAAAAAAAAAAACAAGCATAGCAAAGAGCAACGGCCAAGCAGGACAGACAGCATAGAACGAGAGCCAGCAGGCAGCCGTCAAACAGTTTTTGGGGCAAAAGAAATCGAAAAACGAATAACGAAAAAAAGAAAAACAACAAAAATGAATCACACAACAACAACAACACCAAGCCAAAGAGCGTGTGCCGACGCACGGCTGCTGCTGACGTGACGAAGCTGGCGTCGACGCTAGCGCCGCTTTGGGAGCGTCGCTGCCGCTGCCGCCACTGGAAATGTGTTACAAAGAGTGTTCTACAGCTGTGAGCTGTGCCTCCTGTCTGCGTCTCACGGTCTCTGTCTGTCTGTCTGTTTGTCTTTCTCTCTCTCTCTCTTCGCCTCTTGTCGGTCACATCGTTTTAAGTTCATTATAAATGCGTTGCCATATGCGAATGAATTGCAAGCAAGCCAGTGTGTGTGTGTGTGTGTGTGTGGCAGACTGCAAAACTGTAAACTTTATTATGCTGACCAGCGGCTTCAAACTGTAGCAACATTTATAACTTCTTTCTTCACTTGTTGTTGCTGAAGCTGAAGCAAATTAAACTGGCATGCACAACTTTTGTAAAAAGCAACTGCAAATAAAAAGCAAATACACACTCACACACATACATACATATATATATATATATATATATATATATATATATATATATATATTTATGGAGTAAGAGCAGCAAAGACTGGCAAAAGAAATAGCAGGCAAAACAAGTTGATGATTCTAAGTGGTTAAAGAAGTTGAAAAGTCACAAACTGGACAAGAGTAAAGAAGGCGCAACAGAGGCGGAGTCCGGGCGTGAAGGTAGCGCCAGGATATATATATTTAGTATATACATATATGTATATATATGTATGTATGTATGTATGTATGTCTGTATATATTTGTGGTAACAAGCAGCTGTTGACTGAAAGTTGTGCAAGAAATTCTGCTGCAAGTTTCTCCATTTGCAACCAAAGTTGTATAAAAAAGAAGAGCGCAAAACAAAAAAACAAAAATAATAATGAAAAAAAAAAAAAATCTACAGCCAAGAATGCGAATGAGACGAAAAGCAGCGCCAGCCCGCTGCGCTTTTGATTAAAATGCACAGAGCTTCTACTTACAAGCAGCGCACACAACTGAAAGAGAGAGAGAGAGAGAGAGAGAGAGAGAGAGAGAAGGCGAGAGAGCGAGAATGGGGATCGACCGCTTAATTGAGTGAACTCTTTGGCTAAGCAGATATACTCAACTGTGATTTACAGTTTTAATTGTGAGCAGAGTTGAAAATACAAAAAAAAAAAAAAAAAATTGAAACTTTCATAATTAGAAATAAGATTTGTATCAGAGATTAAAATAGTAATCAGAGTATATTAAATATATATATATATTCATATATTTATATATTATTTAAATGTTTAACCTGCAAACTTCTCCCTTAGCTATTTAGCTTACTCTATTCCTCTCACTCTTAATATAATTTTCTTTCGCTCTCCCTGTTGCGTTTTGTCTCTTTCTTATACAGTTTATAACGTTGTCTCTAACACTAACTGTCTCTCATTCCATTTTACTCTCAATCTTAATCATTATCTTTCTCTCTCTCTCTCTCTCTTCACACTCGCACTCCATTTTTCTATCAATCTCTCTCACTCGACCTCTCTTTATTTCCTACATTCTCATTCTCTCTCTCTTTTTTCTTTTTTCCACTCTATTTCTCTCTCTCTCTCTCTGTCTCTCGCACGTTTCTTCTCTGTTTATCACTCATTTATTTTATCTCTCACTCTCTGCATTTTCTATTTCCTTGCCTTTTCTCTTTCATCCTTTCATTTCATCTCCATCGCTCTCTCTGTCTCTCAATCTCACTCTTTCCACCTTTCTCTTTCCCTCTCTTTCTATCAATCTATCTATTCACTGCACTGCATACGATTTACTGTTGCTTTCAGTCAACATTAAAAATTCCAAGCCATGTCATAATCATTGTGGAATTTGTAACAACAGCTACAACAACAACAACAAAGGCAACAACAGCAACAGCATCAGCATCAGCAGCAGCAGCAGCACACCTGATTTCACCTTTATGCCACATCATTTTCAACACTACACAATTGGCCCACGATTATGCATATTTGATATACATACATAGTATATATGTATATTGCGAATATATAAACAAAAACAAAAGTCAAAAACCAAAATTTCAGACATGCCGTTAAAAACATTCATAATACACACACATATGTAAATTAAGTGCAGGCCAGAGAGAGATAGAGAAAGAGAGAGATAGAGTGGCTAGGCCAAGAACAATGTTTTTTCTGTGGCAATCTGAAATTATGAAAATCCTTGACCCTATTATTAAGCGAGACGAAGCTACGACTAATAAAAAGAACCAAAATTTATATACATATATATATATACATATATAAACATATATAAAAGATAATGAACTCGATAAGTTTCAGTCGGTATGTCTATTAAAGCCAAATGAGCTGAGCTCAGCAAAAGCAACAACTACAACAACAACAACAACGACAACAACAACAACAAGAAATCATCGTCTCATGTAATGGAGAAATTTTGTTTTCATTTCTTTCTTTTTTGCTTCATTTTTGGCCTTTTTGCTTTTGCTGTGCGCTCTCTTTTTGGCCACGTTTTTTTCGGGGCCAAAAGCAGAAGCCAATAACCTTGAGGCAGGTTTTTCACATGAGACAAACGACGCGTCGCACAGAATCAAAGCCAAAGACAAACAAAAAGCAAAAGCAAAAAAAAAAAAT
This sequence comes from Drosophila stalkeri, assembly GCA_035047405.1. Classification (NCBI taxonomy): domain Eukaryota; kingdom Metazoa; phylum Arthropoda; class Insecta; order Diptera; family Drosophilidae; genus Drosophila; species Drosophila stalkeri. Next base: position 24,504,964 of record JAWNPR010000039.1, read on the forward strand.
AAATAAAATAAAACAAAAACAAAATCAAATATGAAGTCTACTGTGTAATAATAAAAATATAAGTCTCTCTCGCTGTCTCTCTCTCTCTCTCTCTTTCTCTGTCTCTCTCACTCTGCTGCGCCACCTTCTATGGCAATTTTTCGTTGCTTGTACTTATTATGTGTAGAAGGCAGCTCGTGTCGTGGGCGTGGCTGCAGGCAGTGCTATAAATGTGTCTTGTGCGCTGCAAACACGTTGATTATAATGCATGCATACATACACACATGTATACACACACACACACACACACGCACACGCACATTCATGCATACATCAAAGTTGAGGAAGGGCCAGATTGGCTTGAGCTGAAAGCATGATATCATTTAGAGAGTTCAACAGAAGAACATATGTACATATATATCCTATAGAGCTTTGAACTCAAATTTATTTTATAGCAGATTTGAGTCAAATGTTTTTCTGCATCTTTACATATATATATATTTCCATATATATGCATATATATTCCTACATTTATATAAATTGGCATTAATCATGCAATTCCCGTTACTTTAGATGAATCAAGCTCAAAATGAATCATATTTCAAAGTTATATACAAATTTAAGTACTATAAAAGACGAAAACTTAAGGAATAATAATACTTAAGGAATTAATCAGAAATTTCTAAAGAAATGGAGTAAAAAAAAATATATGTTTTAAGTAACATAATTTTGTATTATGCAGAAAAATTATGTTTCTCTTGCGATTAGATGTTTTTCATATTTTTTTTCTTTTTGTTTTAAATAATTTAGACTTTGATTTATTTTAAAATATTAAATTTTTATTATTACTATATCATCTTTTTACCTTTTATTTTTGTTTTTTTTTTTTTTTTTTTTTTGTACTGTTTCATTATGCGGATATATTTGTGTTAAGAACAATTTTGTTATTTTTATTCTTTTTTAATTTTTTATTATACAATTTTTTCCACATTAATTGTTTTTTTTTTTTTTTTTGTCTATTATTTTAATTTTTTATATTTTTCATTATTTTAATTTCTTAATTTTTTATATTTTTCATTATTTTATTTTTTTTTTTTTTTTATTATTGTTATTTTTTATGTTTATCATTATTTTAATGTTATAATTTTTTATATTTTTCATTATTTTATTATTAATTTTTGTATATAAATATTTTTAATAATTCTATATTTTTTGTATTTGTCATTATTTTATTTTTTATTTTTGTAGACTTTTGTATATAAAATGTATATTATTCTATATATGTTTCCTTTCGTATTTTGTATTATTTGTTTTTATTATTTGTTATTCATATTTTATTTTTTCTTTATTTATTTTCTTTTTTTCTATTAATATTTTGTGTTATTTTTTTTTATTTCATATTTTATTTTAGATTTTATTTTCATTTTTATTTAATTTTATATTATTTCATATATTTATTTATTTATCTTTTTTTTAATTTATGTGTACATATATTTAGTGTTTTTAAAATTTATTTTATTTATTTATTTATATTATTTATACTTTTCTCATGTATAAGGATTAAGATTCAAAAACATTTCATTTACGTTTAGTAATCACTTTAATCTTAATCTCAGCTATATGCCCATCTATGCGATTCTCATTCATCAATAATTCCAGGTTAATTAATCGTGCGAAAAAGAAGAAAAGCAAAGTAAGATTCTAATTACAACTCCGCCAGCATTACGGATATTTTGCACGAAAACAAAATGATTTCTAGGTCATTGACAGAAAGAAATGCCAACACTTGGCCTAAACGGAGACACACGCACACAGAGAAAGAGAGAGAGAGAGAGAGACAGACACATTCTCTGCTTGCTATTGTTGCTGTCGAAGAACATTAATCATTGCCAGTTAAACAATAAGAGGCACAAACAAGTGGCATGTGGGCATGGGTAAGAAGGGAGACGAGAGACAGGGCCCATATTGTGTGTACATAAGAAAAGTGAAACCCAATGACTGTCAAACTGCTTGGACTGTGCGTGTGACGAACAATGATGAACAAACAGACAGAGATAGGGAGAGTGCAAAAGAGAGAGAGAGAGAGAGAGAGAGAGAGAGAGAGAGCGAAACTCAGTTTGTGTGTGTGGGGGGGGGTTGGGGATGAAAGAAAATAAAGCTTTGCTGGAGTACAGCCTGTTGAAAAGGTCAAAGTTGATGACACAACAAGAATTGGTTAAGTATTCTTTTTTGCTTTTAGCCAAATTGTAGGTTAAATGCCCTTCACAAATGCCAAGTGTATGTATATGCAAGATAGAGAGTGGAGCTAACAAACTGAATATCAGATATAGAGTTTCAAGCGTGAGAGTATATCAAATAGATTAAAGTTAACTTAAGCTAAGCTAAGAATATTAATAAAAGTAGATATCATGTTGTAAAAAACAAATTGAAATTATTTAATTATTTAAAATATTAATATATCAATGTAATGCCTAACAGCATCACAGTTTTATCTTTAAGCACATAGGAAAACAGAAATGCTAAAGCAAATTATTATCGATAAAAATATCGATTCATTTTAACACTTTAAACATTTTTAACATATAACAAAAATGAATGCAAATTCAACTATTAAAAATAAAAAAATTGCACACTAATAAAAAAACGGAATTAAAATTGATAAACATATCGATACATTTTAATGTTTTATCGAAGAGCTGAGTATTTTAGCAAACACGTTAAGCGTTCAATTAAAGCTCTCTTAAATAGTAGAAAAATGTCCATAAAATTTAATGAAATTAGTTTTTAAAATTGTTCTAAGGCATATCGATATTTTATCGATAAATGCAGATTTTTGAAGTGGAAACGATATTTTGGTTGGTTTGAAATTGTAGTAAATTCCCATATGAGTCATTGCATGAGTCATGAATGAATCATAAAGAGTTTTAAGACAAAATAAAACGATATTTATATCGATTTTAATATATATATTTTAATATTAATTGGGATGCAATTTTTTTCTTAGTTTCTCAGAACTGTTCTTTAAATGGAGTAAAATGTTTAGTACTCCCATCGAATGTCATCTTGTAAACGCTACAATGTTTACGCCAAGCATAACAAACTTGTTGACCAGATTGTGAAGACACACGCCCCGCTTTAGGGCATGGCCATGGGCATTAAAATTGCTAAGAGAAGGTCGTCATTTATGTGTCGAAGGTTGATGAGTGTCAGTGAAGAGTGAACAGGACATAGCAACAGCACCAGCAGGAGTGTTTTAGAGTGAGTGTGAGACGGCTGCTGGCAGACAGAATGAGGCGACCCTTTTTAATAAGCAGCGTCGTCAGTTTTCAAAACAGAAGAGTCCGGAGTCCAAGTCGAGGGCCGGATCTGGGGGTCCGGGTCCGGGTCCGGGTCCGGGTCAGTGAAAAATGTCATAAACGTCATCGGGTGAATGTGGCTCGTAAACTTTAAGCTTTTGTTTGTTTCTATGGCTGGTCGAGAATGAAATGGGCTACAACATGGGGGTCTATACTACACTTGCTGCTTGGGTTCGCAAAAAGTGAAATCTATAATAAAATTTTCCATTTTACACTTCTCATTTTGGGTCGTCGCGCGTAAGACAATGTCAATGCCTTATCACTCGCAACAGTGACGACTTTTCGCACGCTTTGAAGGCAGTTAAAAACATTTTTTTTTTTTTTTTTGTAATTTTCTTCAAGTCGATTTTAGTGACTCGTCATAAATTTCCAGTCAAGTTGCTTTATCAATGCAACACGCAATGGAACTCACCGAGACTTGCACATAACTTTCGCTTCAACGACCAGCAATTGGAATTATAAATACGGATATATACATATATGTATATATATTATGGGGTTTATAAAACTGGGTACTACTTAACACTCACGCTTGCAGCGGGAAAGTCGTTAATCTTTTCAGAAATGCGCTCTTTACTCACCTGCAAAGAGATAAGAGTAAAAGAAAAAAATTAAAAACTAAAATTTACATTGTGGTTGGAAATATTAATAATATATGTAAAATATATTTATTTATATATATATAGAAAATATAAATATCGTGACACAACAGGGGTTTCTACGCGGACTCTTGACTATAGCTAAATGCATATAAATACAAATAGCTGACATATATATTACACATATCTCTATATATATCTAAGGTTCAAGCGTATGCAAATTTGTTTTGCATTTTGATTTTTTTTTTTCGTTTTTTCTCCCTCTCTTAGTGAAAGGAAGTTTGTCCGATGTGTTATGTAAAGCTAGAAAAAAAATGCATATTTAATTAACAGTCAATGACGCAAATCGCTTTGGGTTTATTTCTTATGGGTAGATAGCATGGCATTTAAGCTAAACTATTTTCTTTTTTTTTTATTTATTTTTTTTTTTATTATATATTGTCAAGGTAACTAATTTTAATACTATTAGCTGAAGAGCAAAAAAAAAATTGCAATATATTATTAAATTAAATAAAAATTTGTTGTAATCTATTTTTTTAATCTTAAATATTTATATCGATATATATTTGTCATACCTTTCTACCTTTGTTATTCTATAAAAACTGGTTTGAGTTAAGCGAAACTTTCTTTATTTAAGAGTAGATTTCAATTGGAGATTGAACGCTTATTTTTTAAATATTTCTAGTTACGAAATTAGTAATAATGATAATAATGATAATAATAATGAATAATAATAATAATAATAATAATAATAATAATAATAATAATAATTATAATAATAATAATAATAATTATAATAATAATAATAAAAATAATAATAATAATAATAATAATAATAATAAAAATAATAATAATAATAAAATATAAAAAATAGTTTTGATTATTATCTTATATTTATCATATTATTAAATTATATTTTTTACTACATTATATTGTATTTATCATATTATTATATTATATTTTTTACTATATTGTATTATACTTTTCGCTATATTCTATTGTGTATTTTTCATTACATTATATAAATCATTAAATTATATTCTTTCTTATCATTTATTTTGTATATATAATAAACAATGATATTATTATTTATTATTTTATTTTTATTTATTATATCATCACATCTATAATGTGTCTTTGTGTTATTACTATGAATCAGAAAACTTTTTTCGTTTCTCTTAATATTAGTATATTAGAAAATTTTAATATTTTATTAGATTCCCCCTCTCAATTAGCTGAGCATAACTAATTTTTATTTTTTTGATCAAATTTATTGTTGCTTCGCCCTTTAAATAATTAATAAATCGTATAAAAGCGGAATTATATTCATTTTATACAATTTTACGCTTGCGCTACAATTGACTAACTCCTAATCTTATCGATGAATTAAATTACGAACATATATCTTAACCTACGTAATATGACATAACAGATAAAACTAAATGCTTTACAAATATTAAATATATATCTATACGCTAAGTGTGTATTGCACAAATATTTTTAGATGACTCACTTTTAAGCTCTACAGTGTCAATAAAAAAAAACTACCTTTTATATTAGTATTTATTATTGAATCAGTTCTTGCATATAAATATATAAAATGCTATAATATATACTGCTATAATATATACATTTAACTCATTAAAAAATTTTTTTTAGACTAAACCAAATAAAATACAACTGAATAAATCTGGTCAATGCATACATACAAATACTATTAATAACATGCTAAACTAATCGGGGAATTGTATCGCTAAGTCAAACAACGTCTATAACTCACTTGAAGCATAAACAGACATTAAAGAAAAAAAATTTAAAAATATATATAAATATATAAGTATATATGTATAAATATTTATAAACATTATACAAGTGCAATATACAAGTTAAATAAAATTGTAGTATTTTGTCAAGCGTAATAAATAAATAAAAAGCACTTCATTAATTTGCTAAATTTTTTGTTGTCTTATGGACAAATTAAAAATTTCAAGTAATTAAAAATAAATAAATAAAAAAAAATGAGGACATGCGAAATAAAATTAAACAAAACAAAAGAAAATGCCAAAAGAGAAAAAGAAGAATAAAAAGAGAGAGAGAGAGAGAGATTGAGATTGAGAGAGCGCGCGAGAATTACAATGAAAAGTCAGCTAGGGAATATACATATATACTTTGTATGCAGATGTATAAATGTCTATATATATATATATACATACATACATATATATGAACTGTGTGTGTGCAGGGACAACAAATTGTGGACGATATATGTATGTATATATGTATATAACGTTTTGCGGTTAACCAAAAATTAAATGGAATTCTAGTGAACTGAACTGAACGTGGTTTGCTAAATGTGTTTTCAGTTGAACACATTTTTAGCCTATACATACACACACAAATGCATAAACCGATACACAAATGTATACATACATACATATAGTACTTTATAAGCAATTTCAATCTAAACATTTTTCTTTTTCGTAACCACAAACTGATAAGCGATTGTATAATACGCATATGTTTGTGTATGTGTGTGTTTGTGGGACTCGAACTCGCAATCTTTGACAACTTATCAGCGAGTGCAAATAAAAACACAGAAGCTATACAATCGCACAGATATAGACGCTATATACATAGCTCTAGTTATAGTTAGCTATAAAGAGCCCGCCTGGGTTTTACAATAAGCTAAAACAAAAACAAATTAACTTTGCCTTGGACTTTGTCGACCTAAATTTTTAACTGGAATTCTCAATTTTTTTTTTTTTACTACTTTGATTTAAAGATACATATACGTAGATATATGTATGTGTATATATACATATCTGAGAATATCTGACTGCGCTTTACGTAGAGCGAAATGTGTTGATTTTGTTTATAAAATTAAGAAATTAAGAATAAGTGCAAATTATATCATAAAGACTTTCTTTCAAATCTGATAAAGTTGGAAAATAATAAAAATTAAAGTAGATGGATATTATACAATATTTTCTATATACATATCTATATATAATATAAATTATTTTTTATATGTTTACTAAATATTTATATTTAATATTTTATTTATTGTATATTTTTTCTGTACATTTATATTTATATATAATATAATTTTTTTATTTGTATGTTTATTTTATATTATATATTATTTATATTAAATATTTAATTTATTATATACATATATATATATATATATAAATAATTTTTTTTTTGTATATATTTTTGCTGTGCAAAGTTTTTCTTTTTCACAATTTGATTTAATTAACTTCATTTGTCATTTCCACAATTTTCTTGTTGTACTCCTCTATCCCTTACCACTCCTCCAACTCTCTTGTTGCTTTTCCTTTTGCTCTATTTTAAATTTTATTGATCAAACTGCGTGTGCAACAACAATAACAACAAAAGCAACTACATTTTTATGCCTTAAAACCATTTAAATTGGGCAAATTCTGTAGCTCTTCATAAGGTCACACTTAAGAAATTCAAATGAATCTTAATTTTATATAATATATTATATTGGAAATGTATATATATATATTATATATTAAAAAATCTCTAATCAAATTATATATTCTAATAAGCTGACAGAGCTAAAAAAAATTAATGATTAAAATGTTATTGAATATTAAAATATATATTCAATTGACGCTAATAATTATCATCATTAAAATGAACATTGAAAATGTTCATGTCAAAAAATATAAAATGATTATCATAATGATTAGCATTGTAATGAACAATGAGAATGATCATGTGAAAGGATATAAAATGATAAATAATGATTATCATTATAATGAACAATGATAATGATCAAGTCAATAATAATAATAATAAAATTAATAATAATAATAATAATAATAATAATAATAATAATAATAATAATAATAATAATAATAATAATAATAATAATAATAATAATAATAATAATAATGATTAATAAGCATGAAAATAATTATTAATCCAATTTACTAATGCAATAATCTTAATAAAATAATAATAATAATAATAATAATAATAATAATAATAATAATAATAATAATAATAATAATAATAATAATAATAATAATAATAATAATGATTAATAAGCATGAAAATGATTATTAATTCAATTTTATAATGCAATAATCTTAATAATTAATAAAAATAATTATTTATTATATTTATTAAAAAAAATAGTTTATTAAATTAATAATATACATTGTTAATGGTACTAACATGCTGATAATGGCAATAATAAAAACAATCTTCATTATTATGATGGTTAATAATTATTATTATGCTGATTAACGTTGTCGTTGGTTGTCTTCAATTTATACACTCAGCAGAAGAGCACATAAACTTGCTTCATTAATTTAAATATTTTGTAGGTACAAAAGCGGTTTATAAGCTTTATACGTATATAAATATATATGTACATACATATATCATATATGCATGTACGTACATATGTATATTTATATTCATTACTCATCTTTCAAGTGTTCAAGTTGTATTTTAGCTTTGGGTCTTTTTGCATGTCCGATTCGAAACATTTATTTCGCTTTCGCACTTCTCGTTCGCGCTGACCTTGTTTCATATGCTCCATTTATTTATTGTTTATTTTGTGGTTGTTGTTGTTGTATTACTTGCGAAAGTAAAAGTAATTTCAACTAGATAATAAATTGCATGTTAACAATTTAGCCTAAGTGAAATTCATGAGAATCGCAGAGAGCGGCCACTGTCAAGCAATAAATATTAGTTTACGATTTAAATCTCGGCCTAAGTTAATTTATTGATTGAATTTTATTGTTTCCTCTTCTTTGCAGCACTAAAAAAAGATGACAGCTGTCAAAATAGATGCGGCAGCTGGCCCAGATGGCAAAAAGAAAACTGCAAAACCAATGGAAAAATTAAATCAACAACAAACTGAAACAACAACACGAATTAGACAAAACAATGGCGAGAGCACAAAATTTAGGCCAAAGACAAACAAAAGCAGCTACCAAATTGCATTAGGCCAAATCACAGTTGAAAACTTTTGAAGCATGAACAAAAAAAAAAAAAAGGAGAAGGAAACAGAAGGCAAAATAAAAAATACAAAAAAAAAAAAAAGCGACAGAAAGCCCCAAAAGAAAAAAAAAGAGAACGAGAAACACATGTGCAGCACAACAAGCAAATATAAACTAACAAAAAATAGCAACAACAACAGCAGCAACAGAGCAGCAGAACAACCTTGACAACAATTAAGACACACGCACACACACACATCTAGAGGGAAGCTCGCGTTTAAAAACGCGCGCGTGCAAAAACGCAACAAAAGTCGCGCCTCCGAGGTAATCAATCAATGTAAGCGCTTTCAAACGCAGTCAAGACAAGGACAGAGAGAAAGAGAGAAAGATTAAGAGGCAGAGTGAGTGAGAAGAAAAGTCAAAGTGAGATGGCTATGGAGAGAGAGAGCGTATATGTGTGTGTGTGTGTGTGTAATTGGTATTGATAAATTAAGTAAGCAAAGTGTGTCGAGCAGCAGAAGCTTGTTTAATGAACCGCAACAGAAGCAAAATGCGAAAATGAAACAAAAAAAAAAAAAAGCGACACAGAAAAAGAGCAGAGCAAAAGCAAAAAAAAAAAAAAAAAATAAATAAATTGTAGTAGATAGAATGTTAATAGTGTTTTGATTGATTTAGTTAAAGTAAATAGTTGAAATATATACAGTTACTGGACTTGATAAACAAGTTGTTTTTAGAACTGTAAACAAGAAGCTTATCAGCTTGCACAAAGCGACGTAGCGTAGTAGAACACTGATGGCAAATTATATTTACTTGAATTTATTGGAAAAACAAATATTTTCCTCTTTTTAGTGATGTAATGTTATTGTAATAAATATGCAATTCATAAAATAATAAACACATATATTATTTATAATATTATCATACAAATATTTTAAAAATAAATAATTCTGTGTATTTAAATATTTTATTTATATTTATTTTATTATTATTATTACTTTTTTATATGTTTTATAATTCAAATTTATTTTTTAAGTATCTTATACATTTTTATATTTCCTAAATTTTATATGTATTTTTAAATTTTTTTATTTTATATGTATTTCTTAATTTTTAATACTTTATATTTATTTTTTAATTTGTTGTATTTTAAAAGTATTTTTTAATTTTTTATATTTATTTTTTGATTTTGTATATTTTATATGTATTTTTTTATTTTTTTAATATATTTTTTATTTTATTTTATCTTTTATTTTTTTTTATATATATTTTTTTTTTTATTTTATCATATTTTTTTTATTTTTTATTATTTTATATATTTTTGTTTTATATTTTTTACTTTGTATTACTTTTTTATATTATATTTTATATATATTTTTTTTTACATTTTTTATAAATTTTTTATTTTTTATACATTTTTTTTTATAAACATTTGTTTCTTATAGTTTTATTATTTCTCATTATTATTCTTATTTATTTTACATATATATTTTTTTTTTTTTAGTTGTCATTATTATTCTTATTTACTTTTTGTAATTTTCTTTACTTACTTTCTATTACCAACTATAAATCCATTCCTTGAGCTTAAAATAAATTTTTCCATTTTCTTTAAGTTAGTTCTCAAATCAGTTCAATGAAGGAATCCATTCTTAGTTCCCACATTCCATTCATCCGCACCCCGCACTCACTCCCAACTAGCCAGCCACGCCCCTAATGTGCTGCCTTACTTTGTGCACATTAAAATTCCTATTCCGCACAGATGCTTCAAAACAACTCAACTTGACTTCGCTCGTTTGGCGCTACTTTTGCGGCAAATTCTAGTAACACACGCACACATATAAGAACCACGATTCCTAGGACTAGAAATGTTTGCCCTTTTCTCTAACCATTTTTTCACCCATTCACACACACACACACATATAGCAAAAGCGTTGTTTTCTTTTGAGCTTTTCTAATATGGCCCACACGCTTTTAAGTTGAGCGCCTAAAACGCTTCAACTAGAAATTACACATGGGATGGGACGGGAGGGAGAGAGAAAGAGAGAGAGAGAGAGAGAGAGAGAGAGAGAGAGAGGGAGGACATGCAGGACATACACGTCCGCCCCTTCCATTTACTTTGAAATGCAACATTGAACTGTCAACCGTTGTGCCTACACACACAAACACACACACACACAGACACATTCCTTTTGGCACATGCAATTTCCAAATGCAAAAGCAGAACTAAGTGAGGCCTAGCAGCAGACGCAGGGGAGTTGAGGGGCACGGGGCCTGGCATATTGCGTCAAGTCTAGTTGAGAGCCGAGTTTAGAGTCTTTTGCATCTTTTGCAAGTTGCAAGTTGCATGACCATGTTGCAGCACGTCTGTGTTGTCTGTGTCTCTGTCAACCAACAACAGATAGGGGAAGTATTTGTTGTTGTTGTTGTTGCGCTTGTTGTTGTTGTTGGTTCTGGTCTGGCTTTTGGGCCTGCTCTGTGCAGTTATCTGCTTAGCTTGGGTGTCGTTGTTACCAAAGTTAGGGGTTGGGCTGGCAAGTTTAATGGCAGCTATAACCCAGAAATTGCATGAATACTCAAGTGATGCCACCTACATACCCAGACCAGTAACCACCTCTTCCCACTTCCCACATCTCCCCCACCACCACCACCACCCCATCTGGGCGCCAGTGCAAGTCCAGTTACATTTCCCGACTTGGCCTCGTACATAAATCATCATTGCTTTTGAGCTAGCGTCGTTGTCCTCGACGCTAAAGTTGTCCTCGTCGCTACACACACACACACACACACACACACTAACACACATATATACATTCTTATATATATATATATATATACTCGTCCTGCGTCCTTGGCGCTGGCTTCCCTTTATTCTACTGTCTTTGGCTTTCATTGCAATTCCTTTTGTTTTTTTTTTTCGCTTTAAGTGGCAGTTTCTTTTCGGCACAGCAAGTCCTTTTGCCAGTTCTCCCTCTCTCTCTCTCTCTCTCTCTCTCTCTTTCTCATTCTTTGTGCTTGGCTTACTTCCTCCCTTGCGTTTCCTTTCGCCCCGCCCACCACTTGGCGTCCTTTGAAGTTTTGTTTATGTGCTGGTCGCTTGGCTGCTGATATTTTATAGCCTCATTGGCGGCAGTTACGCTTCGGTTTTGGCGCTCTAATTGAGCGTATGCCTCGCAACCAGGACCCGGAATCTGGTATCTGGTATGCCACAGATAAGAGTCAACATATATATATATATATAATTATATATATACATATTGTATATTATATCTATGTATATATATAAATCTTGTTGTGTTGCCATAGCGCGCGTTGTCACTTGGTTACAGTTTATGCATATTTATGTTCAGTTAGCTCATTATACAACTAATCGATAACATGTATTCGATAATTTACCTAATTAGTGTAAATCATTCAATTTAATTGATAATTATGTTAGATATTTCTGAATAATAAGTTATTAGCATTAATAAGAGCTAAATATGCATATATCGATTTATCGAAAACATATTTTACGATATAACATATTTATTTAAATTAAAGGAGAAGGCAATTAAATTAAATTATTTTCTTTAGATATCATAAAAAAGAAAGGTATATCAGCATTAGCTAATTGTGCAGTTAATCGATAAAAATCGTGCGATAATTTACACAATTAGTGTAAGCCATTCAAACTTATCGATAATTTATAACATATAAATAATATGAAATATTTATTACATTTCAGGATAAGTTAAATGATCAAGAGGTGAAAATAAACTAACCCATTTATCGATACTTTTTTAATTTTAATAAAGAGATTAAAATTAACAAAACGATTTATGAACAATTGTCAATATATTAAATAAAAATTAAGAGATGAAAGAGAATAACAAAAGCAATATATTTGTCGATAATTATTAATTTATTAAAGAAAAATTAGGAGATAAATATAATAAAGAATAATTTATCGATATTTTTATTTAATTGAAGTTAAATTAATAGATGAAAGAGAATAAAATCACCTAATCGATTTATCGATGTCTTTTAATATATTAAAGAAAAAAAAAACGATATTAAAATTAACTAATCGTTTTATAGATATTTTCATTTAATTGAAGATAAATTGAGATAAAAGAGATGTAAGATAATAAAATTAACTAATCGATTTATTGATACTTTTTAATATATTTGAAAATGACTAAAAATTGTTAATTTACTGCAGAAAAATGAGCTAAAAAATAAAATAAAAATTGACTTCATTTAAATAAAGATAGAAACTTTCATAGATAATAATAACAAGTAATAAAATTAATTGAAAGGCATGTCCCAGGCGATAATTTATGGAAATTCTATTTAGCAATATTTTAACTTATTTTACCAAAATTACTCATAAAACTGACCTAACCATATACCTATTATGCTCTAAGAATTCCCTTGTGATTAATATCCCAAGCAATAATCATTTATCGATAATCCACTTATAAATTACTTGATTGTTATTAAACATGTTAGCGCCAACATACTATTATCGATTACCTGAAACTTTTCTTTATTTTTCTTTTTCTTTTTTATTATTATTTTTTTTTTTTTGCTGCGCACACAGTGCATTAATTCCCTTAGTTCACACATTTAGTCATTAAGCTAACCTGAGCTCCCCACGTGTCGTATACTCAATATATTTACGTGTAGGTAGTTGGTCTTTGAACTACTCTTTAGCAAACAATTTTATTAACTACGCCCCAGCGCCTGTCAACGGCGTCATTATTATCAGCTTTATCATAAACATAATCAGCAGCAAAATTTTCATGAAACGAACTTTGTTTGTCTGCGCGCATTGAAATCAAATTTTGGCTAGCAGAGTAGTCAACAAGAAAATATATAATGATGATGATGATGATAATGTTTTGACGATGCTGAATGCTGATGATAATAATGATGATGGTGATGATGACAAGCCTGGCGTATTCAAAAAGTTAACCAACTTAATAATAATCTCTAAGCTATAAGCAGCTTTTTAGCTGGCGCACGTTTCATCTGCCTGATAGTCCAACTTTTGACGCTGATTAATTTGTGAATAGCAATACGACCAAAGAGATAGAGAGAGAGAGAGAGAGAGAGAGAGAAAGAGAGAAAGAGAGTAAGAGAGTATGTGTGATGAGAGAGCGAGGTAGCGATTGCTGACTGCCTGATGATAAGCATTGAGTTTCGAGTTTTTGACCCGATAAGACAACTGACTGACTTTTTACTTGATTTTGCTTTGAGTTTTGCTTCTTATCTTTCATCGAGCTTGTACTACTTGCTGCTGTTATTGTTGCTTTTTGTCTCGTTTTTATGAACATTTTTGCACGTTTTGTTTGCTTTTGTAGGCCCGACTGTTTGCTTTTATACGTGCCCGCTTTCAAAGCATATCTCATTTACATTGTTCCCTCATATTGTTTTTTATCAATGTGGAAATTGTCACAGAACATTTCTGTTGAGTTTGCAATTTAATTTTTTTTTTTTTTTTTTTTTTGTGTATTGTAAAGCAACTTTGATTAATCGATAACTTATGAACATATATTGATTTACTATCTATTTGATATGCGCTATGACAGCTATCAATTTTTATATATCTTACGACTCTTTACTTATTTTTAAGTCTCAATAATCTTCTACTGTAAAATATTATATTAATATAAATAATAATAAACGACAAATTGATATCCAGCTATATATTATTGAGTCCATCTATCTATCTATCGTTTTACTCATCAGCAATATATAATTTGAGCTTGTTTTTCAATGACTTCAACATTAATGTATCGATAGCCTAATATACCGTTATATATTATTGAGCCTCTTTATCTTTATATTCAGCACTGAAATGCAATTTTTTGTTTGTTCTTCAATGACTTTGGCATGCATGTATCAATAATATATCAATCGATAGCATTGTATAATATTCAAATTATTTATCACTTATCGATAACTATACATCATTTATCATTGTCTTATAACACTTTTAAATAAAAACTTTGTTTGTTCTTTATGCGATTCAATTTTGATTAATCGATAAACTATTATCTATATTTTATTACTTATCTTATCGATAAATTGATATAGGTAATTTTAGCTATACATCAATTATTGTTATCTTTACTTGTTGTTCATTCGCTACGACCTTAATGCATCTTTAACGTAGTAATCGATAACATCTTTATATTATTACCTATAGCTTTTCACTTATCTGCTTTTGATATATACATCCTATTACGCTCACTTACATTTATGCAAACTACCTAACGCTCATCGATAACCAAATCATGTTATCACATCTCTTATACAATTTCCGATTACTTGGCAATCGAATTGACACACGACAGCCCATCTCATTCCATCAGCTCCAATCGCTAAGCGAATTATGACAAGCGTCGTTGTCCGTGCGCAGCGGGAATCAAGATGCCAACTGTGTTTGCCAACCAATTTGCCTGAGAATCTATCGTCGATAACATTCACAATCACACACTCACACACACACACACCCTCCCACTCACACATAGGGAGAGCAATGTTAACCGCAACCAAAAACTTTAACACATTTTCATTTCTTTTCAACGCGCGCTCACAAATACAACAAGTGCACGAGAGCGGAAGTAACAAAGTTTGAGCCACTCTCACAGAACATGTGAGGAGAGAGAGAGGAGGTAGGAGAGAGAGAGAGGCACGTAATTTAATAAAATGCCAAAGTCCTCGACTGCACATTGCACGCCAAAACAGACGGCTGGACTGACCAGACAGACAGACAGAGAGAGGGAGAGAGCATGAGAACGTGAGAGACATGTGCCGTCAACGCCGGCTCAGCCCCACAGCTCACCTGCCGCCCACGCGTGAGTGCTGCCCTCACACGTGCACACACACACACACACACACACACACACACACACACACATGTGTATGTGTATGTGTGTGTGTGTCTCGAATGAAATTGCAATACAAAAGTGTATGAAATGAATGTCCGTGCTTTGCCAACGGCTCTCGCATTACGTTTTACCAATTCACAAACTGTTCCAAATGTGAATTATGAGAAGCTTGTGCAGCATGCGAAATAGCTGTAACTATGTATGCGTGTGTGTGTGAGTTTGTGAGAACTTTTAGCTGAATTTTAGACAAACTTGTTGGCCAATGAATGGTAAAAGAAATTGCATAAACAGACAACGGTCAATGAATAATAAGTGAGTCGATTGTAAGTAGAGTAGAAAGAAAGTTGGAAACTTTACTTTTGTATTTATATTAAATAAGAGTTTAATCAAGTTGGATTAAGTTAAATGTAGATCGAGAAAACAAGATTAGGAATGAGAATAATCTGAACTTTATAGTAAAAATATATAAAATGATAACTTATGATAGATAATTCATCTATTCGATTAGACAACGATTTTGCTATTCTTTTAAACTATTTTGGCAAACTACAACCAGTTTATATTTTTTTAAATTAAATAAATTATATTTGTGTATAAAAAAAGACAGAGTATATAAATTATTAATAGTGCAAAACAGTCAAAATAGAATCAATTTTTAATCGAAATCGAATAGATCAACAGAATAATCGATTTGATTAAATAACGATAGAATTGATATTCTTGTGAACTATTTTAATAAATGTTCATCGCAGTTATGTGAAATGTATATTGATAAGTGATAAATGTAAAATATCAGAGGACTTTAATACAAAATTAAATTATTAAAATAGATAAATTAAAAGCGAAATTATCGAATAGATAATGAATTTGAATCAATTTTGTTTGATTTGAATTATTTAATACTAAAAATTAATATTTAGTATTATATTATATATATTAGGATCATATATAGTAGTATTATATATTTTTAATATTCAAATATTTATCGATATTTTTTTAATTTTGTTCTTTTTAATGGCAAAATAATTATTTATTCAATTTCATTATAATTTAACATAACATAAAATAATAATAAACAAATGCTTGTAATTTCATATATTTTAACAAAAATTAAACATTTCTCATATAATTTAAATACATACATATAACAAAAATCTTTCAAATTTATATATCATTCTTGATCACTTTAATCGATAACTGTATCATATCTCATCACTTCACACAACAGCAACAACAATCAAAGCTTAAACCTGACAGCATTCATTGCTGGCAATTAAAATTCAGCAATTCGAGCTAACGTTTTACGCATCACGTTTAGTTACTCGTTTTCAGTATTTTATGAATGCCCGTTTGGCATCCGTCCAAAAGCTGCCCAAACTACGGCACTGTAAGCAGTTAACTGTAGTTTTATTTCGCAATGCGAAACACAGACAGACAGACACACACTCACACTCACATACAAGTACATTACATTACACAGTCTCTCCCTCTCTCTCTCCGTTTCTTCTTCTTACAGCAACAACAGCAAACATGCTGATTAACACTTCATTTTGCATGCAGAAACTTCAATCACTGACGGCGGCAGCAACAACAACAACAATGGCAATATGAAAAACGTGTCGATGCATGTGCGCCATGAATGTCAACGCACAGTGGTGGGAGCAGAGGCACTGCAGCCGAATACAAAAACCAAAAGCAAAATGCAAAAGCAAAACTTAACCCAACCAGCGCACCCCACCCACCCATACATACGCACAGCACACAAAACATTGACGTCGTCTGTCGTTGAGTGCACATCCTCTCTCACTCACAGTGCTCACTCGCTCACTCGCTCGCTCTCTTTTTTTAGTCAGCCCTTTGTGGTGTGCATGTGTAAGTTCGTGTGTGTGTGTGTCTCTGCGTTTTTTGTTGTAGTTTTTTTTTTTTAAATAGAAAATGCGCATAGTTTATGTCTATGGGTTTTTATTTAGTTTTAAACGTTTTCACATGTTTTTGCAATATGCGCATTAGTTTTAATGGCAATGGCCAACATAAAAATCCCATAAACGTCATATTAAACCACTAGCTGATGCAGTTACAGCCAATGCTGACGCTGTTGCTGCGGCTGCTGCTGCTGCGGCTGCTGCTGCTGACGCTCGACGTCAGCAGCGCTGCATTGCTTGTTGCTCTTCGAGCTGTAAAGTTGTTTGTTGTGTGCAGCAATGCAATTGTTGTTAATGCATGCTACTTGTTGCATATGCATATGTATGAAAAACAATTAGAGCACACTTTAATTTTATGCGTTAATAATGAAATAATTTATGAAATTTGTTATTTAAATAAAATTAATAAAAAAATTAATTGTACTCAATTTAAATACAATAAAATATAATATAAATTATAAAATTAGTAAAAAAAATAGTATTTACAAATTAATAATTGTATAATATGTATTTAAAATTATATAGAGCAGACTGAAATTTCATTCGTTAATTTCCATAAATTATAAGTTTAAACAAAAAATTTACCAAATTTATTGAACATATTTTAATTTTATATCTTAAAAAATTTAATAAAATAACATAAGCTTTTTAAAATTGTTATAGAATATATATTAATATTTTCGTTAATAAATAAAAGTATAATTTTTTTTATAAAAATTCTTTTATTTTATTCGTTAATCTATACACAAATCGTATTTTTAAATTTGTTAGCTTCCTTTATTATTTGATTATCATAAAAGTACCTGATTAATATTAAATCTTTATCAATGTAGGTCAATTCAAATGCAATCGAACGCATCTCTTAAAAGTTAATTAGTAATCCTTATCGTACATAGATTAATTATCAAAACAAAGCAGGTCAACTCAAATGGAACTGTAGAAAAATAATCGAATGCATCTTTCAAAATATTATCGATATCAAGTCAATTTCGCACTGCAATTCTATTTTCTATTTTCTTCTTTCTTCTACTTCACTTTTTAGTTTAGCTCGCGGAATGCAAAGTAAATAAACGGTTATAATTGAAAAAAAAAGAATGAAGCGCAGACATATGGCGCCCAGCAGATAGTGCGAAAAAGAGCGTGTGAGCGAGACAGCTAGCTCATTGTTGTTGCCCTTGTTGCTATTTTATTTCCATTTCATTTGAATGCAAATTCTTTTATTCAATGGCAAAGAAAATTCCACAAAACCCAGCTACAGTGACGCCCACTTAAGGCTAAGACAGAAAAAAAGAAAAATATGTATATATGTATATAAATATATATAAAGTAAATTTAGTAGCAAACACATGTTGTTGCTGTTGCTGTATTTGTCGCTGCCGGCGGTTGTTTTATAAATAAACGGCAACAAGCTGCTCGCAGCTCAAACGGCAACGAAAATAGAAAACGACAAAGGCAACTAGTGCGTAGACAGCTAGAGTCGAAAGATGAGAGAGCGAGCAATAGAGAGCGCATACGAAATACCAAGAATCGGACTCAAGCACCAAAGAGCGCGCGAAAGAGCGAGAGCGAGAATAAATGATTAAGAGTGCAAGATGATTTTCAGGCTGAAAGCAAGCCTTGCTCAAACACAGTTATTTTTATCGAAAATCTGTCGTCTTATATTGAAATATCGCTCTCTTCTTTTTTTTTTAAATTAACTTTAAACATTTGCATTATCAGCTATTATGTTATATATATATATATATAATACGAAATCTATAAATAACTCCCTGACCACAATTTATGGCCTTATAATTGGCTCCCCCCTCACAATCGCATTTGTGCAATTTTCTATTTTTAACCCATTTATTTATTTATTTTATATTTCTTTGTAACACACTCTTTTTCTTTTGTTGTTATTGTCGCTGTCTTGCATTGCATGCATATTCGCTTGTATATATGTATGTACGTATATATATTTTTTTATTGTATTTAATTTTTTTACCTTGTGCTTTGAGTTGTTTCACCTTGCCGCTTGATTTATTTTGCTTGCCAATCAAGTGTTAAGTGTCCTATTCCCCAATGCTGCTAATTAGGCATACATTTGCTGTTGTTGCTTATTCTTCTTTATTCAGTTTTTTTTTCTTTCTTCTTTTGCTTAATAGATGCAAGAAATTGCTCATGAATCAGAAATTGAATTGATGAACATATTTTGAACATTATATTTAAGTGATTCACTTTTGTAATTTGTTTAGCAAATGTAAAAAAATTTATTTATTTATCTTGCAATAAAAATTATTTGTCATATTACATTAAATATTGTGACTCTGCAATTGCAATTCTAATAATGTCTTATACAAAATATGACTCTTCTACTTGCGTATAAAAGCATGTCAAATATGCTACGATCTTAGTGCGCACTTTCCTACGCGCCAAAGTGAGACAGACTGAGAGAGACAGCTCAACTCACGTTCATAAGTGCGCTTCGCCGAAGTCGTGCAGAGATGGCGATCAAATACCGTTAGGTAAAGAGAGCACCAATTACTGTTAAATAAACTCAAAGTAAATTGAGTCATATGAAGAATTTGAATTTTGTGCTCTTCCAAAAAAAAAAAAGACAAAATATTTAATTTTCCAATAAGCACTGCACTCTTGTCAAGACCCAATATAAATTAACAAATTAACGCTCAATAAAAAATAAAAAAACACAATCATTATACAGAGCTCATTTTCCGAGTCAGCAAACGCGCAAAGTAAATGTAAACATTGCAGCATTTTAATATCAATTATACATGCTACACTCACACACACACACATCGATATACTTATGTATGTATGTATGTACTTATACACTTAGTAGAGGGAATACCCCTGCTGGCAAACAGCAATCAATAAACATTACAATAACAATAGCAACAAGCCAAATGCGACAAAAACGTACCAGAAATTTTCAACTAAAAGCCACTCAACTAATAAAATAAACAAAAACAAGGCAAATGCGTGACAAAGAGTGTTTGTGTATATGTATGTGTATGTGTGTGTGAGAGAGAGTAGGGGGACGAGCAGAGCTGCCGATACACATACTTACATACATACTAGCACATTAAGGCATTTGTTGTTGTGCTTACAAAATATGCAGCCTAGAAGAGAGTCAGAACTTACATTGTAATCCACAAACAAACAAATGCACACACACACAAACACACAAACAGACTCACGCACACAGCAGGAAGCTAGCAATGAGCAGAGAGCAGAGACGGACTACATTTTATCGATCGTTTGGCAACAAGACTGAGAGAGATAGAACATTGGGAGAGCAGAGAATGCGTAGAAGAGAGCGTAACTTACAAACGCACACAAGCATAAATATTTCATGTGCAAGCATTGCATTAATATTTCAGGCTGTTGTTATTCTTGTTGTTATTATTGCAGCTGTTGCTGCTACCGCTGCCGCTGCCGACGCTGAGTAAAATGTCGTATTAACACCTAATTGTGGCAAAGCAGTGGTGAGCATGAAGCGCAGAGCAGTGGGCAGAGAGATGTAGAGCGGGCAGAGAGTAAAGCAGAGCAAGGCTGTCCATTTAAATTTGAGAGCCATTCAAGTGTTGTTCTTTTCATTAGAGTTCTAGTTTCTGTTATTGTAGTTGCCGTTGCTGCTGCTTAAATTGCTGCTGCCAGCAAGTGTGTGGAGGACGTTTAAGAGCTTCAAAAAACAAAATAAAGAGAAATGCACTAAAAAGATGATATGTTCAGTGCTTCTATTACTGAGTAGGTCAAAAGTTGAAGAGCAACTCGAAATTCAGATATTAAAAAGATGCAATTTGTAATATAATAAATATGAAAAATTAAATATATTAACTTAATTTATTATAAAAATTTGCATACATATTTTTAAATTTTTTAAATATATATTATTAGAATTCTCTAAATCAAATGTAGTTTATTTTAATTTAATTCGTAATTTATGGACATTTTCATAAATTAATTATATATTTTTCTCAAATTATATTATTTTATTTGTCAGTTCTAGTATTGAGATTTCATAATATATTCAGAAGTTATATTTTATTTACATATATATACATATTTATTATTTCCTGCCATATTTTTTCTTATATTACTTTCTTTAATACATTTTTTTTTATACTTTATTTTTTTTAAAGACTTTTCTATACAGCTATTCTATTCAGCTTGATTTATAATAAAAATAAAATCATTTTTACGTCCAATTAAACATGATATCAATGCTAATAAAATAAAAATTCAACCAAAAATTAACAATTTAAATTACATTTGATTCCCACATAGCAACAACTTGCTTTGGGTTTTTTTTTTTATCCCTTCCTATAGACCGCTTATCAAATAAAATGTATTCACAACATTTAATGAAAATAGTGTCCCAGCAGAAAAAAAAAAAATAATAGGGGGTTAAAACCCATTGAGAAACATAACAAAAGTACTTCAGTTAACCGTTGCGTGACATCCAGAAATGGAACAGGAGTCAGGGGAGTTTTATAGAAGCCCCGAAACAGCAAACCGGGGATTTCCAGCAAGGGTTGAGAGTTAATAAAAAAAAAAACCGGAGACCAACAAAAATTATGTGGTTCACATATACTTGAGTGGCATAGCCATTGAAATGTATAATTGTATTGTTCAGTTATTTGATATTTCCCACAAAACTGTTGAAGCTCGTAATAAAAATAAATTGATTTTTGGCTGGGAAATGGAAACTACAAAAAAAAAAAAAACATTCTTTTGTGAGCTTGTTTTACTATAAGCATATAAAAGCATAAAAATAATAGATTAAATAAAATAAATATGATCGATAAATTATGAACGATCAGTTATCGATAGATCATAAAATATATAAAAATATGAAAATGGTACATATAGGAATTTATGATAATAAATATTTAAATTTATTTATTTATTTATTTTTTTAGAATTACGAATTTATTTAATATTTATCGATATATCAAACACTTAAATAAATTTTATCTTTTATTTATCTATATTATATAAGATAGATTTATTTGTGACTTAAATGTTATGAAATTAAATGAAATAAATCAATAAATAACTGTTCCATAAAACATATCAAATAAAATATTATAGATAAATTCAAGCAAATAACTCTTTTGCTACAATTTATTTGTTGTGCTGCTTGCAACTTTGTGGCAAGCGTAATTGGCCCACATGTGGCACGTTTCTCACGCAAGATACCAGCGAGAGATGAATCGAAGAAGACCACACAACTTCCTGGCTGCTGACGCTGCTGCTGATGTTGTTGTTGTTGTTGTTGTTGTTGTTGTTGTTGCTGCTGCTGCTGCTGCCATTGCTGCTTAACAATCAAACACAAACACTCATTAAAAAGTCCTTCAATAAAGGCTTCAGGTTACAATATTTCAACCACGACAAATTTTTATCCCTACACCGGAAATACTTTGGCAGCAAGTGCGAAAGAGAGAGACACACAGAGTGAGAGAGAGAGTGAGGCAGAGGAATGGCGGGCAAGATCTAGGGACTCCCCAAAGGCGAATCGCTGGCCAGAGCATTAAGCACAAAAGCAAACAAACAAGCCACAGCAACAGCAACAGCGACCCCAAAGGCTTGTCGAGAACCTGTCTACCCCTGCCCCTCCCACTACCCCTACCACTCGCATTCGCAACCAAACAGCCAGCTCAGTTCAGCTCGCGCCTTCCCAACCCCAGCCCCATCCCCTGTCCCCTTTGCTGTCAATATTAATAACAGCCGAAGCGGGAGCTAAGGGGAAACAAAAACGCAAGAAGCGCAAAAAAAAAAAAAAAATACCGTCAACTGGAAATAAATGGCAAATAAGTTTTTTGTTTTTATTTGCAGGCAGCAGCCACGAAGGACACTAACCGAGAGACCCTTCTCCGCCGCCCACCCACAACTCTTATCCCCACCAACACGTGCCCCATTTGACCGGCGCTTTCTCTGACAGCGGAAAAGTGCAACTTATTTACTGTTTCCGCGTCGTCTTCATCGTCGTCAGGCGCCTTCAATTGGCGAACGGCGGGTGGCTGTGCTTGGGTAAATAGATGAAATACCAAGAATCAAGAACAAGTGGAAGCAACAGCAGGAGCAGGAGACGGAGCAGGAGGAACAGTAGCAGCCAAAGCAAGTACCCGCCCCAAAGTCCAACAATGGCAAAAGGACCTTAGTTCAGCTTACAAATACCCAAAAGGCCTTGAGCATATACACGCACACACACACACACACACACACACACACACACACACACACACAGAGGCAAAGAGCGTGACCGTGGAATATGTTTACATCAATAGATTATGAATTCCATTTATGCCTGTCTATCACAATTTTTCCCCCTTTTTATTTGCATAGATCAAACTATTTAATTAGTTAAATATATGCAAATAATTTTAAAAGAATTTATATAGTTTAATCCAGTTTAATTTACAGGGTATAGGCAAAAGAAATAACATACATATTAGTTCAATAATAATAATGATAATTGAAGAAGAAATTTCATTTTCTTTAGGAATTTACAGGATACAAATACATACACACAAATATTTTATTAAAAAATTATATACGTAAAAATGATAATAAAAAAATGATTGATTAAAAAAAAATGTTTATAGGGTATTCGCAATATAATTGCCATTTCAGTTAGATATATTAAATTATTTTAAAAACAAACACAGATTGATCTATCAGAATCATTAGATTAATATTTTTTCTCTTGATCATTTACAGGGTATCCGCAATACTAATGGCAAATTAGTTAGATATTATTAAAAAAAAAAGAAGCTATATAGCTTAATCTTTTTTCCTTCAGTAATTTACAGCGTATATATGTATATACAAATGTTTTATAAATCAGCTATATACCTTAACTGGTATTTTATTCATTAATATTTGACAGGGTATGTGCAACACAGTTGTATCATCATCAGCCATATCAGTTAGATATATATTTGATATTGTGAAAATAAATGAAATAGATTAAATTCTTGTTTATTTAATTGATACTAAATAAGTTAGATATATACAAATATATTCAAAATAAACCAAGAGATTTTTCTTTAATAATTTATAGGGTATTAGCAGTAAAAATTCAAAAAATTAGTTAGATATACAAAAATTATAAAAAATGTATTCAAGTTTTTTTTCTTTAATAATTTATAACCACAACCAAATTAAACAAAGAAAATGCCATATTAGTAAGATGTGTACAAATATTAAAAAAATAAAATAAAATAAATAAAAAATTAAAAATAAATAAATAAAATAAATAAAAAATTAAAAATAAATAAATAAAAACAATCATGTATATAGTTTAACCATATTTATTCTTTAATAATTTACAGGGTATCGGCAATACAAATGTCAAATTGTGGCAGCAAAGGACTTGACAGTTGCACTCGCAATTGCAGTTCCCAGTGGTTGGCTTAAAGTGGCGCAAGCACTTGGATGTGTGTGTGTGTGTTTGTGTGTGTGTGGCGATATGCCACTTGCCATTTGCCACTTGCAAGTGGCTGAGAGATACAGGTAGGACCAGACCAGACCAGACAAGACAAGACCAGACCAAACCAGACTTGGCCAGGACAGGACAGGAGAGGCTAGGTCAGGTCAGGCCAGGGGGTTGCGCTGCGGCAAAACATTTTGCCAAGGCAACATCAACAAATGTCGTGTCCTTCAGTTCTCAAACTGCAACTGAGCGACGACATTGGGCGTGGCATATGGGGAGAAAGGGGGCACACATGCAACAGTTAATCATTTATATGCGCTGCCAAGGGTCGACGAGTTGCCATATAAACAATATGCTGTCACACGTCCAGAGAAGACCACGTCGACAACACCTTGAACAAAGCTCAACAACATGGGCATTATGAGAGAGAGAGAGAGAGAGAGAAGAGGAAAAGGAGAAAAAGTGATATAGAGCGAGAAATAGATAAATGCAGGTCGAGGTTCTCGAGAAGGGAGTGTCCCGCATGCAAAATGCATTAGAATAAAAAATAAAGAAGAATTTTAAGGCGACATTCGGAATAATCAATTTATCAGTTAGCTCAAAAAATAGATATTATTTATGACAGAAACTGAAGGATAAAAGCTCTCGAAAACATTAATGTAATAATCATAATAGTAATAAATAAATAATAATAATAAATATTAACAGAATATAAGAAAATAATTCAAATAAGTAATAATAATAAAAATAAATAATAATAGAATATAATAATCATATAATAAATAAAATAATTAATAATAATAATAATAAATATTAACATAATATAATACAAAAATAAATCAAATAAGTAATAATGACAAAAATAAATATTAATAGAATATAATAATAATATACTAAATAAATAATAAATAATAATATCTTGAACTAAAATTCATACTATTTATTTATCCATATATAAGCTCATTTGTTTTTATATAGTATTTATTTTTATTTATATACTACGTCTTCGCTTTCTTAAGAAAAATATCAATTAATTTTTAAATATATAATTTGCATGCCCATTCAATCCAAAATTTCTTTCGGCAGAAAACGTTTAAAAATTCAAATGAAGTCTTAAGCAAATAACAATCACCTTAGCATTGATTTAAATGTGAGCAAAATTCTTGGTAAAATAACTCAAGCGCAAAATGTCAATTTAAGTTCAATTTTCTCTCAAGTAATTATTTTCATTTAATTTTCCAAAGAATTCATATTATTTGCTAAAATCTATCAATAAAATAAATTCTTTGTCAAGAAAAATCGTTACATTATAATTTAAATTCAATTGTTAAATTTTAAAAGAATTATTTTTTAAGAAATAAATAAATAAATAAATAAGACAAAAACTAAACAAATAATAATTATATTATAATTGAAATAATATAATAATAATTAATTGAAAAAATAAGTAAAAAAATTAAATTAAAATTAAAAAAAAATAAATAAATAAAAAAATAATAAATAAGCAAAAATGCTTACATAAAGAACAAATATTAAGCTGAAATTAAATTCGATATATTAAGATTTAATTTATATATATATATATATATATATTTTTAAGAAAAAATAAAAAAGAATAAATAAACAAAAATGCTTACATAAAGAACAAATATCAAGCTGAAATTAAATTCGATATATTAAGATTTAATTTTTATATAAATATATTTTTTTAAAGAAAAACTATTATAAATACGCTTCAATTCATCTAAACAAATTTATTTTTTGTATTTATTACAAAACATTTCAATATGAACACGATTAGCAGTTTGAGTATATTTGATAAGGAATATCAACTATATATATATATACATATATATAGAGGTATATATCGCATGTAAATAACTGGTACGTATTTCGTGTTCCACTTAATAAACAAACGTATATAGCACACATCAAACTGTATGCATGATTCATGTTGCAATTTCTAGTTCAAATAACCCAAAGTTCATGCGAAAATTCGTATTTGAACTATGAAAGCCAAGCCTCAAGCCAATAGCCTACCAATCAAATAGACTAACCTCTCAGCCCTTTGCTAACTGTATGCCTCCATTTGTCCATCAACCCCTTCCAACTCCCCCTCCCCTACACCAACCACCCACTCTCATCCCATCATCCACACTTAAGCTATTGACCTACACACCTAATTGATATGCCGCACGTTGACTCAACAATCAAAAGGCAAAACCCAACTGAACAGGCCAAGGTATGCTAAAGTAGGGGTAGTACGAGGTATCTAGAGGGTGCGCTTTTTATATATATATATATATATATTTTTATAGGGCTCTTTTATAGGGGACCTTGGCAAAAATGAGCAGAAATCTCCCCGGGGATTTCAGTTTTTATGTTGAAATTATACATTTTATTATGTCATTTAAATGCGATGCCGGAACAAGAAGAAGAACCAGTGCAAGAGAGGTACATAGAAAGAGAAAGAGACAGAGAGAGAGAGAGAGAGAGAGAGAGAGAAACTAAACAGACAGTTGTTGCCACTAGCGCCCAACTAGTGCCAGGCCCTAGCCTTCGGCAGACCATAAATCAGCAACAGTTAGAAAGGATGTAAAGCAGCAGGACACAAGGTAAAGTCCAAGTTCTCTCTGGCAAACTTAGCTGCAAATTGAAGATGGCGAGGCAAAGAGAGAGAGAGAGAGAGAGAGAGTGAGAGCGGGGCTAGGGAGAGAGTTAAGTGTAGAGCATTACGGAACCACTGCACAGCTTAGGTTGGGGTGCAAGTTTTATGACTTCGCTTCAGAATACGAAAAGGATACCAGGACACACTAGGCTGTCGCTATGTGTGTGTGTGTGTGTGTGTGTGTGTGTGTGTGTGTTCAGCGGGGCATATGTAATTTTCATACCTTATAAAATTGCAAAGCGTGCAACAGCAAGAGAAGAAAAGATTTGCTGTTTATACCCTATGCATGATTGACTAAAGGAAAGAGTTGACTATATAAATAATTTGTATAATTAGTTATACAATTATTTTTATTTAATTTTTTTATATTTATATTTATATTTATATTTATATTTATATTTATATTTATATTTATATTTATATTTATATTTATATTTATATTTATATTTATATTTATATTTATATTTATATTTATATTTATATTTATATTTATATTTATATTTATATTTATATTTATATTTATATTTATATTTATATATTTATATTTAAATTTATTTTTATTTAATTTTTATAAAGTAAAGAATTAAAAAAAAAATAATTGTATACTTATTTATAATAATTATTTATAAAAAATATTTGATTTATTTATTTTCTAAATAATTTCAGCATGTATTCTGAATATTTATTTAGTTTACTAAAACAATATTTTTTTTTAAGTTTTTTTTTTTTTTCAATTCAAATTCCGCAATTATTTGTAGCATTTATTAAGCTTAGTATCAGTCTAAGCTTCAGCTTTGCCTCCAGGGTATCTGCTAAACGATCACACTCTCAACTGACTTAATTCTGCTTCAATTTTTTATTATTTTGATTTTTGTGCGAAAAAGGATTTGGTGAAAGGACAAACCGTCATGACAGATGTTTTGCCGCCACTCGAGGGATGCAGGCAAGCGAAACAGTGACAGGGGAGCATACATGGAGTGCCAAAGACAGAGAGAAATAGATAGAGAGAGAGAGAGAGAGTGAGCAGGCGGTATTCGTTTGACTGTGCTGCCAAATTGTTTTATGTGTCTGTCCATCGATAAAGTAAATCACTTCCCTTAACATTTATTTCGGTTTTATACACTGTTCCCAAAAACTGATTTAAGAGTATATTGGTTTTAGAGCAAAGCTTTATTATATTGATTAGAAAACTTTGGAGAAATCATATGAATAGATATATTGAAGTTAGAATCATTAAGAGCTAAAACTATCATATATATGCTTACATATTTATCGTAGCTTTAGTATCATCGAATTATTAGAAAAATTATCAATTTCCCTGCATATTAATATCTTTATATTAATATCTGTGAAAACTCTTAAAACTCTCCCAGTTTTGGCACACTCTTATATTATTAGAAACAATAAACAGTGTATTCTCATATTCATTTATATCCGCCTTATTACTTATTCTATTTTACTCTTGTTTTCTTTTTTATTTTTTGTTTGGGGTTTTTCCTTTGGCGAATAATTTGCTGCGTTCTTTTACAAGGGTTCGTCCCGTGTTTGACTTGTTGTTGCTTTTGTATATGTCGTAATGCACAAACACATATATATCTAAATACACAGAGATATATTTCTGTATATATATATATATGTGTATAGATACCTATATCTGTGCCCTTGGCAAACGATTGTGGCGCTTGGCGTGTGTGTGTCTTATGGGCAGACCAATCAATTCGCTGCGACAATTAGACATTTGTTTTGCCAGCTTTATTTTTTTGGGGGTTACTTTTATCATTAGCAGCAAAAGCTGGAAATGAAACGTGTAATAGAAGAGATCGAGTATGAGAATCTAATTTATATGCTGTTGGGCGGGCTTTAATCAACTTACAGCTGTTCAATCTATTTCAAAAGTTTTTAAGTAACGAAATTATGGTAATACAAATTTTGAGCTTATGAGTAAAAGTGTTTTGAGAATATTTAATTAATAATTAATAAAAACTAATGAAAAACCTATAGCTAAATAAATATATATATAAGTAAGCAGCATCTTATTAACATATATTTATTTATCTATATTTTAACATTTGAACTCGAAAATTTTAATTAATTAAATAATTAAATAACATTTTTTTGCTTCCAAAATTCCATATAACCCAAGGAAAAATCTCTTTATAAAAATATGTGTGTGATGCTATTGAGGAAGGGAAAAGCAAGTAAAGTTGGACTTTATTTATCCATATAAATATTTCTTTAAATATATGAAAAATGTTTGCGTGTTATATTTTTAGATCTTATTTAGATCTTTTATATAGTTATTAAAATACATCTTAACACTGAGTTCCTTTTGTTTATAAAAAAAATTTAATTTGCAAATTATTCCAATTAAAAATAGTTGATAAAGGTTATGCGAAATACAATTAAAATACTGCATGGTAAAATTTATCATTTGCCATTTTACATTTGCAGCAGCCCCTAACCTACACTCCCGCTACCCCCCACCATCCATCACCCATCACACTCTACACTCACATCAGCCAGCAAGCAGATCCCTTAAGGGACTGCGTATAATGAAAATGAAAAGGCTGCTTGCACCTAGCACTTGCACTCACTTAGCTATTCATAACTGACACACACACACACACACACACACACATACACAGAGAGGCAAACACCGACAAATTTAAATAATTCAACGAAAGAAATTCGCTTTTAGCCAATGCCAAAAGCCAGCAAGCGAACGATAGAGAGAGGCAGATAAAGGCAGAGAGCGAGAGAGCGATAGCTGTGAAGTGAGAAGTGGAAAAGCCACAAAAACCAGAAACTTGCAGTCGCGTGCAGCTGTCTGTGTGTAACTGTATTGGTGTGTGTGTGTGTGTGTCGTAGGGCAGTACTTGACAACGGACTAAAAGCACCGGGAACCCTGTGGCTGAGCATGGTGAAATGGAGATTGCGGCCAAAAACTCGCGCGCGCTTTAGACACACATTAAAATTTCAATTTTATACAAATTAAAATTTTATCAGCAAATTTTCGGCTGAGTGTGTGTTTTTTTATTTTAAATGTATATATATATATTATATATATATATATATATATATATATATATATATGACGGATTGTTTGTCAAACTGAAAACATAAATATTTGATTAGCTTGCGTGTGATATTATAATGTTTAATCTACTAAATGCAGCAAAGGCAACTAAATATTTATTGAAATGTTAATAGTTTTATTTGAAATACTTTGATAAAATACATTTGATTTCATTTTTATTAATTTATTTAATATCATTTACACTTGATTTAATTTTAACTTTTAATTTTTATTATTTTAATTGCCAGTTTTAATTTTAATGATTTTAGGCTAAATATTTGCACTTTTATTTTTGTTTTTATTATTTTGGGGCTTCAAAAATATTTTTACGGGGAGCAAATTTTTTTAAATATAATTATATATATTATATGCTATTTGATTTCATTATTAATAATTTGTTAATTTGTTTCCATTATTAATATTTATTCTTTTTAAAATTTAATTTTTTTCTTTTTTAAATTTAAGAGTTAAAATTTTATTTTAAATTATAAACAATATTGTATTCGCTGATATTTTTTTTTATATTTTTAAATATTTTATTAGTAATTTAAACCTATTTCAAAAAATATATTATTTTATTTTATTTTATTTATTTATTTATTATTTTATTTTATTTTATTTTTTTGGTTGCCTTTAATTTAATTTTATCTAGCTATAGGTTGAGCTGGAAATGCAAAATGTTGACTTTAATTCGCAATCTAGCTTAGTTGTTCACCCAACTCAGTTACCACTGTAGTAATATATAGCACTTAGTAACAGGCCCAGATCTCTTTAATGTTTAACTCTTTACCCCAACAAAATATCTGGCTTTGATCTTTTGAACCTGCCTATTAAAATGCAGAACTTGTTCGTGTCTAGACTCTTAATTGATTTTGTTTTTATTTAATTAAAGTGCTTTCAAAACATATTTCCATAATAATTACCACACTTAACCTTAATTAATTAGCTTAGCAACAATTAAATGTCAAGAATGAACGCTGAAACTATAGAAAAATCTCTATATGAAAAATCATATTTAAATAAACTAAATACAAATTAAATAAAATAAAAAATATATATAATAAAAATAACTAACTAAACTATAAAATTCAAATAAACTAAATTAAAAATATAATCATAAAATATTGGACAACTAGAACAGTTTTAGTTTGTCAAATTAGTTAAACTGGTTTATGCCTTTGTTAACTGCCCACAGAAGGGCGTGTGTTTGAAGAGGCGTGGCCAACAGGCAGGCAGTGAGCCAAATTGAGAAGTTTCTCAAGTTATATTTTTATTTCTCATCTTCTTCTGCTTCTTTTTCATCTTAGCCCTCAAGAAATAGACGGCAAAAGAAATCTGTTATGGTTAAACTTTACGCGCGCAGTAAAAACTTTTCGACAAATTGCAGCGAAAAGTGCACACAATGCTCCAAGAAGAAGAAGAAGAAGAAGCAGAAGTAGAGGCAGTGGCAGTGGCAAAGGCAGAAAAAATAGCAGGCGAAACAGTGCGTGGCGACGCCGGCAAAATATCTATATATGTATGTACATGCATACATACACACATACATATTTATATATGTATAAGCGTAAGCTGTGTATATGTATTTAAGCATGAAAAAAAAAAGCTTAAGAAAAAAAATCTTTTAGATTTTTCTACTTTGGTCAAGGTGGACACTAAATGGAGAGAGGGACAAAGAAAAAACCGCAAGCTTGGACAGCACTCTCTTTGCCACTCTCCCGCTCATTGTCTCTCTCGCTCTCTCCATCTCTTCATAGCCGTTATCTTGCATAGCGGCTGCGGCTGCGGCTGTTGCTTGCGCTCTGTTTATTGCCTGGCGCTAAAAGCAACTTGGGACCATTTTTGGTGCTATTCCCCTCTCCCTCTAACCCATCACTCTTCTCGTTCCCATGGCTCTGTCTCAATCTCTTATATTGTCTGTGCTTTCAAGTCGTCGTAATGTGGGCGTACAATTTTCAATTATACATTTTAGTGGTCGCCGCAGCTCATTGACAGTAGTAAAAAAAAAAAAAAATAGAAGAAGAAGAAAAATAGAAGCAAAGTATATTTATACATACATACACATATATATTTATGTGTGTGTGTGTGTGTGTGTGTATAAAAAGGGTTGCCACAGAAATGAGAAAAGTTTTTAGTTGTGGAACTTGGATGAGAATATGTCTGTGAATTTCCGCAGCTTATGTTACTATATATATATATACATATATACATGTGTGTGTGTGTGTGTGTGTGTGTGTGTATGTATGTGTACATATAATGTGGTATTGGGGCACCAGCAGCTTGGCTTCACATTCATATTGAATGAGCAACGATACAGCAAATGCATAATATATATGTATGACAATATATATGTATCTATTATACATATATGTACATACATATCATTTTTATATTGCTCCAACTGAAGCGTATTGAGGTTGAGACATAGATTGCCAGTTGCATTGGTAAAAATGTTATTTGCTTCAATTAAAAAAGACAAACGATCCTTAAAAAAACATTGATTGATATTTCGCTAGAAACAAAATTTTGCAACTAAGAGATAAAATCAATAAATGTAAACTGAATTTGTATCAAAATTTAATTGTTATTTTTTTTTTTCAATATCAACTTCACCGTTCTACATTCTCTACTCAAAGTAGTAATAGGAAGGTATAAAGAATATTTATTTTACTTTACTATTTGTTTTGCATTCAGAAATGCTTTTCTTTTCTTACCAAGTTTAGATAAACAAAATTAATTGTAAAGATATTTTTTTAATTTAGTTCATTACTATTACATATATAATAATATATTATTCATAATTGTATTTTATTAATAATTATATTATTTATTTATTTATTTATATATATTTTCTTATATTTTTATATTTATTTATTTATATTTCCTCATGTAAGCAACCAAATTTTATATTCAATAAGATCACGAAATCTAATTCTTTATTTTCTTTAATATTATTATAAAATTATAATTATTTGACGTTTTGCAGACATACCCATAAGAATCTTATTAGAATTTCAAAGTTTCTAGTAAATAATTCAAATTGGATAGGGACATTTTAAGGTATATTTTAAATTAATTAGATACAAACAAAAATAATATATATACATAATTTAATAATATTTAAAATTAAATATAATAAAAATACATATATAATTTATTTGGTACTCACCGTGGTTTATTTAATTTTTTCATATGTATATCCATGTCCCGTTACTGTCGATGTCGATGTTGTTGTTGTTGTCGTTGGTGGTGGTGGTGGTGGTGGTGGAGTTGGTATTGTTGTTATTCCCCATTCACTTTCAAATTACCCTACATGAGTGCCTCAATTTTTGTTTTGGGATTATTTTCTTTGGGAATTATTGGAGGGGGACTAATCCAATGTTAATGCAAGTGGCAACAGCAACTCCTGAGAATATGTTGAGAGCCGTTGCTCTCGCTGTTGTTGTTGTGTTGTTGCTGCTGCTGCTGCTGCTTCTTCTTCTTCTCTAGTTGGGCGTTTGGGCACCACATGAGTTTTAGTTGTTCCTGGCAGGTTGCTGGCGTTGTTTTTGTTGGTGTATTTCTTTAGTTAACATTTAACAATTAAGTTTAATAAATTTTGTATTTTTATTTATTTTTTAATTATTATATGTTTTGTTATCCGTAATATTGCTCGATTTGCTGTGTTGATTGAGGTTATGGTTGTATGTTTTACATTGTTGTTATTGGGTATTTTTCGTTTGTTGTTGTTGTTGTTTTTTTTAAGCACTTGGGGCGCATATAAAAAATGTGTTTTATTTTTTATTTTCTCTTATTATTAAGTTTTAGAATTTGCACTGCTTTTAATAAATGTTTTTGTCTCTTTTTGATAAATTTTGGTTTTGTTTTACTTACTTTTTTTTTTGTTTAAAGTAAATTTGCTAAAGTAATTGCATGGATTTTTTTTTAATTTTAAATTTTTGTAAGCAAGCTGATAAATTATTTGAAATTTTCTTTAATTTCTAATTGTTTTCGTTGTTATAAGAAATATATGTATGCAAGTATATGTATATATATATATTCATTAGTAATATAATATATATATATGTATATACGATTTAATATGTTAATATTTAAAGATTTGATTGCATCGTTCGAATTAACGCACTTTTTATCAACTAATTAAGACGATTTTCGTTTTGCATCGTCTTCATCATCATAATAATAATCATCATCATCTTCTTCTATATAATGCATGCATATTGTGTGTATATAATAACGGTATATAATGTGTATATATAACTATTGGAAGGCGTACTTGTATAGGCTTTATGAATTTTTCTGCTCATAAAATGTTATGCGTTTGTTTGTTTGTTATTTTGTTAAAGCTAATGGCTACAAATTTGCATTTTTGCTGTTATATTTATTTAACTCTTCAACTAATGTTGATATTTAATATAATAATTCAATTTATTTATTTATTTATTGCTTTTTGTTGAGGCGCTTTTAGTTTTTGTTTTCTCTTTTTTTTTCGTTTTGTTTTGTTTTGTTTTATTTTAGGGCTGCAAATTGAAATTGATTATTTAAAGATTGAGAATTATTAAAAACAATGCAAAGTGTGACCAAATGCCCAAAAGGTTCGTCAAAACCAATTGTAAAAGAAAGGGAAGAAAAAACAACAACAGCAATCCAAACACCCAAGGACAATAATCTCTCTCACATTCGATCTCTACACTCTTTTGCTCTTCCTCTCTCACTCTCTCAACAGCTGTTAAGCATATTAATATACGCAACAGTGTTGCCAACTGTAGTTGTCAACCTCAGCAAGCGGAATAACCACACACACACACATATACATAACTCGAGGATGTCATTTTTCCGTTTGCATTGCTTTACGCCTAGCTGTTCGTTCAGCTGTTGATCGCAATTGCATTTGCATGAGGCTGAGGCAGAGTTGCCAACCATATTATATGCAAGACTTGGGGTGTGTTGCCAACGTTTTTGTTACAGCAGCTGCGACTTTATTTAAGTGCGCGGCTCGCGCTGATGGAAAAAAGCAGGTGTTAAATAAAAATCAAGAAAAATATACGTGCACACACACATAAAATACATAATAAGAACAACAACATGGCAGATGAGCCACAAGACAAATAACACAATAATTTCGTAGCTATGTATGTGCAGCTAGACATGCATGCATATACATATATGCGTGTGTGAGTACAGAGAATTGTCTATGCTCCGTTGTTTTTGTAGTATTTCATTCATTATGTTACGACCAGTTGTTGTTGTAGGTATAGGCAGCCCAAAGGGCAACGCACGCATAACCGTTTTTTTTTTTTTGGCGTTTGCTTTTGTGCTTGTCGCTGCCCAACAACAACAACAACAATAACTACATCACGAGTGCCTTGGCGGCAGTTCCGTTACGCGCGAGCGAGAGAGCCCGCGATTGAGCGCCAAGTGCCGTTTGAAAAATTTACAACAAAAAAATCAGCTTTGAAGTCAATGCGCATTTCACTTTTTCTGTACCGTTTTTCTGTTGCTGCTGCTGTTGTTGTTGTTGCGGCAGTCTTTGCGAAAGCGAAATTTTTATTTTATGCTGTTGTGGCTGCTGCGACGTTTGCTATTGATTTCATTAATTGTTGTTGTTGTTTCTATTGCTTTAATTAATTTGCATAACATTTGCAGGCGCCACAGATCGCAAGAGACGGTGAGAGCGAGAGAGGTAATAATAAAAATAATTCGCATTTATATTTATGTATATGTATGTATGTATATACGAGTACGTGTGCGTGTGTGTTGGTCAACAGGGGCGGCAGGCGACGGTAACGCGGCGTTGCTCTACTTGCGACAACGACAACGACGACGACGACGACGCTACGAAGAAGGCAATTCTGACGCGTTGCTTCTTTTTTTTATTTATATTAATAATTAATAAACACAACTTACGTATTATATTTGCTTTTGCTTTTGCATTTGCATTTTTATTTGATTTTGCTTTCATTTGCTATTTGCTATTTGCTTTGCATGAACTCTTCACTTATTGCACTTGTTTTACAATTGCTACTACACACACTTATTTGTAATAATTTTCTTTATATATTTTTTTTATTATTATTTATTTAGCATGGCGATATTGGTTCGACGGGCGCGTGTAGATGGAAAAAATTTCACGATTTTCGCTATTCGCTTTTACATCTTATCCGGCGCGACGACGTTCTGTTACTGTTAATAAAAAACTGCTTACACTGGCGCCAACTGCTAACCGGGTCTGTTACGTTCTGCTGCCGGAGAGAGAGCGCATGTTGACTCAAATTGTGCATGTTAGGCAGCTGTTAGTTAACAGGTGGCGCTCGCGCTCTGTTAAATTTGCCTTGAGTGAGAGAGAACAAAACGAATGAGAAAAGTACGAGAGAGAGAAAGAGTGTGCAATTTAACCAAAATGTTAACAACAACTGTTAACTGTTAACAATGATCATCATACAGTAAAGTTCGTTTCTCATTTATTTTATTGCCTTAATTACTTACAGCAAATATATTACTTTGCAATGTTTGTATGTAAGTACAACATATGTTTGCTTCATTTATAAGCGCGCATTCCATTTTATGCGCTCTTTCGCTTAACTGTCACAGTAAAATTGTGAATGAATGTTTGAGAGTGGCACGACGACAGAAGAAGAGAGAAGAGAGCTCGCCTGACGTTTTCGCCTGTTGTTTGTTGTTACTTTTGCTAGCTATTGACAGCGTGCATATATGTATGCATGTTTATGTGTGTGTGTTTGTGTTTACATGTGTGTGCGCGCGTATCTGTGTTTTTTGTTGCTAGTTAGCGCTAGTGTTGCCAATGCATTGGAATTTGAAACCGTGCGAAAATCAACAACAAATGTTCGCCCTGTCATGATTTTTGTTTGTTTGTTGTCTTTTTGTTGTCTGTTTGTTATTGCTGTCACTTTTCATTGTTTGTTTGTTGCTTTGTAATAACTATCTTGCTTGCACAAATACAAAAAAATTAACAACAAAAATAACTTGTTTTTAATATTCGGCTTTGTCTCTAATTAGCAACTCAAATAATTTATGCAACAAATAATATATGTAAAAATTTAACATGAATTATGCAAATAATTTAAATATTTATTTAAAAAATAAAAATAAGTAAATAGCCGTGTAAATCGGTATTTCTTACTATTTTTTGGTAAACATTTATTTAAATGAGACAGAATTTTATTTTGGATATTTATTTTGCAAGCTTCTGTCATATTTTCCATTTATTTAAAATTTAATTAAAAATAAGTATTATTATTAAAACTTAATAATAATTATTAAACTTTTTGAAGATTGTGAAGGCAGCGAATTTGTTTTTGGCAAAAAAAATAAATCCAATTTAATTTGACAGCAATAATAAATATCGATTTTCGATTAATTATGAATTTATATTCTTTTCGCTCATCGATCTTTTGTGCACTGATATTTTCAGATTTAACATTTTTCCTCATGTAAAAGTCGAGGAGCTAATGGTACGCTCTGCTCTCATATCAGCATTCAGTTATTATTGGCATGTCCGTTTCAAACAATTAAAATCTTATCAGAATACGAGTTGCCAGTGCGTGTTTGTATTTGTGTGTGTGTTTGTGAGTATGGCACATCTAATCAAATCAAATAGAATGCAAAAAGGAGAAGCTAATAAAAATACATTGAGGAAGAAGAGGAAATGTTTTAGCTTACGTGCTTCAAATATAAGTTTTAGGCTGTTAGACGTAAAAAGTAAATTAGACAAAAACAAATCAAACTCACACGCACGCACGCACACACACACACACACACACACACACACACACACACACACATACACGTAAATTGTCACTGTGGAGAGAAATAGCGCGCAAGGGAGAGTTAGCATATAACAGCGAGAGCGGCTTGTCATACATTTAACGTTTGTTTGTGTGTTTTGCGCATTCACAATAAGCGCGCGAATCGCGCACAGCAAATTCAAATTTAAAAAATAAAATAGAAAACAAAAAAAGGAGCTAACTACATAAATGACACTTAAAAACAAAGCGCATTGAAATTAAGAGAGCCCGCGCTTGCCTAAGCTGAGCGAAATTGAGAGCGAGCGTAGCAGCAATAGAGAGTGAGAGAGAGGGAGAGAGCGTGCTAACTAGAGAGGCACAGAATGTATGCGTGTTTGTGGGGGGAGGGGAGGTCGGAGGTCGACTGTTGACGAACTTTTGACTTGGTCAGGCTTTTGTTTATAATTATTTACATGACATTACTCACCTTTTGTTGAACTGCAACGCATGAGAGTTTGTGCGAATTAAAAAAATGTTTAAACATTATTTAACACAAATACTAATGAACACACACACATACACTAACAGACTGTGACGAGACGACGACGACGACACACACACACACACAACGACGCGACATGCTGCTATTCTTTTTTTTTTTGTTGTTTCTCTTTTCTCAATGCAGTGTTGTGTAGCAGCAAAATTTGCTGTTGTTGTTGTTGTGATTGGCGCGGCTGTTGCCTTTTTCACATTTAATTAGTGTACGTTTTTATTACATTTTAATCAACAAATAAATCGTACGTAAACTGCAGTCAAAGTCACTCACACACGCTCGCATTCACACAGGCACACACACACACGCACGTACTCAACACATACTCTCGCACACACACACACACGCACACACATGAGTGGGGCACGCACACACAGCAACTAGTAAATTCTGCGACACTTACGAAAAAATATATATTTTTTGATGTGTGTGTTGCTTAAATTAAACAATTTCTATTGCTTATTGCACCGCACATTGTTTGCACACGTTTGGCCAGTTGAGGCACTTGGCTGGCAATTATTGTTTAGTTCGAATTGTAATGCGTTTTGTGTTAAATCGAATTAATATAAATTTTTGTTGCGTGTTTTGCTGTTGTGTGCAACGAGTTTTTTTTTGGTACTGTGTGGCCGAATCGTGCCAAAAATTCAACAGCTGTTTTCGGTGCCAAAATCTGGGCACACAATAAACTGTTTATTATCCACTAGACGGTCTTACTTAAAAATGATAACTATTTATGAGAACGCAGAAGAGAACAGTGCCATTTTGAGTACCGTGGAGTTTTGAGTGTAGGTTATCAATGATGCTCTGCATATTAACACTATGTATGGCAAACATCACTGTTAAGAGATTCCGCAAACAGAGCTAAGAGGTTAACGGAATGCATAACATTTTAAATGAAAAGCAACAGATGATAAGCGCCAAGGACAGTATGCTGTTCAAAAATGTTGTGAGGAATTGTATATGCAATTGAGTGTACATTATATTTAATACTAGATAAATATAAACAGCATATATAATTTATCTGCATATTTTTTATTATATTTATATATATTATAAGAGTAACGATTCACTGCAAGAGAGCTCTATTATGCCACCGTTAATAACATTTTGTTTTGGTCGCTTAACACTTATTGAATAGTACATAATTATTTATGACAGAATACTGCACAGTAATATTGCAAGCAATTATATGTATATTTTGTAGATTTTAATATTTATTTAATATTATTTATTTAATTTTATTTGATACGCAGCCTAACAGCTTAACATACAGTAACAGGACCCTGTTAATGAACTATTAATAACAGTTTGTTTTGCTTTTATTTTTGTTTTGGTCGCTTGCCACTTATTGAATAACAAAAGTTTATTTAAACTTGCTAGTTAAATGTAAAGCAAGCCAGCAAGTTATTGTGAAGCCGGTTACGTATGTCAGTAACAATTAGAAATTAGAATTAGAAATAACTAGAATATAGAAAATGTTGCCGACTGTAAACATTTTGAGTAATTTGATAAATCCCCTCAGCGCCAGCTGCAGACGTGCCGTGCACCTGAAGAAACGTGAGCTGTACCAGGTGAGTGGGAGTACCGAGAGAATGACACTTATATATATATATTTATATGATATTCTTCCCCTTTTCCCTTCAGCAATGCTTTCGCATACTCGGCGTTCATGAGTCCGCTGACCAGGAGACAGTGCGTCGCGCCTATTTGGATCTGGTGAAGCGCGTCCATCCCGATGCCGATAGTGATGAGGCGAGCAGCGAACGCTTTCAGCAGGTGGACGAGGCGTTTAAAACACTGCAGGAGAAATTTGCCAAGAGTCGTCGCAACATCAGTGAGAACGATGAGGAAGAAGTGGAAATGGAATTCGATATACGTCACACCGCACCGCAACATCGCCAATATCTCTCCAACGAGGGAATCGGTGTGGGCACGCCTTTCCAACGCCAAAAGCAATACCAGCAGGTGCGTGCAATGAAGGCGCAGGAGCGCGTACTCGAACACCGAGTGGAGAAGGCGGCAGCCGGAGAGCATGCCCTAATGCGTAAAGGTGGCAGCTATTACGGCAAGCATGCGATCAAGACGAAATATGGCATCGATCGCGTTGTCGAGGATCTCATCCAGGAGGCCATGTCCAAGGGTGACTTCAATAATCTAAATGGGGCCGGCAAACCTCTATCGCTGGCCCAAACCCAGAATCCCTATCTGGATTTCACCACACACAAGCTGAACAAAATAATGCTGGACAATGGCTTTACCCCGGAATGGATCACATTGAGCCGGGATATACGTGAAGCAGCGGCCAAGCTGAAGCAACAACTGCGCAACGAACGCTGCTACTATGGCGATTGGCCTTTGGCTACTCTGGAGGAGCAGACAGCCTGGAAAAAGTTTGCCCAACTCCATGCGGATGATGTGCAACAATTGAATAAAACTATAGATAAATACAATTTGATTGTGCCCATACTGGAGAATCAATACTTTCGCCTAACACTGGACAAGCTCGCCGAGAGCGTGTTCCAGGAACCAGATCTAAAGCGTAACGTGAAGCGACCCCAACAGGGATCCGCCAAGGCGGAGCCAACGAACAGCGAGCGTGGCTTTATGGTAAATCTATTCTCAATGTTTCTGTGAGACAGAGAGTGGAGAGAGTTTACTTGGAACTATAATTGGTGATATTTTAGCTAAGAGAATGTAAAATCTTCTTAAATGGAACGTGATATGTAAATAAATTGAGAGCCCGAAGATGCTGAATTGAATTGAATTGAATATTATAAGCATATTTAGAATAGAGGATAGAATAGATTTTCAGTTTCAAGGCTTGACTTTCTGTAGAGTAATCTTAAATAAAAATCGTACACCCAATTTAATAGAAAAATTTAGAATAGATTAAATGAAATCATTTCAGCTCTTAAATTTGCTACTCTATTAAATAAGCTCAATTACTATTTGATGATATTTTTGCTCATATTTAAAATAATTATAAGTACGGATTTCTATTCTTATAGATTTTCAGATTTTCTGTAGGATAGCCTTAAATACTCAACTTACTCTCGATTTAATAGAGCAATTTAGAATGGATTCAATGA
This sequence comes from Drosophila stalkeri, assembly GCA_035047405.1. Classification (NCBI taxonomy): domain Eukaryota; kingdom Metazoa; phylum Arthropoda; class Insecta; order Diptera; family Drosophilidae; genus Drosophila; species Drosophila stalkeri. The sequence goes on from JAWNPR010000039.1 coordinate 24,547,243, forward strand.
AATTAATTCCAGCTCGAAAGTTTACTTCGCTTTTAGGTAAGAAGAATTCATTCTGCATAACCTTTGAGGGCTTCTACCAAATGAAGCTCAGTTTATTGTCTATTATTTTGTATACCCTTAACACATTTATGTCAAATACGGAAGGAGACGTAGCATGTATAAATATTCTTGAATAAAACGACTAGTTCAGTTGATCAAGCTAGATCACAGAGGGAGTACTAGGTACAATTGATTGACTATCAGTCTTTCTCCTTACTCTCTGTGTGCTCATCCTCCAGAAGCTCACTCTTCAATTCACTTCACCCAAGCTCACTCTGTTCGCGCTCTTCCTAAGTTCACCCTCTCTAGGTTCACTTCCCCTAAGCTCACTCTCTTTGTGCTTACTCTCCCTGAGCTCCTTGTGGTCGGTCTTGCTAAGCTTGCTTCACCGAAGCTCACTTCGCCTAAGCTCATTCCCTTTGTGTTCACTCTCCCAAACCTCCCCCTAAGTTCATCCGCTTTAAGCTCACTTCCTCGAAGCTCACTCTCTTTATACTTACTTTCCCCAAGCCCCTAGTGTTTGTTCTCCCTAAGCTCGCTTCGCCCAAGCTCACTCTCTTGTGGTGGCTCCCCCAAGCTCTCTCTCCCTAAGCTCGCTCTCTCCAAGTTCATTCTCTCTAAGCTCATTGCCCCTAAGTTCACTCTCTTCTCTCTCTCTCTCTCATTCTACATTATCTACCTGCGCTCGCTCTCCGTAAGCTACCTGCGCTGCTCTATCTCCCCTAAGCTCTCTCTCCCTAAGCTCACTCTCTAAATGTTCCATTCCTTACTAAATTCCGTCATTATTAAATTGAAACTCGAGCTGTTCGGACGTATTTCTGATATTTTTAAATTCCGATAGCAAAAGAAGAAATTCTATAGAGGCATGATGGATTTAAGTTTCCTTAATAAATATGAATATGGGAAATCAAAATAATGTAATAGACATTGAAAGCGTTCTCCCTGGCAACGGTAAATCTGAAGTATCGTCTGTCTGACTTCAGCGTTACAGAACTCTGTGTGGTCTGAACGTAAAGTTACTTTAGTTCAGATAAGCTTTCCTTGGCCTGTGTATGCACTTAGCTCTAATGTAATTCTTAATAGGTTTCCGGATAACTCCTATTAGGATAATTCCTATAAAAATTCTCTTAATTGTTTAACATTTTATGAAACAAGATTTTATTAATGAAAAAAGATATATATATATATATATTTATATATATAGTACTTACATATATGTATTATAATATCGTATACCATGAATATGGAAGTTGTCTAAATTAAGGAACTCTGTAATTCCCTCTATTTCGTGAACAATTTTTAGTTTGTCTTCGTGACGCATTTGCCCTCCGCACTGAGCGCAATCGAACCGGTGGCCAGCAGGGCCAAAGCGCGTGGATATGCCCAATGCTCGGCCTGGTGTATGCGCTGGGTTAAGGTCTCGACCGTATCGTCCTTGAGAATGGGCACCGGTGCCTGCAGCAGTATTGCGCCCGTATCGACGCCCTCGTCCACAAAGTGTACAGTGCAACCGGATTCCTTTTCGCCCGCTTCGAGCGCCTGCAGCTGGACATGCAAACCCGGATATTTGGGCAACAGTGATGGATGGATATTGATGAGACGGCCGCGCCAATGGCGCACAAAGGGAACGCTCAGTACGCGCATAAAACCGGCCAGGCAAACGATATCGATGCTTGCGGCTTCCAAGTGACGCGTCAGCTCTGCATCATAATCCTCGCGATTGGCGAAATTCTTATGCGAGATAACTAGCGATGGTATGCCCGCTCGGCTGGCTCTTTCTAGACCCAGCACGCCAGCCTTATTGCTAATCACCAGCCGAATCTCGGCGTGCAGCGCCTGGGCAGAGTCACGTGAGGCATCGATCAGTGCCTGAAGATTGCTGCCAGTGCCCGAGATGAGCACGGCGACGCGTCGTCGTGGCAGCGACAACAGCTGTTGACTACGCGCCAACAGTGTGTCAAAATGCTGCACCAACACCTGCGGCTTGCGGGCATCCTTGCGTGCAATGACCTCACCCACGATCATGGCACGTTGTGTGTAGCGCAACTCTTGCATCACTTGCTCCACCTGTGCCGGAGCCACCACCAAGATCAGACCCAGGCCGCAGTTATAGGTGCGCTGCAGTTCAGCTGGCGTAATATTGCCAGCCTGAGCCAGCCAGGCAAAGACCGGCGGCAATTGGAAACGATTCGCATCGAGACGCACGGCCAACTCCTTGCGCAGCACCCGAGGTATATTCTCGCTCAGTCCACCGCCGGTGATGTGGGCCAGTGCCTTGATGCCATGATCAGCTTGGTTGAGCAGCGGTGCCAAGGCCTGCACATAGATGCGTGTGGGCACAAGCAACTCCTCGCCCAGGGTGCGCTCACTGAATGGAGCTCGATCCGTCAAGCCTAATCCCGCACGCTTCAACACTGTATGCACCAGGCTAAAGCCATTGCTATGTACTCCCGATGAGGGTAATCCAATCAATACATCTCCTGGCTGTATCTCCTCCAGACGTGGCAATATAGCATCTTTCTCAGCTATGCCCAACGCAAAGCCAGCGAGATCATAGACTTCTGGTTCATACAGCAATGGCAGCACAGCCAAGTGAGCATCTGGATGATGGATTAGAGTTAGCCAAGATATGATATAAGAGTTGGTCAACTCACCTATAAAACTGCTGTCTGCCTGACGTGTTCCTTCCAGCACTCCTAGCCCCACCTCGGCGGCCATTTGCAGTTGCCATTCGCCGCAGGCAAAGTAACTGGAGAAGCTGAAGGGTTGGGCGCCATTGCAGAGTATATCGTTGACACACATGGCCACCAGATCGATGCCAACGCTGCAATTGCGTCCCATTTGCTGGGCAATTTTCAGTTTGGTGCCAACGCCATCGGTGCCCAGGATTAGGATCGGATCTGTGTAGGTTGTGGGCAGGCGAGTCAGACGACGTCCGCTGGCATTTTCAAAGCATTCCTCGCGCACAATACTTGAGGGCAAATGCTCTGCATGCACCAGCTCCGAGGGCAATCGATTGCCACCCAGACCGCCAAATGGTTTGGCCAATTTTTCCAGCTGTTCCTCAAAATTGCGAACTTGTATACGATCGCCCTCTGCAGTGTCACTACGTGACTTCAGTATGCCCAAAACCTTTGCACCGGCCAAAGCTGTGCGCCACAGTTCACTCTCCTGGGGCAGCACCAGCAACATGCCAATGCCACAATTGTGCTTCTCCAGCAATGTTTGCGCCGTCAGCTGCAGCTGGCCGGCCAGCCAGCCAAACACTTGGGGCACGGGTACAGCTCCATAGTCCAGCGTCACTTCATATCCTGCGGGCACCACTCGTTCCACATCGTGCAACAGACCATGGGTCACATGTGCCACACCCTTTATCTCACCCGCCTGCAGATGGGGCAACAGTTGTTGCACATAGAGGCGTGTGGGCGTGCCCAGTACCTGAGCCAAACTAAGTCCACCATCGCCCTTCATAGGCGAACGATCCTTGAGATTCACACCAGCTGCGTTCAATTGAGTGAGCAGCTCATTGAAACCGGAGCAATGTAGACCCGACGAGGGTAAACCCACAAGCAAATCTCCAGCCTTATAAGTATCAAAACGTGGCAAGACACGAGTCTCCTCCACCAGACCCACACAATAGCCAGCCATATCATATTGTCCGATTGCATAGAGCGAGGGCATCTCAGCGGTTTCGCCACCTTGAGTGGAAAGTGAAGAAAAGTGAGATGAGATTGATAGAGAGTATTACGAATATTATTTATATAGGTAAATTAGTATTATTATACGGTAAACCCATTGAAAATGGGAATTCAGGGTATAAGAGTTTTGTGAAAATGTATGTAAGAGGCAGAAGCAGACGTTGCAGACACCATAAAGTATATATATTCAACATCAGCGCGAAAAAATAATTTGATATAGCCCTGTGCGTCCGTCCGTAAATTATAAAAGCTAGAGAGTTGAAATTTTACATGAATACTCGCATATTAGTTACGCAGTACGAGTTAATTTTGCTTTTTTTTCTCGATAACTCCCATTTCGTTGTTATCGATAAAAATCGATCAAATTGATTTTATGCGTATCTTTTATACCTTTTGAGCTAGAGACTTCAAATTTGTATATTTATCTAGATATTATAAATACAAAGATTCTGTAATTTGCAGATTTCGCATGCCACGCCCCCTTCTCCGCCTATTTGAAGAAAAAAAAAAACACAATACTAGAGATTTGGAATTTGGCAAAATAGAAACATTTGAATGCTTTTATTATTTTCGGAAAGTTTCATGAAGATCGTACTTTTAAAAATGGAGTTAAAGGCATCCAAAGTATAGTCCAACCCACCTCCAAGTCGCTAAAAGAACTACGCAGTTAGCATACTTCTATACAGGGTATCTCGTAGTCGAGATGGTTCGACTTCTTACTGCTTTTTTTATAGGTAAATGTGAAGCATCAGGTAAAGCTCATTCTAAGTAAATCTAATTTCATTTTGGAGTCCCGCATTTACTTATCCAAAGCCTCATCACTTCAATCTTTTACTAGCTAAGTTCAGTTATTAACATTATACACATTATCATATTGATCATTATCGATCACTTTCAACTCACCAACTAGAGCGCATCGGGCATCACGACAACCATCGGCCATACCCTTGACCAACTGTGCCGCGAGTGGCACCTGTAGCTTGCCACAGGCAATATAATCCAGAAATGCAACAGGCTCAGCGCCCAGCTCCAACAGTTCATTCGCACTCATGGCAAAGAGATCGTAGCCAATGTGATCGTAGAGCTCGTTCTGCAATGCTAGTTGTATTTTGGCGCCCACACCTTGAGTGGCCTCAGCAATGACTGGCTGCTTATAACTGAGATCCTTGATGCGAAACAGACCACCAAAGCCGCCCAGACCGCCCAAGACACCGGGACGTTGAGTGCCACGTGATAGAGGCTTGATACGTTGCACCAAAGCATCGCCAGCATCGATATCCACGCCGCTGTCCTTGTAGCTGAGCGAGGGTGCTGGCGCCCTAAAGCGAGAATCGAGAGAGAGAGAGAGAGAGAGCGTGAGGGAGAGAGAGAGAGAGAGAGAGAGAGCAAAACAGAGTTAAAATGAGATTGCACACTAAAGAGCACAGACAAACACGAATGGATTAGCTAACATGACAACTCTGATTAGTTCTTCATTTTTAATTTTTAGTTTTTTTATTTGCTTTTCTCTCATTTGATTTACATTTTGAACGCCTTCTGTGCTATATCCGTGCGATATTGTGCTCCAGCTCCAGCAAAACTAATGCCAGCTGCCAATTGGGTAGCCTGAGCTGCCGCCTGCCTGAGGCTGGCGTCCAGTGCAACGGCAATGAGCACTCGACCACCATTGGTCAGCGGCTCCTGCTGAGCATTGATGGCCAAGCCGCTGTGAAAGATTAGCTGAGTCTCTGTATTGGCAGCGGGCAGACCTGAGTAGAATACGAAGTTTAAAATATATAAAGAATGTATTATTTTTTTTTTATTAATAATTATTTGTTATATATTTAGATTTATTTAAAAATAATAATATAATAAATATATTTTGAATATACAGTGGACTCTTGGTAAAAGAACATGATGCTGGAACGAATTATGTTCGATAACCAAGGGTACACTGTAATATAATTCAATATAGGTTAAAATTTTTAACTTGAAAAATTAAAGTAAACAAAAAAATGTTATCGATATTTTAAATATAGATTTAAAAGCTTATTCTCTTTGCTATAATATGTACTATATGTAATATGTAGAATTATAGGTAAATTCTTTATTCTCTAAGTTGTCTAGCTAACACAGAGTTTACTAATATTTTCTCTATTTTCTTAGCAGATAATTTATCTAAGATATATATATTATAATTGTCAAAGACTCATTGATTTTGGATATGCTGGACACATAGGGACATACATAGTAATAGTCATAAGAATATAGCTAATATAATATATAATAAAAGTTGACTGTTTCTCGATGTCTGCAAATAAGAATTTATCAATCACACTCTGGAAAAAAAAAGAACTCGGTGAGCAATCGATTCATATCAGTTCGTAAACATGATCGTTCGCGATTGAAAGATGTTCGTGAAAAGAGCGTCACACGAAGAGCTCAACTCAAGGCGCTCAATCGAAGACAAAAACGAAAAGAAACGAATTCTCTCGCTTAGAGTGAGAGTGAGTGAGTATTATTGTTCTATAGAACTCGCGAACAGAATATAATAAAATGGTTTACCGTTATTTGCTAGCCATGCTTACGAATGATAAAGACTTCTTGAAACACTATTCGGGAAAATTCCCTTTTATAACCCTCTTCCTTTCTCTTAGGAATGAAAAAGATTTCTATAAACACTAATACTATGCTATACGGGAAAAAATGTTTACTTATTCCCTTTTATTACCCTTTCTTTTTCCATTAGGAATGAAAAGGATTTCTATAAACTAAGACTAAGACTATGCTTAACGGTAAAAAAAACATTTACTTATTGCGTTTTATTACCCTTTCCCTTACCCATAGGAATGAAAAAGATATCTATAAAAAGATATCTATACAAAAAAAAAATGCTTTTTCGCTTTTAATACCCTTAGCCTTTTCCTTTTATTCGTCTTTCTTTATTTCCTATTAAGATGACTATGATATCTGTAATCATTACGCATTTATTCGCTAGTCCATATACTATAACCTCCTTTCCCAATACTTTCGTAATTTCCCAATTCAATTAAATACTCTTTCAGTTAATGCTAGGTAAACGAAACGAGATCAAAATAAACCTTAATAATAGCTCCATGTACAGAAGTATATGATTCTTATAATATTTTAATCTTCTATTTCTCCCACTACACCTGGGCACACCTGACATTAATGTGTTTGATCTGGCAAAGCTCAAAACATTGGACATTGATTGGTGGCTTTTATAATATTCAATGTTCCCTTTCCCTTTTATATCTTTCCTATGTTCTTCACTGACAATTTCCCTCATTTCTCTAGAATGAAGGCATAAAGAATGAGCTAGAAGGAAAATGTAAATAAATTCAGTTCAACTAGATCAGTTTTCGTCTTCATCGAGATAGGCATAGTTTGATATGATATTTGATTTCATATAACAACATAAAGATCTCAAGAATTTAAGCATAATAACTAATCGAAGAATTTACTTGTATTATATCTCTAATTCTATATTATGTAAAGTATGTCTAGCAATTCCTTGTAAATTCATTATCTTTATTAGTATACTTGAATTGTCGCGATATATATATATACATATACAACAGGCCTAACTTGCTTCGTCAGTTACTAAAATTTCAATAATATTATTAATTTATGTGAATTATTTTGTGATTTTCCCCACAGTTATATAAAGAGTTGCCCACTCACCTGTAATGACGCAACCCTTTGTAGAAGTTTCCGGATATCCAGCGCTGGCCATGATCACACCGACGGCACTCACACCGCTGCGCCACTGCAAGGTGAGCTGCTCCAGTTTCCCGTTGCAGCACGCTTGCATTACCTCATAGAGATCGGAATCGAGCAGTGGCAATATCACTTGCGTCTCAGGATCACCGAAACGACAATTGAACTCGAGCACACGTGGACCGTCACGTGTCAGCATGAGACCGGCATAGAGCACACCCTGATAGGCAATGCGCTCCTGTTGCAGCCCTTTGATGGCTCGTTCCAGGACGGCACGTTGCACCAGCTCCAAGGCCTGTTTGCTGATCAATGGGCAGGGACAATAGGCGCCCATGCCACCAGTATTGGGTCCCGTATCACCATTGCCCAGACGCTTATGATCCTGGGCGGGCAGCATGGCCTGAATGGTTTTGCCATCGGTAAAGGCCAGCATAGAGACCTCTTCGCCCTCCAGCAGCTCTTCCACCACGAGTGTGGCGCCCGCTTGACCATATTTCAGCTGGCCGAGTATCTCATCGACAGCCTGACAGGCCTCATCCACATTGGCGGCCACCACAACGCCCTTGCCGGCAGCTAAGCCAGCGGCCTTTACCACCAGAGCGGCATACGGTGCACTGTGAAAGCAAAAGACAAAAATAATAAATTTTATTGTTATTATTATTCATTTATTTTAATTGAATTTTAATTAAAAGTAAACTTCGACTTTACCTGCGTATAAACTTTTTGGCCTTGTTCACATCCGTGAAGCTCTCGTAGCGTGCCGTGGGTATGCCATGGCGCAGCATAAAGTCTTTGGCCCACTTCTTATCCGCCTCGATCTGGGCGCCCTGTTTGCCGGGCCCAAAGCATGCGATGCCCGCCTTCTGCAGCACATCGCCCAGGCCCAAAGCCAACGGATCTTCGGGCCCAATTACCACCAGCGAGATCTTGTTCAGTTGGCACCACTTAGCAATGGCCTGGCAAAAGATCAAATGTAAAGAATTTTGAATGTAAATAAGTTAGACAGAGAGAGAGAGAGAGGGAAAGAAGAGAGCTTGAATGATAGGCTAAGAGATGCCCTGTAATAAGCTAATATGTTGATTTATAAAAAAATGATCATTTTTTAATGTTTTCTGCAATCAATTGGGCTTATAAACAAATTAGTGAGAAGGCCTACATAGCGGGTGACAGGCTAAGAGATATCCTGTAATTTCTCTACACATGTAGTTTTATTATTTTATAAATAAATTATGTTTATATATTTTCAGTAAGCAATTGGGTTTGTAAACATATTAACGAGAGGGCTTGGCAAGGGTGTGACAGACTAAGAGATACCCTGTAATTTCGTTACGTATACTTATTTTATTTATTTTTTATTTTATGTTTTTATGCAATCAAAAATAACAAGAGGGTCTGGAGATCTGGCAATGAAAACCAAGAGATACCCTGTAATTTCTTTATTTATGCTAATATTATATTTTTATACAAAATTATTAATTTTGTTATATTGGCTTCGAATTGTTTGTCCGTTAACCAAGTTCAAGGAGCAACTGGCTAGCGTGTGACAGACTAGGAGATGCCCTGTATTTTCTTGACATATGCTGATTTGTTATTTTATAGAGAATTTATCTTTTTTTTTTTTGCTGCAAATTGTTTGTCTTTTCAAAATGTCTAAGGAGTGCCTGGCTGGTGTGTGACAGACTAAGAGATACTCTGCAATATTTTAACAAGTGTTGAAATATTGATTTATAAATAAGTTAAATGTTTTCTATATTTAGTCCATGAATATGGAGTTGTAAATAAATTAGCGAGAGGGCCTGGCAAAGAGTGTGACAGGCTATAAAATGTCCTGCAAATATGTTGTAAAATATTGTTATATAAATAAATTATATGTTTCAAATATTTTATGCAAACACGTTTGAGGAAGCTTGAATGAATGTAGCCGACTATGGGATACTCTGCAACTTATATTGTAATATTAATTCAATTAAGTAAAGTATAACTGACTTTAAGATACGCTGTAATTCTAATTACTGAAATATTGTATTCAAAATAATTTTTTTATTAGACAACAATCTAAGAGATACCCTAGAAACTAAGTTGAAGCCCTAAAGAAAATTATCAATAAGTTATAGCATGACTCACAAAATTGCAAATAAATTATAGCATGAAGGGCTAAATTAACCATAAAAATTCAGATGAAACCTTAAAGAAATTTATTAACTTATTTATTTACATGTATATATGTTTTATATTACATTCGCAAAAATGTAAACTATATTGCTATAGGTCGAATGTGATAGAATATAATATGAATAATGTAAAAAAAAAAAAAATAAATCTCAAAATTTTTATTGTCCATTTAACTGAACGAAATTTAAAATCTTAACGAGTTAAAGATATATTAAGTGCTATGAGCTTGACATTTATATATATTAAAGAATTTTATATTTTATTATAATTATTTTTTTTTTTTTTTTTTTGGCGCCAGCAGATATAAGCTAAATAAGTTTAATTTTTAATTTAATTTTTCTGTCATGTTGATGAAAAGAAAGAAACATCAATTGCAAAAAGGTTGGCTTATAAACAAGTTTAAGTTAACCTAAAGTTTATTAGACTATGAGATACTCAGCATTGCTATGCAGTAAGGAAAAGTAAATTGAGAAAGATAATCTCATTTACTTTATAATCTCTGCAATAACTTATACAATATAAAATTCAATTTCTTTTGCTTAAGCTTACATATTCATAAAACTTATCATGCCCTTTCTGGTAGCCCGCATTGGGTATAACCATTTTAAATGCTAATTTCTTAATTCAGGGCAAGCCCAGAATGCTGGAAACTAATAAATTATAGCCGGTTCTGCATTGAAAACAATTTGTCGCCATGACAAAAATTCCTTCCTAATTGTTTTGCCATTAAACTGGGTGCATTGTCACATTGGTGAATGGCGTTATTACAAAAAAAAAAAATAAATAAATAAATACTAAATAAAGATAAACAAAATCAAAATAAATAATTAAAAAAAAAAAAAACTGAATAATAATTATAACAACAGAGACTACAAGATGTACTGACTCAGTTAAAAGCTATGCCTGCTGAACAACAAGATCGACAAAAATCCGGAGCCTGCTCATCCGGTTTGGGATGAACGTGACTGATGCGCTACGTCTTCGTCTCGGTTCTAATCGATTTGGCGCCAGTCCCAAACGGAGAGCCCACAAAGTGCAACTGCGTTCCAGACTATTTAACACATTAAGATCCCTGTTTCTCCCCTAGCCACCTAACCACCTAGCCCATCCCATCTCATCCCACCCTACCCTCTCTTTCGCCTACTCCCACATTTTGTTGGGGTTCAAGTACGTTCATAGCTTGCCGTCTGCTTCAAGTCAGCTGCTAAATTGTGACGTCTTCACATTTTGCAATTTCATGCCACCATTTATGGCAATCCGGCCAAGGTTCCCATTTCCCAAAACAATGTCTCGGAATTTCTGACCACTTTCCAAAGTTGGACAAGAACTGCTTTTATTCTTTATTTATATATCAATGTATATATATATATATATCTCCACATAATTTACTATATTGCATACTGTATGCAAATGAGTAATTCCCAACTTAGCTGTTGGCCAGCAAATCTGATAGATTAGTTACGGTTTGTTAGGTATAAGTATGGATAGAGCAGGAACTCAGCTAGATAGAATTTTATAGTTCGCAGCTTGAAACTGGAAACGCGGCTTATGAAGAACGAGAAATTCATAAATGTTTATGTGAAAGATGATAGTCAGAGAGGTTAGTTTGTTGGGCATATTTTATATCACTTTTCACTGCTGTTTGTTCCGAAGTCCAGTTTCTATGAATCTATTTTCCTTTTGCTTTCTTTTTGTTGTCTTTCATTTTACATCTCTTTTACTCTCTCTCTCTCTCTTTCTAGCTATCTCTTTTTGGTATACTCTCTCTTCCTCATTCTGTCTGTCTCCTTCACTCACTAGTTCTCTATCTCATTCTCTTCGTTCACTCGCTGTCTTTGCTTTCTGTAACTCTCTTTGTCTCTCGTAACTCTGACCTCTCCTTTATTCTTCTTATTAAAGGTAAAGAAGAACCTTTTCTCTATCGCCATTTATTTCTCTCTTTCTCCTTCCCCTTCCTCTCTCTATCTCTCTCTTTCTCTCTCGCTTTTTATTAGACTACCCTTGGTTAGTTAACTGTTCATCTTTCTATTAATCTCTCTTTTATTTCGCCCTTCCCTTGTATTTCTCGTGCTCTCTTCTTCCCATCTTGTTTGCCGCTCTCTCTCGTTTTCTCATTATTTGCTTCTTCTTTTTCTATGTATGTGTTTGGTTATATCTCTTTCTCTAAAATTCTCCCTCTCTCTCTCTTACACACACACACTCTCTCTCTCTCTCTCTTATTTATATCTGCCTAAAGATCTCTACCCTTTTCCTTTCACATCAACCAATTTTACATAATTTATTTTATCCATTTCAAACTTTCAATTTCTATTACTAATATAGCCTTTCTTTGCGATTCTCAAAGTTTATTATGTAACTTTATACAAGTGACATTTAAATATTTTATTTTATAATTTTTTTTTTTTTCAAAATAATTTAGGTTTAAGAGCTTTCTTTGTTGTTTAAGACCTGATTATAACACATCACCCTCTCCTGCATCCAATTAGCAAACAGCTTTAGCCAAAAATAAATAATAAACAATCGTAATAAATTAGAAAAATCCATTTACGGAGGCAAATCAATTAAAAGTAAATACTCCAAAAATAATCGCAGAAGAACACTTCAAAATAGCAAAGGCATTTCAATGTTTTTTTTTTTTTTTTTTTTTTTTGGGTAAATATGTGTTAAAAGATTTATAAACTGGTTAAAAATATCTGTTTACTGTAATGCAGTTACGTAAACGAGCCCCGTTAAAAAAAAAAAAAACCTTAATCGAACTACATTTACGAGCGGTTCAATGATCTCTTAAATATGTTTCTTGTAAATATAAAAATGAAGAAAAAATTGTGGAATGCAAGGCAATAATTGTGTTCAAGATCAACAACAATTAATATATACTTATATACATATATTTATAAATATATCAAATTTTAAGTGCTATATAACCTTCGAATAGGGCATATGACATCGCGAGAGCTATAAATGATATTTAACCGGCCCACAAAACTTTAAGAACTGCAACCATTTGGCGATCACATATAAAATAATTATTATAAACAAAAAGAGGAAAAAGGAAAAAAAAAAAAAAATGAAGCCGTGCTTAAGCCAAATAAAATCATTTAATTTATGACTGCCGCTTGAGATGATGATATGACGAGCGGCTGGAGACGACGGCTACAGACGACGCCTTCGCTCTCGGAACTGGGTTTCCAATCCCCAAAAAAACGAAAAACCGAAAAAAAAATACAAAAACTCATGGCAAGCGAATTGGATATAAAAACGAAAGCATGCCAAAAGCAACCAAACAGTCGTTGATTTAAAGCGCTAGAACGAACAACCGCGACGAGATTTCGAGAGATTATAAAAAAAAAAAAAAATTAATAATAATAAGATTAAAAAAAATTAAAAAATATATTAGATATTATCAAACATTTTTTTTCAATTAAAAAATGTGCAAAAATATGCAGATCACATTGCTTGTAAGATATTTCAACTCAAATTCCGATTGGATTCTAATTAATCAAAATGTGTGCAAATTTTATAGATACAACTCGTGTGCGTGATAGCTCTGATTCAGGCTGCATATATACCCGATTCGGATCGCAATACGCAAACACTACATAATGAACTGAACGTGGATCCAGATGGCAGCTATCGCTATGCGTATGAAACCTCCAATGGCATTACGGGTGAACAATCCGGATTGGGTGGAATTGCTGTGCAGGGCGGTTCGAGTTATATCTCACCTGAGGGCGAACGCATTACCACTAGCTATGTGGCCGATGAGAAGGGCTATTATCCCGTTGGTGATCATATACCCAAGGTGCCCGACTATATATTGCGTGCATTGGCCTATATACGCACGCATCCTTATCAGATCAGAGATTACTATACGGGTGAGCTGAAGACTGTGGCTCACGATGCGGAGGCTTTTAAGGTGTACGAACGGAATATACAGGAGCCAACCACGCCACGCACACGACCCAGCAGTACGCCCAAGGTGGTGCATCTGACACATGCACCACCCACGCAACGCTGAAAGCGATCGAATTGATCGAATCGATCCATATTGGGTGTATGGAAATGGATGTTGGGTCGCGGGTACGGGGCGGGCAGGGAATATGGCAACTGGCAGACAAGCCAAACGCAAACTGTGAATTTGATCTAAACAATTAATTAATAGAAGTGCTAAGACAAAATACATAAATAAATAAATAAAAGCAAAAGTATATATACCAAGAAATATGAAGAAAAAATTAAAATTGTTTATATTCGAACTTCGTCTCGGGCGCCAATCGAGCAGACGCTAAATGCGTAGAGGGACTTTACTAAATGGACTCGCTAATAGATACCGGAATTTATGAGCGAATTTAAAACGCGATTTCAATAGACGAAAGAAAATAATCGTATTAAATTAGAATACACAAACTAAATGCAATTCGAATGCAAGCGTGTTTAATTAAGGGTTAAAGTCGAGTCTAATTAATTGATATTGAATTGGGTTATTAATTTTAAAGTTTGAAATTTATATATATCAATCACAAAGATATATAGATTTAGTTGGCTCAATCTACTTGAATTAACAGAGTTTTTTTTATATGGGCCTATGGATTGAGCTTTATGAATTCTTCATCTTCATATATAAATGTACATATATATTCTATATTCTAGGTATATACTATATACGCTATTTCTTTTTCAATTATTTTATTTATTTTATTGTTATTTTTATTATTATTATTTTATTTATAATTTTTTTTTTTTTTCATTTTTATTTAGCTAATCACCATCTAATGTTTTTTTATTTTTAAAATCTATTTAAATATAATCTTTCATTTAAATTCCAGATGATTCGATTAATTTATAGAAAATGCTGAAATATTAGTAAATATTTCATTTCTTATTTTATGACTGATCGATAGGCAAAATGTTATGTATTACGTTATCAAGAAATCTATACATTCATATATATTTTAATAAAAAAGGAAATAGTTTCCATGACGTAAGTAAAAAATTTTCTTACACCACACAGGAAGAAAATATTTGCTAATAATTGCAAATGCTGATAAGCATTGTTTCTAATAAGGTCGTTATAAATTAAACCCTGTTTTATTTCACTCTACTTAATTATATATTTTAATTTGTATAACATTTACATATCGCAGTAAATAAATCAAAATAATATATACAATATCCATAACTAAATATTTGAATTTATATTTATTTTTTATATATTTTTTTTGGAAAATATATATTTTTTTATTTTTAAACAATATATATATATATATATATATATATATATATATTTATAAAGAATTTTTAACATAAGAATTATCAACAGAATATAAGAATTAGATGTATGTTTTAATTTCAATATTTTGTTATTTTTTTATAAAATATTAAAACATTTTTGTTATGTTCTTCTAATTTTTATTTATTTTTTAAATTACAATTTAATCATAATTTTTAAACAATTTTTCTAAAATCATATTTTAGTTTAAATATAAATTAATCAATTAAAAAACTAGCTAACCTTCTTTTATTCATACTTTCCTATATTTCATTAATGAAAAGCCTTAAAATCTGAATCACCTCAAGGTTAAGCAATAAATGTACGTTTTAGCACACAGTGCCGCTTAAGGGTTAAATATTTATAGGCAGACTCTCGTATGCACTGACGCGTACACACAAGCACACACACACAGACACACACACACAGACACACACACACACACTCATATGCATACAGTTAGAGAATGCAAAGTTTGGCCATTCTTGCGCTCTTGATTGGATCCGTTTACGAGCCCCGTTTAACATTAAAACCAAATTAACTGTGTGCCATAAAAGAAAATGTCAAAAGCATATGAAAAAAAAAAATAACAAAAAATAGCAATAAAATGTTGATAAATTTGCAACCATCTCATCGCCGTCGCTGCATCCGCCGCAGCAGCTGCGAAGTAGTGTAACTTTAAGCCCGACTCGAAGGTTAAGTGAAGGACAGTGTAGGCACACTGCGCGGCTGCACTGCGCTAACCACGACGAACCTCCGTAGCGTACGCTGCACTCACCTCAAAATCCTTCGCATCCAATGCGTCGGCGTCAAGATTCTGGCACTTTGAGCCCAACTGCCCAATGCCATAGCTGCCCGGCAGTGCATAGATTTGCGCAACCAGCGACGACTGCTGCAGCTTCCAACAGATGGCGTGCTCACGCCCACCGCTACCGATGACCAGCACGCGATTTGCCATTTTCGTTGTTTACTAATATTAACACACAACAATAATAATCAACAAACTATGCACGTTTTAATCACGCGATATTTTATTAAATTTGTTATCGTTGTTTTTATTATTTTCTTATGTTCGCTGCTTGCCGCGTGCCCACGTGTTCCGATCTGTGGCGATTTTTTTGGCACGCACGAACAACAAAGAGCGAATTGAGCGTAAAAGTGTGGAGAGAGAGCGTGGCTTATGTTAAGTCTCTTTTCAACTATGTTTCTTATGCTGCTTTCGCCGTTCTTTACTAATAGTAAACCGCACCGCACGACGCCGCGTTTTCAACTGAAACTGGATTGAATTAAATACTTAATGTGTAGACAAAAATAAAAAGCGAAAATAGTAGACGGGCCTAGGTAACGTGAATTCGTCTCGACACCAGTTGATTATATTACGCTCTTTTCCTCTCTTTCTCTCTCAATCACTCACTCACACTGATTCACGCTCACCTATTTGACTAGTATTTAGCGTTACTGCGCGCTGATAAGAAACTGATTGGAAATACGTTGGCGTCGCTCAGTAACTGCAATGCACTCACTCTCTTGTTGTTGTTATTGGAGGCAGAAGAAACCGTTTGGAAAATAACAAAAACACAACGATAACCTTTTAAGGGGGCCTTAACCGTACAGACCGTGGGGGTAAGTGCAGTAGCTGCAATCAGCACACCTTTTTTGTTTACGATTTTCATTAAATTAAGCAGACTCTTTTTTAAATATTTTATTTTATGCATTTCTAAATACAAGGAACAGTCGAGAAGTGTGAAATTTCGCTTAACTGGATGATGTTGTTTCAGTATTTAATAAAATCAAATCATATTTAATCTGCAATCAGCCGAATTTTTTATGATCCAGTTAAAATTTATGGCCCTGTATCAGTCACGGAAACAAGAACAGATAATCTGAGATCAATGCACTGAATTCTCAAAAAAAAAAAATCTCTTATTTTCAATATTAATCGTGTATTAAATGTGTACACATGTTTTTATTTTTCGTAAATTTGTAAATACTTAAAATTACATTATTTGATATATTAACCTCAGAGTAATTCGTGATTCATGACTTGAAAATTCCAATTTGAGAAATTTTCAAAAATAATTCAAGGACTTAAATCTGAAAACAAAGAAAAATCTGTTTTATATTTTAAGATTTTGGCATTCCATAGAATGTGCACTGATTTGAAACATAATAATCCTATTAAATGCATATTTCTATTAAAAAGTTCACTTTTAAATCTGTATATATATTTATTACTACACATTTTAAAATCTTGATCTTTCTAATGTTTTTTAAATATTTCAAAATAATTTTAGGAACGTCGATGATTTGTAAATGCGATTATTTTAATATCCGGCCTGTATCAATACTTAGCTGATATATAATGCAAGAATCTAATATTTATGTAGCTAATACCTTTTAAGAGTCAAAGAATATACGCCGAATATAAATCTCGAATATCTAAAATTAGTCTTACTTTTAGTATTACAAGACTTATCTTAAATACATATATTAAAATATATATCTAGTTAACCCATAAAAAATGCAATAATCTAAAATTTATGCAGTTCATTTTATAAAAAAAAGTTTTAAGTCTTATATTATCTGTCCCTATTAAGATTTTTAATTGTTTTCCCCCAACTCTAGAACATTACTTACCCGATCTATAAAACCATCATATAGTTTATTTAGATTATTATTATTTAAATAAATCTTTCAATATGTTCAATATTTGTATTACTAAATATGACATATGCAAATACTTACCATATCAATAAAATAAATAAAATTGAATTTGAATTGAAATTCAAATCGAATCGCAATCAAGTAGTATTTTCTTGTTTTGTAAAATATGTATTTTTCTTTCGGTTTTTTTTTTTATATTTTAGTTCTGTTATTATTATTTTTAGTAGGCATTAAAAAAATGTAATGTTTCTTCTTTTGTTGTTGCTGTTTTTGTTTGTAAATTTACAAGATAACTACCAAACTCCGTCATAATAAATTTGCTTGATGTTTGCAGCGCTCTATTATGTGCCACATGTAAAATAATGAATATATATATATATATATATATATATATATATATATATATATATATATATATATATATATATATATATATATATATATATATATATTTATGTATATATAGATGTATATAAAGTATATAAAGCAAAACAAATTACTTAATGCAATCTCAGAAATGACAATTTTGAATGCATGCGTTCAATTGGCATGGGATAATTGAAATAATAGATAATTCTTTTACATCCATCTAGCCGTCTGTTACCGACGCATCTGAAATCCGATTGTGCCATTCGGGCATGGACCACGTGGCAGCCGTAGAACATTATCATTATATGGATGTGCATATTGCGGCGGCGGTGGCGGCTGTTGCTGTGCCTGATGCTGTTGCAATGATGGTGTATGCAATGATTGTTGACGCAGCAGCGCCGCCGAAACGCTGCCACCCACAACCGGCGACCAACTCTGTTGAGGATTAGCTGTTGCCCCTCCCGCTCCACCTGCTGTCACAGTGGCGCCTGTCATATACTGCGACAGACGATGATTGTAATGCGCCAGCGATTGTGGTGACGTTTGCTGATGCTGTTGATGCTGATGTGGAGGCTGCTGCTGCTGCTGTTGGTGTTGTTGCTGCTGCTGCTGATGCATCGACGGTGTCTGCTGATAGAAATAGCCCATGGCAGTTGCATTTGTCGGCGGATGATAGTAATTGTTGTAGTTGTTGTAAATGGGCGGCGCCGTCTGTGACATCTTTGGCGCCGATGTAGAGCGATGCATGCCGGGTGTTACATTACTGACTGACTGAATGCCACTGCCATTGTTATTATTGTTGTTGTTGTTGAAGTTGAATGCTATTGGCGCTGATGTAGTCACCTCCGGCTGCACTGGGGTTGATAGCACCACGAGCGTTGCGGGCGCAGCACTACAAAAATGTAGATATTAGTTTTAGAAGGCGCAAAAAAGATTATAGCTAAATTATGTGCAAATGTTGTTTAGGGAAAATTATAAGGAAATCAAATATTAGTTTAAAAAGGAACATGAGATATTGGGTGGAATTCCTAGGGGAATTATCGTATATATAAAGAGATTACAGAAATCAAGGCCTAAAAGCTGATCGAAAAATTTCATTAGAACTTGTTGTATGTAAAATATCGTTTATGTAGAATTTTATCTGGTAAGGCTTATAAAACGATTATTCACTCAATACGAAGCTATAGGTTATCTTATCTTCATCTTGGTGGTTAAAATTACTATAAAATAGTTAATATGACAGCATATTTTGATAGGTAATAACTATATATACATTATAAGCTTTATCTTCTAATCTATTGATGCCAATATGGTGTGAGAGCTCTCTGAGTTTCTCTTAGTATATAATATGTTAGTATTATAATTATATATGTATAGCTAACAGACGTATATGGCTATTGTACATAGATAGTTTTAGCTGGCTCAATTAGAAATAACTCTCTTGGGTTAGAGCTGGAATTTTATGAGTCATTCAATATATTTAATTAAAGCTATAGCATATCTTCAACTTTATATTAAAAAAATCAATATAAAATATATTATATAATTAATAGTTTCAATAGCACACTAACTATATATATGTATTTGTTAATCGATTGAAGAAAATTTTTTTCTATATACGCCATATTGCATGAGAGCTGTCTTAGGTAATATAGAAAATTGAAACTATGTCAAGTAAAAATTAAACACTTGGTAATGTAATAACAGGAATATTTTTTTAAAGTTTCACTATTTATAGAAACTGGATCATTGAATTATTAAATATTTGCTATAATAGCTATAGGAAACTATATAAAAAAAAAAATAAAATAGCCGACATAATGGAATATTCCTATTGGAATTGAACTATATGCTAGTTATATAGCTATCCACCTTATATGCCTTTGTCTGCCAATCTATTGATGTGTCAATCTGTTTCTAAATATTATATGTATGCCAAGCTCTTTAATAGCTTTAGCTATAGCATCCGAACTGGAAGGGTATGAGTCATCTAAGAGCTACAAGCGGCATGAACATTAAGAGCAATATGAGAGATGTCACCATAAAAAAAGGCTAAATATATGTAGTTATAATCTCTGAAAATAAGAGCTGGCAGGATCAACGGCACACATTAGTGTATATAGATGGATAGATACAAATACTAACGGCTTATCGTCCTCGGGATTCTTGGCGCTTCCCAAAATGCGTAGACGTGCCTGTGCATATTCCTGCTCACGCTGCTGCAACGTTTTAATTGGCTGTTTGGGTCGTATGCCATTCGTGTCGCGACGCTCCTCAGACTGTGCAGGTCGTCGCAAAATTTTGACCGTTTGATTGCTAATGGGCGTGGCATAATTGGCAGCATCATATTCGCTGTTCGACTTGTGCAACACCATCATAACGGGCGGCGGTAGCAGTGCGCTCGATTCGTCATCCCCCGATGTCGTTGACGTTGGCTGCTTCTTGGCAATCATGATTTGTTTAGGTGCCACCGCAATGGCTGTGGCCGTCACTCCGCTGCCGCTTCCACTGCCGCCGCTGTTCTCCTGCAGACTCTGCGGCCGTTGAAGTAATTTCATTTTACTAGTGGCTGTTGCTGGTGCTGTTTCAGCTTTTGAGGCGGGCTTAAAACTGGTGTCGTCGTCGTCGTTGGCTGTTTGCAGTTTCGTTTTCAGCGTCATGCAAAGCTATAAGAGATATCGAAAGAGCATTTTCGACGATTTTGTTTTTGTTTGTTGTTGGTGTTTTTTTTTTGTTTTGTTGTTTGCTGTTTGTTGTAATGTCATTCTATACTCACGCCTGCCTCGTCAATTTCTTCCCAGTTGTCGAGCACATCGTCACCATTGGACATTGCAATCGTTGTTTGTTGTTGCTGTTGTTCCTTGAATTGAATTATTAGGCTGGTGCGATGAGCACGTTGCGTGTGCGTTTGATTGTGTACAAATATATGTATATGTGTATATATATCTTTTTTTTATTTTTCGCTTTTACAAAATTTGTTGTTGCTATTTTTGTTGTTGTTGTTACTTCTGCTGCTGCTGTTGTTGTTGTAGCTGCTTCACTTTCTTCTTTTGCGCCTGCTACTGCAGCTCGCACTACAACTGATACATAATTCCAGTGCACTTGTATCAGACATAAGTTCTACATATGTTTTTGCACAATTTTTTGCACAAAAGGTTTGCTTTAAACAATAAAATATGCTATGCATATGCTTTGCACACGCATACGCAACAATTTTTAGCTCACTCTGGCAGCCCTGCTGTGGCACACTCGATAGGCACGATAGTAATCGAATCGAGTTTCTTTAATGAATTAATTGTGGATGTAATATTTCAAATAATAATCCACCTTTTTCAATGTTTTTGGTGCATTTACTTAGCTTATTTTTGATTAATTTCATGCATTTAATGCGTTCAGGATATTCTAATAAAATTGGTGTGAATGTCAATTTTGGTTGAAGCTATCGATGAATATCAGCCCAACATCGAAAAATGTGCAAATAAATTTTTGAAATGTCAAACGAATTTCGGAATTCTTTTAAAGAAAGCAGAACCATGGATATTGATTTAATTAAAAATGTTTGAATGTAATAAAGAAATAATGTGTGTTAACTGTATATTTGAATTATCCAAAAGCCCTATGAAAATATAATCTTTACAGAAAATTCCAAACGAAAAGCAAAACGAATTTATTCTTACTTTTTACTCTTTTTTAAATAAATATCAAAATTGTTGTTTTTAAAATATGTAAACATAATTCAGATTTGCCACGGCTTTCCCCAAAATCTATCACTGTAAGCTGTGTTCAATATCAATTAACTTCTTATTCAGATTTTTTTATATCGCACTTATTTTATGTTTAGGCTATTTAATTACCAAACGACCACATATAAAAATGTTGCACTTATTTTAAGTCAAATTGAAATCAAAATAAATTTATGGCATTTCATAACACTGAAATATGAGTAAACCATTCTAACAGTATAAGATTTCCATACACTGTTAATAACATTTGAGCAGTATGTAAATGTTTGCCATTTCACATATGCTTTTAGTTGATAAGACTGGATCTGCTGCTGTGAATTCGACATGGAAATTGAGCTCGCTAAAGAAATCCACAATTCGATTAGCACTATTAAGCAGCGACAGCAGCAGCAGCAGCCCATTTCACTGATAACATAACCCAAACAACATTCACCACACGTGCATGTATCAATTACTCAGTAAACATCTTCATACTGGCGGCTGACGATATTTTGGCTTCGTTTACGTAAATACTACAAATAGTTAGTCATGGCAGTGCCGACAAGCGATCCCAAAGTGAATCCTGTTAAATCGTTTATAGCTGGCGGATTCGGTGGAATATGCAGTGTACTAACAGGTTATCCGCTGGACACAATTAAGGTGGGCAATATATAAAAATGCTTTATTTAATTTTTGTACAAATATTTTTGTTTACTTTTTTAGGTGCGCCTGCAGACAATGCCGATGCCCGCACCTGGACAGGCTCCCAAATACAAAGGTATCATCGATTGTGCTGTGAAAACATTTAGTCATGAGGGTGTCCGTGGCTTCTATAGAGGCATTTCTGCACCTTTGGTAGGTGTCACGCCCATTTATGCAGTGGACTTTGCTGTCTATGCGGCGGGCAAGCGGCTCTTTCAGACCGATGAGCACGTTAAGCTGACATATTCACAAATATTTATGGCTGGCGCAGGGGCCGGCATTTGTTCGGCTCTGGTTACGGTGCCATCGGATCGGATTAAGGTGTTGCTGCAAACCCAGCCGGTGACGGGGTCAGTCATGTACAATGGGCTAATAGATACGGCATTAAAGCTCTATAGACAAGGTGGTATACGGAGTCTCTTCAAGGGCACCTGTGCTTGCGTGCTGCGAGGTGAGTGGAAAGGAATATTTATTTGAATATATTTTAGATAATCTTATTCTTTGTAGATTCACCAACTGGTGTCTATTTTGTTGTATACGAGGGTTTGCAGGATTTGGCTAGACGACACTCAACGTCGGGCGGTATAACGCCCACATCGACCATATTTGCGGGCGGCATGGCTGGCATTGCATTTTGGTCATTGGCTGTGCCTTTTGATGTACTTAAAAGTCGATTGCAATCGGGTTAGTTGAAGATACATATATACATCAATTAAATAATTAAATCTAATAACTTTTTCACTTTATGTAGCGCCCGAGGGCACCTATAAGCATGGCATACGTAGCGTTTTCAAGGAACTGATGGCTAGAGAGGGACCAAAGGCGTTATATCGTGGTGTTCTGCCCATATTAATACGTGCTTTTCCCTCAACTGCGGCCGTATTTATTGGCGTTGAGCTGGCCAATGATTTATTAACATTTTAGACTATAAGGGGGTCGAACGATTGTTGGCCACACAGATGCTAAATAATTTTACTATTATATAAGTTATAACAAATTATGTAATTAAATATATATATTTTGATAGAATTCATATAGATTAATTTTTTTTTTTTGAATTGCCGGGCAGGTGCCAACAGCTGTGTAAACATCCATACATTTCTACACGAGTTGGCAGACCTTGTTGTGAGAGCATGCTAATAGAGATGAAACTGGTTCGTGCTCTTCGTGTGTCACGGAAAATTTGTGCTTATAACAGTGCTCGCCAAAATGTAATATTTAATTAAAATTAATTAAATACCTAACAGTTGTTACTTAGTTAGCTAGTGCTAAACATTCTATTTTAATTAGTATTGATTACTTTGTTAAAGTACTAAAAAATATATATTGTTTGACACAGACCTTTTCATCAATTTTGTTGTTCGTGTAGTTTTGGGTTTGCTCATCTCTAGCTTTAATTACAAAACACAAAATTACAAACCATAGAGATTTGGGTAAATTCAAAAGTACAAAAAGCTTTTAATGATTGGAAAGTAAGTAAATTCCATGCAGCGATTAGACAGAAACTGTCTGCAATAAAAAAGGTCGCCGATGCTTAGATAAAAATAATTGTGATTGTGTGGTTCAAACTGCCAACGATAGCGGACTTTGAACCTCAGTGCCGGCAATGCAGCTTTAGTTAAGCAAATTTTACTTCTCCTAGGTACGTAACCAAATCGCAGTGTGTTCTCTTCATTATTGATAACAACATAACCAATTCACTCACTACTCACCTACACAGGCGTCGCTCAGCAAGTCTCAACCACAGTCGACATCTTGTAGTGCTGCCCGCAACAGGTTCCGCTGCGCCTCAATCATTCGTGCTCGCTCGCACTTGCACTGCCGCCACGACATTATTTTTCGAGCATCTTCATTTGTATAGCTGAGATCAGGTATGTGAGATGGGATTTGCTCTTCCTCGTTGATGTCAGATTTAGCGTAGTGTTGACGTTACATGGTCTGGGAGCTGCACATTAATTCTCTCTAATCTTTATCAGCTTTAATACAATGACCAGTAGAGAGATTAAGCAATGTGATTGCAAGCACAGTGCAAATTCCAGTTAACCCTTTACGAAATACTGAAATATTAAAATATATGCTGTCAGACGTGTCTGCATCTAATGATAAGCTTTTGTATACATATATAAATTTGTATATGTTCGGGCTCTGAGCTATGAGATATATTTTTGTGAGGCTTCCACATAGTAAAACCTAATTTATAATAATATAGATGACCTCTGACATTTCGTTAATATTTTGTATAAATACGCAAATATGTATGAATAATGTTCGAATATATAAGAGATATAATAATAATATATTAATTACTAATTTTACACTTTATATTTTTATAATCTAATGATACACTCTCTATTTACAGACTCACAAGCACTTAAACCATGTCAACTATTGAAAAGATTGAAAATGCGCCTGCAGAACGCAAAGCTAATCCGATCAAGTCATTCATCACTGGTGGCTTTGGCGGCATATGCAATGTACTCTCTGGCCATCCGCTCGACACGATTAAGGTGAGTTTACTATGTCACAAACTGGCAGCGAACTAACTAATATTCCCTGTCTCTCTCGTCGGTTAGGTACGTTTGCAAACGATGCCACGGCCAGCGCCTGGAGAGAAGCCCATGTACAGCGGCACCTTAGATTGTGCCACCAAGACCATCCGCAACGAGGGCTTCCGGGGACTCTACAAGGGCATGTCTGCGCCGTTGACCGGTGTGGCGCCCATTTTTGCTATGTGCTTTGCTGGCTATGCACTGGGCAAGCGATTGCAGCAGCGCGGTGAGGACTCAAAGCTTACCTATCCGCAAATCTTTGTCGCCGGCTCATTCTCTGGCCTCTTCTCCACCTTCATCATGGCACCCGGCGAACGCATCAAAGTCCTGTTACAGACCCAGGGCACTGGCCCCGGTGGCGAAAAGAAATACACCGGCATGATCGACTGCGCCGGCAAATTGTATAAGGAGGGCGGTCTGCGTAGTGTTTTCAAAGGCAGCTGCGCAACGATGCTTAGAGGTAAGTGAGAGTTTAACTAGTGAGATCAATTAAAAGTTAAGTGAATTAGACAGCATGCAGACTGTCCGAGTTTAGAGGAAAAATTATATTTATATAGCAATTTCGATATTATATATCCAATCCATATTAAGCTCTGTATCTACTTCGGTTTCTCACACTCTTGTTCTGGCTCTGGCTCTGGCTCTGGCTTGGCCTAGGGCTCGTGTTCGGGCGCAGACTCTACCTCTCCTTCGGCTTCTCACTTTGCCTCTGGTTCAGTCTTGGGCTCAGCCTCTACTTTGGCTCGGCTTCTCACTCTGCCTCTGGCTCTGACTCGGGCTCGGCTCAGACTCAGTCTATGGCTTCGGCTTCGGATTCTCACTCTGACTCTGGTTCAGCCTCTGCTTCGGCTCGGCTTCTCACACTCTGGCTCTGGCTCTAGCTTGGACTCGGCTCAGACTCAGCCTATGCTTAGGCTCGGCTTTTCACGCTTTGGCTTTGGCTCGGGCTCGGCCTTGGCTCAGACTCAGCCTCTGCTTCGGCTTTGGCTTCTCACTCTACCTCTGGCTCGGGCTCGAGCTTGGGTTCGTGCTTGGTCTCGGGCTCAAACTCAGCTTCTGCTTCGGCTTCTCACTCTGCCTCAGGCTCAGGTTCGGGCGCAGCCTCTGCTTCTGCTCCAGTTTCTCGCAATATGATTCGGGCTCAGGCTCAGGCTCGGCTCAGACTCAGCCTCTGCTTCACAGTGCCTCTGGCTAGAGTTCCGCCTCTGCTTCTGCTGTTCGCTATGCCTCTTATAAAAGAGACTTTCTTGATCGCATACCGAAATGTTCATGCTGTCATAAATATATTTCCTGTCATAGATAAGCAAACGTGTTTCAAATCAGAATCCTATTAGCATTCTTATTGGATAAATGTAACTCTCGTATTATTATTTCTTTGAATAACACAAAAAATTCTTAAAGACTTTCAAAATCGTAACTGAATGTTCATCACAATTATTATTATATTTCCTGTTTTAATAAAGCTGAGCTATTGATTGCGCAATCGTCTCAGTTTTTAGTTTCAGTCAATGTGTACTTAATCATTTATTTTATTAATTCTAATTAGTTGTTGTTGTTGGCGTATTAAACATTCATAATTATTGAAAATTCAACTTAAGGCTAAACTAAGTGCGAGTGTGTGTTTGGTTTTGTTTTTGTTGTTGTTGTTGTTGTTGATGGTGCTATTAAATTTCATTGAACATTTGCTGTTCATCAATTTGAGTCGAGCTTGCCTCGTTCAGTTGCTTTTGCTGCTCTTTCAATATGTGCTCCAAATTGTTTCTTTGCGTCAAATATGATTTACGTTGTTTCTTATGCGACTGCTGCTTCTTCTTGTTGCCCAGTTTATGTGGAAGTTGTTGCTTCTGTTCCTTCTGCTGCTGCTGCTGCTGCAGCTCCAATTTACGCCAATGGGGCAGGCCACGCGTGCTGTGTCCCTTCGACGGCTTCAATATGGGCAGAGCTCCACAATGCAATTGCCTGCGCAGCACATAGTATACGCTGCGTCCATTATAATTGGCACAGCGTGGCACCAGCTTCTTGTCCGTCTCATAGCTAACCATATGCCGGCAGAGCATCGACTGGCCATTGATATCGCGCACACAACGCTCGACGCTGGGACCGCGCATCACATTCGTTAGCCTTGGCAGCCAATTGCTCATATCACAATCACACTGCCAGGGATTCTGATCAAGTCGAGCGACACGCAAACGTGGCTGCTGAAAGAATGTGGTTGGCAGCGTGTGCAGCTGATTGCCCTGCAGCTGCACCACCTCCAATTGCAGTTGATCGTCCAACAGGCCATTCGGCACATTTGTCAAATTGTTGTGCGCCAAATTGAGCAACTCCAGACGCTTCAGACCGAGCAGCGCATCCATCGATAGCTCCACAAT
The DNA here is from genome assembly GCA_035047405.1 of Drosophila stalkeri. NCBI lineage: Eukaryota > Metazoa > Arthropoda > Insecta > Diptera > Drosophilidae > Drosophila > Drosophila stalkeri. The sequence continues at coordinate 24,574,519 of JAWNPR010000039.1, forward strand.
GCCGCAATGGCTGAGGTCCAGCTCACGCAGCTGCTCCATGCCAGCGAAGGCATCGAATTGCACGCTGCCAATGCTGCCACGCAGAGTAAGTTGCTCCAGCGCATGGAGACCCTGCAGAGAGAGAGAGAGAGAGGATGGGGTATATATATATAAAGAGTGCTCCCACTACAAACCTTAAAGACGCCCTGCTCCAAGCTTGCTGTCGTCACATTGCCCAGACTCAGCTTACGCAATTTATGCAGCGAATCGAATTGTCCATAGCTATTCCAGCTGCGCAGCTCCAGAGCGGCCTGTTCGCTACCCAGCAGCATTTCACGTGTATCGTTCATCACCCAAAATGTCGCCGGCAATATGTACATAATGGGATTCTCTCTCAGATCAGCTTTGAGCAGGCGTGGCAGCGGCGGAAAACTTGACTCACTCAAACGCTCCAAATGATTATCGGCCAGATTGAGTGTCTCCAGCTCCAATAGGCCAGCGAGACCCAGGTAGTAAAGGCGTGCGACTGTATTGTGTGCCAGCGAGAGGCTCTTCAGATGCGGCGCTCCGCTGAAGGCAAACGGTTGCAGCTCCTCAATGCCATTGCGTTCGAGACTCAAGTGATGCAATTGCGTCAGCCCGTCGAACATCTGCCAGTGCAGCTCACTCAGCTGGCAATTGTGTATGCGCAGCACCTCGAGCTGTGTCCAGCCCCAGAAGCTGGGCATACGCGTCTGCTTCAGTCGTTCCACATGCTGTTCATAGCTCATGATCTCGACGGCGACATCGGTTTCGAATTGCAATTGATATTTGGGCGTCACCTCATTGCCACTCACATCGCTGGGCGGCTTATATTCGTAGTCATCGCTGGGCAGCTTCGAGTGCTGTGGACGTTCCAGTCGTTCGCTTGCCTGCAACTTGACCTGCTCGAAGTTGGCATGCTGCAGAAACTCTAACGGTTCATCGATGCTCAGTGTTGTGGTGCCGGAGCCACGGATTTCCAGTGTACTCAACTGGTTGAGGGCACGCAAACTGCTCGTATTCACTGTAATCGCATATTATTGTGTGTTAATATTTGCTTATGCTTTTGATTAATTCATATTGATGATAATCCATATTGACGATATTCTAATTTGCTATTAGTATAACTTGATTAAACTTTTTGCTATACATTTTTATTATTATTATTTATTTATGTGTTCTAATTGTAAAATCATTATTTATTATTTCTAAGCTTTAATGAGATTGCTAGTTGAAAAGCTCTTTGAAAAGCTTCATAAATTTTACTCAAACTTTCCATATGATAGAATTCTCTACAAACATATAAATGCTCTGCCTAAGTAAATACAATTAGATTGATAATATTAAAAACTTAATCAGAAATTTCAAATTTAATTTTGATTTTCACCTTAAATTTTATGCATTTTATATATTATATTATATATATTAGACATTCAACGTATTCTTCTCAAAGATTACATTTGATCATTAAAGTTTTGTCCATAAGAACATTTGACTGTCAGACTTTATATTTAAAAGATTTTCTTATTAAAACTCAAATATTCAAAAGCTTTAAAGCTCATTAAAGCTTTGTTGTAATTTATTTTGAAGCCTTACAGTTGAACCAATTCTTAATAAAGCTTACATTTAAATACTAAAGCTTTTTCTAAATACATCGATTAATATTATCAGACAATAAATGTAGAACTTATAAAAAAAATGAATATTTCAATTTTCAATTTCTGTTAGTATTTAGAGTTTCACTGATTATCTTAACTGTTAAGCGCTATAGCTGAACTCAGTTCATCTAAAAGCTTACATTTTATCCAATACTTTTTCTAATACGCTTTGTTAGCCTACATAGATTTGATTTATCAGTCCCCAAAGATTAGTCTTATCAAAGCTCAAATTTGTTTAAAAAATTTTAAAGCTCATTAAAGCTTCAAATATATAAAGATTGATTGCAATTATAGAGTTTTAAATCCTCCTAAATTAGCTGAATTCATTTGACCAATAAAAATCAAATTTTTAATCCATGAAACGTAGCTTCAGTTAATGAAATTTAATAGTAAACTTTTCAAGCCAAGACTCACCTGTCAGCTGGCTGCCCGGACTGCCCGTGTGCATGAGGATTAAAGCCTGCAGGTCGATGGGTAAAGCGCTTAACAACGTTTGTGTTTCGCTCTCCTCCTGCAGCAGACATGTGGCCAGCTTAATATGTGTGTTCAGGAAAAAATCGGAATCATCCGTAGCATCCACATTGGTCATGTGATTCACCCAGCGTGCAATGGGCAACTCATTGAAGGCGGCATACTGGCAGACGCAGCTCGAGGGGCAGCTCAGCACGTCCAGTTCCACAGTTGCCTCCGGCTGCTGGTCCAGCTGTGGCAGGGCTGACTGCAGTTGACACTGCTATTGGGTTTTACCATTTATATATACATATATATATATATATAGATATCATTTCATATCATATCATATTGGTTGCGTGTCACTCACTAGCAGAAGCACGATTAGTACTTTTATCAGACTCGTCACCGACAACATCTCAATCGTTTATCGCACAGTTTGGCAAGCGCTGGTGCGTAGAGTTTTCTCTATTCCACAAGCCTAAGCAGGTACACTTGCCTCGAATTCCGTTCATATACTAAAACGCAGCCTCATGGTTCCCATCAGACTGAGAGCGAAAACATATTTGAACTCCCTATTGTTATTGTAATTCCATATATATGTACATGTATATATATATATATATATATATATATATATATTTTTTTTTTTTTTAATGTATTCCAGTATAATTTTCGCTTTAACGGAAATACATATTTCTGATTGTGACATCCTTCGATAAAACTTTACTTATTATATGCATGCATGTATATATGTATATATATCGTATATATGTATGTATGTAATGGGCGTCGGTTTGAGAAGTTTCTCCACGACTTCCAATGAGCACAAGGTCGCGTTTGTGCGATGAAACAAATTCTATAACAACCCGTATTTCTCTCAATTTGTCTTCCTCTTTATTATACTAAAAGTTGGAATTGGAAAAATGTATATAGAAAATTCGGCTAAAGTTAATTACTGTAGGTTTTTTTTTTATCTATTAAGTAAAATATTGAATCTATAAAAATACTTTAAATTGATTTGGGCTTTAAATTTTTAGCCATAGCTACATAACTGGAATATCAAATTTTCGATTTTAATGATAGAATTTTAGTCAGTTGTTTGTTTTTGTCAGAAACATTTAGATTTATTTTTGGCTATGTCTTCTTTCAAGTATTATAAAAAAGTTGGGATTGAGAAATTGATTGGGTATAAAAAAAATGTACATTTATTGTATATTTTTATATGTGATATATCTATTTAAATTTATTGGTTAGTTAATCATAAAAATTTTAATTTGAATTTATTATAATTGTGTAGAAAAATACTAAATAATTTAAAATAAAATCAAACCTAGTCGGAATAAATCTAAAAAAGTATATATAATTAATTAATTGATTAAATGATTTAAACTTTTTTAAACGTTAAATAAATATAAAAAAAATATTTGCGTAGTTATACAATTTAATTTCTTTTTACTTTATAATTTATAATAAATTTATTACAAAAAATTAAATCGAAATATATAATATAATGTAAATATAAATTCGACTTTTGTTTAATTCAATTAAGTCGAGATATATATTTTGCATTCAACTAAAAACTACGCACTAATCCCATATATATTTATGAAACCGGTTCAATATATTCTAAATCAATTATTATTTAAATATTATTAACAAACATATTAGCATAAAATATATAATAAGCTGCAAAAGGTACAAGACAACATTAAACAATTAAAAATAAAAACAAAACTAATCTGAATATATTGACTTACAAAAAAATGTATCAAGAGTTCATACATACATCATGTAAATAAATAAATAAGATAAATAATTGTATTGTTGAATTATAATTTTCTAAGACTTGTCTAATTAATTTAAATATGTAAGCCATCAAAACTAGTTGTTATATATGATTTGATTAATTTTATATTTTTTAATCTAATCTTTTTTAATCCCTTTGTTATTTAAATTGATTTGCGTGTTTTGTTTACAATTCAAACCCACTGTAACTTGTTTATGGTTTTCATAGCACAATGTGCGAACTAATGTGTGTCTCTTTTCGTGTGTGTGTGTGCGTGCGTTTGTAATTGTTGTAGTATATAGTTCACTCGTTCGGATTTACTATATTGTAATAAACAAGATATTCATGGCGCCGTTGATGTCGCCGCGCGTCTCTCATAGCAAGATATAAATTATTTCCCACAGCCTCCATCATATTCCGTTTAGAGCCAAGCAAGAATCAAGAATCAAGCATTAAGAATCAAGAATCAAGAATTATGAATCAAGAACTAAGAAATTTCAAATAAAATAAGCTGAGCTGTAAGTAAACAATAAGATTTACTTAAGTAGTTAGGGAAAGCTTATTTATTTGTACATATTGTATATGAATTTGATATAATCGATTACTAAAATCTTGTTGAACATGTTTTTCTAGATCTGCCTGCTAATGGACTTTATTTCCTGGTCTATGAGTACATACAGGATGTGGCCAAGGCCCACTCAAAGACGGGCGAAATCAACACTGCCTCAACCATATTTGCGGGCGGTGCCGCTGGCATTGCCTATTGGATTCTGGGCATGCCAGCCGATGTGCTCAAGAGTCGTCTGCAATCGGGTGAGTATATATTTTTATATATATATTTCAATTACATTTGAAATATTTGCATTCATTCAATTTATTACAGCACCCGAGGGTACATACAAGCACGGCGTGCGCAGCGTGTTCAAGGATCTGATTGTTAAGGACGGTCCATTGGCTTTATATCGCGGCGTTACGCCCATTATGATACGCGCCTTCCCAGCTAATGCTGCATGTTTCTTTGGCATTGAGCTGGCCAATAACTTTTTCAATTTGGTTGCACCAAATTTCTAGTATAGAGATTTTAATTGTTAATAACTCCCCAATCGCAGGTAGACCCAGGATTTTGTATTTTTTTTTTATTGTAATGTGCAAACTAAAAGTTAAGTGCAAGTTAGACTTTGTTAATGCAAATTTATTATGTAAATTTAATAAAACGAAAATTGTTTTTAAATACAGATGTTTGTAATGTATTTAAATTACTAAAGATTATATGTATATAGGAAATAGTTTATAATTAAGTTAAACTAAGAATTTAGTTCAGGTCTGATCTATATAATGTATATGTGTATATATGCATATGCATATTTATATATAATTATGTGAAAGACAGTTTCAACTGTTTGCTCAACATATTTTGATATGCTTGAAACTAAAGATCCATATCTTTCAATAATTGTATTTAAAGATATTAATTTAGACAAATTGCAATTCTTTTTATACAATTTTATATAATTATAAAATATGTTTTTATATATACATTTTATATTATAAAATTATATAGTCAAACAAAAAGCAAAATTCTTAAAGTCTTAAGTCAAATTTTCAATCAAAGAATATGGTTTGATAAACTGAATTTGAAAAATGTATGGCTTAAAATGTAGTACATATATATTTTCATTGTAAAGCAGATGTGTACTTTTAGCAAGCACTGTGCTGTTTTAAGACTTGAGCAATTTTATATTAAAACTCGATCAATTTGATATTGATAAGAAGCATATTCAACAGTTTGAGAGTCAGTCGACTCTCCAGTTGAATGAGCATTGTTTACTACAACAGCGCGTGTTGTCTTCGACTCGTGTAGCACTAGCAATTAGTGCACATTAATTGGATTGCATTTAATGCATATTTATATTGTACGATAAAGTGAATTGTAATCTAATCGACACCGACACCGACACGTTATTATTAACACACATCATCAGTGCAACGAGCACATGGCAATTATATTGCCTATGGTTACCGATGTATGCCACGAGTATGACACGATAATTCCTTTATATTGGATTTTAACTCTATAAATATATATGTGCTTATATTTGTTTTCAGATATACCCGCGAATGGGCTGTACTTTCTAAGCTATGAGATCATGACGGACGAGTATAAGCGTCGCTTTAATCGGCCAAATGTTGATCTTATTCCGGCCATTATCGCAGGTGGTTTGGCGGGCATATTTTACTGGATTGGCGGTATGCCAGCTGATGTACTAAAAAGTCGTTTACAATCTGGTAAGTATGGAGCAGTAGTAACATCAATATTAGTAGTAGTTATTGTAACTTATTCTCCTTAAAATTGTATCCAACAGCTCCCGAAGGCACATTTGATGGCATAAGAGCTGTCTTTAAAGATCTCAAGAAAAATGATGGCATCTCTGCGCTATATCGGTTAGTCTGCCTATTGTATAAACTATTAATGACTATCATATATATAACGATATTTATTAATGGCTTTCAGTGGCTTTACACCTGTTATACTTCGTGCCTTTCCGGCTAATGCGGCGACCTTCTTTGGAATTGAGCTAGCCAATGCAATCTTTCGTCAAGTCGCGCCAAATTTTTAAGACATATATACATAAATTTTAATTGCAATAGTTGTTAAATTAAGCTTAACAAATTTAATTTAATTCAAAAATGTTAAATAAATTTTAAATGTTAAAGCTAGATTGGGAATGAAATGTGAAATTTCAAGATTGTAAAACGTTAGAGTAAGAAAATTTTAGTCTGGTCATAGACCGATTGGATTTAATTCTATCTATAGGCAGCTTCACAAAAAAAAAAAAAAACTCTCATCGATAGCTCGATCAAAAAAAATAGATATATTTTTCTAATTTTTGGCTCAACATCTTTGAGGAATTTACAAATTGTAGCTTAAAACTAAAATACAAAATGTTTTGATTGTGATCCGTGTAACAAAATTTATAAAAGAAAGCAATCTTATATATATATATGATATATCCTCGTAATTCTCGTAGTATCAATAGAATGGCATTAACAAATTGCGCTACAACTAAAGGAATTTTCTTGCTCATCAAATTGTAACAAATTTTAAGGCTCACCAGGAACCTATTTAAATGAAAAAGTGGAAGTAATACAATTCCACTCGGCACTTATGAACTAAGTTGTAATTATTATTATTATTATTATTCGTATTATTATAATGGTTTAGGCTATCTTGCGATCGTGATTATCAAAGTTAAACATCTGTCGCTTCATATTCACATGCTTGGATATGGTATATGGTGATAGCAGCATGGGCAAGACATTGAGGGCTTTGAGCTCAGGCAGACGAATGTTGAGCAAATTTTGTTTGGGTTGCTGCGACTGGTTGCTCCAAATGGGATCGATCCAGAAGGGCAGTTTCTAGAGGAACATCAATTTATATATTCAATTGTATTTAGATATTAAATTCTTTTTCTCTTAAATTACCTCCGATGGCGGCGTATCGGGCTTGGGTGGCTCATAGCAGGAGCTAATTGGCGCCACATTTAAATCATAGAGATCTCGTCCAGAGTCCAGTTGATGTGGCAGCAATGCGGACATCTGCTGCTGCTGCTGCTGTTGTTGACGTTGGCGTTGCTGCTGCTGCTGCTGCTGTTGTTGTTGCAGCAGCTGTTGCTGTTGCTGCTGCTGCTGCTGCTGCTGATAGAAGCTCGCCTGACGACGATACCAGAGTTTGCTCGTTTGAGCATATGGCACGGTTTGTGTGATGGCCGTGCTAGAGGTAACATCACCAGGGCAAAGGCTGCTATTTAGCTCACAGGATGTATTGAACGAGCTGTTGCTGCTGCTGCTGCTGCTGGTGTTACTGCCGCCGCTGCTGCTGGTGTTGTTAAAGAATTGCTGTGAGCTATTAAGCAAATTCTCCTTGTTGCTGCAATTGCTGCACAGCGAACTGTTCAACATGGTGGACGACAGCACCGAGCTGTTGGCACTGGGCGGCGAGCACTTGGAATTGGCGGCCAATTGTTCCTGATAGGCCTGGAAGCTGTTGACAGCGACTTGTGGCTTAAATGCACCATTGCACACGCTGGCCATGCTGTTCGCGTACTCATTGGCAATGGCTCGAGTCTTGTGCGGTGGCGGTGCCTGTGACGAAGGCGGACGATTGTGCTCGCCCAGCGGCGTCCGAGCGCTACGCTGCGCCTTATGCTTGGCATAGGGCAGCTTCAGTGAGCCAAACAGATGCTGATGCGTGGCACCCGAGCCAAGGCGTACTGTAAGCGATATATTAATTAATAAATAATTAATAATAAATAATATATGAAATGAAGTGTATAAAATTTAAAATATAAAGTATAAAATTTAAAATATAAAATATAAAATATAAAATATGAAATATGAAATATAAAATATAAAATATAAAATATAAAATATAAAATATAAAATATAAAATATAAAATATAAAATATAAAATATAAAATATCAAATATAAAATATAAAATATAAAATATAAAATATAAAATATAAAATATAAAATATAAAATATAAAATATAAAATAGAAAATTTAAAATTTAAAATATAAAATATAAAATATAAAATTTAAAGTATAAAATATAAAATATAAAATTTAAAATATAAAATAGAAAGTATAAAATATAAAATATAAAATATAAAATATAATATATAAAATATAAAGTATAAAATATAAAATATAAAATATAAAATATAAAATATAAAATATAAAATATAAAATATAAAATATAAAATATAAAATATAAAATATAAAATATAAAATATAAAATATAAAATATAAAATATAAAATATAAAATATAAAATATAAAATATAAAATATAAAATATAAAATATAAAATATAAAGTATAAAGTATAAAATATAAAATATAAAATAGAAAATTTAAAATATAAAGTATAAAATTTAAAATATAAAATATAAAATACAAAATATAAAATATAAAATATAAAAAATAAAATATAAAATATAAAATATAAAGTATAAAATATAAAATATAAAATATAAAATATAAAATATAAAATATAAAATATAAAATATAAAATATAAAATATAAAATATAAAATATAAAATATAAAATATAAAATATAAAATATAAAATATAAAATATAAAATATAAAATATAAAATATAAAATATAAAATATAAAATATAAAATATAAAATATAAAATATAAAATATAAAATATAAAATATAAAATATAAAATATAAAATATAAAATATAAAATATAATATATAAAGTATAAAATATAAAATATAAAATATAAAATATAAAATATAAAATATAAAATATAAAATATAAAATATAAAATATAAAATATAAAATATAAAATATAAAATATAAAATATAAAATATAAAATATAAAATATAAAATATAAAATATAAAATATAAAATATAAAATATAAAATATAAAATATAAAAATAATAAATAATATAATATATAAAATATGTAAAATAAAAATCTACTCACATTCACAGTTCACATTTAAGGAGACATCGCTGCGCTCCTGCGTGGCGCCCATGTTAATTGTAAAGAGATCATCGTGAGACACAATAATCGAATACAAGTTGGGAAATCCATATTCAAAGGTGGTGCTCAGGCCACAGTCCAGGCTGCTCTTCAGCTCGTACACATACATGCTGGGCCGTTGCTCCAGGAGGCGCACAATGGACACCAGGAAGCGCATGAAGGCGGTAAGACGCACACAAGACTGATCAGCCTCCACATAGATCTAAGAGAATGATTAAATATATATATATATATATCTACAGAGAGTATTGTGGCTCACCTCTATGGCATGTCGCATGGCATGCAGCGCAGATTCCGTCAATTGCACCTTGTGCTTGGCATTGAAATCGCTTAGGAATTGCGTCTGACTGAGTGGCTCCAGCTTGGGCGCAGTGGATTCGCCACTAGCAGTTTTACTTAGTGTCTCACGCTGCAGCAGCTGCTTACAGGCACGATAGCACAACTGTCGGAATTCCACATCGTCATTGTGACATATAATCCAGGTGGCCTGCTCCTTGTTGACCAGCTCCACATAGGGCAGCAGCTCAATGGCGCTGGCTATGTCGGGGGCGCCGAGAGTTTGTGGCAACATTTGATAGCCAAATTTCTTCTTATGCAACTTGAGCACCTGCTCGAGTTTCATGCAATTCGTTGAGTTACCCGTAACATTTCGTATGAGATCTTCGCATTGTTCGGCAAACACACGTCGCGCCACCTTGGGCGACAGCACAATCTTCTTGTCCTCATCATTGGAGAGCTCCAGTTCGACGACGCCATGTATGGCATCCATCAGATCGGCCAGCTTGACGAATCCAAAGTCGCTCAGACGACACTGATACGCAAAGTGATAGTGATAGGAGCGCACAAATTTCTGAAATGTTATGGTATATTGGAGTGCATTCTGGAACAGCTCTACCATTTCGCCAGCAAAGACACTGGTCTTCTCCAGCTCGGCATTGGTCTGCTTCCGTTTCGGCATCGAGATGAGTATATCTTTGCCCTGCTGCACTGTGGTGATTACAACAATATTGCTATTGACCAACCCATCCAAGATGTCCACAATGTCACAGACCCCGTAGTCCGTAACATCAAAATTCCGATTCTGAGTCTGAGCAAAGATGCCCGGCAATTGGGATAGAAGCACCGAATTATTGCCATTGGCACGCAGGACACGCAACAGATCCGAGGTGAAGCGTCTGATCTGAGTGCGATGCGTAAGTGTTATCTGACGATTCTCGCCATCGCCCATGATCTGGACGACCGAGGAGAGCGCCTCGAAGAGCTCAATGAGCTTCGTGTAGCCATAGTCAGCGACTCGACATTGTTTGCCAAAATGATTATGATACGCCGGTATGAAACGATTGAACTTCATCGTAGACTTGGGTGACATTTTCACCAATTCGATGACTTCGCGTGAGATCTGAAAGAGTGGATCGGCCACAGAGTTCTTGAAGTAGCCACTGGAGCCACCATTTCCATTTCCATTGCCATTTCCGTTTCCGCGCTCACTGGCATTTAAGCTAACATTGTTGCTGTTGCTGTTGCTGTTGCTGCTGCTTGTGCTGGTGCTGGTGCTGTTGGAGCTGCTGCCGCCACCCGTTGATAGCTCCTTGTTGAGCTCCAGCCAACCGAGAATCTTGATGCCGAAATTATTCACCTGTATCTGTATGCCCTGGACACAGCAGACGAGATGCTCCAGATTGACACCGTTCTCATTGGCAGCGATTTGCACCTTCAGCTGACCCTCGATGCAGTGCAGCAGTGTGGCCACGGGTATATCGCCCGGATGATGCTTCAACAGCGGATATATCAACTGTTGTATCTCCGCAATGGTCATGCACACATTGGGCAATGGTTCGATCTCCTGCTCGGCCCAGCCCTTGTGCTGCTCGCGTTTAAAGTGAATCGTGCAATACGGTACGCTATGCTGCAGTCCCTCCATCAGAGGTGAACTCTCCAGCGTATTGACCAGCTCCGGCTGTAGGCTAATGAATTTATCCTCATTGTTGCCCGCATTGATGGTGCAGATATCCTGCATCTTGTACAAATCCAGAACACTGATTGAGGTCTTGAAGCGCGACTGAAACAGCTCACGGAACTTATACATGGGCAATGTATAATACGGAACGTCCTGTGGGGAAGTTGGTGAGTAGAGTGATGTAAGGTAGTATTAAGGAGAAAATTACAATCAGAAATGTTAGAATAAATTAAATAAAAAGAGATCAATTTTGATTAGGAAATTATGGTTATCAGAAGTTAGATTAATGATTATATATTATATAAGACAGAAAGAGAGAGAAAAATTGGATTATGGTATTATTATATTAGGAATTGGGAATATAATAAAAATATTTAAGAATATGTAAGACTGCTGAAGTCAAGTGCGCCCAACTAAGACTTTGTGAGAAGCTCTCGCATTTTGCTTGGAAAAAGATATCAGGAACACTGCGTGAAGCTGTTTCATTTTCAATGGGAGTTGAGGAATGCATGGAAATGGGAGAGATTGTTAAATAATAATAAAGAAATGTAAGAAAAATGAATTGAGAATAATATATGCACTACAGGAATGTAGGAATGTAGACAGACGCTTTGTACTGATCTCTATCAGTATATTTGAAATATACTGTATATAGCAAATAGAAAGAGAAAATATTAATGATATAGGAAATTATTTGGATAACTCTATAATTAATAGATATTTTAAAATTAAATAATAATTAAATAAGAGAATAATTTGGTGAGCCCTAAAGTTATTTGATGATAATTTTAAAGAGTAGCCGTCGCTCTTCAATAATCCGCTCAACATGGAACGCTGTAGCTCACTTAACTAAATGTTGTAGTTTTTAAATGTGGAGAGTTTTCTGTTTTATTCTCAAGCAATATAAGTTGATATCAGTTGAGATAAATCAATGAAACCCCACGATAACAAGTTTTCTACAATAAGAAAGAGATACTGAATATTCCCACATTCTATATATATATTGCTTTAAGTCTTACACAAATTATTCACAATAATATAAAAAATATAAAATATAAAATCGCATAATATTCAAGGAACTGATGCTAAAGATAGTAAAGAAAGATACTGTAGAATAATTAAAAAAAAAAAAATTATAATCAAATGTCAAGGAAATAATAAAAATTATAGAAAATGCCTGGCGCTTAATCAAGGCAATTAAAATTAAATAAAAATATTATCAATGAAGAGAGAATATTATAATGAAGATTATATCAAGCAGTCGCTCCATATAAATACGAACCTTCAGCAGACCGGCGACCTGGCAGCGCAACGTGTTGACCTCTGTGAGGGAAGAGTCACGCGTATAGCTAACCAGCATGCGTTTGTGGCCAATCTTCTTGCGATGCAAATTGGACACCACTTGCTTGGCAAACTGTAGGGAAGGCAATTCATAGCATAAAGGACTTGCTTAAGGACTTGATCACACACTTACATAGAGATCCGGCACAGTGACCTTGGCATAGCTGCTCGCCTCAAAGTTGAGCGAGACGACGGGCGTGATAGGCTTCAGCTGATTCATGAGGAAATTACGCAAACTGGTCTCATCCAGCGAGTAATCCAGATTGGTAATTTGCAATGTGACCGCATCGCTGGGATCGGTCACACTGGCAAAGGTGTGAGCTGGTGTGCTCGCCTCACCGTTGGAGCTGCTGGCACAGCTATTGCTGGACATGGACGTGGAGGTGCCCGAACAGGACATGGGCATCATGCTGGGTGCCATGGTATTGATTAGCCCATTGCCATAGCCATAATCTGCACTTGTGGCAGCGACAGTTGCTGCACTGCTGGCGGCAACGCTCACAGTGGGCGTCATGGCTGGACCACTGCTGGTGGGCGTGGCCAGTGGAGTTATCTGCTGCTGATAAATGGGCGCAAAGGCTGCCGGATAGCTACCGGCAAAAGCAGCTGCAGCGGCACCAGCTGGTCCCAAACCCAAGCCCTGCTGCTGTTGCTGCTGCTGCTGCTGCTGTTGCGGCTGCTGATGCGGTTGCGCCATGGTCATCAGTGGATGCCCAGTGACCGCTGCCATGGCAGCTGCGGCTGCGCATGCCCGATTGTGATTGTAGGGCATATAGCGATTGCGATTATAGCAACTGGCACTGCCATTCGCATGCGCATATTGGCACACCTCCAGTTGGTTGGGCATGGGCGGACCTCCGCTATACTTGTGCGGCAGCAAGCCCGGCGGTGCTGTATACCCGGGCAGGCCATTGAAATAACGCAAACCTCCAATGCCAGCATTGTTATTGTAGTCCACGCACAGAGCCGCGCCAGGTGGCAGAGCCGTTGGATAGAGCTGCGATTGAGCCGCATAGTAGGCAACGGCTGGATTCTCAGCGCCAGCATCAGCGGGCCAGCTGCGAGAGAGATGAAAGATAGACAGTGATAGAATGAGAGAGCGATAGATATATATATATATGCATATGTATATAGATATGTTCATGAATATGGTAGTACGAATTTTGGTTTATTTTATGACAATAATATTTATTGACAAATGTTTCATTCTATAGAAGAGAATTCTAAAATCTCTCTGTGAATAAAACTTGATGAAGAGAAGAAAATTTAATGTTTTAGTTATGATGGAGTTTTTTTTTTAATTTAATTTTTATTTTTATGTAAACATAATATTTTTAAAATAATTTGCAATTAATATGTTTTAAAGGGCATTTTTTTAATTCAAAAATTTTTTGTCCTTTTTCACAGATCCATCACAAAAATAAATTTATTTTTATTATAATAAAGTCTAAATTATAATAAAGCTTAAACTATAAATTTTTAAAATAATTAAAATACTCAAAAGTTTCATTTAAGAATTGAAGTGAATAAATAAATAATAAAAGTAAATCAATTTTTTATATAATTAGAATAAATAGATATGAATAAATAAATAATAAAAGTAAATAAATTTTTTGTATAATTGGAACAGTTTAATTTAAAAAATTAAAGTGAATAAATAAATGAAAAAATAATATTAAAAATAAAAACAAATAATAAAAAAATAAAAATAACTAATAATACATAAATAGTCACATAAAGAACGTAATTTATTTAATAAGTGTATAATAAATTTAATAAATATATGAGCCTAAGAAGTACAATCTTATTTCGTTCGACTTCAGTGTTATTTAGTGTGGCACTTCATGAATATATTTGTATATTGCTTTGGAGAATTAATTTAAGATATAAACCCTTAGAGAACTATTTAACAATGTTTTAATAATTAGTTTCTCTTGCCTTAGCCGCCTTTCTATGTGATTTTCAAAATCTAACAAATTTAATTAAATAGAATTATTTGCATTTAAAATAATGCATAAAGTCAATGAGCTCTTCTATTCAATTATCTATGTGCATAATAGAATCGTGATATAAGAAATGGTTTATATGGGAACTGCTTTTATTATTTAAATTTATTTATTTATTTATTTTTATTTTTTTATTTACAAGTTGCGACTTTTCTCATCTTTAATGAATTCTTTCAGAAAATAAATGTTTTTATCTTAATACGCTTCTTCATATCAATTATAAATATACATAAAAGCATAAATTACAGAATAAAATAACATAAATGTCAATAACAAATAAAAAATACGCATCATAAATCATCATTATTATTATTTTTTGTTCGAAATCAGCTTATTGGGGTATGTAATGCTAATTAAGTTAAAACTTTAATACCCTTTGCTGGCTCTAAGTCTCTACACATCGGAACAACAAATATGATATTATAATATTATATAGAACACATAGACTAAGCATATTAACGAAATTCGTTACATAGATCAATTGAAAATTGTAAACAAGTTACAACAATTAGTAATGCAAGCTGTACTTACCTGTATAAACGTTCGGCCATTTCGTATAGCTTCTAGTTGAAACTGGAATTGGAATTGTAATCTCTGGACTTATGTTTTGCGTACAACTCAATGTTTTTTTTTTATCGATGCCGGTGCTTGGCACCTGCTGGACACGCGTTTGTTGTTTTTCTCTGGAATTCGAAAGCACAAATAGAAAATCCCCAATAATTGAATTATATTTATATGCATGTGGAATTATGCGTTCCATCTCGGGTTCTGATGCCGGTTCTCATTTTAATTTAAATCAAAGCAAATGCAAAACATTTCATCTAATTCATTAATTCTCAGCGACTGCAGAGATCAATAAAAGAGTTGACACGATACAATTTGCATAGAAACATCAATTAAAACTTGTCTGATTAATTGAGTAATAGAGTGTATTTGACTAGCAAATACCCTAGGAATAATTGTTAAAGTGAGAGAGTGTGATTGACTAGAAAGTAGACTGGGAATGAAGTGGGGAATTTTTTGTAGAGCTTTATTTTGATCTTGTCTTATTATTAGCATGAGTAATGTCTTTAATGATGATGACATAGATGATAATGATCATTATGTTGTTAAGCATTTTGCTCATAAAATGCTGACGCAATATATTAAAGAAAACTTTGAGATCTTCACTTTGTGGAAGGCAATATTGGAAATCCTATTGCTCTCAATGTGAATCTAATTAGATTTTATTTGGATATTTACCTTACCGAGACAAAGAACTCCAAAATTATAATATAGCTTGCTTAAATCTTTAAGTTATTTCCTTAGTTCTATTCTATCATTATTAAAGAGTATTTATTCTTCAAGAAATTTTGCATATTAATAACTTAATATATGCAATAAAACTGTTGAAATGAAACAATTTGCTCAAGCACATCAATAAAAAAAATTATTATTTGCAATAAAAATATGAAAAACGCTCAACTAAAAGGGAATAAATAACCGGCTTTACGATGTTAATTAAATAACCAATGTCAACACAGTGCAAAGATGGGAAGCAGAGATGGGATGCAAAGCAAAGGCAGAGATAGAGAGATCGAGTGTAAGAGCTTCCAGTGCATTTTATTTTATTTTTATTTTTTTTTTTTTCATTTAAACGAAACTTAAGTTTAGTGTGGCAGTTCGCCAAAGGGGCTAACTGTATTCATATACAGTTAGCTTAACAGTGCGACAAGATCGATTTGTAATTGAAATTGAATACATGTTAATCCGTATTCTGATTAATTAACTCCGCTTAAATGGAATAATTTAAAAATTAAATAGCTGAACGAGAATTAGGTATACGAAATTAGGCATATACTGGCAGCTAATACCCTATATAGTGATTAAAATATTTATATATGAATATAATTGAATACAATTTTTTGATTAGATAGATCTGATATAAGAAAAAATAAATTAATATACAGTAAAAATATATTTAAAAACTTTATTTATAAATTTTTTTTTTATATATTTTATAGAATATATTAAATAAATATATTTTTACTATTAGGGACTAAGATTGCTATTTGAAATATGGAATTGAGAAATTATAGAGATAACCATGCTGAGACTCTTAATTATTTATGCCGCAAATCATTTTTCACCTTAACGTTTAATTACTGCACAAATACTATAATTTATAATTTATCGGAATGCACGTGTTTTCGTTGACAAAGCAATTAAAATTCAATTGAATCACTTTCGTACCACTGTAATTTTATTCGTATACTCACGTGTGCAGCGGAAAACCCAGAAATGAAATAAAAAGCCACCAAGCTTGGAATCGTTTAAAAAACAACTTATATTAATTAAACAAAATCAATATTTGTTTTGAACTTATTAGCTTAGAGTGATGCGAAAAGAGTTTGAAACGAATACAAGTAAAATAAAGTCTCTCTTGTGTGAAATAAAAATAAAATATTTTTGAAAACAAAAAGAAAATAATATTATAATAATAATAAGAACTCTGCGTGTTCTTAAGAGAAGTTTCAAGTTAAAAAAAAAAGAATAACACTGAGGACAAACAAAATTATGTGGCTTCTGGGTTTTGTTTCTGCGCGCGTATATGAATCGAGGGCAACTGAGGCGCTTGGAAGGAGCTTTGGCGCCAAGACCGAAGCCAGGGGCGATCCACGATTCACGTGTGTAGATTGGAAGTGTGAAATTAGGGTTGCCAGAGGGGCGGAACAATAAGGTGACCTTCCAATCGCAAATAACTGGAAGGGACTTTCGGCCTTTTACACAGGTTTCAAGATGCGGAAATACTTTTGATTGTCTTCGATTGCAGCGTCTTCTTTATAGTTTCTCTCTTTTTTCCCCTTCTGTTTCTCTTTTAATCTCATATCTGAATTCTTAATGTGCATAGGTATATGTAGCAAAATTCCCTTCACTTTTCTGGGCATTTGCGTCACTTCTGAGCTGTGTTCTGACCTGTATAATTGTTAATAACAGCATATGCCGCACTTGATTTGCCTTAATTGCCGGTTGCAATAAAAAAAGTTAACGGCCAGGTAATAAGGCTTATATGAAAATACATCAATATATTTACATATATCTTGTGCATTAGGCATATAATGTAGGCGTTACTCTGATATTATATAACCAATTTAAATGAGATTAGAATACGTGTTATTGAACCCCTTAAACGATAGTTAATTATAATTAATTATCTACCCCCATACCATACCAAGCCCAAGTATGTCCAACTATCTCAGTTGACAACTCTCTTTGGTCGCAACAAAAGTTTCTAGAATAAACTAATAGAATTTCTCGCCATTCAAATAGTTTCTGAGTGAATATAAAAATACATACATGTGTATACAGTATATGTATATATTATTTATTCATTTTATCAGTCTCTAGGGTCGGCTTCGGCAGTTACTGTTGGCATCCGTTCAACCCGTGATAGGAGTCTTTGGAGATCTTAGAAACAAAAAAAAAAAAAACTAAAATAAATAATGATAGAGCTTATAGAAATAAATATATTGCTTAAGAAATATTAATTATACATGTAAAAATTTTATTCAAATATTATATACCAATATTATTTTATATTAATATATTAATTGTTTTGAACCGTTTAAATTTATTTCAATACAAATTTTTAAGAAGATGTAATTATGAAAGGTCTATAGAAAATATTTATATCATTTAATTTAAAACTTTTTTCAGATAATTTTTTAAATTATTATTTATTAAATAAACTAAATATTTTGACATGTATCAATATGTTTACAAATATAAATATTCCAAAACAATTAAATTTTTATGTTTGCATTTTTTTTAAGTACAACAAAAATATTGTCCACTCATTTAAAAAGAATCTACATAAACAAACACAATATCTAAAAAATTAATGTAGAATATACAAAAATAGTGTATAAATCTAAATATTTTTATAATATTATTTTTTATTTATTCTCTTTTTTATTTTCTTCTTTCTTTTTTCATATAAATTTTAATAAATACTGAATTATATTTATTTTATAATTATTGTTATAATTATTTTTTATATTATCAATTTAACAATAAATGATTAAAAAGTATTTATGTATGTCAAATATTTAATATTAATATTTGAAACATATAAACATTCAGTTCTATTTTATTTTATTTTTTTAATGGCTAAACAATCCAGATATCAAAAATAAATTTAAAAGTGTGTCTTTCAAGCTATTATTTAATAAAAAAAAATGTAGATAAAAAAAGAAATTTTTGATAATGTATATCTAAGAATTTAATAAAATATTTAGCTAAAATAATATTCTTTAATATAATATATATATATTTAATACAACACAACACACAACATTTATTTGTTATTTGTTTTCTTTTATATATATTTTTCTTTTCACACACTTGTGTTAACATTATTATTAACTTTCGATTACTTTATTTATTTGTATAAGTGACATTATATATTATTTTTCTTTTGAAATATATTTATTATATTATATTTGAATAAATATAATACATAATTATATATTATATATTTATTGTTAATTAATTATATTTTAAATAAAAAAATCCATATTGATTCTAATCTTCATATATAAATATTGAATTTCAATTATTTTCTCTAACAGAGCCCAAGTAAGAGAGGGTATTTCATTAGTCACCGTTCACTGCTTGGAGCACACAAGCAATTCTTGTACTTCCAGTGGAATGTTAAACCAAATACGACATTTTTACAGTTACTTCTTTGATATGTTCTCTGCAGCTGTGGTGGGCATACACTCTTTTGCTGATCTCCGCTATCGCACTTCAGTTCCAGTTTCCAGTCGTCCCCCATGTGTGTGTGTGTGTGTGTGCGTATGTGCGGGTGTGCGTGTGTGTGTTGCTTCTTGTATTGTATTCGGTGCCTTCCTTGTTGTCGCTACGTTCAACGACTTCTTCGACTGGGTATTTTATTTTGATTAGAGATTTCGTTTCGCTTAAGCTTAGTCGCTCTCATCAAAGGCAATAGAAAAGTGTTCAGTGTGCGGTGCTGTTAAATGGAAAGACTTGCTATATAAAAATACATATTGTTCCATATACACATATAAATCAATGGAAAATATAGTTCAGGGCTTCGGCTAATTAGACCAACGAACGTCTCGACTTAATGCTCGCTGAGCAGCATGACACAAAGAAACCAATTGAATACAAAAGTGCAATAAGCTGATTACTACCAAATACTAAAACTGACCCAATTAGGGCTCGCAGAAAGATCTATTCAAGACCAGCCTGAACAGCTGTTGGCCTAGCTGATCGAAAAAAAAAAGAAAATAAAGGAAAAGAAGCAAAATACAAAAAGCCGACACCTGTGTCTGTCTGTAACCGCCTGATTGTCCGTCTGCTTCGAGTGCTCTCCTCGATTCTGATAAGACATGTGACGTTCCAATTGGATGATCCAAAAGCTCTTATTTCACATATAGATTATGCATATACTCTTATATGTATAATCTGGCATGCATCAATATACATATGTAGATCATTTAATATTATTATATATAGCCTATAAAACATTTCAATCATTGAGTTGTGCTCTGCTTCATTTAAATTCAAATTCATTCGATCGCTGGCAGTTGCCAGCTGATATAGACAGTTTTTTTTTAGGCTGAATTTCCGCATTAACTGGACTGTAATACAATTAAAGCAAGCGTTGGTAGTGAAGTGCAAGTTATATAAAAATATAATATTACAAAAATATATTACAAATATATATATATATAAAATCGTCAAAAATGTTTTCAAGACCCAAAAGTAAGTACAAATTCACATTTATTATACTTGTTATATATAAAGCTGAATATTGTGAATATATACTTAAAGTTGGATTTTGAAAAAATGCATACAAGATTTTTAAAATTAAATAAAATATATATGTCACGCAAAGGTGATTTTTTATTTAACTAAAAAATCAGTGTATTGAATAGTTAATAATTTGATAGATTATATATAAAAAAAAATAAATATGTATTTTTAAATAAAAATTTTTTTTAACTATGTATTTATTGCCAAACCATTTTTAAGAAGTTATAAAATTGATTGTTTTATTTTTAAGCTAAAATACCTTTTGCGTGACATACATAATTTTATAAAATTATTGATATATATTGTGCCTTGGACTATTCTACGTTTAGACCATTTATATTTTTCTACTTTTTTCCTGGGTTTATTCAATTTACTTTTCAAAGTGCATTACCTTAGTTTATTAAGCTGCCTTTCCAAATTTAAGCTTTTCAGCTGAACATTTTAAAAATTTTCCTAAGAGTCTTTAATTCTATTGTAAAGATTAACAAAGATCTGGACTCTACGCCTAGGGCCTGAGAAGGTCAGATTTTATTTCGACTTTATTGCCATAGGAATTTATATGTTTACGTCTGGCATATATATATATATATATAATTTAATAAAAATTTAGAGATAATATTTTATGATCATATTTAATATGTATATGTACATAAAAGTCACGTTATGATCATATATATTATGTATGTATATGTACATAAAAGTCACGTTGCTGTCCAGTAAAAACCTTATCACAATAAACTTGTTGTCTATTATATTAAACATGAATCAATTTGAAATTGTTTTACAACTCTTAAGTACAGAACCTAGCTAACAAAACTGATTATATAGATTACGAATTTTATTATCTTTTGCGACAATATTTATTTTTGTAGTAATTATTATTATGATTTTTTTTTTTATTTTTACATTCCAATTATATGTAATTAGCGAAAACCCCATTTAAAAAAAATCTATCAGTGCATTGATCTCAAAGCAATCTAACAATCTCTATTTCTGCGCGCCGATGCAATTGTATAACACGTATCAGTGCTGACCCAAGTTAACCCCGAAAAACAAAATCATTATTATATATAATTTATAAATAATATATATTTATATTTGAATACATTGAAACTGGCTGAATGCATCAATCAAAGCTGTCAAACAGAATTTGCATAAATAACTCGCAACACTCAATGTAAATACGACGTCTGCCTGATCGCTCCTCACAAATAAATAATTTTAAATTATGTACTTAAAATGAAATTACTTTCTTTACAATACCCGGAAGGTGTAATTAATTAGCTAAACAAAATCGCACTGATCTATATGAGGATTTAAGTCGATGGGAAAATATATAAAAAAAAAAAAAATTAAATAAAGTTTATAATATCAATTAACAAGGTGTTAATTACAATGTCCAATTGGACTTTTGAGCGAGTTTACTGCTAATAAAAAACATGTGTAAAACATGTAAAATTAAATTTTTTAAATATAGTTATGTATATATTACTTGGCATGTAATTAAATTTCATATTATCTCATGTTTCATGGGTTTAAAGAGAAGGTCAATACGATTAGGATTTAGTAAAGTAAAGTAAAGTCATTAAACGGCGAAACTATAAATAAAGAGCTTATCTAGTCAACAATATTTCAACACTTTAACTCCATAAACAAATTCTGAAGAATAGCAATTATTTATAATAATCATTTTTTAGACACATGCTGTGCTTAAAAAGTGCATTATATTTAAACAAAAAAAAAATGTTTTGAATTTATATTTTTTAATGGGCCATTAACACATTATATTTGGGGGTTTTTTAAATTTTATTTGTTTATTTAAAATTAAAATTTTAGGTGAGTTCTATAAACATATTTTATATATTTCGGTTTTAGGTATTAATAAAATGGATTTTTTTTTTCACTATGATAGCTTGAAACTAAAAATTTGCAATGTGGATTGCTAAAATAATTACAGCTTATTATTAGAATTTTGTGAAACTTGTAGATAATCTCACTTAAATTTTATCTTTCTCTCCATGAGTCCAAGGTCGAAATTGGTTTTTTTTATATATTGTTTTCTTATTGAATATTTTTGTGCATACACATTACTGCTAGACTTTTGTTTTGATCATTGTACCTAATGAAACCTCTGCAGATATTTGTAATTGTTTATGAATTGAAAAGAGTATATTTAGCTGTATATTTATCTTTATAAATGATATTACCAAATCGTTAAGTTCCTATAGCTGTTCTATGACGCTATTATCTTAGGTGTTAGAGACTCGTCATGTGGGCATCCCAAGATCAAAAATATATTATATTAAAGTTATAAGTTCTACGCCCAGTGGGGGCCTGGAAAATCAAATAATCAGATCGTGCTCGACTGCAGAATTTTATGAAATTAATAGGTACTATAAAAAAATAAAAAGAAAAAATAAATAAAACACAAAACTAAATAAATGTTTATTGTTTTTCCAAACATTTTTTCTTTGATAAAACTTATTATTATTCAAATAAAAAAATTTGTTCGATTTCAAAAATGTATAAAGTTTATATATAATAAAAATATACCTTAATATAGTCGATCTCTATCAAGCCATATATACTTACCTTTTTGAGAACTTATCTCAACCAATTCAATTGCTCTAAACCGGTTTATTGACTTGAAACTTTTACTTTTTCATCTCCAAATTAAATATATGATCAAACTATACATAATCGAGAACCATATTGTTTTTAGGCTGTCATTCGCTACAGTTTCATGCTAATTTAATGGCCTATTTAATTCGTGTAACTAATGTGTTAAAATGTTAATGGGCCCGGCCACAGCGTTTAGCTCATATAATTAGATCTGATTTCTAGATTTAGTTTATGTTTATATACTATTTTTTTTTTTTTTTTATGACTTCGCACGCCCTTAACTGAGCTGAATGTCTTCATTATGTCGAACATTTATTTGTTGTGTTTATATTTTACTGAACTTAATTATGTACATACATATGTATGTATATATATATATAAATCTATAAATTTGTGTATGCAAGCTTTATGATTGGTTATGTGGCTTTAATTGCTTGTAAATTGCATGTTGGGCATTAAATAAAATTTTGATTGTTGTTCGTAATTGACTAAGCGTGTATAAGTATATAGGGAGAGAGCAAGGAGAGAGAGAGAGAGAGAGAGGGAGGGTGAGAGGGAGAGGGTACATGCTGTAAGCCTTTATACTTGAGGCTGAACTTGAACTTGGGCGTGCATAAACACAGATAGATCTATAAGCTATAATAATACCAACCAATGGCTATGTAGTAAGTATATTAAACACATTTATTTTGTTCATGAAAAATTCGATGAGGACGGCAACGGCGACGGTGACTGCGGAGACGGTGACGATGATGTTGATAAAAGTGTTACAAGGTTTCGGGGCTCGTCTGGCATAAATATATACACATACATATGTATATAAGTGTATATAGTATGTATTACATACAACACTTTCAGCTATAGCATATACATACATACATATACATCATGACTTATGTATGTAACTAAATTTATTTAGTTTTTGTTTTGGTTGCTGTCGCTCTTCGGTGTTTTTTAATTTGCGACGCAGCTAAATTAATGCAAGAAAAAAAAAAAACAAATATATATATATATATATATATATATATATACATATATATGTATACATATCAAACCAGTAGCGCCCGTTTCCCGAGTCCAGCTCATTTTGTGCCAATTCATGATTAGCTGCCGAAATTTTCGTTGAAAGCTTGTTTCTGTGCGCGGGTCTTTCGCACAATTGTGCTTCAGAAATGCGTCGTTTATTGCTTATTGAAATTTTGAATTTGTTTTTTTTTTTGGCAAGGGAATATCAGATGGTTTGCGAAAATATTCAGTATTCATAAATTGGGTTCAAGATATTAATATAACAAATTACAGTACATACACGTGGCAGACAGGAAGACCACAGTACAGCCTAAGTTGAATAAATTACAAATTAAAACAAAAATCTCTCAGTTAAATTGAATAATATTTCAATTGTTGTAATATACGCTTTGACTTGATATTAACTAAGCACAACATACAAAATACACGAATTATAAACAACAATATTTCCTTAATTATTTAAGCTTTCAAATTCTCTCATTTTTTGCTTAATATAAATTTTTTTAAATATTTTTAGTAGCAAATAATTGAAAGTATATGAGAAAAAAAAAAATAAATAAAAAATGAATTTATTGAATAAATTTTAAAAATCATACAAATTGAAATTTTTTAGAAATTGTAGACAACAAAATTGATTTAACCTTTGAAAAACAGTAATAATTACATTCTTGTTTTAATGATAATTGAGTGAGACAATAAAATTTACCTATTTTTTTTAAAATTAATAAAAAATCATACAAAATTGAAATTTGTAGAGCACATACTTTTTTTTTATCATAATTGACTAATTATTATAGATAATAATATTTATTTGATATACAAATTGCAATGTTCCTTGAAGAGTTCTCTGTTAAAAATTAAAAAAAAAAAAATAAAATAAAAAAATAAAAAGTAAACTTATAAGTAAATTTATTTTTAGTGACTAATAAATTAATAATAATTAATTATTGATAAATTAATAATATTAATATATTTACACCATTTTTTAAATAATTGATATCTTTTGTAAATTCTAAGAATTTTGTTGTGTCTTTTCCTTTCTTTTCTATTTTTTATGTAGAACAAAAAATAATTAAATGTTTTCCATAAATCTCTTTCATTTACAAGTTGAACTCAACAATACATGTATTTGATTTCGTCAACAGAAATATGTCAGCTAGTGTATTTATCTTGTTTTCTTTTTAATTCCCTTAATTTTTTTTTATTTCACTCTTCAAGTATAACTAGTCTGCAGTCTTCTTTATTTTTTGTTCATTACATCACTTGGAACTAAAAAACATATATTTATTTCAACAAAGTTACTGCTAAAAGATCATTAATCTCTCCAATGCTGACTGCACTTATTTCGTGAAGTTAACTTTTAAGCAACAAATGAGCTTACATTAAGTGATCATTAATCATGTTGATGCTCAAAACTTTCAGTTTTAATCAAGTTTAAGTGGCTAAAATATTTGATGGGATTTATAGATTGTAAAAGTTATTATTAAAACATCTGTGTAGATATATTCATATAAAGACATATATAATTTAATATATATCTTTTTCATATGGGTTAGTCTTTGAATTATTTGCTAATCCACTATCTCAAAATTCTTTGCACGAGCCACTTATAAATCGCAAATAAACCACAAATTACAAATGCAAAAAAAAAAAAAAAAAAAACGTTGTCAGAGCTGTTGACAGAAATCGCTGACTCAACGAAGTCGAATAGCTCATGACGCCGGCGATGAGAGTCGTCCGGTCAGAGTCCAATCTGATGAGGCAAAAGATAAAAAAAAACCATGCCACATAAAAAAATATATAAAAAATAAAATAAAAATAAAATGAAAATAAGAAATAAATAAAATAAATAAAGTGGAATTCAACGAACAAGCTTCAAATGCGAATTTGGCGTATTTGTGAAATTCCAATGCAATTTGTCGTTGTTATTATTATTATTTGTTGTTGATTCGCTAAGCCTTTTTTTTCTCTGATTACCTAATTATACCCTGTTTCTGGAAGAATGGGGTAAAAAAATAAGCATATGCCTGTATTTGCTTAACTGATGATGAAATACCCTTTGGTGAATGGCTTTAAATATTATAGATGCTGTTTATCCATTTATATTTTATATTTCCTTATAATTTTTGCATGGTTTTTAGTTTTCACATTTTTTTCTAAAATTAGAATTTTTCAATATTCAGAAATAAGAAATATTATAATTCCAATAAACTTCGCACAGTAAAATTCACTCATTCATTTTATTTAAAAAAAATCTAATATTACTATAATATATATTTTAATATTATTTTTTTTTTTATTTATTATATTTGATTCCAACTCTCTACAATCCATGAAATATATACATAAGTTCTGTCTGATAGTAAGACATTAATTTTAATAATTTTCTGCTTTGCAATCTATTATAAACAATAATTGGATCCTTCTAGCTATTAGCCTTCTAGTTATCAGTCCCTACTATAAATTACCTATAAAGAAAACTTTTGGTAATTTCCAATTTATCAATCTTTTCTTTTCAAGCTCCAATTAATATTTTTTTATTTTTTATTTTTCCTTCTCTTAACATATATGTCTTAAGGAACTTTGTTTCAACTATTATCT
Organism: Drosophila stalkeri; assembly: GCA_035047405.1. Classification (NCBI taxonomy): domain Eukaryota; kingdom Metazoa; phylum Arthropoda; class Insecta; order Diptera; family Drosophilidae; genus Drosophila; species Drosophila stalkeri. Next base: position 24,601,348 of record JAWNPR010000039.1, read on the forward strand.
TTTCGATTATTAAAATTTCAAGTTTTCTTAAATTTGTTTGATTATATATTTGATTATATATTTGTTCTATGTATTTATTCATTTTTTTATGTTTACAAACATTTTTTAATATAATAAATAGAAAGCTTTCTCACATTTTCAAAAATAATTGACCTCTCCACTTCACACAGGGCATTCCATGGTCAAGCATACCCCAATACAATATTCAGTTATTTTTTTTTAAGTCTCTATCTGGGCTCAGGTTCTTTCGCACCGGCATGACGAAGCATTTATTATGATATATCTCTTTATGTGAGTCTGTGTAAACATGCCAGTTGAGTTAAATCAATTAAAATACAATTGCTTGGACATGATACGTTCGACATTTATATTGAAGGTTACAAGAGCACGTGAAATCGAGCTGACTAATTAGCCTCACAATAGTTTAAGTTAAAACCTGTTGCCCCTGTAACTGTTATACTTACATACATTTAGCATAAAGCATATTTTAGATTATCCATTACGCATAGTCTGGCTAATACGGGGAGTTACAGTCATATCAAACCGGAACAGTTCAGTCATCCCATCACTATATATCACTATATAAATATATGAACTTGTCAATGAGTGATATAGAAAAAAAAATCACCGCCTGACAGATTTGTTTTTCTAATTAACCGACATGAGGAAATCAAGAATCGATACAGAAAATCGAACTTCAGTCGATCGATAATTGCAGTTGACGTTGTTTTCAGTTGGATTAGCAGCACGTGCGAGCACATGCAAAGGTCAACAATGATATTTTATCATATAACTATATGAACCTCTCTCTCCCCCACTCTCTCTCTCTCTCTCTGTCTTTCTAATTCTCTGATATTTGCTTGCAACAACAAATTAGCTATTATTAACTAGCCATGTTTATTGCATTGCACAAAGTTCGCACTTTTATAGGTATTTCATCAAAATTCCCTATAGGGAATATATCATATCATCATTATCATTAACATTATCGTCAAATCATCGTTGGCTTGCTTCAATCATAAATCATACAGTCAATTGGCAAACAAGTTCTCTCTGATGCAAATCACAATGATCTTCACTCAAATCACAAATCGCTGATTCAGCTAAAAGTTTAGAATATAGAAAATGATAAATGTACCAGACGATGGCTGAGGAATTCGAAATATGTGAATATAATATTTAACTTTTCCAAGCTAAAATAGTTTGATTTTTATTTTAATTTATTATTTTTTTATAAATTATCAGAAAAATTTAAAAGAAAGAAAAATAACAAAAATTTATTTGAATTAATTTACTTAATTTTTGCAAGCATCAATTATTTGAAAATTAAAAAAAAAAAACAATTTATTAAACAAAAATTTTAAGTTTTAAAAATTTATAATAAAAATATATATTAAAGTTAAAAATATTTATTTAATCAAATTTAGATATTTAATATAATTCTAAAATTCTTTATTCTTCTGTGCGTATTATTTGATTTATATGAGTTTATAAGTTTATATAAGTTTTTAGTTTAGTTATTAACTAGAATTGCAATTAAACTTATTTTGTATACAAAAATTTACTAATTAAAAAATGAAAAAGTTCATAAAATGCTTAAAAAAATAAACAAAAAATATATGTATACATATATGTATATATATACAACACAAAATCTGGCACATGCCCCAAAATACTCTTGTATAACCATGTTTAAAAAAAAAACCTGACTTATTTAATGTGCAAAACCAGATTCAAGCAGCAAAGCCAAAGAAAGCCAATTGGCTTTAATTACTGGCCACATTTTGGTTGACGTTAGATTTGACTTCTGTTTTAAATGCCTTAAAAAACGCATGAGCTAAATTTAAATTTTAGTGTCTACTATAAAAATGACATAATACATTTATAGTTTATTCAAATATTATTTTTCTATTTTTATTTTTTATTTTATTTATTTATTTATTTTTTTTAGAAATAGAAATTATTAATATTGAAATATTTTATTATTGAATTTTTTAAGCATTTCATGAGTATAGAAAGTCGCCTTAAGGCACATATATAATTATATATATAATGATTGTGTTACGTTATTTTCTTTTTCTGCTCTTCAACATTTTTGAATTGTTTTTTTTTTTTCTTTTGTTAGCTGTGTCCCAATTTAAATTGCACTTGTCTGCTTAACACTTTCAAATGAACAATTGAACTTTTGTCTATTTTCGTGCCCGAATTAAATGGAATTTTACTTTGGTTTGCAAGTTGGTCCGCTAAACCGAACTAAACCTGCAACTATTGCTTATTGATGACAAAGTCTCATTGGCCATTGGCCATCAATAAAACATGAGCCTCAGCTCGAAACGTAAATTGCGACACACACAATTTCGGAGTTCCAGAAGGTACAGCCAATCGAATTATTTCTGGGCCACAGCTGGCAAATTGTAATGGATGTATGTGTACACATAGAGAGAGAGAGAGAGAGATATATATAGATATATATATTAGATATGTTTAGATGTTCATCGAATTGCCAATAACCGACGACCCCAACTGAACTCAGGCCAATGATGATGTAGTCTCGCATACCTTTCGCTTCGCATGTAATTTGCAATTAATCAAAGTGAAACCCTAACTAAGATTACCAAGTGCGAATTAGCCAGCAAGTGCGCTAATTACAGAATTGACGTACGGATCTCGTATTACGATCTGGCCTCACCAACTACAGCTAGCTAGCTGGCCAATCCATTGGCCAATTAGCGCCAATTCCTATCAATAACAGATTGCATTTTGACGTTAGTCTAACACTAATGACTGCGTCTAGAGTAAGACTTGTTAAACTGTAAACAATTCTAGGAAATTACCTCAATTATATTGAGCCCATTAAATATATATATATATATATACATATATTCTTGTTCAAAATTTTACTACAAAACTGCTGCTCAAATACGGAAATCAATAAATTTCCAGTATACCAAATTAATCAAATTGATTTTTATCTTTTTTTTTTTTTTTTTTTTTGAATATGTAAACATGGCTATCAATATATTAATTACATACAAATACAAGTTATTTAAATGACACTTAACATATAATTAAAGCGCAATTGTACTTGAATATATGAGAATTGCATAGAGAGGCTATAATTATTTTGAGCGTGGGAATTAATCGAACGAAGAACATTCTGGAGATATTTTATATCTTAAATGTACACTATTATAGGGTATTCATAGGCAGGGTATTCATCAGGTGCCACATTTACCCAAAAACCGTTTCCAAACATTATGTTTTATTTATTTTTGTTGAGATACATATATATTGAAAGTTTTTTTTTTTAATTTTTTTGTTTTGTGTTTGGTGTCTCTTTGCTGTTCGTGTATTCTGTGTCGTTGTTGTGTCAAAGTGTGAGTTCAGCGGCCTTTGGCAAGGTCATCTGACTAAGCGTACAATGGGAATGAGTTGACATCTCTTTGGGTGCTCTTAACAAAAGTTAACTTGTTGCTATTGTTGCCCCTATGAGTCAAAGATTAACGGCAAATGAATTGTCAATGCGGAAATTGATAAAGCATCCCAACGTGCAGACAAAAGTTAATATTATATTTATTTTTTTTGCTTATTTTTTTTTTTGAGCAATATTGATAAAGGAAATCAGCAAAATGTCGCATATAAATGAACTGAAAAATTAATAATTATAATTATAGTTTGGAAATTGCAACGTCAAGTTCAATGACATTATTTTGCATGCAATCGAAAATTGCATTCGCCGACATTCAATAACTGCATTTAATGCCATTTATATATATATATATTTGCTGACATTCAAAATGCATTTTTTTATGCTCTAATCGATTGACGGAATTTCAGAATGGGCGTTAGAAATACTTCAACAGCTGCCGGAAAGAAAGCTTCAGTTTTGAATTGCCAATTAAATTTAAATTGTAATTTTATGAAATATTATTTATGTAGCTTGATCATTTGCAATTCGCAGTTTTTCATTTATAAATATAAATTTATTTTTTAAGAATTTAAATGCATTTATATTAATTTAATTTAGTTTTGAAAATTTAAATATATTTATATAAATATAGTATTTTTATTTTAAATGTAATTTATTTATGGGAATTTAATTATAATTATATTTTTTCGAATTTAATTATATTTATATAAATGCCATTGATATATGGGACTTTAAATTTATTTATATGAATGCCATTTATTTTTAGGGTTTTAAATATATTTATATAAATAAAATTTATTTTTAGGTATTTAAATATATTTTTATTTAAGTAGTACAATTAAAGAAGAATACAAATGAATTAAAATCAATTTATAACATTTTAAGAACAGGTATTTGAATGATTGCCGTTATCGTTTTGGGGATACATTTAACTTTGAAGGTTATTGTGGGATAATACCCGATTATAGGCCGGGCAGGCAGGCAAGAGAGAGAGAGAGATAGAGAGAGAGGGAAATGTTTTGAAAGTCGATAAGCAGCAAAATCATTCTGACACAGCGGTCAGGGTGACGACCCGACTGACGCGGCATAAAGTATTCTCACCTAAATAAATCAAATTCGGTCATTATCATTACCAGTATCAGTTGACTCCAACAGTGAATGAGCTACAGTGATCTACGCTACACTTGGATGAGTGAGCTACTGTGATATATGCTGCAATAATAATAATTCCTTATCGGCAAAGTCTAATTTACATCAGATCATTTGATTTCAGCTTATGTCTATATAGTTTAAAATTTGATTTTGATAAGTTTATATTTACAATTTGTTGCACTTTATTGTCTTAGTCTCTATAGCTACAACTACTTTTAAATTTAACAATCTTGATTGATTGATATTATTATAAAAATCTTGATTTATATATACCATCTTTCTACATTTTCATTGATATCTTGTATATTCCTTATTATATTAAATTATTTACTAATATTCTTAAATATTTCACGTTCCTTAGATTTCTGTGCATTTTTAGAGTCTGTAATCTGTGCACCTGGTAGCTAGATTAGATGCAAGCTAGCTTCGATGCGCAGCTAGTCTCAGCCAAATTAAATATTAGATGTCTATTGCTAACAATTTCCTTAAAAGTATGCAACAGATAAATAAAATATATTTCTATACTGTGAGACATATCTGAGGCTCTACATCAAGTTTCTACATCTAACGATTTCTTATTCATTTAAATCAATTTTCTTAACTCTATCAAAATCTATTTTTAACAATACTTAAAAACTTGTTTTTATTTTTTTGTGATTTTGCATATTGCTCAGTTAAAAGTTACTTAAGTTATTCCCATAAATTCTGTTACATCGAACAGAATTGATTATAAGACTCCCACATTAATTGGACTTTGTTAGGCTGTCATCGACTGTTATTAGGCAAGAACTATTGCGAAAACAGGAAGCATTGCCTGATTTAATTTTGATTTGTTTTGATTTGTTTTTGCATTACAAGTGTTCTATTAGCTAACTGAGATCTCTGGCAACCATCAATCAAAGCTTTAGGTATGCCATGTCGTGCCTCCTTTCAAGCGCAAATAGCAATGCAAATATGCCACTTAAATATTAGCCAAGAGTAACTGTTCGCATGGGCGTGTTTTTGATTGAAACCAAATTAATAACTTGAATATATTCGCGTGTTATTAGCGACAACAACCGTTCGAGAAATTTCTAAACGGCGAGGTAAACCATACGAAAAAAAAGACTTGATATTGTGTTGAACTCTTAACAAAAATCAAAATGACCAAAATAAGACATACGAAAAGAAAAAAAAAATAAAATAAAATAAAATAAATGTTGACGCTTGCATGCAAAATTGAAGGTGATTGGGTTTTTAGTGAATGCCCCAAGATAAAGCATAAAAAAAAAATACAACAAAATCAAAAAAATAAAAAAACCAATACAATAACAACAACAAAAGCCACAACAAGAAAAAACACGGTGTCTGCCGACTGTCGAGCGATGCTGAAGCCGATGCTGAAGCTGATGCTGAAGCTGAAGCTTAAATTGATGTTGAGTTACAGGCGACACAAACTTGATTCAAAATGCGTATTTCGCTGATGGCGCAAAGTGCGCATTGAAAAATATCTCAAAGTTTTCCATAATAATGAAGCAGTTGCTATTGCTGTCGCTGCTGCCGCTGCTGCCGCTGCTGCTGCTACAGCTGTTGTGGTGTACCACGCGCCGTATGAGTAATGTGTGCGCCTTTATGTGAGCAGCCAATGGTATTTCCCCAAAATGCGAAACGTCGCAAGTGAAACTGCGAAACTGGTTTACAACATTTCGGGCTTTAGATTCAGCATCAGCATCAGCATCAGCATCAGTAGCGTAACAGCTAAAGAAGCCGCAGCTAAGGCAGCCAACGCTGACGCTGACGCTGACGCCGTCGTTGCCGCAGCAGACCGGCTCACAACAAACGGCAACAGTAAGCAGCTGAGCGCGTGCGAAACGTGATCTGTAACGTCACGTAAAGCGCAACGCCAACGTAACGTAATGCCCAACTAGCGAGAGCGAGAGCTCACACCCTAGACCAAAGAGCGCGAGGAGAGAGAATACGAATGCGACTGCGAATGCGAGTGCGAGTGCGAGTGCGAGAGAACGAAACGCAACTATTTGTAGTTGGCGGACAGGTAAAACGTTCGTACTAAAAAACTCGTACTGCAAAAACAAAACAACAACAAAAAAATAAAATGAAAAAGCAAAAAAGCAAAGCAAAGCAAAAAAAAAAAAAGAAATACAAATCAAATACAAAATTCGAGAAAGAAAAAAAATCAAAACTTAAAGCCGTAACTTTACCTGGTGCGGCGATCGCACGTCCGGGTTTTCATTCATAAGCGAGCAACGCCAGCGAACGGACGCAAACGCGCTTTGGCCAACAATCCAGCTTGGGACACACTTAGAAAGAATTAAGAATTCAATGCAATAAAAGTCGTATGAATATTATTTAAAGTTAGTATATAGTATATTAAGCAAGCAAGTGGTAATTGATTCCAAGGAGCTAAAGCAGCAAAAGCAACAAGTTTTTAAGTGCCAAAAGTCGCTAATCTACAAATCCACAGAATCGTGTGTCTCAAGTGTGTGTACGAATAGTGTACAAATCAAGTCAATAAGAAACATTTCTATTATTTATATATATATATATATATATGCCTATGCAATCATTATGAAGGACTTTGGTAAAATGTTCTCGCGTCGCTATAGTGCCGTCTGTGTCAGCGACGAGGAGGCGGGCGTGAATGCGAATCAGCCAAATCAGGTGGCAACAAACGCAGCCGCCGCCACAACACAGAAATCAAATCCAAGTTCAACTCAAACTCAAAGTCAAAGTCAAAGTCAAACAACAGCTGCAGCCACATCCTTGCCAGAGGCCGATTCTGTTGCAGCCGCAGCGGCGTTGGCGGCGCTACAGCGAGCCCAGCGCCGCAAGAGCCTCAAGGCAAATCGATCCATGAAGCCCATGGACATATTGGGCAGCTTCTTCGATGAACGCCATCATGGCAAGCACAATGCACGCTCGCCCACACGTAAGTTCAGACAATAACAAAAATAAACACACGAAAAAAAAAACAAAAAACAAAACTCAACACCTAATCCAATCGAAAAGGTGTTTAAATAATTATGAGATAAAGTGCAAAAGTATTTGATTTGATTTGAGAGCTTCTCGAAGATTCCAAAAATTATAATATTCATCAATCATCAATCGTTTACCAAAAATAGAAAAAAAAAAAAATGAAATAAAATTAAAACCGGCTGAACGCATCTTTTGTCGCTTCGCTTTGGTCTGCATTAATTATGAAAATTTTGCTGCCGCGTTTAAAAACGCGTCACACATAAACGCCATACGGAACAAATATATCGATGCTGTTTAACATAGCACTTTATGTTTTGTTGTTTTCTCTACACGTTGTTGATTAAATAAGCAACTCTTTGACACTGACACAGTTTTTTCATCATCTGTTGGTCTCAAAAGTCTTCGGCAATAATTTCGTTGTAGTCCCCCTCTTCTCCTCTAAACATAGCTAAAATAAATATAAAAAAATCAAAACGCGCCCAAAACGCGTCTCGCACTTGGCCAGTACACGCGATCTGGCCAGGCATCGTTTTGACCCTGAACTTGACCATATGCTTGCCATAAAAGCCTAGAAGCCAAGCGGGCAATACAAGTTTGTGTTTGTATACATGTTGCAGTTGCCAAGCGATTTGGGAGCGTTTTAAAACGCGCGCGACTTTCAACAATTGCATTCGAGGTAGTTGACGAATAACGGCTACTATTCCACACGTTGACCTCTATATAACATTTTTGTCGTCACCTTCATAGCCATATATATATATATATATATATATATATATATATATATATATATATTTATATAAATATATATGTGTGTATATATTTATATTATATATATTTTTATATGTTGAAAATACGCTGAAAAACTCGCGCGCGTTTCTTTCAAAATTCAAGAACAACACGAATTCGCACATTTCTAGTTGGTTGCGTTTATTTACACAGTAAATTAAACGAAAAGTGGAAGATAACTATGAAGACGTTGTCAAAAAATCACAGAAGCTCTTCTTGATCATGTTAATACAATTATATATGTATGTATATACAGAGTTGTTGTTGTTGAGGTAGCTCTATTCCCAAATAAAAATAAACAAATAAATCAGAATTCGTTGCGAAGAGCTAAAAATAAAAAGTAAAAAAAAAAACTATAAAATAATAAAAAAAAAAAAAAAAAAACAATTGAACGCAATTAGTTGAATATTTACTTCCTTATAATTTTGAGCAACAAATTTTCAAATATAAATAAATAAATTGAATAAAACTATAAAATATAAATTTTTTTTGCAAATGTGAATTATATGTGCAAAGAAAATGAAATGTTAGACTTAGCTAAATACATAATAAATAAAAGTGGAATTTAAATACTAACTTTGAAAGAATTTGTTTTATAGATTTGTAGAAAGAGTATATGAGAAGCTTAAAGTGTGTTCTTGTCGATTGCTTATAAGAATATTATTAAAAAATGAATGTTAAAAAATTTTAAAAGTGAATTACAAGTAATTTGTAAATAAACTGAGTGTGAAAATATATAAAAATATTATTGTGAAAAAGTGAACAGAAAAATATTAGGTAAACAAATATAAATTGAGAAAAATATTGATAATTGTGTATTATGAAAAATTCTTATAAAAAAAGAGTAATTTCAAAAAAATTTGAATTATAAATGAAAAGAAAATATAAAAAAACATATTTTAAAAAAATTTAAAAATAACATTAAATAAAATAAAAAAATATATCAAAAATATTAATATTAAACAATTAAATTTTGTGGCAATTGTTTAATATTTATATATGTTAAATATATTTTCAATATTTAATATTTACTAACTAGGTTACTACACAAAAAATATTTTTAAAATAATATATTTATTAAAAGTATCAAAAAAAAAAAAAAAAAACAAGTAAATATTTCCAAAAATTATAAAAATATATTGTGAAATATAAATCAAAACATTAAAAATTAAATATTCAATATTTATACTTATGCTTATTCAGGTGTGATTATTAAATACTTAATTTTGCTGCAGAATATTTTTACTAATTGCAAATTAATTTATAATTATTTATTTAATTTTTTTTTTATTTTAAAGTATATTTTTGTGTTTGTTTTTTTGTGTTTAGCAAATAATTTGTAAAAAAAAGACTTTATATTTTATTGTGCGAATATTTTTGGAATATTTATTTATATTCAAATTTTGTTGCCATAAATCAAATTAAATTGAAAAAATACATATATTTGTAAGCAACACAAAAAAAAAATGTTAAGCAATTGAAAAAAAGCAAAGTGAAAAAGTTGAAGTGCTCAAAGTGTTTATTCAAGAATCCAATCTATCTAATGTGCAGATATATTAAGCAATCGACCATTACATTTATATGAATTCAGTGCAGTGTTTGTCAAACAACTCGAGATAGTATATATAGTTCGATCTGTTATATAATGCCAAAATATGACTTAACAGTGTCAAATGCAACAGGGTTCGATGCAGTGCTATCTTGATTAGTCATGCATTTGAAATATAAATAAATATTTGCACACTACGAGCGTCTAATTAAACGAGCTGAACTCTGGCAGTTGCAAAGGTAACAAAAGAAAAATCGCAAGTTGTAGCCTCTGAACAGGTGAAAGTCTCAAAGTGAACTGCTTATGAATATTGGTAATTCTAATTAGAGCCACGCGCAAAACAAAAAAAAAAAAAAACAAAAAACAAAAAAAAAAAATGCCAAAATATAAACAAAGACGAAAGGCGGACTTATTAATAAATAAGTGATTTGTTTATGATTGTATAATAAATCAAAACAAAGCATAGTTCATTTCGCATTCAAAGCAAGTTTTCAACTATTCAAATAAAAATCTAATAAAGTGTTTGAAAAGAATAGACGATAGAATGAATATATGTAAATATGCAGACATATGTATATATTATATATATATATATATATATATATATATATATATATATATATATATATATATATATATATATATATATATATATATATATATATATATATATATATATATATATATATATATATATATATATATATATATATACATATGTATAGTTAAACATTCGAGAACATTTGAAAATTGTTTTTAAACTCAATTAAAATACATATACTGTACATGCTTATTGGCATTTATCAACAAAATACAAAAAAAAAGTGCCCAAACCAGGCAGCAAAAACAAACAAAACAAAATTAAAGAGTATTGTCAGAAGAATTAGCAAATCGATTGTTTCACAGTTATTCATTAGGTGTCAATACACCCCCTCTCGCTTGCTGGAAACGAGGTACGAACAAGTTTCGCACTCTGCTCGAATAAATTGCTCCCAAATGTGGCCGGCCAAATACAAATATATACATATGTGTGTGTGTGGTATATACATACATGTGTTTAAGAAAAACATCGACACTGAAAGAAGAAGAAGAAGAAGAAGAGGGGGGGAAAAAAATAAATAATTACAATAAAAGTGCCTGCTCATGGCCAAACAGGATTGTTAACGTTTATGTATTTTTATACACATTTGTTATTGTTGTTGTTTCTCATGTCTGTTTCGTCTGCTTCTTTCCCATTTTATATTTGTTTTTGTGCAAAAAATTATTTATGCAAAAAAGCGGTTCACCGCTGATAATAAATAAATAAATAGAAGCCACAACCCACTGGCATTCCACATACATATTTCGCCAAAATACAAAATCAAAATCCAAAAAAAAATCAGAAATCAGAAAAAAAACCGCATCAAACTGAACACGCGTTGCTGATGATACGTTGAATTCGATTTTGGCAGGAGATCTCTGCTGCTGCTGCTTCTTCTTTTTCTTTGGCTATTTGTAAGCCCGCACTTAAGTGCCAAAACTAGTTTAAAATCATCTGCTTATAATTCGCTGTATTCCATTTAGCTCAACCAACATTTCAATGAATAGTCCGACAATATCTTTGCATAACTCTCTATGCCAATATGCGTTTCGAACACAAAATCGGCTAACAAAAGCTTCTTTTTTTTTTATCATTCAAGAATTTTAGAGCCTAAATTAAGTTTTATCTAAGAAACAGTCCATGAACCTAAATTTATGCTTAATAAAATACGAATTGAATAGAACAACATTGGTTCCTTAAGGCTTGTAGAATAATACAAACTAAATTAGAAAAAAAATTGAAAGCATTTATATATTTAAATAGCTACGTGAATTGTATTAAATCAATTTAAAAACCTGACTCGATATTTGTCTAAGAAATAAATATTTAATTATTTAAAAAACAATTTGCTCTATAAATTACAAGAAATAATTAAAAGAAAAAAATCAGAGCCCCAATTAAAAAAGCTTGCGCATTTAATAATGTGGAATTAAAAAAAAAAATACAAATAATAAAAAAATGAGAAAAAATTAAATAAATAGAAAATTAAATAAATAAAAATAAACAAAAAAAAAAAAAGACAAATAAATAAATAAAAATATTTAAAAAAAACTGCAATAAAATAATAAATAAAAAAATCTAATTTAATTTCATAATTAAAAATACTGCAAAAAAAAAAAAAATAAAAACTATATGAAACTAAATTCAAATATATTTAAAAATTGAATTCCATAAAAAATAATTTCAGTTTTACTTAATTTTTGGTATTCATTTCAAAACTTGATTTGGTTTCAAGTTAGTTTTCCATTTTCTGTAATTTTTGCGCTCAAAATGAATTGAAGACATTCATGATATATGCTGCTCATGTTCCCAATCATCAATATTTATATATATATATATATATATTTTGTAATGAAATTCTCTTGAAATTGCCGGCGAGCTGTTGCCATAATCTCTGATGTCTTTGGGCTACCATGCCATAGTAGACATCATGCACGCCAGTGGGCTTAAATAGTTTTCAATGCATTGCGCTCTTGCAACAGAGGGCAGACGAAGTAGGCGTCAGCTTTTACCTCTCTTTTGGTTAATGCATTTTTGCACAAAAAAAAACTGAAAAAAGCAAATAAAACTCATTAAAAATGTTTGCTTGCAGTTATAGCCTCGGCAACATGTTGCTGCAACAGGTGAAATGTTGCAATCGGCTTACAGTACGTGCAGCATGTGTAATTGCTTGGCCTGGCTATGGGCGCCCTCTGTCCGAACGATCATCGTATAATCAATTTTTACGTCAGCTTTCTGTATACTTGTCAGCATTCCAAATGGTCTAATAGAAGCTGTTCACATATTTTCCGTATTAATAATCGTATTTTTTTTCTCTCTGGGTAATTCCCACTCTCTGTTGCTGACTAGAAATACTTGAAACTTGCCATATCATCGAGGGTAAGCAAAAGTCGGTTAGCACTGATTGTGATTCATGATGTGTATGCCTTGAGTACATCAGCTGAGAGAGTCTATTGAATGGAATCTTCTGTTGAGTGTCTTAAGTAAATAATTGGGTTAGCCAAAAAATAGAAAAAAATATAAATGCAAATGCAAAATCAAAGTTAACTTGGCACTTTCTATGGGATATTCCTATTTGTCTCGTTTATTAGCTGAGCTGATCTGCGAAATGATAACAGATAGATAAAGTTAAAGTTTGGCCCATTTGAAACTTCATTTTGGTCAGTCACCTCTTCAAGCCACACTGACGTCATATTGTCTATCAGATCAGATCAGGTTTCTAAATGCTGACAACGCAATTGTTCTCTATAAAACATAACTATAAATCAATGCCGATATTCAGCTAACGATTAGTTTAACAAAAATTAACCTGCCCTACAGGCTATGCGATCGATCGTCTGATACGACGCAATCTTAATTGAAAATCACATCAGAAGATGAAACAAAATGCGAAGAAAAATCAAACATTTTATAGAGTTTTATTACACACATAATGGTTGACTGTGTGTGTGTGCGCGTGGCCACGCCCCCTTTTTCTGAGCCCTATGCAAATGATGTAACTGAGGCAGCCGCTGTAGAATTAATTTGATTTTATTTCACCTCTATTTTTTTTGGTTCAGTTTCGTTTCTCTGTGTTGACAGACGAAATTTATTGATAAGCAAACAAAAGACTTAAGACACGAACGTGGTAGCACTTCGAAAATGTGTTTGTTTTTTCGCGAGCACATGTTGTTGTCTCTTCACTGTTGTTGTTGTTGTTGCTGTTGTTGAACGCGTGCGTTGCGTGCTCCAACTGCAAATTGATGGCCCATTCCCACGAATTCTTTGCCAAATCTTTGTGGGTGGCAAGCGCACCTGCCGAACGTGCCGCACATCCACAAAATTATAAATAAATATTTTGAGTAACAAACAAAGTAATCAAACAAACAACGTATCAACATAATTTGAATATGCAATGCTTGCTTGTTTTTATTTTTTATTCTCTGTTGTTTTTTTTGTCTGCTTTTTTTTTTGCATCTAATTCGGTTTTTTGATTTTTGGCAGCTTTCAATTTGAACACAACAGACGCAAAGCAAATCAAGATTTCGTTATTTAAATATAGCCAAGCGTTCTTTGTTCATAACTTTGTCGTTTGCACCTAACCACTAAACTCACGTACAGCCAGTGCATACAAAACGATTGATTAAAAGCCAATCGAAAATGATGAAGCGTTTGATGTGACGCCAGCACAACAAGTCGAGCCAGCAAATACACTAACTTTTCCGTTGACTAAATGAGAAATATATAAAGAGAAAGATTTTTTATTGAATTAAATGAGATTTAGGTTGCAAAACTTGAAGAATTTTTAAAAATTCTATGAATTAAGTTTAATTAATTTTTTTTTAATTTATAATAATTTTTATAATCAATTTATATATTTTTTAATATATATTGTATTAATAATATGTATATAAATTTATTAGACTTAATTTATATAATTTTTTCATTTATTTGAATTTGTATGGGGTTTTTTTACGGAATTCATTATATTTGTTGTTATATTTTATTTTAATACAATTTATATTGAATATATAAAAGTCATACAATTTAGTTAAACTTATGTATTATTGAAAAATATGTAGAGAATTGTTCAAAGAAAATAAAAAAAAAAAACTAAATCTATAACATTAAAATATTTATTAAAATTATTAAATTTAATTTTTACTCTTAAATTCAATAAAATGATTTTTTATTATGAATTTAATTTTTTTTTTAATTTTTATTAAACAAAAAACAAACAAAGTAATTTCTAAAATCGTTGTCAACATTAATTTAAATTTAATTTTGATTTAACTATTTTTTTTATAGAATATATTTTTGAAGAATATATTGTATTTTCAAAATTATTCTACTTTACTTTTCATTTTAATTTTTATTACACCAAAACCTCTACAATTCTTTCAATTGTCTTTTTAATTCTTAAGATAGAACATATTTCATATTTATTAAACTGAATTTAAACTAAACATACTTAAATATAAACTTTAAAAAATCGAATGATATGCGACATATTGAGTGCTCATTGCGTAATACTTTTTGTGAGCGCATCAAAAGCAATTAATAATTTGCCGAGCTTGAAATGAAAGTAGCCGAGGGTACATCGGACCCTTGACAATTCATCGACTTTTAGTTTGGCTTTGACTTTGCAACGAACACATCAAAATCTAATTACAAATCTATTTATGTATACATTCGTATATACATTGTGTGTAGTTAAATAACAGTTCATACATATCGATATATACTCATTATGACCGTGGTGCGTCGTCGGTTGCGACGTCAGTCGCTCAAGGATTTTCTGGGTGCACTCTATTCGCATCGTCGCTTCTCGCTGGAGAAGCTGCGTCACTTTCAGCAATTACAGAATCGCCGGCAATTGATGTGTAAGCCAATCAGAGACTGTTTAATAACTGTAATTAACTAGCATTATGTCATAAACTAGCGGTTAGTGGTTAGTGGTTAGGAATGTGATAGTTATATGCATATATATTTAGTACTACAGTTCGATACAAAAGGTTTTTATATGACTCTTTCATGATCATTAAAAAAAGGCTGCCACTTAGAGAATACCAATTGGCTGTAAGGGAAAATTCCCTTTCAAACTGGTTAAGGCCGACACAACAGGATCTAAACGGCCAGCAGCAGGCGCTGCTGCAGTGAGAACAAGTTCAATATAAATACCCACAACTCGAATCAAAATCCAGCCAGCCACAAAAGATCACCAAAACCAAGGTCACAACGAATACGATATGCTCTAAGAGGCTAAATCCTAAAGCCTAAGATCAATATCAAGATCGCTCTTAATGTGATTCACTCGAATTGGAATTATATGCGATCTTTTTGTGTGCACATCTAGATATATATATACATATATATATTTATGAACCGGTACAATCTAGTCCATCGATCAGTTGGGCTGGTGTGAAACAAATATATACTCACATATATATATATATATATAGTATATATCTGAATTGATTTGCTGACTGCTCAGAGTTGCGCTGACTTAATAAGTGTTATTTAATACTGAAGATCATCTAATCGGCTTGATTTTTTTAATTGTTATACAAATTATATAGCCAAGTATGAGTTGAGTTGAATCTGCATCAAGTTAAAATAAATAAATAAATCAAAAGTGGAATTCTTATTAACTGATTACGTAACGAGAGAGTACAAGTACAGCTTGATCGATTAGGAACATGTGTAATTTCTTATTGGATTGATCTCGAGCTGTTTGCTTACAAATTTATTTGATAATATATATATATATATATATATATATATATATATATATATATATATATATATATATATATATAGGAGTGCTTGAGACTTGAGTCAGGGAAGGTAAGTAGATCAGGCTTTCAATGAGTTTTTAATTTTTACACTCTTTAAAATAGTTTAGTATAGATGTCTGAAAGATGTACATACATATATATATATATATGTAAGATCAATTTTAGGCTCTCTCTATGTTAGGTTTTCTTGAAAAAATCTGTAGAATCGAATATTCTGGCTTGCCAAATTTTAGTAAGCTTCTTTTCTAAAGAATATGAGCCCAAAATCTATGATTTTTAGAAAGGTCTTCCATAGAAATACTTTCAGGGCAAATACATAAAATAACAATAAATAAATACATAAAAAAAATTATATATGTATTTATTTCTTTTTAATTAAAGACTCTAAGACCTTTCTAATATATCAGATAATATAAATAATTCTTAGAAGTTTATGAATATTTTCTTCTACAATAAGCAAAAAATACTTACAAAATAAAATATATATGTATATATGTTTTTTTTTTAAATTTTTTAATTTCGAGACCTTCCCAGAATATTAAAGCATATAATATTGAATATTTTCTTTACTTAAAAAATATATATAATTGTAAATATATATATACATATATTTTTATTCAATTCAAGACTCTCTACAATATCAGAGCACATAAATAGTTCTTATAAATTCCACAATTTTGTTTCCTCAGAACTATATAGTAAGCTAATAAAATCGCTTATCTATATATAGGTTTTTGAAATATCCTATAGCTATTTAAATACGCCATTTGTCATATGCCCCTTGATATAGCATTGATTGTGCATTTTAATAGTAAACCCATTAAGAGCCAAACAAGTCGTGGCTATATGGGGCTGGCTCTGGCTCTGGCTCTGGCTCTGGCGCTGTTGCTGGCACTCGCCAATCGACTCTATTCCTTGGCAGATGCAGACTGAACAGCTCTAAATATACAAATGTATATAGATGTATATACATACATTTGCATATATGTATATGTATATATAGATCTATAGAAAAGCAAAAGTTTATGTATATACATATATTCTTAATTCTGCTGTTTAAAGCATAGTCGTATATTTGAATGCTGATGGCTGATTGCTGATGCCTGTTGGCTGATAATTGAAAACCCGTTCTCTGGCTGCCATCTCTCCCAATCTGTTTGGCATCAGCAGCAGAAGCAGTTCATGCACGTGTCTTTGCCACGCATCGTTCGCTGAAATTCCTATGCAATTTGCAACAACGTTGACAAAGCCGCTTCGAGAGATGGATACTAAAAAAAAAAAAAAACAAGTTGCCAACAACCTGTGGTAAATACGCTCGCACACAACCGTGTTAACAGTTCAACTTTTGTTCTTGTTACTGGCTACTAATGAAGAGATTTGTATGCACGCAAATATATATTAATAAGGGCGGGGCGAGCTCTCTAAGCCAAGTGATTGAAGACTCACTCACTCACTCACTCACACTCATGATTCAAACAGCTTACATCGAGTACTTGCTTGTCAGATAGAGTCACACGAGGAACTCGGCTGACTTGAACGATAACTCAAGTGCCAAGGCGCCGAACTACCCACATATACTTATATAGATAGCTGTCGGCATATTGTCGCGATTGTGTCTTGTTCAGACAGGCATTATGCCATTGTGATTAACATAATTTGCATCAGACTGGCAATGGAGCTCAGTTAAGAATATAGTTAAGATCGGGTAACATTTCAGGGTCATTTGTATGACTCGGTATAATCTCTGTAGAAATAAATTACTTAGTTAAGCTTAGCTCTTAGTTGGCTTCAGTCATTTTTTTTTCACATTTCTATGATCCTCTTCACTGACGTCTGATATCTAATCAGATATGCTGGCAATATTCCAATTAGCATTATAATTGACACACGCCTTGTGCCCGCCTTGTCACAGGGGCTAAGATATTGGCAATATGTTCTGTAAGCCGCTCATGATAGATCTTTTCAGCATTTTCATAATAATTCATATTTGCCGGGGCAAATATTCAAATTTATTTATTACAATATCATTTTTTTGATATGCAAATTTCATAAATTGTGTTCATAATTCATATATATATTTTCTCTCTCTCTCTCTATCTCTGTCTCTCCCCCTCTCTGCCTCTCTATTCAATTCTCAATTTTAATTTTTACGTGTCGCACACGCTGCCTATTTATGCATAATTAAGCGTGTCTTAATTAACTTAATGAGATCATTTATATGTACTCGACGCAACTTATCAACTTATTTCAATATACATATACAAATATAAATATTTTGTCAATCTATAATGTTTGTTTCTTTGTTTTTGTTTGTGTTTTATTTTTGCAGGCGCTTTTTTGTTACTGGCCATTGGATTTTTGGCCATAACAGCGGCGGTGCTGGTTAAAGTATTTCAACCCTACGATTTGATATTCAAATGGGTAAGTCCAATAAGCAGAAACTAAAGCTTTTTTTTTTTTTTTTGTTTTAACTGCCTCAGCCTTAGCCTTTGCCAAATGGTCGAGCTAGCGATCATAATGCGCTATTAACGATTCTCTTGCCTTCGGCACACAGACCTCACGTACCTCAGATATTCGAATACATAGTTTCTCGAGTGCAATCCGTTTTTGGCGCTTGCAATTTGGCCCGCCATTGAAAGCACCATATTCATCTATCTGAAATGTGTGCATATACATATATATCTATATTTATGTCTAATTCGATCTTGCAGAAATTGGTAATGGCTGACAATGGTGAAATCTTCAATCTTTGGGCCAAGCCACCAGTCGATCTGTATATCAAAATATATCTATTCAACATCACCAATGCGGAGGCCTTTCTAGCGGGTCGCGAAAAGCTGCAGGTGGAAGAAGTGGGTCCCTATGTGTACAAGTAAGTTAAAAAAAATAATAATAATAAATAAATAAATGCGGGTGGATTTATCTAATTGGATACTCATTTGGAATTCTATTTCAAATTACAGAGAGCTCATGACTCATGAGAATATCACATTCAATGACAACAATACCATGTCCACAACGCCTAGCCATCCATTGGTCTGGCAGGAGCATCTATCCGAAGGTCGCCGAGAGGATGACGAGGTCATCATGCTGAACATTGCTATGCTGGTGAGTAATTTAATGGATATATTACAAAATAATAAATATTCTATATATATTTATATAAGTGTCATAATTCTGTAACAAAAATTTAATTTTAATAATATATATTCGTACAGAAATAAAATTCTTTAACAAAATATATAAACATTCTAGAATATTATTAATATATTTGGTATCAATGAGACAAATAGGCAAAATATAAATTAAATATAATGTAAAAAAAAAAAATTATAAAGATATTTTTTAAACGGAATTTTATTTATATTTTACCCCTCTTATTTAAAAAAGAACTACATAAATGCATTTTTTGAATATAAAAATACACAATTAATATTAGGTTAATAGTTTCAGCATATGATATATATTATAAAAAAAGAATATTAAAAAAAATTTTTTAAAGTTATTTCTTAAGCTTTTCTTACTGAAGTATTAGCTTTTATTATAAATCTAACTTGAAATGAACAATTACACGATAATAAAGATTTTTCGCTTCATTTTTGAAATATAATACAACATATAATAATAATAAATGCAAAATCAGAAAATTCCTCGAAAAAAAAAGTAGACAAAACTATATATTTTTTGTATTAAATAATGAAGCCAAATAGCTATAATTGAATAATAATTTATTTATCTTAGAAGTCATTTAAATGCAATTTCTCTCTGTAATAATTCATAACATTGTAATCGAAAAGACAGCGTAGTAAAAAAAATAATATATTCAAAATGCTAATTGCAAATAACAAGCCAAAAGGAAATTCCTATTCATTAAAAAAAAAAACTATATATATTTATATAAGTACATATATACTTATTAGTTTTATTCCATTTCGAAAATCTTGCAATTACAATTAAATTGTTGGACCGCATACAATACCGGTCAACAGATTTGATCTGATGTAATCTGATGACAGATTATTGACTATTGGCTTTATACGATATAATCAAGGGTAATTTGTCACGGAAAATAACTACATAATTAACCGTTAAGTCTGCTACAACAATAGCAATAAAAATCGCGTGCCGCGCACATGACGAAAACAAAAACAACAAAAATAAATGAAATTGAAATTGAGAAAAAAAAAGTCAGCTGTGAAATGCAAACAACAACAGCGAAAACATTAACAGAAGGCGCGACTCACGTTTAGGTCAATAAACGTTACATTTTAACACTAGCAACAGCAACAACAACAGCAGCAGCAGCAACAACAATGCGGTTACTTTACCGTGGCGTCAAAAATTGCCAACATGTTTAACTAAATGATGGGCAATTAATTTGCACACAATGAGCATTTGCTGTGGTGTGGGAGCGTGTGCGAAAGGGATGGCGATATGGTGAGTGAGTGAACGACAGTAGCAACAGTAGCAGGCAACGATGACGCGTCATGCGAGTAGCTACCGTTAACTATTACATATGCCACTATCTCGCTCACACACACACGCACACATACACATTGCCATACTCAGCGCGTATTTCGAAAGTTTTGTTGTTGCTTTTATTACAATAATTATTATTGGCGCTGTCTGTGGGCGTGTTTGTTATTGTCAGCAATTTTCACTGATTAATGACGATATCGTATTTTAATATCGTAAACAAATCAAAACAGCATTTACGTACATTCAATCAATAAATATACATATATACATAGAAAGAGATATTTATGCACATTTGGTCTGTAATTAATTGTTGACTTTATGATGTTTCAATTAAAACTTAAAAATTAACATAGTTGCCGTTGCTGTTATTGTTGCACTTGAACTTGCTTAATTTATGCCAAAACACTTTTGTGTCGCTCACAAATGCCAATTTAGCTTCGATTCTCTAATGTCAATCAAAGCGCTGATCAAGAATATGAAGAAGAAGAAGAAGGAAAAGGAAAAGAGAAGAAAAACGAATGAACAGTAATATGATTTGTTTCGCGTTTCATATAACATCCGGGTGCAATATGAGTCCAAAATGTTGAATAATGCATTTCACATCTGTCAAGTGCCCGTCTGCGATTGAGGTAGAACTAATAAAATATATTACCCACTGCACAGGAAGTACGTAATTATCGTGAATTAAGTGCTCTATTTACTATGACGATAACGAGCCGTTGAGCAGCTGTTAATGTGGCACGCACAGCTCCAATAGATCCTGACATGACGCGCAATTAACACACCAGTGATCAAGTGGGAAAATCCACTAAGATCTAATTGAAATAAAATCTGAATGTGATTAGACGAAAGAGGGGAGATTTCAATATAAATAAAAAATACAATTTTCTTACAATAAAAGTATAAAAAGAAAGAGGTATCTTGGGTATTTGGACTTTCTAACTTAAAATGATCTTAAAGTTAGTATAAAAAGCCAAGCCAAATATCGATTCTTATCGATATTAAGGAACTGACATGACTTATCGAAAGCTTTTACTCTGTATCGTTTTTGGATTTTTATCGATATTAAGGAACTGAGATGGCTTATCGAAAGCTTATACTCGGTTTAGTCTTTAGAAAGATATTAAAGTTAAATTTTAATAGGATAGATCTAGATCTTAATTAGTATCTAATATTCGCTGTAGTCTTTACTTCTTCAGACTACTATTGATATAACATTAAAATTTATTGCAAAAATATTTCTAGTGATTATATGTAATTAATATTAATACTAACTTATACTAAGTACTGGCAGCTGAGACGTACAGCCTATCATTAATATTTAAATTACATATAATTTATTTTAGATATATTATGCATTATATTTATATTTTTATGAATATATATTTAGAAAATATTTACTAATTTTCTTCTCATACTCTTTATTTGCAGGCCATTTCCCATTTAACTGCCGATCGTAATTATTTCTTTGTACGCTTGCCAATGCAAGGACTTTTTGCCAGTACCAAATCGGAGCCAATTGTCCGCATGACAGCCAAAGAGTTTATGTTTGGCTTTCCCTCGACATTGGCCACGCTGGGCAATACACTGCTGCCCAATTGGATATCGTTCGAGAAGGTGGGACTAATCGATCGCATGTATGATTTCTCAACGGACTTTGAGACGTTCTATACGGGCGTGCCAGATCCAGCCATATCAGGTCTATATGCCACATACCGAGGCGAGACAAAGCTGCCTCAATGGGAGGGCGATCACTGCAGCAATATTGAGTATGCCTCCGATGGCACGAAATTCAAAAGTTTCATTCAGCCCAACGAGACAGTCAAGTTCTTCCGCAAGAGCATGTGCAGGCCCATCAATTTGGTAAGTCTTGAACACTTGTCATAATAGCCTTAATTTGTATAATAATTATATTCATTTTGATCATAGTATCGAGATGGTGAGGAGCGCACTTTCGGCAGCCTGAAGGGCTACAACTATGTCTTCGAGGAGAATGCCTTCGATAATGGTGCTATCAATGAGGCCAATAAATGCTTCTGTCGCCATGGTGAGTCTCGACAAAGTCAAAGTCAATTTTAAATGCCCTGCAATTAGTTCAACCAGTCTTACATCATATTTGCAAGGGGCCGCATTTCTAGTTAAGTGTCGCAACAATTATAAAACAAATCTTTCTGGAACTATTACCTCATTGCATTTTAATTTTTTATGCAACAGGTAATAGTAGAGCCAACTCTCATTCTTTCTGATCTACGTAGTCGATATAGATTTTTAATTGCCCGGTACAAAGCGCAAAAAATTCTTGTTTTTTTTTTTTTTTTTTTAAACGTACCTCAACTGGCTTTAGCTAATTGATATCCCCCACAGAATATGCCGTTTATCAGCTGGCTTGGAATTTTGCTTTTCAAGTTTACGGCTTATTTGCTCGACTCTAGACTATTCCAATGGGGCAGTCTCCAAAATATTCCATAATATTAAAGCTGTGACGCAAATAAAACAACGCGACAAAGCGCCAACGCGTTTCGCATGTTTCGAAACATTTATTTCGTATTATTGTCGCTTTGTATTGTTTTTTAGTTGTTTTTCATTGTTTGTTACGAAAGTATCTAGATAAAGTATTGTGCGTCAGAATTTTGAGACACGCAATTGCTAGCCTTATATGGAGGGGGCGTCCAATAACATGTTATTATTGCTCTTCCGTTATTATAGACTTACAAAAAAAAAAAAAAAAAAAAACGGAAAGAAGAAGAATGAAAACTGATAATAATAATGCAATTGCTTCTTCTGTATTGCAGGTGATTGCCAGCCGGTTGGCTTGATTGACGTCACGGATTGTTATTATGGTTTCCCAATCTCTCTCAGCTTCCCGCATTTCATGAATGGCGATGTTGGCCTAGTGGAGAACATTACAGGCATGCAACCAGATCCTGAAAAGCACTCAACAGCATTTGTCATACAACCTGTAAGTAACCTTGTCAATGCACAAAAAAAAAACATATGTATATAAAAAATAAATTTAAAAAAATCGAACTTAAGCGTTGCCTTGTTGTCGTAGTGACAACTTTCAATTCGAGCGATTAACAAAATTTACGAGCATCTATAGGCAATACTTAATTAAACATTCACCACATTAAGTGTAACAATTAGCTCGTTCAAAATAATATTCGACTTAATCATGCTAAAACTTGTTATTGTTCTGTTATTGCCGCTGTCGACAATTGCTGTCAGTAGTTGTAGTAGTAATAATAGTAGTTTTTATTATTTTATGCTTAATTTGTTTGCTTACCTTCCGATCGAGTGTAATCGCGTGAAAATTAATTGTTTATTATTGAAATTTATATTAGCTGGCTGCTGTTTTCAATATTTACATTTCCGGCTAATTAAACTAACTGTAAATACAGCTACTCACGACAAAGTTGTATTAAATTTATGTATATCAGGAAAGGAAATACTATTTGAAGTTCGCGCTAAGTTAAGCTAACGGCAACTGAGTGACAAGATATTTATTGTAACCTTCATTTCGATTACAAACGCATTTTCAATATACACAATTCACAATAGATAAACTTATCGTTGCATCAGTTTCAAATTCGAAAATTCTAGACCACTAAATGCTTTTCAAATTTAAAATTCGATATCTGATAGTTCGATATTTCGATAGTTATTCAAGAGCGACCACTGGCACTAATTGCCTTGCAAATTTAACAACACTTAACATTTAATTAAAGCGCAAAATGTGGGAAATATTTCATATTTAAATGCATAAATAATAATTGTCATGCGAACATCTAATCAATCACTATGTCAATAGAAACAGCTTAATCGTAAGCAATGTATTTCAAGGAAATTGCGAAATTGCGAAATTGCTAAATTGAAGTTAAGCTCAACTGGCACAACCAGGCCTATATTTATGTAATTAAATTAAATTAGGCCAAGTGCAGCCGAAATGGAATCGTACTTGGCACTAAATAACTGAACACTTTACTACCCGGTTAGTTCACACATTAATTGCATATTTGTACTCACTTTCAGGAATCCGGTCTGCCGCTCTCGCTCTCCGTAAAAGTCCAAATCAACATGCACTTCAAGGATCTGCAAAACTATCCGCAAGTCTCGAAGTTTAGTCATCTGACTGCTCCAATGCTGTGGTTCGAGATCGTAAGTGCAAAACACATACATGGCATTGCCAAAATGGGATCTAATATAGTTGATTTCCTCTGCCTTTTAGATGATGCCTAAACTGCCGGATGAACTTGATACACGTTTCAATTTCTATTTGAATCTGTTGCCGCTGGTTAATCCTTTGGGCTTCTGGGGTGCTCTCGTGCTGGGCGTAGGCCTGCTGGTCTATGCCATAACACGCGCCACCCTGCACATGTCCAGCTTTACGCGCCAGGCCACAAACATTTCAGATGGCAAATATGCACGAGCAAATCTGCTGCAGAATCTGACGGGCAGTGGCGGCATCATTGGCGGCGGCAATCAGGTGTACAATCCATGTGAACTGAAGCTGTTGGATGATGTGCCAGCGGCAAAGAAACATGTCATAATACGTGGCAACAGCGACGAGGAGGCGTATCAGGAGCGCCGACAGTCGGCATACGCTCTGGAGCTGGAGCCGGCGCTCTCCGATGCGGAGAGCAGTGATGAGGGCAACGAGAGCGATACTGTGACGCTCAGCCGCAACTCAACCACATCCAGTTCGTGCATAGAAGTGGAGCATGATGACGATGATATTTGCATAGATTGCTTCGATGACAACGGCCTGGAGGTGACTGTGGATGCAGCCAGTACGAGCAGCAGCATCAGCAGCAGCAAAACAGGCGCGAAGCAACAGGTAAGCCAGGTTATGTCATCTGCCATATGGTGAAGGGGGGCGAGCTTGATCTAAGTGTAAGGAAATCGTCGCCAAGCTGTCTAACGTGTCTGCCCGAATGTTCATTAGGTTGCGGCTGTTTTTTTTTTCTCTTTCTCTTTTTTTTATGGTTAAAATTTACGGGCGCGTTTAATGAAATTGATTAGGTTTAAAATTAGCCGTTGGCAACAGGTGACAAACTCGTTTTCGGGGCAAACATGACAGTAAAACCAAAAATGGTCACGCGTGTTGATTCTTCTCAGGGGATTTGCATACACTTGATATGTTAATTAAACCAATATATGCTTTCTTTTTATTTACAGTTGGGCGTTAGTTTGGCCAGCAGCGGCTTTGCTTCGTCGCCATCCAGCTCTAGTAACTCCAGCAGCGCCAGTTCGCACATGAATGTGCTGAGCTCGCCAACCAGCAAGACTAGCTGGATACCCTATGCACATCCCGAGAAGTTTGACGGAACGACGGAAAGCTTCCCGACGAAACATGTCTAGAGATAAGCCACCAGTTTAGTATTTAGTTTAGGTTGTCGGTATAATCCATATAGATGTTGTAGTAGCTAGTTTGCTAATAGTTTGGTTGGGCATTGGCATCGCCGCTTTTGGTTTTATATAGCATTTTTTTTTCGATAATGTAAATAATATGAAAGCCAAGTGCTTTGGTTTTTTTTTCAAATACTGTGATAGCTTTAAACAACAAAAGAACGATGTATGTATATCCTCTATCTGTATATACCAAACACAAACAGCACATGAAGTGCTGAATGCGGCTTTTTACAAAAAACAAAAGAAACATAAAAACAAAAACAAAAACATAACTAAAATTTGTATGGAATTATTTATATATCGAGTTTAAGCAGTTTGTAAGTTAATTTTCGCTTTAATATTAGTGAACAAGTCACCTCCATGAGGTGCCACAAATAATTTGAATTTAAATTTGAATTAAAGCAAATTGTGAATGAAATCTGAATAAGAAAAATATGCACAACAATTGTAGTTCAAGTTCATAATCTATGCTAAGAATTGCTGTGATTTTTGTATTGGAAGCAGAATTTATGGGCAAACCAAACGCATTACAATGCGAAAGCGTTTGCACAAGAATTTAAATATCTTAGCCTTAGACCATGTAATTGTATGATAAAAATTGCAATAAATGCATCAATTAAAATATACAACATTCCATTTTTTATTTAAAAACAAAATTCAATTTCAAAATGTAGATCGTTAAAGTATGCCTAACAAATTATGTTGAAATACTGGCTTTAGTTTGTTGAATGTATTCCACAAGTTTAAATTTGGCGCGTTCATCGTCATGTTAACTTTACAGAATTACTCCACCATTAAACAGAACCAGTTCTTAGTTAACAGAATGTACTCAAGTACTCGTTGCTCAATAGATGCAGATAACGTATGCATAGTTCTCCTCTCTCGCGAGTCGCGAGCGAATTGTGAATTGTGAATTTTTTCGCACGATACTATCGTTAGTATCGCACACCTATTGCGAAAAATTATATCTTATATGGATAAATAGTTTGACTACTTTTTACAGTACATTGTTAGTTTAAAAAAAATATGTCATAACATATCTCGGCCTTATAATATCCAAAAAGAATCTAATTCCAAAAGGCAGTCGCGAAAAATCTGAGCAAAAGACGTAGGGTAAGAAAAGACGTCCACAGACTTTGGACCCAACAGCATAACAACAAAGATCAACAATTGGTTGAAGGCATTGCACAAACCGCTCTCACTTTCGATGCCGAAGCCGAAGCCGATGTTGACGTTGACGCCAGCGTTGGCAGCGATAACAAAACAAACCAGCCACAGGTTCACAACGAAGGCAGCGACTGCGACAGCGCAGTTATAATATTGGTTGAAAAGAAACCGGTCGTTTTTTCTGAGATATCAATATAACTAACTGCACTTTTGCCTACGTGGACTAATTGATATTGGGCTTTTGCTTGAATATCGTTAAATTGCTAAAAGTTGTGTCGCTGCCTACTTTGTTGCTAGCGTTAATCTTAACGCTTTGCTTATCGCAATTTCTTTACGATAATGCACAGTAACCAAAGGTGAAGAATACACAAACTCACACAAACACACACACACACACAGAAGCAAATAGTATAACCTTTGGATTACAATAATACGGTGCGGATATTTTTAATTACAGTACCCTAGTTGAGACAGACGTTGAAAACTTCGAATCCAAAATGAGAATATTGAAAAATGGACGAGTTTTCTGGAATTTGGTAAGCAATTGGGATTACATACCAAAGCGAAAGCAAATTAATTAACATGTATATTCCTCAACAGACCAAAGGCTCCATTAACGCCAAGGAAGCATCTGATGTTCTGGTAAAACTGATGCCTGCCAGCTATGGCAGCAAAAGTGCCGAGAAATCGGAAGAGAAGAAGAAGCCACAGCAGCAAACACTTTTAAAGTATCCTGTGCTGCCACTAAATGAGACCCTAGATCGTTTCATGGCCACCGTTCAGCCTTTGCTCACGCCCGAAGAATTTAAGAAACAACAGGAAATAACAAATAATTTCAGGGACAAAGAAGGCGATAAGCTGCAAGAGCTGCTCGAGCAGGCCGGAAAGGACGATTGTAACTGGCTGGCAGATCGTTGGCAAAAATGGGCCTATTTACAATATCGTGATCCTGTCACAGTTTACGTTAGTCCTGGCATGACATTTCCCATGGAGAACTTCAAGGACAAAAATGAATTTATTAACTATACGGCCAAAGTTATATTTGGCCTTTGCGAATTTAAAGGCATTGTCGATGCTGGCAAAATACCAATCGTCAAAATGGGCAAAAATGAGCTGGACAACAGTCAGTTCGGTAAAGTCTTTGGCACCTGTCGTATACCAGTACGCATCATGGACGAGATTGCATATAATTCGTGCACCAAACATATTGTGGTTATCTACAAAAATCATGTAGGTTCAGGTTCATTAAATCTCTGATGAGCAATATAATAATTGTTTGCAATCCAACAGTTCTACAAGCTGAATGTGTATGACAAGGAGGATAAGATATTGTCTGCCCCTGTGCTAGCCAAACAGCTGACTACAATTATGGACTCCGAAACGAAACATGGTATACCTTTTGGAATATTCACAACAGACTCGCGCGACAATTGGGCAGATGCCTATGAAAAACTGAGTAAGAATCCTCTTAATTGTGAGACGATGAAAGTCATACAGTCATCGCTCTTCACGGTTTCACTGGATGAGTGTGTGCCATGCGACCCCGCTGACCGAATGACTGATTTGATCTTGGGACTGGTTCATGGAGGAGGTAGCAAAGAGAATGGCGGAAATCGTTGGATGGACAAGACCATACAGTTGGTAGTCAATCCCAATGG
Organism: Drosophila stalkeri; assembly: GCA_035047405.1. Classification (NCBI taxonomy): domain Eukaryota; kingdom Metazoa; phylum Arthropoda; class Insecta; order Diptera; family Drosophilidae; genus Drosophila; species Drosophila stalkeri. The sequence continues at coordinate 24,630,311 of JAWNPR010000039.1, forward strand.
AAACGTTGGCTTCACCTATGAGCATTCGCCCGCTGAGGGTCAGCCCATTGCCATGATGATGGACTACGTGGTGAAGAAAATGTATTTATTAATTTGTTATGCCAACTTGTCTGCGTGTTTCTAAAGTGTATTCTTTGATTTTCTAGGGCTGACGACAAGAGCTATGGTGACAGCGGTTCCAGTGATGTGTGCGATGAGCCACAGAAGCTCAAGTTCGCTGAGACGAATCCATGCATTGATCAATTGCTGTATTTTTCCACAACGAATCTTGATAAACTTGTGAAGAATCTACAAATGAAAGTAATTAAATTCCAGGGCTATGGCAAGGGTTACATTAAAACTGTTAAATTGGGACCTGATAGCTTCGTGCAGATGGCATTGCAATTGGCCTTCTACAAGTATGATATACAATTTACACGAACATTTCACACAAATTACTAATGGAAATATTTTGTTTGTAGGTTGCACAATGTGCCGGCTGCTCAATACGAATCAGCGCATTTGCGTATATTTGCCAATGGACGTACTGAGACCATACGCTCCTGTTCAAATGAATCACTCGCCTTTTGCAAGGCAATGACATCAGGAAGTACCTCTATCGAGGAACGTGCTCAAGCGTTGCGTGCGGCTGTCAGTGGTCATCAGGCATATACGAGATTAGCGCTGCAGGGTCGCGGCGTAGATCGTCATCTGCTCGGTCTGAGGTTGATGGCCATGGAAAATAACTTGCCAGTGCCCGAGTTCTTTTCATCATTGGGGTACACGAAATCGATGCACTGGCGTGTCTCTACATCACAAGTGGCCAGCGTCTATGAAGCATTCATGGGCTACGGCCCATCCGCCGACGACGGCTATGCCTGTTGTTATAATCCCCGTGAATGTGATATTATTATGGCCATCTCATCATGGACCTCTAATAACGAAACGGACCCACACAAGTTCGCCGCAGCTATTTCAAAGGCTTTCCTGGAAATGCAGGATGTCCTTGACAAGGAACCTAAGAAATCCAAGTTGTAGTGGCTCAAAAAATAAATTATGTCTTATAATGTTGATTAAATTCTAAGTTTGACTAAAGACCGACTGGCTCTTTCTTTCTTAATCCGACAGCCAGATCAACAAAAAAATCAACTTATAACTCAGTAAGTTTAGTACATCATATTATATACATATCACAATAGCGTTAGACATATTGTCTAGCTTCTAAATTTATTATAATCTTTCGATTCACCTCTAAATTTTATAATGCGTGCATTAATTACTACTGAACCTTTCTTGGGCAAAGTGAGTATGCAGTTATCAAGTAGTTGTCAATCGGTTTAATTTTTTTCGGACTTCTTGGATCATCAGTCGAGGTATTCACGTAACTCAACCAGATCGAAATCAACGAACCAAAAGCCTCTATTGGCGAAATTCGTGGAGTATGTAAAGACGTGGGGCAAACCAGAACGGGCAGAAGTCCAACGGATTGAAACCAAGACCGAACAGAAAAAGGTGGAGGAAGAGAGATGTCCGAAAATCATACAAATATCACCCAATACAGTGAAACCAGTGCAGCAAACCTACCATAGCGGCAATCGATCAGATGTATCCCAAACAACATATTATTCAAATTCTGCTCCAGAAATGAGAGTAAGCTTCGCTCCCGAAGCCGGAGCACAACCAATGCCTGATTTTAACTCCTCGCGTGAGCATATGGGCAAGGTCATTCCAGTGGACGATCATCAGATTAACCAACTTCTGATGCGGGGACGGGTAAATAGAGTACCAAAGGGTTTGCTCAAGTATCCGGTGCAGCCGCTGCAGGAGACGCTCACCCGTTACCTGGAGAGTTTACAGCCGCTGGTCAACGACAGAGTCATGGAAAATGAGGAGGATATAACAGTGGATTTCCTGCGAAATCAGGGCTATGAACTGCAGTCACTGCTACAAGAGGCTGGACAATCGAATGCCAATTGGCTCACCGATCGCTGGACCGATATCAACTATCTACGCTATCGTGCTCCACTGACGATCTTTTCCAGCTCCTGCATATCGTTCCCCAAGCAAAACTTTCGCAATAGCCTGGCTTACTTGGATTTTACGGCCAAAGCAATTTACGCCATGTGCGAATTCCATCAAATTGTGGAGAACAATCAACTACCCGTATGCAAAATGGAGGGCTTCGACCTGGATAACAGCCAGTTCCACAATGTCTTTGGCACGGTGCGCATACCGCAGCGCTCCTACGATTTCCTGCAGCAATGCCAATCGAACTACATTGTGGTGATACACAAGAATAACGTGAGGCTAACTCTAGTTAAATATATTTATTGGAGATAATAATTCCTTCTCTTCTCCTTTCAGTTCTACAAGATGCCCGTTTTCGATGCCGTGGAGAAGCGCATCTATAATGTCCTTCATATTCGAAAACAACTATTGAAAGTCATTAAGTCTGGCAGGCTACTGGGTCCTGCGATTGGTATGCTCACCCACGATAAACGTGACCATTGGGCCGAGGGACACGAGATGCTGTGTCGCAAGGATGTGAATGCCGAGACAATTCAATGCATTGAACAATCTCTCTTTACCGTTTCTCTGGATGATGCTGTCCAGGTGCCGGCTGACGAGGAGCGTGCCATGCTGGCGGCTCAACTAATGCATGGTGGTGGATCACACGTGAACAGTGCTAATCGCTGGATGGACAAGACGCTCCAGCTGATTGTCAATCCGAGTGGCTTGGCTGGTCTCTGCTGTGAGCACTCACCTGCCGAGCCCCAACCGGCGGCGAGTATCATGGACTATATACTAAAGCAAGTGTATGTACACGAAATGAAATTGAAATTTTCTTACATCATATGTATAATGGATTCGCTTCTCTTTTTAGTTCCCATCCGAACTATGGCCATACTGCCAAGGATTCGTACAACAATGAGCCCTTGGAGTGGCTTTACTTTGATGAGGTGGATGAGTGCGCGACCTTCTGGTTGTCGACTGCCAATCGGACAGTGAATGAGCTCAGCAGTCGGCTGCAATTGCATGCACAGCGGTTCGATTGCTATGGAAAGAGTCTACTGAGTGCCCAGCAATTGGAGCCCGATAGCTTTGTGCAGATGGCATTGCAACTGGCGTTTTATAGACTGCACAGAGAGCTGCCCGCTCAGATGGAGACGGCACATTTGCGTATCTTTAAATTCGGACGCAGTGAAATTATACGCTCGACCAGCAATCAATCTCTGAAATTTGTGCGTGAAATGGTTACGGAAGAAACGACGATTGAGAAACGTGTGCTTGCCCTAAGAGCCGCTGTTGATTACCATCGACAGCAGGCGATGTTGGCGCTAAAGGGACGCGGCATAGATCGGCATTTCTTTGGTTTGGAACAGATGGCGTATGAGCATGGTAGAGCGTTACCCGAGTTCTTTCAATCGGAAGGTTATCAGAAATCGAAAGATTTTCGCATTCTCAGCTCTCAGCTGATGACACCGCATGACGTGTTTATGGTCTACGGACCACTCAACTCGGATGGGTATGGCTGTTGTTATAATTTGCGTGATACTGATATTACATTTATGATTTCGGCCTGGAATCATAATCCAAAGATATCGGCCTACAATTTTGGCATGGCAATCGAATCAGCTTTGGCCGACATGGGACACCTTATGTTAGATTCGAGCAATTGTAATTCTTTGCTTCTACAATCTGACAGAGATCGCACGTACTATTGAGGGCTAATCTGGATTTCTGTTTTATTATTTGTATCTATCGAACAAAAAGGGGGAAAATTCAGTGGCTCAGGCATAAAATCTAAATATATATATAACTTTTTTTTTTTTTTAATTATTAATCTTGTAGTTTCTCTAGTCCTTTTTGCAGTGATAGCAACTGCAGGAGACGGCGCTCTTGAATGTCACATTGCGTATGCCCTCGATGCACAGCACTCGACGTTGTATCTGAATATAGATAAATTAATCAATTTGGATATCGAGTGTAATTCCTGTTTCCTGAACTCACCTCTTCAGATTTCATCATATTACAGCACTGACCCACGGATACGACGGGCTTAGGTGGTCGAAATACGCCCGCCAACACAGATGGTATCGATGGCACCGCATAGGATTCACAGAAGCCGCGACAAGCGTTCGTTGTAATCGTGAACTCAACACAGTCTGGTATGGAAATCTTACGCGTATTGCCCACCTTATGGCAGCCGGGACGCAGCCATGCATCCTTGCCGATGGCCACACTGCTCTCGGCTGCCAGGAAACATGAACAGAGCAGCCAGAAAACAAAAGCCAATAACGTCAACGACTTCATCTCGGCCGTAGCTCAATACGAACTGTTGACCGAGTCTCAGCTAACGCTCCATTTTATGCCGGTCAACGACAACGACAACGACGAAGACGACGCATGCGCCAAGGACGAATGGCTAACGAATCGTTTTGGCCAATGGGCTGCACTTAATGAGGGGTAATGCCAAGGAGAGTGGGTATTACTTGCCTGAAATATTCATGCATAAAAAGAATATTTGCATATTCTTATTCTTAATATATACCAAAAGAGAAATTTCTAAAAAAAAACAATCATATACATTATATGCTAAATATAAACAATTTTATAGCAGAATTTTTCAAATGAGCTTAGGAATATATGACAGGGATACTTTTTTTAAGACTGTTAAAAATTAAAAAGCAAATGTATTTAAAATTTATTTATATACATTACTTACAATATAAAACATGGAATGGTTTCTAGTTGACCTCACATATCCTTGGTTATACCATTCCAATGATAAAGTCCTAGTAAACCAAAATATAAAAACTCCTGCGAATTGAATGATTCTCTTTTCAGCGCACATTTAACATGACGATTCATAGTTGACCTCACATATTCTTGGTTATACCAAACCATTGATATATAGTCCTGGAGAACCTAAGAGATGATCATGATTCTATAAAAAATGTGTAAGAATCTGATTAAAATATATGTATATATATGAATGCCTTTTTAAGCTTATCCTTAGAAACCCCGCCCCTTCTTACCAGATGGTACCTAGTTGACCTAAATATTATTGGTTTCATAATACCATTGATATAGGCCTAGAAACCTGTAACTGAAAATTCTTATTTAATTAACAGTGATGTTAATTGACAGTCTGCTAAAAATATCGTTGCATACCTTTAAGAGGCAGATAGATGCTGTTGTCGTTGTTTTCCTAATTTTGGCAAATGGTCTGAAATACCAGGCGAACAGAAATCAGCAGTAGGGTTAAAAATTTTAATTAACAGTAAGAGTACTGTTAACCATAACTAAGGATATAAAGTCAACCAAATACCTTTATTAATTTATCAGAGCTTTGGCAGATCTTAGTAAATAGTAACAAATACGCCAAAAAGGGCCAAGAAACAGCAAATAAAAATATATATATTTGAGAGAGGAGTTATAAATTCAAATTTAGATACAGCCAGATTGTTCTGCATTCAACATACAAATTTTTGGAATTGAATACACATGAAAAATGATTAGCTTAGGCTTTGCGGCATTTGTCTCGAAAACTTTAGTTTAGTTCAGAAAGCCAAGGCAATCTAAAATTTACAAATTCAGCCTATGCCTTTACCAAGTTTGTGGTACTCTGCTACGTAGCCAAAAAGTGTTGAAAACAGAAAGCGTGGGTAAGTGAATTGTTTATGGCTTATTAGGCGAGAGCCAGAGGATTTGCCACAGAGAAATAAACCAGCTTAGAGTGCGTTCAGTTTTTAGTTTTCACTTAGTAGTCCCATTTCGTGCGTTACGAGAACTGTCTCGTTGTTGTTGATTAATTATTGAACATTATTTCTGTTCCTATTGTTAAATACGGAGAGATCTCTCCCTAAAAACAGCCCACAAAAAATACAAAATATCAACAAAACGCGTTTCGCTTGGTAGGATATCATTCTTTCTTTTATAGTCGCGTCTCATATGCACTTATTGTAATGCAATTTCAAAATCTGTTTCTTTCCCCCCCTTAAAATAAATCGAATGTTACCAATCTAGACAAGGACCAGGATTTCAGACCCAACCGAAAAATAAAATCGCTGGCTCGCTTACGCTATGAATCGGCAAAACGGTAATCATTTACATGGCATGAATGAGGGCCAACTGGAACTGGCACCGATAGAAATGGTGGACGTGGATATGGACGGCAGTTATCAAGGGGATGAACTCGAAAATAATCCCACACAAAAGCCATCCAATAAATCCCTGTCACCAATTGTCAGCGATCATGCTCTCAACGTGCTCAACGAACTGCGCGAAGCGAATCTCCTGTGTGACGCGCAGATTTCGGTGGGTGAGCAGTCCTTCAATGTGCACCGTGCCATCATGTGTTCCTGCAGCTCATATTTTCGGTGAGTTAATAAAATGAAGCTATTTCTAGATGTTTCTGTCTGTTTAGACATTATTATAATCTGTACATTACATTACATTAATTAAGATTTAAATATTCTCGAATTGCCAAAAGGCAACAGAAAAAAATATTAATAGTTGAACGATTTACACACATCGAAATGCCTGTGGTGGAATTGCAATGCATATCTCTCATTACTTTTGTGCATCTCGCTTTAACTGCCATGATTTAATATCATAATGAATTACAGTATCAACCACACTACACACACACTAAATTACTCAACTTGCTGCGCTATCTACATACATACATACGTATGCAGAAGATTACATACGTACATATATATGTATGTACATTCTGAAAGCACAATCGCCATTGATATGTACAAGCAACCATTTTTAACCACATGTGTAATATTGAAGTTGAAATTAAATATTTTCGACACAAGCAGAATAGAAGTGAAATTGCTGCCTGTTCACACATCCATCGCAATTTACTTCAGTGTATCTCGCTTTAACTATCATATTTTATAGCCTCAATAAAACGTTACCTGTCTTTCACTTTCATTCTTGTTTACTCAACACGAAAGGATGGCGCCATAGATACTCATACACAAATGGTTTTTAGTTCATGTAAGAAAATGAAAGTTGAAATTAAATAATGTAATAATTGGCCAACACAAGAAAAAAAATCGTTTTAATTGCTCTTGATTTGCAATTTAATAACATCAATGCAGACAATAATGTAAATTTATTGCACACTTAATGCCGTCAGCAGCACACACATCCAACTGTAACAGATCATGGTGGACTTGGAATTTCCACCTCACTGCAGTTGTATGCCTCTTGCTTTAACTTACATAATTCGTAACTTGAATGCCATTGTGAATCGTCATATTCACCACACACATGTATAAGCTCGTACAAGAAAGTGCATAAGCATGTGTGAGTAAACATTTACATACATACATATATTTAATTATTAAAGGAATAATAGAAGATTTAAACTTTTATTCAGCCAATTTGAATTTCAGTGGAAGTAAGTAATTCAAATGCTCTCAACGACTTCAACAACAACTTAGTAACACAATCCATAATTGCAATATATTAACGATTCTTTTTTTTTTTGTGCCTGCTTCCATTTAACTATATTCCGGTAGCGCACAGTTTACGGGGTTTAACAGCCGCTCCGGTGCGGGGAATGACGAGAGCCGTGTCGTGCATATACCAGGGATCAGTGCGTCCATAATGAACTGTGTGATACAATACGCCTACGTGCGCAAGACCCACATCAGCGACGATAACGTGCATGAGCTGCTCATTTGTGCGGACTATGTGGGTATGGTGGGGCTGGTCAAACAGTGCAAAGAGTATCTCAGTCGTACACTGAGCCCGGAGAACTGTGTCAGTATAATGGGATTTGCGCGGTTCGTATGAACTTCCTTGAACTAATTAACTTTTACTTTACATACCTCAACTATTTTCCATCCATGCCATCAATTTTTGATTTCTATCGCCCACTTTTAATCGTAATCTCATCTAATTGCAAGGAGAAATGATAAATATTAATCCGTTTTTAATTGTTTGTCATTTTGCTGTCTGCTTTGTGCATTTCACAGTTTCCGCTTTCTCGAGGACTTGTACCAGAAGGCGCGGAATTATACGCTTAGGTACTTCACAGACGTGGCCGCCCGGAATACAGACATACTAGACTTGAACATTAAGGACTTTTACAGCATTATTAGTGATGACGAGCTGAATACACGTGAAGAGGATTACGTTTGGAAGCTGTGTGTCAAATGGATTGACCGAGATCCAGAGAACCGTAAACAGCATGTGGCGCATCTGATGACGGGCGTGCGCCTTGGTCTGATGACCCCCAAGGTAAACATATTCAACCCTTTAAATCAATAAATATATATATATTAAGAGAATGTGAAATCCATAGTGCTTCATGGAGGAGGTCAAGGAGCATCCCTATGTCATTCAATGCGAGGCTGCCAAGCCGCTGATAGTCGATACCTTTAAATTCATGTATGATCTGGACTTTCTTAACCCACAAGCCGAAGAGGTAATGCTAACACCCCCTCTGCTCCTGCAGCAGCAACTTATATGTGCCATTTGATTTGCCCTTTCAACCCAAGCTAACGACACCACCGCTGGCGATGCCCCGACTACCGCACGAGGTCATTTTTGCGATTGGCGGCTGGAGTGGTGGCACATCGAAGGGCTGCATCGAGACCTATGATACACGTGCCGATCGTTGGGTTAATATCAATGCCGAGGATCCAGCTGGACCGCGCGCCTACCACGGCACCGCTGTGCTCGGCTTCAAAATTTATTCCATAGGTGGTTACGATGGCGTCGAATACTTCAATACCTGCCGCGTCTTCGATGCCGTGAAGAAGAAGTGGAACGAGATTGCACCCATGCACTGCCGTCGCTGCTATGTGAGCGTTGCGGAACTAAATGGCATGATCTATGCCATTGGTGGGTATGATGGACACAATCGCCTCAATACTGTCGAACGCTACAATCCAAAGACTAATCAATGGTCAATCATTCCGCCCATGAACATGCAACGATCCGATGCGAGCGCTTGCACGCTGCATGGACGCATCTATGCAACGGGTGGGTTCAATGGCCAGGAGTGCTTGGATAGTGCCGAATATTATGATCCCCTAACCAATGTCTGGACACGCATACCAAATATGAATCATCGTCGCTCCGGTGTCAGCTGTGTAGCGTTCAGAGATCAGCTCTATGTCATTGGCGGCTTCAATGGCACATCCAGGTTGTCCACTGGCGAACGATTTGATCCGGAATCTCAATCGTGGCATTTCATTCGCCAAATGAACCATTCGCGCAGCAACTTTGGCTTGGAGATTATCGATGACATGATCTTTGCCATTGGGGGCTTCAATGGCGTCTCTACCATCTCGCACACTGAATGCTATGTGGCCGAAACGGACGAATGGATGGAGGCAACGGATATGAATATTGTACGCTCGGCGCTATCGGCCAACAATGTGGCCGGATTGCCCAACAAGCGCGACTACATACACAAGGAGCGCGATCGTCTGATGGAGGAGCGACGTCAGCGTTTGATGGCCACGGCAATGGCGCGCGAAGATGTTGGCAACACGAATCGTTCGCAGTCGATGGTGGACAATGATCCGGCGTTGGATGATTTAGATGAGGAGAGTCCCAATGAGGATGTCGATGGTGAGGAGCTGCAGTTGCCGCAGCAGGTGGCCTTACCGCTGCCAGCGCCTGCCATGCCGCCTGCAGCCGCAGCTGCTGCTATCGATGCAGCCGTCTTGCCAGCCGCCAACCTCAATCGCCAGGCTGAGGATCGAGGTCCCGACAATAATCGGCGCTTTCGGGTGCAGCTGCGTAATCAGCGCTATGGCTCGCATCATGAGATACGTCGTCGGTCGTAGGCGTCGTTCGCGCCATAATGGCCAGCGTTAAACCAACCACATGCTGAACGGGGGCCCTCCCTCCCTTGCCCTGTTCAACCTGAACCTTAAACCGGCTGTGACCCCAAAGAGATAACGATAATTAACCACCGGTGGATTTTGCCCAACGAATATGTTTTTGAAGGCGTACGTACACACACACAACAAAAGAGGATGCGTTAGCGTGGGTAAAGGTATTCTGGTGCATAAATTCGCAGCGTGGCCCACGTCCATAGAAACCGTTTTTGAATTAACCTTTCGATATAGTTCACATCATTCTTGGCAACTTAACTAAAAATTATTGCATAACAAGAGGCGCAAAAAATGTTTTGTTGCCGGAATAATAACTTTTCGGCCATCTCATCATGAAAATTCCGTTATCCAAATTTCTCATGGTATTACAAAATTCTTTGCATCATACACAATAAAATGCAGAATATTAATAGTACAAAATAATGTTTCTCTAATTACATACACATACATATATTCTTAAATTTGGAATTCAAATTGTCAATGGCAAATGTTCCAATTGGATTTCTTTCATATGCAAAACTCTTTAGCAATTATCAAGTTTATTTTTAGGTCAGGAATTTAAAACGAAGGAGTGAGCGATGCGCAGTCGCCGCGACGCAGCAGCAACAAAGGCAGCGGCATCCACAGGCCACACTATAAATACGCATAGATGCTGAGACTCTGCAACAGAGCGCAGCCAACTGCGACGCGAACAGCACGAATATAACGGCAACTCCAATAAGAGAAAAAAGAAGCATCAATATGCTTGCAGTGTTGTAAGTCACAAGAAATTGCATTCATATGAAATTTGAAAGTTTGCTAACTGTTCTACACAGGCTGCCGTTGGTTTTTTTGGCCTCGCCTTTGCTACGCGTTGCCAGTGCCCAATTGGTTGATCTGCAGCCAGTTTACACTGGACCCACAATTGCACCACTTGGTTGCCATCGACGCTTGTACACGTACCGGGTAACACAGTCGGATCTGCAAGGGCGCGAGTGCTGGGATTTCGTTAGCGTCTGGAGCTGTTGGGGTCGTTGCGATTCTAGTGAGATATCCGATTGGAAATTCCCCTATAAGCGCTCATTTCATCCGGTCTGTGTGCATGCGCAACGTCAACCTTCGGTGGCCACGCTGAAAAACTGTCATCCCGAGGCGGATGAGAGTATACGCAAATATAATTATATGGAGGCTGTAAATTGTCATTGCCACACCTGCTCCACGGACGACACCAGCTGTGAGGCGCCCGCCAATAATGATGTGGACGAACGGAAAAACATGAAGGTTTTAGCTTTAACCAATGACGACTCTGACGCACTTGATTATTAAGGGATTGTAGATAACAATGTGTAGTAGTAGTAAAAGTACAGTGTCTTGGCGCATTTATTTAAAATAAAGCTTTTCATTTGATGGCAAGTTGCATTTAAAGCATACCACTTTATTTCCTCGATTTCATTTACATTATTTTTTTTTTTTTTTGTTATATCCGCAACAAGAATTTTGGTGTGCCTAACGTCGATTTTAACATTTGAATGAAACTAAAAAGGAAATTCTTATATATTCGGTCCAGATAAATCTAAATATATATATATATGTATATATGCATTTTTATAATATAAAACAAAACTATATATTTGACGGTTAAGCGCTGCGAAGCGATCTCTACACAAGCACGTATGTGTACATATGTCTGCCGTAAGCCACAATTTGGTTGGTAGCTATAGCAGCTGTTTACTGTTTATGGACTACGCGGCCGTCTCACCTACAGGAATTTTGGACTTGAGTTTGTGTTGTTGCTCTCTTGCGCCAACAGGTATAAGCAATAGAGCGATGATATGCCCAAACCAATAGCTCCACCCAGAGCACACTTTCGCAGGCCAGCTGAAATACAAATCAATATATAAATATATATTGAATAAATATAAGAATTATCCAAATTCACCTGTCGATTTGTAGAGCAGGCCTGTGGCAGAACCGGCTATAATGGTGTTTACATTATCATCCTGATCACGAACATACTGCAGCAACACACCACACGCCGAGTACAGCACAGCCAACGTTCCTAATGTATTCGCTGTACCGGATCCCTGTTTCATGACGTGATTGATTAATCTACAAATAAAAGAAACATTAGCATATAAATATATATGGAACAAGAGAGTGCATTCACACTTAATATACGAGATAATCTGGCCGCTGCTTAATCACTTACTGGGTACGACGCAGCTTCCCCGTCTGATTGAGCGCATTAGTAACTTTAATGCCATTGTAGATCCCCGCCAAACCGCCAATGCCACCGCCAATCATCACAGATGTTCCAATTTGTGAAAAGGCCAGCTCAAAGCGTCCACGCTGCTTGTTGGCGCCCTCCGGGAATATAAATTCTGGCTGCGCCTGTTGCAGGAATCGTGAATCATAGTTGAGGTACGGCGAGACGGGAGCACTACTAAATGTGCTAGCTGCCGGTGTGTAGGTTGTTGTCGATGTCTGTGTATCGTCAACTGAAAATGTGCAAATAAAAACAAATTTAAGCATTGATTTTCATTCAGAAAAACTGTGCATGTAATCGCTTGTACAATTGCGTAATGGGTGCGCGGCCGTATGCGGGGCGGCGGTTGCTTACCGGCTGGTGAGGGAGCTAATGAAAACGGTTTCCTTAAGTAGTCGTCACTCATTTTGGAATTTTATCGCTTGCCTTGCCAAGGTTAGTTACTAATTTACGATCAATCAGATGTCAATTTATTGAAGCTTACAACACAAATGGGGAAACAAATGCGTTTCCCGTGCTCTGCTTATGTTTCTAATTTTTTCTAACTTTTGTACTCTTGTCAGCGTGACATTTGTATCGCACGTGTGTTGTTTAACACTTTACGAGAATATGTTTCACAACACTTCGACATTTGTATTCAATTTGTCAAGGCGAGTATGCAGGCCAATCAAACAGCTGTTTAACAATCAGCTGATGCTCTCTGCTTTGCAACACTCACAAATAGACTATATCGTTATCGAGCTGAGCGCGTATTTTGCAGCACTACGGCTGTGGTTTTCGTTGCGTGCGGTTGTGTTTTGATGGTTGGCTTAATGTAGTTGGTTGTCCCATTATCCCTAATTGAAATAGAGAAAATTAATAATAAGTTGGTGCGCCCATAAAACAAAGCGAGTTATTACCAAGGACATAGAATTACAACGAAAACAGCCCCAAAGCATATAAAGCGCGTCGTTTCCGAGTATTATCGTTGCTGTAGTTGTTGTCATTGGTGTGGGAGTTGAAGAAGTAGAGGAGTGGGAGCAAAGGTAGCCGGCATTTGAAGTGTATTTGTATTTACTTTGGCTTGCCGAGCCTGTACTCTATCTGTGCCGTCATCAATGTCGACCACCGAGGGGAAACTGTCGCGTCTGCTGGTACTAGCGCAAAAGTTTAATAACTTCTACTTGACAGGTAAGTAATACGGCTAAATTCATCAGCGTCTTTATGGTCTTTGTTGTTGTTTTGGGTTTGGCTCTACGCTGTCGTACGCCTTTCGGCCATGAAAATGGGTTTGTCCGCCACTGACCGTGCATATACATATGTATACACACACACTAAACACACTAGTTCACATTGTGGGCGGATTGGGCGCCAATACAATGGGCGCAGCATTTACCGTTGACTGCAATTGCAGTAAGAGCGAGAGCAAAAGAGTGCAAATTATCGATTAGTTTGTTTACTTGTGTTTGCTAGTGTGTGTCCCTGTGTATATGTGTGTGTGTATGTATGTATATGTTTGTGAATGTTTGTGTGCAGCTGCTGTTGGTGCTGCTGCTGTTGACGTCGCCAGCAAGTGTCTCATTGCCATTTCGTTTCACAGCATCCAATAAGCATCGGATTGACATTGAAATTAATTTCCTTTTGGCAATTCGGCTATTTTTATGACTAACCATTGCGCAAAAATCTTGTCCTTCTAAATAAGTGCTGCATTTAATTTAATGAGTGTTATCGATCTGCTCACTTCCGTTCGATAAGTTCACCTGTTGCGCTGACGCTTGTAATTCGATGATAGCACTAAATTATTTGGCTGTTTACCACCACGCTTCTGCTGGTGCTGCTTCTGCAGCTACTACTGTTCGTCCAAGTTTTCGCAGTAATAAACACAACAACAGCTGTGCCCTATCGGATTTCAATTTATTCATTCCTTACACATTAATTGCAATTAAACAAAATGCTAAATTAAACAAGCGGCTCTTATGCAAGATCATTTTTATCAAGCAAGCACTTAATAATATATATAATATATACATTCTCTAACTTAGTCACCAAAATATTTTTATATAAATATAAATATAACAATATATTAATAGTTATATATATGTTTGGATTATTTATTTTATTTGCCACTGATTTGGTCTTGTAACCAGATTTTTATCGTATCACCTTGAGGGCATCTTTTGGCATTTTCAGCGACAACAACAACAACAAAACATGCAACAACAGCTGAAGCATCTCACACACATCGAACTATTTGCTATACAAATCAGATATATACATATATATATGCATACATATATTTAGAGATAGATGTTTATGGCTTGATTAAGTGCAAAAAATGTGGCATACACAGACATACATACATACATATGTATATATTTACATATGCTCACTTAATTGGGATAGAACAGTTCTCTTTTCCTCTGTCCTTCTCACTCATTCGCTCTCGCTCGATTCTTCTCTATGTATTCTTCTCTATTTACCACTCTTTAGCTCTCTATCTTCGCTGATAAGCGGCATGCGCGCTTTCTGCTATTCGGCATGCTATTTTGTTTTGTTTTCAACTATTTCTACTTGTTTTGCTATGAATCTCAAAACGAATTTGAATTTCAAGTTTTGTCGTATTTTTTTTTTTTTTATTTATTTATATTTTTTGCATACCCTGTGTTATGTGGGCATATGTGTTACAGTAAATTGAATGTCTAATTATTTAGCACACCAATTGAAATGTACAAAAAGTAATTTACAATTGGAATATATACGAGTGTTCTTATTAGGCTTTCGTATGTCATTCGTAATCTGCGTTACGTAATTGGTTTTACTTTTTAATCTAATTAGCATTATATTTCATTCTGATTATCTTCTCACATTTCCACACGTTACAGGGTATCAAAACATTGTTTTCTGAATTATCTTAATTGTCTATGTTTTGCTTTAACTACTTTTTTGTATTTCAAGTTGTTTATCTATAGAATTTAAAGCGAAAAGTAAATGGGAATTCATTGTTTATGTTTTGTTCGCTCTTTTGTTGTGTTTCCATTTATGCATATACATACATATCACATTCTCAAGTCTAGTGACGCAATAATTGAGCTTAGCAATTTATAATTTAGCGACGATCTCGCTGACCGGCACAAACTAGTATATTGATTTCATTATCTGCAACATTTGTGACTTAATACAAATTTGATCAAAAGCAAATATTTGTTGCCAGTATTGAATTTCATTAATAAAGTGTGTTTATTATTTACGAGCAGCCGATTACAGTTGAATTTTAACTAAAGATTAAAAAAAAAAAGTAATCCACAATAAAAAATGCAGGCAATTAAAACAGTTGCTAATCAAAAATCTCTTCAACTTTTATATATTGCCCATAATTGTAGAACGATACGACTCCAAATCTGATAAGAAGTGCAATTTAGACCCATACAGATATACATCTATATATATACATACATATTATATATATAATCGACAAAAAAAAATCAAATTTAACTCGCATCCCATAAAACAAGCAATAGGCTTAAATGGTTTTTTACCAATCAGTAAAATTTAATAGCATATATATATTTATATTTCAATTATTTAATAAATATATTTATAATTTTAGAGACACCCTATATTGAAATTTATTTAATGGATAATAGCTCGTCTTTTTCCGGTTCAAACAAAAAGTACTTACGACTAATTAGTGGCATATTATTTCTATTAGCTTTTAAGTCTTTCGACTTATCTAATCAAACAGCGCGTGCTATTTGCTTCCAATTGAGCTCAAAGTGAACTTTAAAATTTCAACACTGGCAAAACGATTTGCCTGTTAATGAAACTTTGAACAAATTTCAACCGAAAAGGCCGATTGAGCATTGAATCTAAGACGGCTTATCATAATTATGCAGTAATAAACATATGTTTTGGTGATAAGCATGTTTCAAATTCATGCCTAGCCTTCAAATATATATATATATATATATATATATTTGTCTAGGTATTGTCTAGCTAATGCGTCCACTAATGCGAATCAATCATAATCGAAAATTTACATTATATATATTCCAGTTCTTCTATCTTCTTCTTTATCATTCAAATGAATATGCTTTGTATATATACTTAATTATCCTATACATTTTACGGATACTTTTCCACCTTCCAGATTTTAAAGCATCTACGGATTCCTTTCGACCTTACCTTAGAGTTTAACGAATATTTCAGTATATTTCCCAATCTTCAATGCTTTTCATATATTTATCCTTCACATAAATACTTCATTGTCCTTCACATATATTTACAACTTTCAGATAATTTTCCATCATATATATGCAAAAACTTTTGTATTTTACAAATACTACTGTTGTATCTTCCAAATAAGTATACTTCATATAGATACATAGACTTTTATATCTAACAAATATTTTTCGATAAAGATACTTTTGTATCTTTTATATAGTTTTGCATCTTGCAGATAATTTTCCATCACATAGATACTCATACTTTTGAATCTTACAAATACTTTACCCTACAGATACTTTTGTATCTTTCATATACTTTTGTATATTCCAAATTATGTTAGTTCTTACAAATACTTTAGTACTTACAGATTCCTTTATATCCTTCACATACATTTATATCTTTCAGATAATTTCCCATAATATAGGTACACATACTTTTGTATTTTACAAATACTTCCCTACAGATACTTTAGTATCTTGCTCATACTGTTGTATCTATACTTCATATAGATACATATACTTTTATATCTTACAAATATTTTTCGATATAGTTTTGCATCTTGCAGATCATTTTCCATCATATAGATTCTCATACTTTTGAATCTTACAAATACTTTACCCTACAGATACATTTGTATCTTCCAAATTATGTTAGTTCTTACAAATACTTTCGTTCTTACAGATACCCAGATATCCTTTACATACATTTGTATCTTTCAGATAATTTTTCTTCATATAGATACAAACACTTTTGTATCCAACCCCAGAGTATTTTTAAATTAAATTAATAATTGAATCTCAGGTAGTTCTTTGTTGGCCAAATACAATTAGGCCGCCATTTACCTCAGGGTCATATCAATTGCAATTGCTTCTTTGACTAATTAACGTTAATTGTGTCTCAGGTTTTCATAAGGGTGACATACGTCCATTTCTGGTTGAGGGACAGCAAGTCGGTCTCATTAAAGCGGATGTCTACAAGCAGCTGCTCAAGTTTCCTGAAGTGTTCAGCATACGTGACTGTCAATATACCAAGCAGGTGAATATTAAACAAAAATAGCCACAGTTCAATCTCAAGTGTATATGCATACATACTAATATATATTATATTACATTTGGAAGGGTCTGGTGGAGCTAAATCCGGCATTCCGGGACTATAACGAGCGTACCGTGCACCTGGAGAAAGTATTACGTAATCTGCGCAGCGATGGTTCGTTCTCGGCCTTACAAGGCTGGCGAGATGAATGCTTTGAGGTGAAGTTCGAACACAAGGCACTGCTGAAGATGGAGCGTGCGGCGACGCCGCTATTTGGCGTGCGTAAATACGGTGTAGACATCAATGGCTATGTGAAGCATCCAAAGCACGGCTTGTGCATTTGGCTGCAGCAGCGCTCCAACACCAAAGAAACCTGGCCTGGCAAATGGGACAATATGGTGGGCGGCGGCCTATCCGTTGGCTATGGCATTATGGAGACGGCCATTAAGGAGGCCGCCGAAGAGGCATCCATTCCAAGTGATCTCGTCAAAAATCTGGTTTCAGCCGGCTGTGTTTCGTTCTTTTTTGAGAGCGATCAGGGTCTGTTCCCCAACACTGAATATGTGTTTGATTTGGAACTGCCAGTGGACTTTGTGCCACAGAATGCCGATGGTGAGGTGCAGGCATTCGAGCTGCTGCCGGCCAACGAGTGTGTGGAGCGCGTATTCACGCAGGATTTCAAGACAACATCGGCGCCTGTGGTAATCGATTTCTTGATACGTCATGGCTACATAACGGCCGAGAATGGTATGTGATTCTTTTGGTAGAATCTCACGAGTAATTTCTGATTTAACACGTATTTCTTGTAGAAATAAATTTCACGGAGATTGTGGAATTGTTGCATGTGCCGTTGCAGTCATTGTACACGTACAAAACACGTCTGGAGCAGAAGCTGCAACAGCACCAGCCGACACTGCCCATGGACGACAACAACTTTAACTGTGCTAGTGCGGTAACAAAGAGGCCACTAGAAAACGGGCATAACAAAAAGGATGCCGCTTAATCCTTAAAATAATGGCAACGGAAATTGGACATCGAATGGAAAATGGAACTTGAATCATGACCACTGCATTGAGAAAGCTGTGGGTTTTTTTGAGAGACTGCTTTGTAGTGGGATTTGTGAAATCCAAAAAAACAACAGCCAATAATATACACACAAATGCATATATACATAAACATATATATAATATAATATAATTGAAAAGCACCTAAATAAGGAAAATAGATGAGAAAAGCAAAACAACCTATCAACCAACCAACCAACCAAACGAAACGAAACAAGTATAACCTATTAAACTAATTATTATTTAATATAATGGCAACACTTAATGTTAAATTTTATGTTTACATCGCTGCGTGGATGTCCAAATGTATGTACTGTTTATATATATAATATATACATATATTGGTATACACGTGCTTATATGGGTTACATATATATTTATGAAATTATTTACAATATTTATTATATATACGTACCGCATGCATAAGCATAAGCATAAGCTAAATATACATATTATATATATATATATATATATCCTATTATATATTTGACAAAAATGCCCGCAGATAAATTACTAATAGTTTGTGCTTTGATATTCCAATCATGTAATAATTACAAAACGAAGTGACGCCACATTCTTATAATTTTTGTGAAGAATTAATACTAGTGAACACAAACGGACAAGTTATATAAACATATATTTATGCCTATATAACATATTTAAATATATATGATAGTTAAAATATAAATTATATATAACGAGATATTAAAATGACATTTACTATTATGTGTGTGTGTACCAAAGTGCTCAAACTTAAGCAAACATGTAATATTAATTAGTTTTCTGTTGAATTTGTAAAACTTTTTTAACTTAATAAATTGAAATACTTAATGGGCGCTTAATTCAATTCAAATTCGACTCGTGACAGCACGAGAAACACGATTTATGTACGAATTAGAAAATTTCAAAATATATCGGAAAACCAACTCTGTCCAGGGCTGCACAGCTTGTTATTAAACACTTACAGCCCTGCGAAAACGTCAAATCAGAATGAGTGTGGCAACGCCAAACGGGTAGCCATCTTTCTTTCTTTCCCCAACTTCACGACCGCGTGGACGTCGATACGTAAAAGGTTAGCGAATATATTGTATAAATTGCATTTAAATTCAATAAAATGCAGTCGAAACGCGCGTTAAAATGTGCTCGCGTGTGCCGTGCACATGTACATTCTGTGAAATGTTGCTAAAAGTGTTTGTTTATTGCAGGGAACCACAGCCAACAAAATGACCAACTCAAAGGGTTACCGTCGCGGCACCAGAGACATGTTCTCTCGCCCCTTCCGCAAGCATGGTGTCATTCCCCTGTCCACATACATGCGCGTGTTCAAGAACGGCGATATCGTTGACATTAAGGGACACGGTGCCGTTCAGAAGGGTATGCCCTACAAGGCCTACCACGGCAAGACTGGACGCATCTTCAATGTCACACAACACGCCGTTGGTGTCATTGTAAACAAACGTGTGCGCGGCAAGGTTCTAGCCAAGCGCATCAATGTGCGCATTGAGCACGTCCATCACTCCAAGTGCCGTGAGGATTTCCTGCGTCGCGTCAAGGAGAACGAGCGTCTGCTCAAGGCTGCCAAGAAAGACGGCAAATGGGTGAACCTCAAGCGTCAGCCCGAGCAGCCAAAGAAGGCGCATTTCGTTAAGAAATTGGAAGAACCCATTGCTCTGGCGCCAATTCCATACGAATTCGTTGCCTAAGCGGAGTCCAAGAAGAGAGATGTGTTTGTTTACGATTTGTAACTATGTAGATTGGTTAATTCTAAACTAAGTTTTAAATAGAATTGATTTTCTATATGATTGCCGTAAACAATCAGTTAACTGTATTTTATTTTTCGTACAATGCTGGGTTAATGCAAATGTTGGAATAACGGGTTGCTATTGAAAAAGTAAAAAACAGCTGTGATCGACATGCTTCTTCTTTCCAGTAATCGCGTGGTTCTTATTTAGCGAATCGGCAGAACAATTTTGACAAGAAGAAATGAATAATGTTGCAAAAATGAAAAGTTTGAACTCCTGTGCTACATGCGGAAAGTGCTTTTCGAAGCCTGCCTTACTTCGTCGTCATCTGGCCGTACACAGTACTGAAAAGGCGTTTCCAGTAAGTTCTTTCATGTGCTGGGGAACCTTGCATGGTTTTGTATTTGTTTGCATTTTTATACATACATCAATTTATTGCAGTGCGAAAACTGCAGCAGTCGTTTCTCTCAAAAAAGCTCACTGCAACGTCATTTACGTATCAAACACGATGTGGCCAAGGAGTGCTATGACTCCGACGTTGCCCAGCATGCACTGGCTGCCTTAAAGCTGCTACAAGGCAGCAGCGAGACAACTACAGATAATGCACTTATTAGGCAAAAGACTACACGAGCAGTTTCGTCGGTTACTGTAGAAGAGAGTACTCTAGAAGAGCAAGCATCTTGTGATGTAGTAGAACTGAGAGATAAGCTCAATCCAGTTGGTGAAGTCAATATGCTCATCACACAGCGCATAATGCGACAGCATCCCAATAGATGCTACTATGTCTGTGAATATTGCGCTAAAGAATTCAGCAAGAGTTACGATCTCATAAGGTAAGATTAGCACTTAGAAATTCACACGAATGTATCTAAGCCACTGTGCGCTCGCCAGGCATCGTCGCTCACACACCAAAGAGACGCCCTATCCATGCAATCAGTGCTTCAAGCGGTTTGCGACACAGAGTAAGCTCAACGAACATCACAAACGGCTGCATACTGCTGCGAGAAAGCATACATGCAGTGAGTGTAGCTCCAGCTATAGCTCTAAGGGTCAGCTTCACAGGCACTTGGCTGAGGAACATCCCAATAGGATCTATAGTTGTACACACTGTAGTCGCACTTTCCAAACGAAATCGGCTTGTGAGGCACATAAGAAACTGGAAACAGATTCGCTCAGAGGAAAACTCATGGAACTTTTGCCGCAGCCGGTGCTATCGCAGCGCAGCTACAAGTGCATCTACTGTGAAAAGCAGTTCAAACGTAAATTCAATTGCCGTACACACATGCTGATCCACTTACGTCGTTTGATGGACTCAAAACAAATGAAATATAGTTGTCTGCAATGTGGCAAGCACTTCACACGGCCCAACGACTTGGCACGTCATTTGTTAACTCATTCCAAGCTTAAGATGCACTTATGCCAGGTGTGTCAGAGACGTTTCACACTGAAATCCACATTGGCCAGACATCTGGAAACGCATCAGCCACAGAGGAGCAGCGTTAATTGTCAGGTGTGTGGCAAGAGTTATGCATCCAAAACATCGCTGCAGCTGCATCTGCGTTTGCACACCGGCGAACGACCCTTCAAATGTGAAATATGCGGTGAAACTTTTCGTACGTCGGGACACAGGTTGGATCATATGCGAGCCCAACGGCACAAGAATGCATCGGCATCTTCCAATGCACTCATGCTCTAATCATATTTTATAATATATAAAAGTCTATATTTCATAAATACCAATTAATATTACAACTATGTCCCCCACAACTTATTGGTTAAACCCAGGCGAAGTACCATAGTAAAATTGTTTATCAAACTGTTGGCTCTTGGACAGTTCACTGATCTTTTGCCGCTTGTCTGCCAGTATGAAGTCATCATCCTCAATCATTTCGGAATCGCCACGCTTGCGACGCATAGTCTCAATTGAAATAGTCTCCGCCGGCTCTTCCAACTCATGTACTTTATAGACTAGATAGCTTGGTTCTATGTATTTATTAGATCTGCAAAAAGAATGAGAATAATAATTGAATTCATATGATCGAATTGATTGGGCAACTTACAGTGGAAGAATGTATGGATCAAAGGGAAAGAAAGTTTCAAGTGTTTCCTCTGGCATCAGCTTCTCATGACCATAGATGGTAGCCAGTTTGCGACGTGCATTGCGCTCCAGCACAGTATGACAATAGGCCAATTGGTGGGTGCGTGTAACGCCCGCAAATGCTGTAGCCACCGGTGGCAGACAGTAGCGCAGTGGATTAAAGTGGCACATGGCCAACCGGGACAATTGCAGTGTATTCAGCAAATTCAAATCTAAAATAAAACAAAGTCAGAATTAATATCAATACCCATTTAAATATATAAAATTACTTACTCTTATGATTAATCGTCAAATCGTGCGCACGAAAAGCGATTAAATAAAACATGGCCTGGCAAACGGAGAAGAAAACCATGTTAGCTTTGAGTGAGCAGTTTTTGCTGCTAAATTCATCCGAGTCATTGATGTAGGTGTTGGCCCAGTTACTCAGTTCCTTAAGATAGTAGGTGATGGTGCTGAAATCAATTACAATTAGTATATACTCATTAACAGGACGCAATAAAGGAATTACCTCAGTGGCACAAATTTGGCACGAGCCAAAAAGCTAGCAATATAGCTAACAGCTGCATGGCGTATGATTGAGGATATATTTGGATTCTGCACCTTTTGCCATAGAGATGTGAGAAAGATTTCAGCATAGGCTGGACGTATGCTGCATGCATGAAAAATGACGAACTGAACGTGATGAGTATTGTGACTGGGCAGCAGCACTTCATCGAATATGTGGACAAGCGTCTTGAAGAATCGTGTTTTGGCAATACGCTCTTCATCGGTGCAACCAGATTGAGGACTGCATTTTTCGTCCAGGAACTTGAAAAGCTTCATTAGGCATATGTCTAGCATTTGTCCTATGGGATGCTCTAATGCTTGTGGCGGTTTGGCCAGAGCGCTTACATCGTCCATTTCAAATATGGCCTCATCTTCCATTTTATCTTCGTCATCGGTTTCCTCTTTGAGCGCTTCGATTTCATCCCGCGGCGCATTTACATCTAGTATGAGGAGCCTGCAAGGAATATAAATGACTCAAATACCTTTCAAGTAAATTATCCCATATTTCTTACTTTTGCAGTACCAGCTGCAGCAATAACTCCTCGAACACAGGTTTGTAATCCATTAGCCACAGCACATTATGCAAATAGCCAGCCGTGACATGAGCTGGCTTTTTGAAGTAAGGAAACTTTGCGGCAACCATATCGACCACCACATCAAAAGCCATGGGCACAGCGGTTAGAATACGATTGAGCAAATTGTGCACAGTTTCTAGTTCAGCCTTCACACGTTCCGATGGGAAACCATCCACCCATTCCGCGGCTTCCTGATCATTGGGTATCCAGTTTAAAATTAACTTGGCTATGCCAATATTTATATACGAGTTGTGGGCAATCATAACATCGATACTGAATTCGGTGTAGGCTTGAATGGCAGCCGAACTATATTTCTTCCAGTTGATAGACAGCAGAGCCTCAACAAGATTGGCAAAGTCCGGCGACAGGCTGTGCACGATTTTCCGTGCATCTTTCATAATCTGCACGACTTCCTCTTCCTATTATTGGATGATTGGTAAGTAAAACGAATTATGCAAAAAAAATTTCAGATTACTTACACTGAGATCAGCTTCCCGAAGAAAGTATGTAAACTCTTGTATCAAATGAAATTTCTTTTCCTCTAATGCCACACGCACCGATTCAACGATGCCCTTCTCCTTGGGAGTAATGAAGCGCACCTTGTTGAGGGCCGCTGTTTTGACGCGCTCACGATCCGCACTGGAGAAGGGCTTCAGTATGGATGTATTTGTTGTTTTGCTACTGTAGACAGACATTGCACGACAAATTGCTTTTTTATTTTCTTTTTATTGTATTATTTCCTAATAATACGCAATTGTTCGCTCGACAAAATTTCAATCAGCTGTTCAGACAAACTGATATTTTTTGCCGAGTATTTCCTGTGTTTCTAAGTTTTATAAGTTAAATAATAACGAAAATACTTTAAAAGGTAGGTATCTAAGAAAACTGGCATGATATTTAGGTATTTCAATTCTTGCCGAAACGATTTTGCTAACGTACGCTCGTAGCTGAAATCAAAACACGTGTGAAACAATTTAAGAGTGACCAAGTTTTATCTATATGTTTGCGTAGTGTATATTTTGCCAGTCACAACGAAACGTAGACATTCTAGTCGACGCTACATGTGTTGCGCCTAATTTTTAGTGTCCACAAGAATTTTAATAATGGCGTCGTTGTTTGTGGTTGACACTGCTGGCGATCAGGAATTATTCAATGGAGACGGTCCACGGTCTTCCGCTACACTATATAAAGAGATATCCAAGGTTCGGGAACTGGCTGTCGATCAGGAGGCTAGCGAAGAGGAAGATGAGGAGGAGGATGATGAAGTGGAATTGTTTGGAGTTAAGTTAAAGTGCAAAAATGTTAGCAAAGTACTTGCTACCGCCGCACAGGAAACGACCCACCGATTGCCATCCAAGGTGGCCCTTCAACTAGATGAAGTAACTGAGTTGGTAAACGAAGCCGCACAAAATGCAGGATCGCACAAGCTACAAAAACGTCAGAAGATCACAGAAATTAACAGCGAAACGAGGGAGGATATACAAGTGCGAAAAATAAATCTCGAAAAAGATTTGCAAAGCACGAAACAATTAAACGGCATCGAACAGTTAAAAGCATTGCCCACAGTGTCCAGACGCAAGCAGCCCATACTAAACAGAGTAAGTAAATGAGTAGAACGATACAGTGGAAGATTATAGTTAAAGCATCTATGATGACATATTCGACAACCGAAGCTGCGCCAATGGGCGTGGCAAGTGCGCACGTTTGCTGCTTGAGGCCACTGTTGTTACCCGAGACTCACTCAATAGACAATAGCACACAGTTTCGTCCGCTGTAATCTTAGTGGCCGCCTCGGAGCATGTGGCGGTTGCTGTAAGGCCAACGGAATAACAATGCCATTTAACGCTAGACTGTCATTTTCCATCGAGCCAAGGCAAATGATTTAGGCGTGGGCGCACAACCTCTATATAATCAATGAAACAGTGCTATTGTCGCCCCAAAAGACAACAGTGGCCGAGGCAGACGCTGTTGCCACATTGATGACGTCTTTAGTAATCTGAGTGCTACGTCTTAGAAAATAAGTAAGAGCAGATTAAGTTGTCGTCTATATTAACACAATCTTTTTATTTGCAGTTGGAACGTGCTAAGACGAAGGGCAGTGGCTGGTTTGATTTGCCGGCCACAGAAGTTACGGATGAGATGCGTAATGAGCTGAAAATCATACAAATGCGTTCGGTGCTGGATCCTAAACACTTCTACAAAAAGAATGATCTGAAGGTGCTGCCAAAATACTTCCAAATTGGCACAGTCCAGCACTCACCCCTGGATTACTATCATGAGAAAAATACGCGCAAGACCAAGAAGTCTCTGGTGGATGAACTGTTGGCGGATGAAGCCTTCCAAAGCTTTAACAAACGAAAGTATAAGGAGGTGATAAAACGAACAGATAAATACGCCCATCGCAAGGCCATGAAGAAAATGAAGAAACTGAAAAAGAACAAATAAACAAAAATTGTCGACATGTTGAATGTTGAAAGGTGTCTCTTGAAGAATATGTAGTATAATTATAGTTTTATAATTAAATTGTATATTCAAATTACTAAACGCTGCCGGTAAGGTTTCTTCCTGCTTGGCAAGCTGCAAGGCCTTCAGAAAAATATTCAAATTCAAATTACTTTTTACCTTTTAGTTTTTATTCATATCAGCTGTATCACTTGAGTCTTGTCTGTCTTGCAATGTACTCCAAATCTGAAGTGCAAGTTTATTAAAGAGCTTGGCGTGCTCAGAGTCTGGATGCTTGATAACAACAGGTGTGCCTGACTCGCCGCATTCGGCTATATGTGAGTCTAAAGGCAATGAGATGAGCGTCTCTGGCAGCTTCGGGTGTGAAGATTCAGTTAGTGTCTTGAAAAACTCGATGCGATGATTGCAATTGTCACAGATGGAGTAACGCATATTTTCAACCAAGCCAAGGATAGGTACTTTTAGCTTGTGGTACATTTCAGCGCCTCGAATTGTAACTTCAATGGCTGCCTTGTGAGGCGTGCTGACTAGTAGGACACCCGTGATGGGTGTGTGTTGTGTCAGGGAGAGATGCACATCTCCAGTGCCTGGCGGTGTATCTATGACCAGCACATCCAATGGACTCCAATCGGCCCCCTTGAGCAGGCGCTGTGTGGCGGACATGACCAATGGGCCGCGCCATATGATTGCACCATCGGGCGGTGTAAGCATTCCCATTGACAGGCACTTTACATTGTAGTTCTGTGGCGGTATCATCAGATTCTTGTCGTTAACACGAGGTTCGCTGTGGAGGTTCATCATCAGTGGAATGCTTGGGCCAAATATATCTCCGTCCAACAGGCCAACTCGTGCTCCAACTTTAGCCAAACTGCAAGCGAAATTTGCTGCAATAATTGGGTTGCATTAAATTAATTATTTTTATTTTTGTAAGTAAATACTAACCTGCTACGGTGCTTTTGCCTACACCACCCTTTCCAGATGCTACAACAATTATGTTGTTGACGCCGGGCAGTGCTTGCCGCTTCGGTAAACTGCGTGCCATCAGTGCCGCCTGATGATTCTTGAGCTTTGTTGAATAGCTGCGCCGACATAAGCGCATCAATAAAGCCATGGCTGGCTCACCATTTAATAGCTATCTCGAATACTCCACTTGCTTTACTTTTAAAAATGTTCAGGTCGTTACGTTGTTCTCGTTTAATAGTGATGAGCAAAAGTTATCGATAGAGCAGCTGATGTTAAGCGTAAATACCTCAGTAATTAACAAAACGTGTTAATATTGAATATAAATAAAGCTTAAAATAAGCGTTGACAATGACCCTATAATGTTATATATAATTACAGTGCATTGTCATGTTTATAAAGAATATATGCTCTAGCGGTCAATCACTAATATTTACCGATATTAAAATGTAACAATCATTGCAATTTTAAAATGTAAATTTGTTTTTTTTTGTGTTGGTCACATCGCGCGCCTATTTATTATTGTGCTACATTGACATTTAAATATTATTCGCCTTAAAAATTTAAATCATGGATGCAGACGAAGAGATCGAATCAACTAATGTGGAAAATGACGATGATGTACTTTGGTCCATTGAAGATGACACATTGTTTCAGCCATGTGGTCTGATATGTCACTCTTCATCCAGCAACAATAAAACGAAATCCGTCTTCGTCACTTGGAATGAATATTATTTGCTGAATTATCGCTTTAAGAAATCGAAGAAAACAAATAGAATGGAAATGACAAAGGTACGCATTCCACTGCCAAAGGGCAGTCATCTACGTAGTATTCATATGTTGGAATACAACACACTACTGCTGATGTCGGACGGACGAGTGCATTGCTTTGGTTCCATAAAATCTCTGCATCTCATATCCTGGCTGAAGGGTGTTCGCGCCTTTGCGCGCACGCATGAAGGATTTAGCGTGGTACGCTACGATGATAATACACAGAAGTTGCTTCTGCAGGTTTATGTGGATTTGCCCAGTCTGGGCAAAGGCGAAAGCACTCTGCAGTACAGCTACGACATCACCTATGACGAGCAGAATATATTCCAGTGCGATTGGCAGAATGATTCCTATACCTTGCTAACGACCATTGTTGCCCAGGAGCACGAGAAGTTCATGCAGTGTCTGTTTGGGCAAGCGGCCATTGCCGATAAGCAAATTCACATATTCAGCATTGCGGGTCACATATTTGCACTGACGCCGCAGGAGGCGAATGATGACGAGGATGTAGAGACGGAACAGGCTTACCACATTGAGCTGATATGCATATATGCCACATCTGTGAATTTTATGCGTTTGCTGCCCGCACAGAATTTGTGCCTGGTTTACCTGAGTTGCGGAACTGTGGACATTTGGTATATGTCCCAACAGTTGGGCATAAAACAACGGCAGATGCATTATACCGGAAGCGAATGGTTGGATTTTGATGCCAGCAGCGATAACGGTGATTTCTACTACACAGATGGAGAGCAGCTGGTGCGTTTGAGATTCCATTATGATGCCCAACTAGACGATTGCCAAGTGCAGCGATGTGTGAAGTCGGTGCCCGGGATGCAAGCCTGTGCCTGGGTGCAACACATTGAGCAGCTCGTGTGCCTCAGCGACAATAACATTTTCTATCGGATTGCATTCAGTATGCAGCAGCTATCCGAGGAACATACAGACAAGGATGCCGGTGCACTAAGTGATCTAACTGCATCAGCCGTGGAGCAACTGCGTCGCAATGCACAAGTTCTGCAGCAATACGAAAAGCAGCCAAATGAGCTCATGACAGCCATACAGCGAGAATATGAGAAGCAACAACTGATGGCAGTTGCACGCAACGAGACCAGCTTTGAGGGCTGCTTAAAGGCAACTGTAGAGTTCCTCAAACAGCTGCCAATATTTGGAACTGACGTGCTGCTACTGCATACAGCCAGACAGACGCAACTTGATAGCAATGGCGTTTATGCCATATTGCATTTGAGTTTTAAGGATTGCCAAAAGTTGCTCTACAGCAGTCATTGGCAATTAATGGTCTATCATGGACAAGATGCCCATGTACATCGAGTACCCACGGATTTGATATTGAGTCGCAAATGCAGAATCGTAATCCCACTGAAGAAAGCTGTCGATGAGCGATTGCCTGAGTTTACGATTAAACTTGTTGCATTCCTAGAGCTGCACACACAGCTTAGCGCAGTCCTATTGCCGTTTCAGGTTCAAGAGTCCAGCGATACATATCGCGCGCTATTTAGTGGGCAACTCTGCTCGTTGAATCTTTACAATAAACCAAAAGTATCAGATATTCTAACCAAGCCAAATACGAAGAGAATGAAACCTCAAATTGAACAAAAGTTTCTTTCGCCTGGTGGCCTTACTTTAGTGCAAATTGGTGATATTTGTAATGCCAATGGCAGGATTGAGAATAATGTGCTAGATTTATACTTTATAGATAGTAAATTAAGAATTTCTAGCAGCGTAGAGGCGGACAAAACAGTTCTAATCACACAAAGTGAAGATGTTACGGCACTATATCATCTCAAGCAACATTTATTTTTAAATGTTGATCCAGAATATGAGCCTTTAGCAACAGACGAAGCGGCGCACTTGAAAGTTTTGGTAACTATAATTAAAATTTGTTCATTCGCTTATTTGAACTAAAAATCTATTTTTCACAGAAATTTCAACATGAAATTGAGCGGTTTTATGGCGGTCAAAATGCTGCTGAGGAATTTGAAGTGAATGCCCAAATACATTTAGAATCATTGTTACTAAAATATAATACACTACGTAATACTGTTTTTTAAATTTACCAGACTTTTGAATTATCAATTACGCGCGCGCACACTAAATATTAGCAGCAACACGCCATCTGGCGCATTTTTCAGACACCCGCTAAGTTAGCTGCGCGTGAAACGTCAACGAGAAAAATACGACCCTGCATCTGAGCGGCCTGTCAGCTTCTTCCTTTTTCTTTTTCACCTACGTGTGAAGACATCGCGTATTTTGCGTCGGTGTTTGATTTTCATTAAAAAGTGAAAAATGGTGAGCACAATCAATGAAATAACGCAACAAACGTCTCAAATAAAGTGTTGGCAAGTGAAAATATATCATATGATACAAAACCAGCCATTGATGCAGCTCTTTTTGAGAGATTAAACTTGTGCGTTTCATGCCAGAACTGATAACCAATATTAATTTGTGTTGTGTGTGGTTTACAGGGTTTCGTCAAGGTAGTCAAGAACAAGCAGTACTTCAAGCGCTACCAGGTTAAATTCCGCAGGCGTCGTGAGGGCAAAACCGATTACTATGCCAGAAAGCGTCTGACCTTCCAGGACAAGAACAAGTACAACACTCCCAAGTACCGTTTGATTGTGCGTCTGTCCAACAAGGACATCACCGCCCAAATCGCCTATGCTCGCATTGAAGGCGATCGTGTTGTCTGCTCAGCTTACTCGCACGAGCTTCCCAACTATGGTGTCCAGGTAAACTAATTGAAATTATTATAATGCAACATGAAATCTAATGTTTACAACAACAATAATCGCAGGTGGGATTGACCAACTATGCCGCTGCCTACTGCACTGGCCTGCTCGTTGCTCGTCGCCTGCTCAACAAATTGGGCTTGGATTCTCTGTACGCTGGCTGCACTGAAGTCACCGGCGAGGAATACAACGTTGAACCCGTTGATGAGGGACCAGGTGCATTCCGTTGCTACTTGGATGTCGGTTTGGCTCGCACCACCACCGGTGCCCGTGTATTCGGCGCCATGAAGGGAGCTGTCGATGGTGGTTTGAACATACCCCATTCGGTGAAGCGTTTCCCAGGCTACTCTGGCGAGACCAAGAGCTTCAACGCCGATGTGCACCGTGCCCATATCTTCGGTCAACATGTGGCTGATTATATGCGCACTCTGGAGGAGGAGGATGAGGAGGCTTTCAAGCGTCAGTTCAGCCGCTACATCAAGTTGGGCATCCGCGCTGACAACGTAAGTTTAAATGTATTTTCTATGAGCTAATGCTAGACGTCCATTTTAAAAATTACTGCTGCGTATACACAATGACGCTGGCTGTGCCAAAGGTGGACCACATTGAATCTGTAACCTGCGTTCGTAGTTCATCCCCTACATGGGATGGATTTTTCTGAAGCGGTTGCACATTCCTATATATAAACATTTTTAGGAAATTAGTTCATAAAAACGATGACAAAATCAACTTCACAGTTTTTTGATGGAAGATCTTGATCTCCTTTCTAATCAAATTAAGCCAGTCTTGAGAAATCAGAACAGTGGTTTAAGCTATTTGTCTACGTCCATTTTCAAAATTACTGTAGCGTTATCATTACTGACGCTTGCTGTGCCAAAGATGGACCACATTGAATCTGTAACCTGCGTTCGTAGTTCATCCCCTACATGGGATGGATTTTCTGAAGCGGTTGCACATTCCTCTATATAATGCAATACATTTGTATATTTTGTAATTGAATGACCTTTTTTTTAAAATATATAATTATTTTGTTGACAGATTGAGGACATCTACAAGAAGGCCCATCAGGCCATTCGCAATGATCCTACCCCGAAGAAGGTCGCCAAGAAGTCGACTCCAGTTAAGAAGAGGTGGAACGCTAAGAAACTGACGAATGAGGAACGCAAGGCCAAGGTCGCTGCCCACAAGGCCGCTTATGTGGCTAAGCTTCAGTCCGAGACTGAGGCATAAGTGCATTTGACTACCGTTTGGAGCGTGTGTATTGGGGGTGAAAGAAGAAATAAACACAAACAGTTGTAATAAAAAACAATTGCCAATATGTCATGCATAAATTGTAAGTTTCTATTAAAGAAGATCGTTTTTATTTAGTTATTATGTCCTTGCAAGGGTGTTTGAGTTTAGGCTATGCGTATCAGATTTATATTTATATTCGTTCAATGAGAATAGCTTTCGCACCACTGCCGAAGCTGAAAAATTCCATTAAAAGTAATTTACTTTAACTGGATTGTCTTTATTTATCGATATTTTTAGAGCTTTCAAGCTGAAATAGATCAAAAGGGCTGAGGTTCGAGTGTAGTCATTGAGTATAGTTGAGTAGCCTATCAGGGTAAACAGACCAACAATAAACAAGTGGAGCAATGGCAGAAGTACATGTCTGCTAAACAAGAAGTCTTAGGTTCAACTTCCAGCCCAGATCAACATTTTTAAATAATACAAAGTGCGTACTGTATATATTAGAAGTTTGTATGCAAATAGTCTATGGGAGCTCGATTAGGTTTTGGAGAGTGATGCTTGATAATCCCAAGTTCAAATCACGGCAGCAACACAGCAAGCAGTACTGCGAATTATAAACTCCCTCAGCAATGATGACAAACACGCCCCACACAACAAATGTATGTGTTTGTGTAATATACCAAGCCATTATTTCTCTCTTCATCTATATTCGCCAGATTTTTTTTATTAAGCGCTATCGTGACTAAAGGCAGCAAAGAGTAATAATATCAGAGAAAATTGATTTTTTGTTTTAAGTATAAAATTTATTACATTCGCATTTTTCTAAGCTTGATGCCTTCAATGATTTCAATCTGCAAAGAGAATATGCGATTTGAAGGAATGTATTGATGTCCTGTTGTAGTCAGACTAAGCCTGTCTCGATCATTCAGAAAATATATTCCTTTTTGTGAAAGTCCTTTAAATTCAGATTTCGATATTTTCCCCATAACAAAATATGTGTTACAACTTTGAAGTCCTTTGAGGGATACGCAAGCAGTTGGTGCCAAAAGTTTGCTTACGCGCTTGGCTACCGCAGAGCCCATTTATATTGTCCTGTTACTTTCAGAGCTATGAAGGAATTTCTGATTTGCCCATATTTTGAAGACATTTGTTTGTACGAAAAAAATTAATATTTGAGACAATTACAATATTGCTGTGGCGCGTACAATCTAAATTTTCGCTTACTGGACTTTATTTTGCATTAAATCAATAAATAAATTAACATACATAAAAGCAAAGCTTAAAGTATCAATCAAAATTTACAGATTACATGGAAACAAAACAAAATATTGTTGCTGGATGTCTCATAATACGTGGTCCTAAACCGCTTTCAGACTTTTTCCATTCACAGTAGTTAGTGTCTCCCAATGATGATTAGTCGTCGTCCTCCAATATACTATCCCAGTCCAAGCATTGGTCACAACGATTGTCGATCATGCAATTGTTGTGGTAAATGTGGCCACAGTTGAATATGGTAAGGCCGTTGGGAGGAGCAATGTCCTTTACGAGTACGGGACGACTGCATTTGGGACACACCTTGCCATAGGAAACCTGACGCCCGCGTCGCTGCATGGCCACCACTTCGGCGTGCGTGTCAAAGTAGTCAGTCAATTGGATTTGATGTGCAACTGTGTGCAATTCCTCCTCGATATTGTAATGCCACAACATCTTAACAACCGATTGATGAAGATTTGGTATTGTCTGGCCCAGTTTGATTTTGTTGACCACTAACACGGGATTCACATAATCTATAAAAGAAGATAAACAAATTAGTTAATTGAATATGGTCATATATAAGTGAATAACTTACCCACAATTCCATCGAGTACTTTGGTTACTATTTCAGGCTGTTTGGTGGACTCTTCAATGAGTATGTTCCAAAGATCATCATCATTGTGTTCCTTGCAAAACTCAATGGCCATCTCAATGTCCTTTATCTACAATGACAAATGGATTAAGTAAACTCTATACTATAAGACTTTGTTATAGACTAACACTGTGGATGATTATGTTCAACGCCTCCACGATGCTTCCCATACGACCCAGCAAGTAGACCATTTCTGGATGAAACTCTTCGCGTTTGCATATCGCCAGCGCTTCTTGTATCACATAGTCATTGGAACGGCGTAGAAACGGCAGCAATTTGCTTCGATCATATTTGGCATACAGGGCAACTAGTCTCTGGTGGAATGTGCCCTGACTGCTGATCTTGTCAAGCGCATCCAGATACTGGAATCAAGTAAAGTTTAGCTTTGAATATACGAAATTTTTCCCTTGACTTACCCAGTAAAGGTATTCCTGATTTTGTTCCAATTGATTTACAACCACTTCAGGATTTATTTTTTTCTTATCCAATAATATTTTAAAGGCACGTTCGCGATCAAGTTGTATGAGTGGAATGATTAGTTTAGAGATAACATCGTACAGTTCAAAGCGACGTATTAGCTCAAATACATCTTTGTTCTGCAATCTGTAAGAAACAGAGAGTAGTTCATTTGAGCATTGATAAATTAAGGGATAATGTGAGCCAGGGCTTACTTCAAATACATGCGCAAAGCACTTTCATAGTCGCCCTGGTAGGAGTAGAGCAGGGCCAAGGACTCGAGTAGCTCGTTTGATTTCTGTTTGCGATCGTGTATGGCGTTTATGACAGCCAGGCCATCGTACAACTTGGGCGGCCACTCCTTGATCAGATTCAAAAAGCCATGCACATCAAACTTGAGGAACTCGTAAAGGACCATTTCGTAGACATGGGGATCTAGTTTACAATCATCCGAAGTGGGTAAATAGGCGCTCACGCAACGTAATTGATGATACTTGACAAACTTGAAGACCTCCTCCTCCCACAGCGCCTTATTGTTGCCCAGAACACGAAGACAAAGCTTGGCCGCATCTTCGTACCGTTTCATGATCAGCAAATGGTTTATATACCGTCTGAAAAAAATTATTGGATAACATTATACAATTTTATTTAACTTCTGTTTATATTTCTTACCTAGCTACTGTGAGCATTGGTAGAGTGCCTCCATGTGAGCAAACCTCCATGGCTTCCTCGAATTTGCTGCAAAAATAAAAATGAAATGTTTATTAGATGATTATTAGACAACCTACTATTAAATATTGTAATTAAATTAAATTTATATTTTCCTACATACATATGTAGCACATTTAAACATTTATTTACTCCTTTGAATATAAATCTAGGTTAAGTAGCAGATTTGTTTAATAAAATGTTTAAATAAAAAAAAAAACGAATTTTTATTTGTCTATCGCGGAGTTTTGAAAGTATCGAAAAATTAAAGACTATTTATATCGCGATACCGCATGCAAGTATCGATTACCCGGCAGAGGTATCGCGCTCAGCTGTTTATCAAATTCGCGAAAATATTCTTATTTTACTTTGCTAATTGGAAATTTTGTTTATATTTTGTGCTGCATAATGCGTCGCATGAATAACCTGGTTACGCTTTTTACGGCCATAACAGCGTTCTTTTTTGGCAGTTTTATTACACGTCTTCTAACCGTTGTCGACAAGTGTCCGTCCCATCGCAGTGGCGTTGCCAAACTTGAGCCACATCCGGATTTATTTTTAGTGATACTCGTGTTGAGTGCACCAAGCAATGCCGAATTACGGCAAAGCATGCGTGAGACTTGGCTGCGTCTGGGGCAGCCCCTAAAGCAATCCTACTTTCCCGAGGAGTATATCTACCTGCCTAGCTACAGTAAAGCCGGTGGACATTTGCAAATGGAAACGGTTGCAACGCAGGCGCAGCGACTAATGCAGTACATTAACTGGCAACGACAACTGCCCCAGATGGATGAGCCACGCGTGCATCGCAATATCAAGTTTAAACATCTGTTTGCCATCGGAACACAACAAATGAGCGCCACGCTGCGTGGCGAATTGGAGCGTGAGCAGCAGCAGCATAAGGATTTACTGATGCTACCACGTCTACACGACGACTACATGAATCTTACAGAGAAGCTGATTCAATCACTGGATGCACTGACGCGATATTATGAATTCTCTTACTTGCTTAAGGTGGACGATGACACCTATGTGAAGCTGGACAGTCTGCTCAATGAACTCGTCTCCTACGACCGTAAGCTCTTGAGGAATAGAGCAGACTATGGGCATGAGCCGCTGCCTGAGCTCTATTGGGGTTATTTCAATGGTCGCGCTACCATCAAGACCAGAGGACGCTGGCGCGAACCCAATTATTATTTAAGCAAGTATTACATCAACTATGCCCTAGGCGGTGGGTATGTACTCTCCCGTAAACTATGCGAGCATGTGGCCAACAATTCCCATCTATTGTCAACCTATGTCTCGGAAGATGCATCAATGGGCACCTGGTTGGCGCCACTGCGTCATGTTTATCGCTGGCATGATCCACGCTTCGATACAGCCTACATGCCCAGCAAGTGTCATCCCTATCATCTGGTGCTGCACAAGCGAAGTCAACTTCAAATGCAAGATCTCTATGCAAATAAATTGTGCACCTACGAGATTCCCGGCCAGCGGGTATTTGTTTCGTACTATTACGATTGGACAAAGCCCGCGGACAAGTGCTGCGACAGCATTGTAGCTTAATTGCTTATCATAATGGACTTCTCCTTATTGCCAAAGTTGGAAATTAAGTTTTTTTTAATTTTAAGATATTTATATAGAAATTAATATATAAATAAATTGCTCCTGTGGCAGCAGTATTATAAGGATGGGCGATTTTAAGTAAAGCGTGGTTGAAGCTATGAGCTTAAAATGGTTTTTGAGTGAAGAATTCAGTTTCCCTAATATAAGGGAGGATTTTAAGTGACGCGAGTTCAAAGGAGTTTTTCAGCTACCTTAAAATAAAGATTAAAAGCATGGAGAATGCCAATTGAACAGTATAAACCCGGAGAACATTAAGGACAGCGAGAGTGAAGCCTTGAGCTGAAAGGGATTTCTGATTAAGGAGCTTAGCTTCTTTTTAATATAAGGAATATATATAATATAAATAAATTATAAGCAAAGGCTAGACAAATAATTAGTTTACGTACTTGTGCTTGATCAGCCATTCCACGCGGTCGTCTGTTTCAATTGGGCTGGCTACCACAACATCTTTGGGTGCTACAATATAGTATCGATTTTCCTCAATGATGCAACCCAGATTGTAATCATTGACCGTGTACTCCTCAAAGCCGCGCATGGTGAGGCTGTCTGTGCACACCTCTTCGCAGCTGTTCATTTTGTACTCGATGACGCACAGCACGGGCCGCTGAGCTTTGTAGTTGGGACTACGATCTTTTCGATAGCCCAGCACAACCAGCTGGCTGGCAGCAAGCGGGGCTAGTCCGCAAATATAGAATGATGTTTGGAATGTGGAAACTGAAAGTGAATATAAGATCATATTATAAAACTGATAGATAGATTATCATCAAACTATTGCACTCACTTGGATCCACAACGAAACCGGGCAGATTGCTTGAAGATGCTTCGATGCTATTACGCTTGCGTATCACACAAATTCGAATGGTATCCACCCAACCGATGAGCAGCGTGTTGTCATTGGACCAGCGCAGATCGCATCGAAAGTTTTCAAGACGTGCCTGTGCCGGCACCTCCCATTTCATAAGGCCTAGTGAGCACTTCTCGCTTAGATCATATACCCGCACGCCCAAATGACTGGCCCACGCGACAAAGTTACCCTGCCAGCAAATGGCCAAAACATTGCCCTCGACGGAGGACAATTCGGTGGGCTTCAGTTTCTTGAGCAAATTGCGCTCGTAGAGCGTGAGCTTGTCGTCACCTGAAATAGATCAATAAATATATTTACTGTAAAGAAAATAACTCTCTATAGTGTCTTTATCTTACCAACAATAAATCGACGTATACCCGATTTCACTTCGGGATCGAGCGCCACCACTTTTATAAATTTGCCATAACTAAGGTTTTGATTGTTCTCGCAGCTGAACAAGCCCGTAATATTGACCTATAATTATTATATATATATATATATATAAATATATATATTACCCTCAAGTGGTTGACTGTTGACTCACTCGACCGTCATCGGAGCATGTTGCGACATATTCGCCTTTTGGATCCACATCAATGTGATTAACAGCCACGGAGTGTGTGTGACGGTCCCCACTGCTCAGGTTCGACTCCACTGAGTTTCCTTGGTGATCCAGAAGGTGAACACGTCCTCGGAATGTGCCAAATATGAGAAACTAATATACAATCAAATATTCACTTTACATATTTCAAAAACTAATCAAACAAACCTTTGCATGGACGGCACTGCAAGTAACAACGTCCGTGTTGAGTATATTCCTGAGATCGTTCCCAATGCGCTGGTACGTGAACTTTGGCTCCATCTCCTCTTCCTCATCGGTGCCCGAGTCCTAAAGAGTAGTCATCTATTATGATACAGCTAAACAAATGCTTATGGGGTACTTACGCTATTAATTGGCATAGTATTGGCCATTTTTCTAAGCTTTTTCGCTGGTATTTGCTTTCTTATCAAGACATCTTTAAGCTGAAGTGTGACCGCATTCTGCATTCAACAGCTGTTTTATCATTCACCCATTCCATTGGACTTTAGCAGACATCCAAAGTAACTCTGCACACAATTTATCGATTCTTTTGTTCACACCCACGCAAAAACAAAATCACGACTATATTCCCGCCCAACTAATACATGCGAAATCCATTTTGAATAGTTTCTTTTTATATATCAGTATATATATATTTCTAAAGTTTTATTGGTGTTTTTGTATAAATGCGCTTATTTATTGTATGTATTTGTTTTTTTTTTATATCGCGTTTATCGTTTACATTACAAGTGCTAGCAAATCATACATATACGTAAAACAAAGCAAAAGCATCCAAAAACATAATTAACAATTTATGAAAATATACACAACATGCATTTATTCATAATTTATAATCAATTAAAATACTAATTAAAAACACTTTTAAAAATACCAATAAAATATATGTATATGTATGTATGTATGTATATGTACCTTTCTTTAAAAAATATATATGCGTTAAAAGAATATAAAGTAGCGAACCGTAAACGGTTTGGAAATTGGAATTTCAGAAAACTGTCCGCAACATCATTCAGCGCCGGTCACGTTATTATTCTTAAGTTCTCTAATTCTGTTGTTGCAGCTGTTCTTGTTGCTATTCTTTCTTAACGGCAATGTGTGTAGTTTATGTGTTAATATGTATAAATAATAAATTAAGGCCTATAGAATAGCGCTAAATTACATAATACAAAAACTACTAAATGACGGCATCTGAGGTGTAACTCTAGTCTGCTTACACACCCCAAACGGCCATGATTCATCTACTAAACTCGCTGCCGTCAATCCCACCGCTGCAATCATTATCCTCACTGCCCATTGTCCAATAATGATCGAGGATATCTTCGCTGGTAAAACGCACATCCGGATCCGACTGCAGCATATTGGCGATTAGATCGCGCACACCATCACCGATGTCCGACCAGTAGGGATCGGGAAATTCATATACACCCGAGATGATGGCATCAAACAGCGGCTCCTGCTGGTTATCAGGTGCAACAAAAGGCGGAAAACCGCAGAGCAATATATACAATATGATGCCAGCAGCCCAAACGTCAATCTAATCAAAAGATATTTATATATTAGTAGCATTTTCTTTCACAAATTACATTTTAATTATTTATTTACCTTTAAGCCGTAGCCCACTTCCAGCAATATTTCGGGCGCCACATAGGTGGGCGTGCCGCATACAGCGAACAACGGTTCGGTTACCTCACAAGCTAAGCCAAAGTCGGCCAATTTAAGTTGCACAACATTGCCATACTGATCTAGTTCAACCTGTCACAAAAAAAAAAAAAAAAAAAACAAGAGAAACATTATTATAAAGATTCTATGCAAGATTGGAAATAGCTAACTTACCAGAAGATTTTCCGGCTTAATATCCCTATGTACAATGCTCATGGAATGTAAATAAGACATGGCCGAGCCCAAATGCCGTATCATAATGCGTGACTGGCTTTCCGAAAAGCGTGTGACCTGTGTGATAGCATCGAATAGATCCCCACCTAAAAATTAAAGAGAAGAAATA
Source organism: Drosophila stalkeri (assembly GCA_035047405.1). Taxonomy (NCBI): domain Eukaryota; kingdom Metazoa; phylum Arthropoda; class Insecta; order Diptera; family Drosophilidae; genus Drosophila; species Drosophila stalkeri. The sequence goes on from JAWNPR010000039.1 coordinate 24,669,984, forward strand.
TCAATTAGAATAAAGTTCAAATGAGAAAAAAAATATATATATATATGTAAAAAGAAAAGACTTAGTATATTCTAAGAAGTGTCATTCAACGCTGTTGAATTTTAAAAAATCCAATTAGTATATTTAAGGAATTGGCTTTGGTCTTTTCTCTAATCCATTGAAGCTGATAGGAAAAATGCCAACGAATGTCATATTCTAATTAATTAATAATTTAAATATTTAAAAAATCAACCAAAAATAAAGAAGAAAATTTAAGTTTGATTAGGATATATATACATATATATAGAATTAACTTTTAAATATGTTCATTAATTACATTCTGACTTATAGGAATTATGTACATTCCAATTGGAATGTGCATTTGCTCTCTATTCACATTCACCTCAAGCACGTTGTTTCTCTTTAAACTCATGCATTTTTCCAAGTCAAATTAGAACTTACCACTGACATACTCGAGGACCAGGTACATATTTGTCACTTGATCGACATCCATGATGAGCGATATGATATGAGGATGTTCGAGCTTCTTCATGACACGCACCTCGGCATCGATGTAGTGCTCTTTGCCTTTGCACTTGCTCTTGTCAATGATCTTGAGGGCATAGGGCAAGCCCGTCTGTCGATCTTTGATCTTAAGCACAACGGCAAAGTTTCCATCACCGATCATCTTGCCCAGCGTATAATGGTCTCGTATGGTGACGGGTAGATCGCTAATTTCAACACCCGTTGTCTTAAGTAGCGCCGCCTGCTCATCCTCCAAAGTGGCAACGGATTCACCCGCATCGCGCGCCCTTGTCGACTCGGCTGGATATACTTTTTTGCTCTTGACCGGCATCTTGGGTTTAGGTCCCTTGCATGCCGTCCCAGCTGTACGCAGTGTCTTTCGTATGGCATTAATGGCCCGCTGCTCATCAGCTTCCAGCTTAAAGTCCTCGGCGGTATTCACACGCTCTGTGCCATAGGCGAAGAACACATCCTCTGGCCCAAAGAAATCAGCCAGCTGTGCCACCGATGCGCCCGACAAGGTGAACACCTTGCGCACGTAGCCCGTATCCAATCGCACCACCTGTGTGATAGCGGTCAGCACATGATCGAAGCTTGGACTATTGCGCTTATTCAAGAGCAGCCGCATTATTCGACGCGGCTTTGTGCCGTTCCTGATCAGTGTCACTATGCGCGGATGCACCACACTGTTCCGTTCGCTGAAACGCGAGCTATTCAATGGACTGCCATTGGTGGCGCCAGCTCCTCCGCCATTTGATGTAGGCGCATTGTTGCTGCCGGTGCTGCTGATCAGGGCGCCATTCTTGAGCGGCGAGGCGGGACGCTGCAGCTTGGCCAGACGATGATTCGTGGTGCGACTGTTGTTCGCCAACGTCAAATTGGCCAACGGCTGTGAGCTGGTATTGTATTCCACCTTCTTGAAATTCTCATTATTGCAGGAACAAACGTAGCTCTGGCCATCCTCCAGCTCATCCAATGCAGTTATCTACAAGTAGAGACAATTAATTGAAATTCTAATATATATATATATATCTAAGGAAATCTCTGCTCACCTTTTTCCCGCCCATATTGTAGATGGCACGCACAGCACCTGGTATCTTGACATTCTCTTCGAGTAGACGCGTCAGATCCTCGTAGAGGCTTTCAAAGGAACGATAGCGCTCATTGGAGACGGGTATGGTGATGCCGGGATAGAAACGATCGCCGTTGCGATAGAACTTAATGCGATGCGCCTTACGTGTGGGCGTGCGGCTGCTCGAGATGCGTTTCTTCAAGTGTACCGCGCCAGCTACACCTGCCGGCAGAGCATTCCCATTCGTTGCTGGCTCACTGACGCTAATGTTGCCGGCACAATCACCCCCGCCATCCCTGCGTCCACTGGCGCCCGGTGGCGCTGATGTAGTGGACGAGGCGCCGCTAAGCGAACCATTCGATTTGCCCACACTGCCGCTACCTGTGAGCGAGCCATTCAAATCGTGCAGCTCAAGGAAATCCTTTTCCAGCTCCGAATTAGAGCTGGCCGGACTGTCGCAATCGCGATTCTGTTGCTGTTGCTCAAGTTGCTGCTGCTGCTGCTGTTGTTGTTGATGTTGCTGTTGCTGCTTCTTGTTGAGTTGCTCGAGGATGGCAACTTCTGTTGAGGATTTCATGGCCGAAGCAGCGCCAGCATTGGCGGCGACGACGGCAGCTGCAGCAGTCTTCTTGGGTGTAGCATTTGGACTGGCGTTGCTGCCACCTTGCAGCGAGGACAACAATGCTGCGGTGCTGTGCAGATTGTTTACCGTTTGAACTTCCATGCTGAAACGAGAGGGAAAGAAGCGATTGAGATAGATAGAGATAAGTAATTTATTAATTTTTTTTTTTTATCAAATTTAATAAATTTTCATACATTCCATTGCGTCGCCGTTGTTTTGTATGCTTTACTCTTGATAATGTTAATTTATATTTACTTTGCAACATATGCTTCATTGAATTGCGTTTTCTGATTATATCTCTTGCTGTTCTTGCTCTCATGTGTGCTTCTGGAAAATGTTGCTCGGTCTCTTTCTTTCTCTCTCTCTCTCTGTCTCTCTCTTTCTCTCTATTATATATATCACTCACTCACTCTCTATTGCGACAACTAACCTGACTACAGAATATATTTGTAAATGACTGACGTTTCTAGCAAAAACAACAATAAATAACATTCAACATTCAAAATACAACATACAACAGTAAACATGACAAACAGTAGGAAACACTGTAAACAGTAAAAAACTCTTTAAACTAAAAAAAAAAATGCATATAAGACTGAAACCGGTTTCAATGGCTCCGTTTGTTCAGACTAGAAAGTATCTGACGGATACATACAGAAAAAAAAAAATGAAAAAAAAGAATGCCAGCTGTAATTGCGCTAATTTACGTAAATTGTTTGCAACCACATATTTTGCAGCCAAGTGCTGCTCGCTGACTTGCTGCACTAGATTCCAATGATGACCCCACGACGTTGACCGATTTACCGTTAATAACAATAACAACAACAGTAACAGCAACTGTCAGACACCGTAAAACCAGGTCGTGCCACCAAATTTTTGCTGATGATTCATATCAACAGCGGCTCAACTAGCAGGTTAGACACACCCAGGACATTAACTGAAGTATATCTCGTGACCAAGTCCGTATCCGTTCCGTTTCGTATCCATATCCTTCATATCCTTATCTTCATTTAGTACCCACAAGCTGACATAGTTCTATTTAGTCATTAGTCATAAAGAAAACTCTTACCACACTCCAACTAGAAACCATATTTAGCATAATCCATTTAGATTTTAGTAAACAAAGTTTAAGCGTGGTCGAAACTTGATATGGCCTTTTAAGAGTATATCTTAACTTATCATAATCATAAGTTAAGTGGTGAAACTTATAGTGATTTTAAACCATATATGGAATTCTCTTTAGTAATGTTATACAAATATTATTTTCTTATGCAATTGAAATAATTAAATATTTTCCTATAAAACTTGGAAAATAATATAATTATATATTTTTTTAAATATTTATATATAATTGAATAATATGTGCAATGTTTATTAATACGGGCTTAGCTAAGCCGAGATCGAAACAAAACTCTTAAAATTTTGACATAATAATAAGAATTTACTATTCTCTCATAAAATTAAAACTATTCAATAAACAATTTGATCTCAATTAACTAAGTATTTATTAACTTAAAAATGGTGTTTTTATATTTAATTATCGCTGTTTGAATTTATTAAAAAATAATTCAATGAAATACTTCTGTGACATTTAGTCAAGCTCTGTTTGCTGTCTGGCCAACAGGTGTCGCCAGTTAGGAATCAAACAAGCTGCGCCACTTGCCATAGCGGGCAATTTGATAACTAACTGTCACGCTATATAGTTGCGAGAGCAAATCAGTTAACTCTTCTACTGTCAAGTTCATTTAAGTACTCAGCACTCTGAGGCGTTCCGCCACACATGCCACATTCCGCATTCCACATTTCACATTCAAAATTCGACATTCGACATTCCATGTTTCACGTCACAGTCTGTGCAAATTATTGAAATTGTTGTCATTAAGCGATCATTGTCAATTGAATGCCTACTTTGCCTCTATACTCTGCTACTATAGCCCTGTCCCTTTCTAACACGCTCTCTCAGTCCCTTACAGTACATGCCATCATCCTCGCGCATAACCGTTCAATGAGTCAGCTGTCCCTTTACGTCTCTCTGCTCCTGTGCCTAAAGCCGAACGTGGGTTATGTCAGACCGTTGCTATGAGTATGCAGCGCTGCCTCTTCCTCTCTCACTCTGGCAATTGCCTGACTGCTTAGGTAGCTCAGAGCATTTGGCAATCTCTCACTCACACTCACAGCACTGGTCATGCCGCTGATTGAAGCTCGTTTATGATTTTTTTATTTTTTATGTTTTTTTCATCATAATTTTTATTCTTCACAGGCACGTTTCACTTGGCCATTGTCTGCCCATCGTTGCAAGCTGTTTGAATTTAAGTTTTGTATGAATACTCTTTCACCACGACTACAATAACTTTAGCATTTATTCAGTAATGCATATCCGGGTACTCTTTAATTTTAGACATCGAACAGAACATGGGAAATCGGAGCTCTGTTTAAAAAACAGCTGTCAGCTGTTTCTCTTTATGATTATTTTCTTATAATTTATTACATGTAATTTCGTAATATACATATCAATCATTTTCGTACTAAAGTTTCCAGCGAGAGCTTATTATAACTTAATAAATATTTATTTAAAAATATTGCGGTCAATATTAAAATAAAAATAAATATAGATGAAATAAATTAACATAAAATAAAAATGTATTTTTAAAGAATATAAGCTCATATGAAATAGATTATATATTAAAAATAAAAAAATAAATAAATATATAAATAAATTTATTTAAAGTAAAATAATATACTTAAAAAAATTGGTATAAAAATTAAAAAAAATAAATAAATAAAATTTATAAAAATGACTACATTTATTTAAAATAAATATATATATAAATATTTATAAGAAAATATAGTATTAAAAAAATTTTGTTTAAACACAATCAATTTGTATTAAGAAAAATAGTACACTAAAAAATTTTTTATGTTAACACAATAAATTTATATTACGTAAATATATATAGCTTTGTATAAATAAATAAATATATATAATAAATTTATTTCAAGAAAATATTCATATATATATTTTCAAACAATATTATAATTTTTTAAGTGCATCTCTGCTTCATTGTTAGCTTAAATCTTTGCTGTTTTCACTTAGCTTTTGTTTTATACGCAAGACGTGTGTTGGTTTCTCTCTACCAACCTCCACTACATCCCCCTTTGTTATCTCCCACACCCCTTTAAAAGCACTTTAAGCTTGATCGACGCTCAGTTTTTCTGCTTTTCGAGGGGATTCGCGTGTCGAGCCATAAATTTGAATTACGATATTTTGTATGGTTTGTTATGGAGAGTATTTGCTGTCGTTGCTGTGGTTGTTGTTGTTGTTGCTGTATTCATGTTGCTGTGGCATGTTGCGGCAACATTCATGCTTGCCTGCCTGCCTGCCTGCCTGCATTGCCTTTCTCTCTGGCAAATGGAAATTTATACCCAGAGTTATGACTGCTCCATTACCTCATTACCAAGCGCTATTATGACGCCACCTTTGGGCAGCCATCGTGCCGCCATATCGAGGCGTGCCTAGGACTGCCATATAGGCAGGCAGCGCCCACTTGGACACCAAAAGGCGAACGGACAGGTAATTAAGTTAATTAATGTCCAGCCAGCTGCCAATCCTCCAAGGAGCGAAGCCAATGCCATTTCACAAAGAAGTTGTCGTCATCTTTATTAGTGCGAATTGTAGTGAAATTTCAAATGTTGTTGTCGTTGCTCTTTCTATTTGTATTTTGTATTTGTTTGGCCTAATGGCGCAGATTTTGCCAATATGCTTGCCAAGTGGGTCAGAACTGCTGGCCAAGCAAGTGCAACGGTTCCCAAGTTCCATTGAGCATGACATTTGGCATTTTGTTTGGCTGTTGCTCCGACGACGATGAAATCAAAAAACCATTTGACCTTTTTTCTCTCCTTCACACACACACACATACTCTCTCTCTCTCTCTCTCTCTTTCTCAAAATGGAAGCCAAACGATGAATGCGAATGCAATGGAAAAACTATGACAGACCCAATGTCACCTACATTAGGGGTATGCATGCAATGTGCCATAAAAAAATGAAAAGAAAATAGTAGAAAACACCTTAGTGCATTGTGTAAACTTAAGTTATGCAAAGACCTTCAGTGAGAAAGAGAAGGCGAGAGAGGTAGAGAGAGAGAGAGAGACAGAGATTGAGCGTTAACAATTGTGGGAACGCATTCAAAACGAGATAATCATAAAGAGAAACAATTTTTCACACTTTCTGTTAAATGGAGAACTAAATACTACTTCTTACAATCAACTTGAGCGATGTTTTCAAAAATTCCAACTAAATAGTTATAAGCCGCTTAATTAGATGCCAACAATTAACTTTTTATCAGCTTTAATTGAAAACTTTCATTGAAAAACCTTAGATTGTTATCAATTCGTTTAACATTTGTATTTTTAAGTGCTGTCAGTAGAGTCAGATAACAAAGAGAAAGAAAGAGAGGGAGTATTAGAGAGAAAGAGTTTCTAAAGGAATAATTACATTAATGTACTTACAAATTGCGGATGTGTCGTAGCATTTTTTTTAGAAAATTGTTTTTTTTTTTTTTTCATTTGAAAAGATTTCTATAAAAATTGATATGCTTAAATATCATTTAATGTATTTAACAATTATTCTTTATCTTTTTATCTTTATAATAAATCAAATTGAAATACTTCAAATAGTATAGATAATTCTTCGAAAATCTCATTAGTTCAAGTTTCATTTATTGATTGTTTATTTTTAAAACGATTCTAATTGATTTTTCAGCTTAACGTGCGAACAATTTGCACTTGCCGGCGTGAGCTGTTCTCTTAGTCTATTTTTAATGATATTTGTCTAATAAAAAATTTGTGATAAATTTCCAAGAAAAAATATATTAGCTTGACAATGACAAGTCGAACATATATGACGGAAAATGATTGACCTACGATATACCCTATAACAGTAGTTACGCAAGATGTGAACGATTGAATTGATCGCTGATATCATTAGAATCATTGATACATTTATTCTTTATAAAAATATAACATATATATTACATAGCTATATCAATATCTAGTAGTAAATTAACATACACATATGTAGATTCATATAAATATAGATATATCTACACATTAGTATATTGATGTATATTAATATATATTTAAAAATCTCTTAGATATACATGTATGAATTTATATATATCTACATATATCTACAATAAGATAGAATAGTCTATATCTATATCAATATCTTTACCTTTAAATTTATTCATATTTCAACCTTCTAAATGCTTTCTTCATCTTGTAACATATCCAATCACTTAGCCAAAATACCCTATGCCATTTAGAATATGAAAATTATTATATTGACAATTGTTACCTATGGCATGAACATCCCTGTGTGTCTATATATATATATATAATGAAATAATAACTAGAATCGTTACTACGTCAAACTAAAAATCGATAAGCCGCCGGGCCACAGGAAATATGTATGTGCGTTGGCGACGATTGCTCTTCTCGTTATTGTCGCTCTTGTAGTAGTAGTTGTTGTTGTTGTTGTTATTGTTATTGTTGTTGTTATTGCTGTTGTTGGTCTTGTCATATCAGTTGCCCACGCAGACAACACCAACACAAAGCAAACACAGAGAATCGAATCTAACCAATTGAAGCAGCGCCCATTGAACCCAGACGAAGCCAATAAGAAAAAAATTGCATTTATAATTAAATTTCACTTGATTACAAAATAAAATATAATTTGAATTGCCTTAAATGGTGGCTAATATTATAATAGTGGGCACATGTGCCAAAAATAGTAAGAGATAGACAATATGGAGAACATGAAATGAACATGCGAAACAATCTTCCTCTTTGTTTCGCGCGAGAGAGAGAGAAAGAGACAGAGGAACAAGTTAGAGCAGAGGCAATGCTAGCAATGTTGAACAGGTGCGCCCAAGAGAACGCGTTGTCTTCGGTTGTTGCACCCAAAAAAAAAAAAAAAAAAAGAAAAGAAAAAAAATAACAAAAAGCTAAGCAAAAAATAAAAAATTATAATGAAAATGATATTAAAAGAAAGCACCACACACAGAGACAATTGCCTAAGAGTCACAAGCGTTATGTGCTTCTGCTGTTGTTGCAAAATTCATAGTTCATAAAAGTTGTTTAATTAAGGTTTACACGCACTCAAGCGTCACATTAATGGGCCACGAGCAAAGTTGAGGAAGAGAAGAGCCAAAATAAACAAAACGCGACAGGAAAAATGAAAATGCCACGCAATCTATATGTACCCCAGAAAATTATAATGTAATATTGTTATTATTATTATTATTATTATTCTAAGAGGAAGACGAAAATAATAGAATCGATATTTTGCAAATACAATATGTGGGCGAAATTCGACTTTACTTAGCTAATGACTGATGAGGAAAAGTTCTAAAAATGTATATAAAAAGTTGTCAGTCTAATGGATTAACGACTTTTGGAGCATATACTCGAAGGTATTAAACTAAATATTATGAACGAATATAATGAGAACATAAAGTGAACATATTTTAAGAAATATATTATAATTTAAATATTTTTTTAAGCAGCTTTCTTTTCCTCTTCTAACAAAAAAAATAAAATAAATAAATAAATAAATAAAATAAATAAATAAATAAAATAAATAAATAAATAAAAATATTTGTATTAAAAATTAAAACTTTTGTAGAATAAAATTCATTAATTCATTTAAATAAAATTAAGTTCAAGTAAAATAGATAGATAAAATAGATATTTTCAAATACTTTTAATTTAACCAAAAAATTTATAAATATGGAACGAAAGTTTTAATAAAAATGAATTAAAATTTATACATTATACATTTTTATTTTATTATTATTTTTATTTGATATTTATATTATATTTTATTATGTAAATATATTTAAAAATTTGTATTCCATAATATATTAATGGCATAAACAAATTATGTAAATATCGAAATATATTTATATACAGTAGCTTAACTTTTTCCATGTATTTAAGCTACGAATATAATTGCTTTAGTTCCCCCATTAGGCTTTTTTTTATTTGTTTATCTATTCAATGCGAATCTGTTTTTCGCTCTCTATTCATATTACCTTTACTTCTCATTAATTTAATTAAAATATTTATTTATATGATTGCTTTTAATTGAAATACAGCGTTGGGAATAGAAACAACTGCAGCAACAGCAACATACAAAATTCAATTCATATATCAATGTCCATTGACAGCTTTGATTAACTGTCAATACTATTGACAATTGAATCACATTCATAAACAAAGCAATTAAACAACAAGAAAACGAAATATAAATCGTTATTTTGTTCAATGGCTTTTCTAGGGAAATGAACTTTTTGAGATGCCATTCAGACTGTTAATGAATCCATTTTACGCAGCGCTAATTGAGTCACATTTCGCTGAGAATTTAACTATAGAGTTTTATAAATAGTTTTCTTTTCAGATATTCTTTGTTTAGTTCAGATTATCAAAATGAAAGAGCCTACAATTTAGGTAGCTGATTCAGCTTACAATGGGAATTTAAAATTTCAATTTGACTCATTTCTGATTCATGGACCCAAAAAGAATTCAATTAACATGTGAAAAAAAAATGTGAAAAGAAAATTTTTTATGTAGAATCTTGGAATTTCAGATATAAGTTTTACTCTGAAAATTTTGACGTGGATTCAATGTAAAATCATAAAGCAAATTATTGTTTAGTTCATGTGTATAAAGTAACAAGAAAATGTTGTTTTAATTCCAAAATAAAATATCTTATAATAATAGTAATAGTAATAAAATAAAATTGTATAAATAAAGAGTAATACAATAAATTTGAGAGAAAATGCAGTTCATTTCACTTCATTTCAGTTCAACATGTAAATGGAAATACAATTTTATTTTATATTCTCCCTGGTTTTTATGATGATTTTTACTTTCTACCAACGTTCACGAATTAATCAATAGGAAAAGCTGGTTGAAAACAAGGCACGTAAATAAAAGAAAAATATATATACAGTGAACTGTTCCATTGAAAACCCAGGACAAAGCAGAAGTGAAGTGAAGTGAATATGTTGGCGAAGTGTTTTGGGGCTCAGGTAATTGTTGGCTATAAAAAATTGGGCACTGCTAGATTGTTGAGAAAGCCACAAACGTGTTTAGTATGCTGATTAGGCCAGCAAAACGAAAAGCTTGGGCCCATTAGCAGGCAGCCCAGCGGCGGAAGCGGTGGCAAAGGCGTTTACAACGTGACAGTTGCCCTTGGCAATGGTGGACTGGAGGGCGAAAGAAAGAGATACGCGCCAACAACCCGACAGTTGTGACAGCTGGCTGGGCAGCGAAAAGGGCGGAAAGAAGTAACACCAGCAGTCAGTACCAGCAGCAGCAATAACAGCAGCCAGCAGCCAGCAGGCGGCAGGCGGCAGGCGGCATCTAGGGAATGCGTTTCTGGAATCCAACTCCCCAAATACGGCATGTGTTCAAGTGGCGTCGACACTTCAACTTCGGCATTTAAATGCGGAACTGGGCACAAAGGAAGTAATCCGGCGCATAGAGACGCACAACAAATATACACAGACATTTGGGCATACCATCCAGCATCCAGTATCCAGCTGCCAAGATGTGCCAAGATTTATGAACGTGCTTTGCTCTGGCAAGTCTAATGAAGAAACAACAACAGCAGCAGCAACCCTCGCACTGTCTGGTTGCTGACTTAAGGGCCAAGGGTTAAAAGCCGCACACAAAAAAAAACACAAACATCAACACGCACACCAATACACACACACACACACACACACACAGACATAGAGAGACATACACTTACGTCTGCATAAAGAAAGGCAGACAAAGCTAATGCTCGCTCGTTTTATAGAAACACCTGACACAGCGCAAAAGTGCATACACATACACATACACATTCACATACACATACACACAGACAGGGGTGAAACAATGTATCTATTAATATGCCCTGCTCATTAGTTTCCATACTGTGGCGCAAGTGGAAGCTTGTCAATTTGCATTTTTGAATACTTTCATTTTTTTTGTTTGTCATATATATTCATAAATTTATTTTTTTAAAATACATATTTATAAAATATGTATTTTTTAAATATTTTTGAGTGCGTTTTATTAAGGTTTTTATTTTATCTTTTATCATTAAATTAGTAAATATTTCATATATATATATTTCATATATATAATGCAATTTACATTTCATCACTAAATATTTGTCTAAGTATTCTGTTTTTTTATTTATTTATTTATTTTTTTTTTTTTTATAAATAATATAATTTGTATAGTTTGTAATTTATTTGTATTTGTATTTTTTGTTTATTATTATTTTATTTAATTCTGCATTCATTCATTTTCTTATTATTATAATTTTTTAAATATTATTTATTTTATTTTATAAAATATTGTAAATATATATTTTTGTTTATTATTATTATTTACGTCTTGTTTTATTTTGTAAACATGTTGAAAAATTCTATATTTTATTAATTATAAAATTATTTATTATTTTTATTTTATCTTACTTAGTTTTCTTTTCTTAAATATTTAATTCAATTATTTTAAATTATTTAATAGAGTATTAAATATATAAATGGAGTATTATATATATTAAATTGTTACTGATTATTTGAATTTTCTTATTTTTATTTTATTTATTTATTTTTTTATATTCAGGCTCATATTTTATGCTTTTCAATTAAGAATTTCATGATAAATCAATCATTTGAATATTTATTTTTTTTTTGCATGCAATTGTTAAGTTATTTGCATTTAACACACAAACAATATACTTTGTAGATATGTATATGAATTTTTATTGCTTTAATTGAATGAATGATAAATGATACTGAGAAATATGAAAACTGGTTTGCAACATATAATTATATGAGAATCGCAGAGAATACGCTTAAAAATAAATACAAAAAATTATAAATAATAATTACAATTTTTTTTTCATTAATTATTATTTGAAAATTGCATAGAAAGACTGAAAGCTGAATAGAAAAGTGTAATTGAATATTAATAAATCCATAAGAAATCCTCAACTAAATAATTGAAAGTTATAGCTCTTAAAGTTCATTCACTATTCATTGTATTATTGTCCGCTCATGCTAGTGTAAAATCATGTTAAGAAAAAGTAAAAGTTCAACTCTGGAGGCCGCCGCCCTCAAATCGCAACAATGGGCGAACAAATGTTTGCACTTTAGAAGGCGAAGTGGGTGTCGGCTTGTGGTTCCCTCTGGGTGCGCCTGGCTGCCATGTGACAGTTTTCACTTGGCTCCACACACAAAAACCACTTGCCATGTCGCCTACAATATTGCAACAACAACAACAAAAAATGCAACTGCAACAGCAACAACCAACGCAATTCACGCAACTTACAAGTTTTCTGCACAGCGCAGACTGCAAAAATGTCCTTGAACTTTGAATCAAGTTGTGAAGCCGGTTTCTTGGTCTTCTTTTATATACATCTCTTTTTGTGTGCTCTTATTTTAAGCTGTTTTTCCACTTTTCACAGCATCGATGATTTATATTTTTTCCCAGACTTTAAAACTAATTTGATGAAAAGTTTTTAATAGAAACTAATTTCTTTTTATATATTCAAAAAGACTTCTGTTAAGCTTATACAGAAATGTTGCTGAGTTAGGAAAATGTTGCAAGCAGTTATTTAGTTAATGTTAACAGAGATTTTGAAATTATTATGTTAACAGCAGTTAACTATCCTAATGTTAGGAAACATTTTCAATTTATTAACAGTGATGCAATTTATGTCTGTTATGCAGTTACAGTAAATATTAACTTCAAATTGCAATTTTACAGCCATAATGTTGCTAACATTTAGATATGCTAATATTAGCAGCAATCTTGTTATATAAGATTATGCTTTTACAATAAATATTACATGTGAATTGTATTTTTACAGTTGAAATGTAACTAACATTGAAATATGTTAGTGTTAACTGCGTTCAATATACGTATGCCACATACATATATACATTCTATTTAGATGCAAATGAAAATGTTGCTGTCAAGTGTAAATGTTGCTGACGCATGTTGAGCATGTTAAGCGGGTTAAACGTAAAAGAAGAAACTATGCTAAATAACCATAAAAGGCAAATTGCAAAAAGTGCGTGCCTCTTCGTCATCTACACATTGATATTCATTGCCACTTCTTCAAGTTGTTCTGGGTTGTTGTAGTTGTTGCTTTCGTGACCTATTAAACAAATGAAAATCGATTTGGCTGCTTTTCATGTTTAATTCATTAGCAGACCAAATGCGCACAGCAAATAAATTCATTTCCAGCTACCAATTCCCAAATTCCCTATTCACAATTCCCAGTTCGCAGTTCCACAGTTTTTGGTTTCGGCGCAAGGTCGCCAAATAAAGTTGTTCAGTCGAGTCGAATATATTTGAATGCAGATTAATATAAATAATAATATTTATTGCTCTAAATGAGCGCGCGTGTGCGTGTGAGTTCGTGTGACTTAAGATAAGAGAACAAAGCATATTTGAAATGCCGGTAAAGAAGAAGAGGAAAACGGAAGCAGTACGAGTCTGAGTGGAAGAGTGAGTTAGAGAGGAACGAGTGGAATAACAGCTGTGAGAATCGTTATTTGACATTTAATTATTGAACGAATAAACAGAAGTTCATGTTGCTTATAAAGCTCATTCTTCTCAACTCTCTCTCTCTCTCTCTCAACACACTATCAATCTCTTTCCCTTATTCTCTCTAATAAATTCAGTTATCAAATATAAATATTTAATTTTGTGTTTTAGTTATTATTATATTCTATATAGTATATATTTGTATTATACATTTGGTATGATTATACTTTATATATTATATATAAATATTATTTAAGTACATTTTAATATATTATATATTTTTATCAAACATAAACAAGCAAACTTGCTGCAGTGAAGATTATAATCATCTATGGGCAACGCCCACACATAAATATATAAATATGTATATGCATATGTAAACATAGATAAATTATAATCTCACAAAATAAATATTATTTTAATCGCCATAAATATCAGATATCAGTTAATGCATGCTATGATTATAAATAATGATAAACAAAAAGAAATTTCGCTAAATTATATTAAACATGAACTATTTAAATGATGAAGCAGATAGAAATCAAATAAAAAGTGATGCATATAACATATTTCTTGATATATTCAAGCTCTTAGTGGATTTAATTTAATAATTTAAATAAATTAAATTTAGCGCTATTTTCAAAGAAAAATATTATAATATAAGATAAGTTAATTAAAAGTGTTAAAAAAAATCAATAAAAACAATAATTACAATTATGAAACTTTAATAAGAAATAAAGTAGTTTTTATATAAACAAAGTAAGGTATGTATTATTATTAGAAAGCTAATTTTTTATTACGGTTTTCAAGTTTATTGATCCAAACAAAAAACTTTTTCTAATTAACAAAGCCACCAAGCGGAACTTGTTAGCCAGTGCTACCTGTTATCAATATTTATCGACGCCATCTAAATAAATACAAAATAACTAAAGGAAACTTACTTTGACAATGTTTAATGAAATAAATGGCAAAGGCGATAAGAGGGGAATTTTGTTAAGAAAGAAAAAAAACAAAAACAGAATAAACAGAACAACAGATAACAGTAGCCCAATTTAATGGGTAATTCCTATGCCGAATTCTTTTGGAATTTCTAATTTAAGCCAAGCACAACGCAGCTCAGTTCAGCTGGTTTCCAATCAGATTTGCATGCCCATTTAACTTTCTTTGTTTCGCAAAACTTTCGAAGCAAAACAGAGAAATTCAAATATAATAAATTGTGCGATTTCCGCCTCGAGGTGCTATCAAAAATTTGCAACTTAGCTATCCAAAAACAACAATAACAGAATAACAGAAAAACTCAAAACTCAAAACCTAATAACATTAAAATAAAGCAATGGCTCTAATTAAAACCCAAATGTAATAAACTAAAAAGCCCAAATACAGTGAAAGTTGACACGGGCCACATATTTGAGTGCTCACTGTAACATGAGCACTACACCAAACGAAAAGAAAAAGCAAATAACTGTTATGCATACACTGAAAAAAAGTTCTACAAAATACTATTACATAGACATATTTTAAAATATAGACGAAACACTTTAATTTAATAAATTTAATGTATTTCATAAAAGCTTTGTCAGAAGTGGCCAAAATTATTAGATTGGTTATGGTATTGAATTTAATTATGACATTTAATGTAGAACAAAGTACATTTGTATTTATTTTATGTTAATATATATAAATAATTTAAATATATTTATATATTTTTTGTTTTATATTTAAAAAAATTTTTAATTGCTATGTATTTAAATTTTATGTTAGGTGTGTATTATTTATATTTTGTTTTTATATTATTATATATATATATATATATATATATATATATATATATATATATATATATATATATATATATATATATATATATATATATATATATATATATATATATATATATATATATATATATATATATATATATATATATATATATATATATATATATATATATATATATATATATATATATATATATATATATATATATATATATATATATATATATATATATATATATATATATATTAATATTTAGGTGTAACTTATTTATGTTTTGTTTATTTATAATTTTGTACATTTTTTAAGTCATTATTTTTAGACTATTAAATTTATTTTTGTTTAATTTTTATAAATTTTTAAAATACTTTTAAATAAATTTCTTTTATTTATATTACATTAATAGTATTAAATTTTCGGAGAGCATACAAATTTATGTTTTGACTAAAATAGCTACACTCTTTGTAGAAGAGAAGTATCTTAAGATTTTTTCCAAGTGTACTTGCATATAACAAAAAATTAAAACCGTTGCAACTCATTGAAATTTGAAGCTCTTTAGGTTTGTAAACAAAGAGTCTGCAAAAAGGAGCAGTTTCAAGTGTGAGGGAGTAAAAACAAAATAACAAAAAATAAAACTTGCCGTTAAAAGCCGAAAAACAATCAATGCTAAAAAGTCGCGTCACTTTTGCATTGTTTATGGCTTTGTGCTTTACTTGTTTTGGCTTTTGATACTCGCTGTTAATGCACAGCTCAAGTGCGCGGCAAGCTAAACGCTTTGTCATAGTTTTCGTTGTGCATACATACATACATACATACATACACTTATATATATACATATGTATGTATGATAAAGGAGCGGCGTGTTTGGTTCAAGCTTGGCGACAGCCATTGAACTGCCTGCTTCGGTCAGTGACGTCATGCAGTCTGTTAAGTGCTGCAGAAGCTCTGTTGTTGCTAGCAACTCCTTTAAATGCTTAGCAACACAGCTTCCTTGGTCAGCAACATTTAAACATGGAACGTGCTATATGAAACAGTGCTGTTAAGTTGTAACTGTTAAGTAGCGTTACTGATGAACTGAAATTAAGGTTTTTAATAAGTTTTAATTCATTTTTAAATTTTAATCAACCATTAAAAAAAATTATCATCTACTCAAAAAAGTGAAATATATATGCATAATTATTTTGGCAAAGTACTCACGACATTAGCATATTTTTAAGATTATATAAAAAAAAAATTGTTGAAATATTTTAAAGTTTCCTTTTAGTTATAATAAAGAGAAAAAATACAAAGGAACCTAAAGAATTTTCCGCAAGGCCTTTTGCAAATTATAAAGTTATACCCAAAAATACACGCATTTTATTTTTTCTGCATATTTCTAAAATAACTATATTCATATTTTAGAAATTAATATGATAATAAATTATTTTACTATATATTTAAACACAACTTTCTCCATTTATATATAAAGATGAAATAATAAGTCAAATTTATTTGCAATAACGATTAGCAATAAATATATGTATGTACATAAATAGGCATAGGCAAATGCATATATAATCACATAATGAACTCCCACTTGACAAGCGCATTTCTTTCTCGACTTGATATTGCTTGTTTCTTATCACCCACACACAGACAATCACATACACACACACACTTGCATGGCATGACACATTTTACTAGACTGTCTGGTAATCTGATCTCCACGTCTCGTCGTCATCGTCAGCTGGTTTAAGCTTGTCTTAGGAAAATAAACAGTTAGCTAATTTTTCACAGTATAATTAATAATGGCATCTGTTATTTAACACACATCTGCTAACACGCTCAAAAACCGCAAAGCCACAAGCTGCAATCAAATATAATGCTGTTCAGCATAGATATATGTGTATACATGTTGCCAGCTGATCGCCATAATCGTGTGTATAGATACATGTGCGTGTTGCTGGCAAGTTGCCAATTTTAGCTTGCCGTCCGAATGACGTCACAGCCGGCGTGTGAGCAACGTGGGTGTTTTATAAGCAATTATGTGTGTTTTATTTTCATTTCTTTTTCATCTTATTGTATTTTTTGTTTATTTTGTTGCCTTTTTTTTTTTTTTTTTGATTGCTTTTCACTTTTCGCAATCGGAGCGCTGTCATTTTTAATTGACTGTTTGGATTATTTGGGGGCTGCGTGCGTGGCACGTCATGGATATTGGCCAATTGGCGGCGGCTATCTTATGCCATTTATCTCTTTCAATGGGCTTGCTAAGTGAAAGTTTTTTTTGTTTGTTTATTTTGTGGAAAAGTTCATTGGCAGCGCCAAAAAGATGCTGGGCAACAATGTTGCCAAGCAACTGTAATGTTGCGAGCACAAATATCGTATTCTAGAAGACGACAACAAAACGCAAACGCCAATAAGCGCGCTAACCGTTATGAATCATCAGTCACACATATTTATGGAGAACTTTCAAACTGTACAACAAAGCACACTAAGTGAAGAATTCATTAAGTTGTGCTGTATGTGTAATTAGAAGATAGGCAAAAAGCAGAAATCAAAAAAAAAAAAAAGCAAGCAACAAACGCGAAGAGCGCACGTAGCAGAATACTAGAGAGCGGGCTGAGTTTTTTTCCCATTTTTTTTTGGAGATAGGCAATGGAAAGAGGAAAGGAATTATAAATGTGTCGAATGTTTACTTGTGATAAGTGGCGCAAAAAATTCAATATTTATAAGTAATACGCTTTGCAAATAAGATAGCTTAAATAAATTATTAATGTTTGGGTTCATTATTATTATTATTTTTTAAATTTATTTTTTTTTTGCTTATGTATTTTGTTGTTGTATCGTTGTTATGGCAAAAACAAGTTAGTTAGCCAAAAACGAGTCTTTGTTGATATTTGGTCATGCGACATTGTTAAATATAATAATCGAATTCCATCTACTGATTCTTAACTGCAGTAGAGATCGATAGGCAGATACGAATTAATTCTTAAATTCTTTGTCATTAATTTAATTTTTCTGTGTTTAATTTTCTTCGCAAAAAAAATATTTATCTATGAAATTACATGTTATATGTCAGAAGTAGAAAATGTTCAGAAATTCATCTAGACTCTTATTTATAAATAATAAAAAAAAACAAGAGTAAGGGTATTCCTTTTAGCCTAATCAATGAGTATAAGAGTTATATATGTATACGTATGTATTTCTTTTGTTTTTCAACAAATATGTATTAGAGGGTAAAACAGTTGTTATTTTAAGTAAAACTGTTTTATTAGGTCCTCCTAAAATTTAAAAGTTGTCCAAATGGACAGATGGTAAATAAATAATACAAAAAAAAAATAATTAAAATATATATTTATGGCTCAATGTCATTTTTAAATATCCATTATATTTATAGCTCAATTTCCTTTTTCTCTTTTTTTCGAGAACTGCTGCATGGCTGACTCCTCCAATATGACACACTGACTTCGACTACGCAACTTCAGCTGTTATTATCAGAGAATGCGGCTTATCTTTTATATACATATATACTTGCACAAACTCAAACAAACACATACACGCACACACACACACGCACACTTTTGCACGCTCACTCAATTAACGCAACATTTGTTGTTTTGCTGCAGAATGTCAAAAGTCGCAATATTCCGTATGCATTCATTTTTTTTATTTATTTATTTTTTTATATATGCAGGGTCTTACCTTTTCCTCTTTTTTTTATGTTTTGCTTTTTCGTAACAACGTCGACGACGATGGTAAATCCGTTAAGCCAGCAAGGCAGTTTTCGTTGTCTTATTGCTTTCTTATTATATATTTTTTTCGGCTAGTTATTTCCACATCTGCAGGCTGAAACAGAGTTGCGCTCTCTCGTTGTTATTGCCGCTTCTGCTTTACTCTTTTTACACACATTCACTCACTCACTCACACACACACATGTACGCATACAAGCGCAACTTGCGATTTTGTTGGCCTTTAGCTAGAAACACAAAAGAGAAAGAACATGCAATATTGCAATAACAATACTTGGAAGCTTTTGCAATGCTTTTATTTCACTGTATTTAATCCCGTCTTTCTTTGCATTTCACTTTGGCTGCGCTTCGGTCGCTGTTGTCGTTGCCGCTACCGCCTAGCGTCACGCCCACTTCACATAAGCGCACCAGAGATGAGCGATTTATTATAAGAATGTATGTATGTACGTGTACCTGTGACTTTTCGCAACAGACGCTAAGAATTGAATTGAAAGTAAAAGGCATCACATGACATCTCTGTCTTGTTACAAATGTGTTAAGATTCAGTCACAGGAACAGTTGACATAGTGACTTTTTAAAGTCACAGAATCGCTCATCTCTAGTGGGCACTGCAAATAGCTTGGCTCTTTCGTCTGCAACGTTGACTAAAACAAATTACACTGGGAAACAAGCACTTGTCAGAACCGATGCAGTCGCTTTGGGTAAAACAAATGTTTTTACATTTACATTAACATTTAATTTATATACTTGATAATATACCACAGATAAATGGGGAAAATGCACCGCTTAAACGACCGTGCGCACCACAGAGAACCCGACCAGACTGACGCGTGTGACTGCGTCCATTAACCGCTAAAATCCACAAGCAGCAGTGTGCCCATATTCATTGTCTATGAGTATATTCGATAGGAATTTAAACAAGTTTACGATATTGTTCCACAGAGCATTTTGCGCATACAACAAATATTTAGGCGCCAAATTTAAACTTATTTATTTTCCTTTAAAGTTTATTTGTAAAAATCTTACTATAATAATGGAAAAATTATAGTGTTATAGTGTTGTGTGTTTATTCATTTGTATTCGTTTTTTTTATTTGCATACATTAAGAGTGTTTTGTTTTGTTTTCTTTCTTTGTGATATCGTAAGCATTTTTCAAAATTTTTTTCGTTTCACTTCGGAATATTTATATCTATTATTAATGTTTTACACGCACGTTCGCATACAATGAGACGACGGACAATAAAAATCAACTAAATTATAGTACATAAATCAACATTTAGCATACGTAAATATAGTGTTTCATAAAACATAGCTGGTAATGGTAAATAATTGCAACTTAATGCTAAACTTAATGATCGATTCGCCGCCAATCCGAGGAGTTTAAGGCGCCTCTGTTCTTCCTAGATTTGTACACAATTCGAAGGTTTCTCATATATTTAAATCGCACCATTAAAAAAAAAGATTTATATCGAAAAAGTTGTTTGGGGAATTTCTTTAAATATAATTATACTTCCGAATTAACTAACCAGGTGTATGTGAGTGTGAATGAGTGTGTGTTTGTATGAGTTGTGTATATATGTATTTGCGCACGCTTGGGTTAATTGTTAATATTTTATGTTGGGATTTTTGTTCGATTCAATTTCAATTTACTACTAAAAATTTTGTGCTCCAAAATATGAGAAAGATAGAACAGAATATAGAAAATGGTGAGTAAAGCTCGATTGATAGATAGATCAATATATACACATACATATATACATATCCAGATATATATATATATAAAGATGTATATATATATATGCGTGTATGTGTGTGTGTGTAGATATATAAATATTGTAACTGTATAACTGCGTCCATCCGATTTGCATACTTTACATCCATCATTTGCTTAATTTTTGTTTTTTTTTTTTTCGGTTTGTTTGTTTGATTGATTTTTTCTTCATGTAGTGCACATCCAGCATCCAACACGCGCCCTCGCATGTCCCCACCCCACAAGATGTTGATTATCGTCTCTTTCTATATATATATATATGTATAATATTTGTTGAATCTCGTTTTGCTGTAGGTACGACGTTTCCGCTGTGCTGACGACTTTCGAGTGTTAAAAGCGAATGGATAAAAAGTAGATGATCGCTGCCAACGCCACACAGCCCAGGGGCAGAGCACGGTAAAAGAGATTGTGATCGTGGACCATTGGCTGCTTGAGTCGCAGCACCGATATCTCTTTACGCAATTCAATATTGCTCATTTCGGACTGCTCCAGGCGTTCCTTGTAGACGATCAGCTCCTCCTCACGCTCCACTTGAGCATCGTTCATGATGTTGACATCGTCGCGCCAACTCGAGAGATCGCCATCGATGTCCTTGTTCGACAGCAGTAGCTTTTGTTCATCATCTGTGGCGCTCTCAACGCTCTTATCCTTATCGTCTGCTCCACTTGGGGTGCGTTCTGTCTGTGCTCCTCCGGCTTGTGGCTGCTGCAGACTCTGTAGCTGCTGTTTAAGGATATTCATCTCCTCCTCCAGATTGCTTATATCGTTGGTTAGCTTAGCTGATTTCTCCTTATAGAATATACACTCTTCGTGCAACATGTCCACGGCATGCTCCTGCGGCAGGTCAACATCCTCAAGTCCATCATTGCTGCGCACGAGCGTCTCTTGTGTCTCCAGCTTGTTGTTGTGGCTTGTTGAGTATGACTCCTCCGTCGCCTCATCGATGCCATTAAGGCGTGTGTGCTTCGGTGATTTGTGTATAAACTCATCACAGGCAACTTCAGCAAAAGTATTTCCTCCCATTGGCGATGCTCCAGATGTATTCATATTTGATTGAGACGCTTCCTCATCATCATCATCGCCAGAGTCAGCTGCATTGAATATGGCCTTCAATACGTCGCCACCATCGGCGCCGTTGAGATCCGAGTTTTTGAGCAGCTTCATCATGGTACCTTTGCGTATCACCTTGTTCTTCAAATCGAATTCCTTTAACTGTTGTCGTTTGGTCTTCTTGCTCTGCAAAAGAAGATCATTTAGTAAAAGTCGTATAACTAACATCAAAATCCACTCACAGCCTTAGCTTTGCTGGGTGTTGTTGTCTGATTTTCCTTGTCGTGCAGCTCAATGATCCGTGGACCTTCATCTACCTGAAATTCGTCTTTAGCAACAGCGCAACTATCATGATCGCCTGCCTCCTTATCCTCGTTGATGTCAGCGTTGTTGACTTCGTCATCGTTCGCTGAATCCTCAACGTCTGCGTCAACATTATCCCTATCATCGTCATCGTCGTCGTCGTCGTCGTCGTCGTCATCCTCACCGACAGCGATGGCCGCATTCAGTTGCTCCAGCGTCTGTTGCTGCTGCAGCGCCTGTTCACTGTCATGATCAGCAATTGTTTGCTGCAGTTGCATCAGCTGTTGGCGCATCTGTTCCATTTCGGTCTCATGCGCGATTAGCTGCTCCTTATGCTGCGCAAGTCGCTGCTCTTCCAGTTCCTTAGCCTCTTGCTGCTGACGCAGCGTCTCCTGCTTATAATCCATATACTCAAGCTGTAGTTGTTCCAATCGTTCGTTAAAATCCTGTAAAGTTTGCTTCGAGCTTAAGATCTGACCGCGCAATATGCTGCACTCATTATCCGATGTTGTGTACGCCATCTCCATTTTTGACAGCATTTGCATGGCATCGCAACGATCCTGATAGACCTTGCGCAGCGCCTCTTTGGCAGTTAGCTGATACGAGGTCTTATCCTCAAGCAATTTAACAACCTGTCAAAAAGAATGGAAAGAATTGTAAATACTGTCCCCAAAGGTATGCTACAGTAACTTCAAAATCTACTCACCTCATTGCGTAATGTATTCTCCGGCACATTCTTCTCCATCATTTGCAATTTCTTTTCGAGCAAATTGATCTTGTGCAAGAGCTGATCCTCAGTGATCATGCTCTGCCAGCACATGGCAGAATTTTTGCGCGTCGAATCGAGTACACCCTGCAAATTGCTGAGCTTTGCTTTCAGCATCTTCTCACGCTGCGCCGCCTCCTGTAGAAATGCATTGAGACGCTGTATCTCATCAAAACTTATCCGGTTTGGTCCCGTCAACTGCAACTGTTCCGAATCTATTGAGATGGCCTCCCGTCCGTCGGGTAAAAACAATGTCACACGCGCTATAATACAGCCATGCACCTCCTGACGCGAATTCTCAATCACCTCAACGCCAAACTTGACGGTATCACCATTATGCAGCTCGGCCGGCTCGTTGCCCAGTTTGTTGTCGTTGATGAAGGTGCCGTTGCTTGACTTTGTATCCTTCACCCAGAAACGACCATCGGGCGTATACCAGAGCATGGCATGATTGCGCGACAAGACCTTACAATCGAATATGGCATTATTCTCGCTCGCCTTGCTCTTGGCAATTAATCGTCCAACTTTGCACTCTTGTCCCGGTGCCAGCAATATGTTTCGCGTCTCAAACTTATGCGATTTCAACTCGCATTGCAGCACAATTCTGGCCTCACCGGGCGACATATCCTGCACGTTGGTGAGCAGCGTATTCGAAGTCTCATTCGGCAATTGTAAGGCACCCATCGAGCTGAATAGATTTCCGCTCGTCGTTGTATTATTTGCATTTAGCACCGAATTCATGGTCATGTGTAACTGCGCCTGTTTCTGTGCCAGCTGACCCTAAAATTGCAATAATTAATTAATAATTATAATTTAGTTGGCAATTCTATGGCGTACTCACCTGCAGCAATGTGTTCGTATTGGAATCACAGGTCTCTGTCGCAGTCGTATTATTGTTCTCTTGATTTTCCATATTGTCGTTGGCATCATTAATGCCTATATTGATGTTGTTGTCGATGCTGTTACTATTGCTATTGCTGTTGTTCTCTGTGGACAGCTCACACGTTTCGCTCTCGTGCTTTTCATGCATTAACAATTGCTGTTGCTGTTGCTGCTGCTGCTCCTTCTCCTGTTGGGCCTTCTTGTTTAGCTCCATTATATGGGCCTTTTTGTGGATGCGCTGTTGGCGCTTGGACAATTCAGCGACGCTGGCAACAGTTACTTGTCTAGCGGTTATATCTTGGTCACTGGGTGTTGAGCTTGTGCCGTTATTTACGGCTGAGGATGCTACTGCTGCTGCAACGGCTGCTGTTGGGATGGTTGATGAAGCTGCTGCTGTCGCTGCTGCTGCTGCTGCTGCTGCCACACTGGGCTTTTGCTCGTCATCCTTATTGCTCTGCCATTCGTTGCTGACCAAGACCATAACTGAAAAGTGTGAAATGCAACGCACAGACAGTCATACAGTAAATTCTATATCTGATAAAATGTATTTAGCAGGAGAGGTTCAATTTGATTGAGTGTTACAAAATTTTTGTGCACTAAGCAGTGCGACCAAAATGTTGACTGACTTGCCAGTTCAAGAGTTCCAAATCAAGGCACATTCGATCAAAGCACATTTGCTAGTTAACAAAAATAAAAAATAAAAAAATATGAAAAAATGAAAACAAACATGTATATTTTAAAAAATTAATAAAATAAAAATATAATACAAATATGTAAAATTGATACATATAACAAAATTCACAAAAATTAAAAAATAAAAAAATAAAAATCTTTCAAAAATAAATATTTAAATAAAGTTTTCTATGGAATTTCATTTAAATAAAATTTTAACATTTATATATGATAGCAAATATTTATTTATTTAAATATTTATATATAAATATAAATAAAAAAAAAATATTTGAAATCAATTTTTTGTCGTAAAAGATTATTTAATTAGCAGATAGTTAAAAACAATATTTAAAAAAAAATTCCTATAAAACCTTCAGTGTATAAATTTTTTGTTTAAATAGAAGACACAAATATTTTTTGAAATTATGTAAAAAAAAAATATTTGAAAGTGTATCTAATTAGCATAAAATAGAACACACAAATATATTAATAAAATTTCTTATAGAATCTCATATTACAGAATGTGTGCAACAGCTATTTATAAGAAATACATATGTTTAATGCATTTGCATAGGAAATACATTTAATTTCTTATATCTTTCTTGGCAATATTATAAATAAAACATATGGATAAAAAAGAATTACATTTAAAATAACCATATAATCACATATTCTATCTGTAATTCAGTGATTCATTAAAGTTGTAATAAGAAAAGCATAATAGTGATTATTTAATAATAAATTTAATGATAATGACAGTATACTTGTTTTAAATTAAATATAAAATCAAATATCTTTGCATATAAAAAAAAAATTAGTGGATCAATTTGAAGTTATTCTAATTAAACTGGTTCCATGAATTCATCATAAAAATGCCAAAAGCATAAATAAGTTACTTTTATTTCATTTATATGAATTTCTTATATTTTATTTAATATTAATTTTTAAGTCTAATCAATACAAATGAAATTAGTTCCATGAACGATTTGGCAACCATTTGCAGCTGCTTTTCACATCAAATTTGAATTGGAACATTTTCTAACTCAATTTGTGTTAAAATGCTTAAAGCTCTATAAATAACTGTTGTTAACTAACACAGGACTTAGGAAGAGCTGGGCTATATGCACACATTTTCTTAGTTCTTCAAATTTTCAATATGTGCTGCTTGCTGTAGTGTACACAATAAAATGAAAATACTTCAGAGTACCAGGCGCACAATAATGTTTCGTATAAAAATAGATTATTTTCAAAAATATAATTGAAGAAGCGGGCAACAAATGCGAGTACTCACATGTGTTTGGGTGTGTGTGTGTGTGGGAGGGAGAGCGGGAGGTACGCCGAAAAAAAAACGGTTTGTTTGTATTTACATATGTATGTTTGTATATGCATATGATCGGGGCGCGTCTGCTCCACTTTGGAACGAGTAGAAAGAGGAAGAAGAAGAAGAAGCAGAGTTGAGCAGCAGCAGAAACATTTATACATAAATAATTTTGTATTCATGTGCGTGCAATATATTGAATAATAGTGCAATAAAATATGTGTTTGTGAGAGAGAAAGAAGAATGAGAGAGAGACAAACAATTAGAACAACAACAGTGGTAGTAGCCAAAACCCTCAATTGGGTGGTAGAGTTGCCCCCTTACCTTGCAGCACACATACAAAGCGGCGATAGTGGGACCATGGCCCCAACAACAGCTACTTGGATGGGATGGATAAATAACTACAGTTGCTGATGTTGCTGTTGTTGTTATGGCCAGTGCTTCTACTGCCGCTGCCGCTGCCTCTGCCTCTGCTGGGCGTCGGTGGGAGTGGGGAAAGCTGCGAACAATGCAAAACTTTTGTTGTTGATTGGCATAAAGCGCATAGAGCACAACAAATGTGATCAGCCGTCGTTTGTCTGCCTGCTTCTGTGTGTGTGTTTGTACTGCAGTTATTACAGCTACACCAATAACGAAAACAACAACAAGCACTACCACTACTAGAGCTGCAGGCAGTGGCTGGGCACGAGTTCAACGTGGAATTGAAGGCGAAGGGGGCAGCGAGTGCGGCCTGCGTCTCTCGTATTGTTTTTTTTCTCTGTTCTCTTTTTTTTACTTATGAAAATTGATACACAAATTAAGTAGGAGCTGCAGCTTAATTGAATTTAATTACAAGTGACTCTGTGTCGTTGACATTTGGAGAATTTACCGTTCTGCACTGCTATTTGTTCGTTTGCTTTGACTTATGTATTCGCGCAAGAGGAGAAAAAGAAAAAAAAAACAGCAAAACACAATACTTTTTCTTTTGAGAATCTTGTTTTGTATATTAACACACGCACACAAAATCAATTAACTGTTTAGAAGGCACGAAAGAGCGTCGTTAACTCACCTTGGTTTTTAAGTTGTTTTCGTTAATCAATTTTGCAACACAGCGAAAGCGAATAATATTTGCGATAATTGTTTTCAGTTCTCAAACCAAACCTCTGGCACTAGTTATGTGTACTAGACACGATTCAACCAGCTATTGTGAGTTGTCACAATATTATCACACGCCTGCTTCGATTGCGCTGGTTAAGGCTTTGCCGTGAAAACGGGTTGCTGGGCCAGAAATGTTGAAAAATTGCTTAGCCAGCAACTTGACAACGTAATTTAATAAGTAACATATTTATATTACGCCCATTAACCAACTGATTGGTCGTAGCGTGTATGTCTGGTTATATTTTGTAGAGTTGTCGCAGCCAGCTGCAATTATCGATTATCGATAGTTAGCAACTCTGGTATTTATCTATATCGAGCAGGTCGAAATTACAACAAAAACGAATAGCGGGCGCTTTGCTTGAACTACAAATAATAAAATTCATACCAAATTATTTTTATTGACTTAATTTAACTGAAAACTTTTAAATTTATCAAAATTATAAAATCCAGCACGCACTTGACGTCCGCCAAAAAATCGTCCATTCAAATCCACAACAGCTGCAAGATGAGAATATATTATTCGATTATTATTGATTAATTTAAATAAAAAACTCACCTTTGATGGCGCTCTCAATGCGTTTAAATTCCACAAATATTTTGACCGCATCCTCCGGCACCGTACCAAAGGCTTCATGTATGATAACACTGTTCACTTCACCGTACTTTGTGTTGCATTCGTCCTTGACCTCAGGCTCCAGCTCCTCATCCACATCGCCCGGTCCGACCATGTTGCGAAGGAGCACAACTTTACTGGGCGCCTTCATGATTTCGGTTATGCTAGGCTCCGACTCACTGCTGGCAGCTGCTGGAGTTGTTGCTGTCGGAGCAATGCCTGGCAATGGGGGCGGTGGCATCGAGCCAGCTGGAGGCGGAGCAGGAGCTGGACTCGAAACTGATGGCGATGTGCTCACAGTAGGCAGTTGAGGGAGAGGTGGTGAGGTTGACGGTGGTGGCGGAAGAAATACATCCTTTTCGTGTATGATACGACCGCCGCGCTTAGATGTTTTCTCTACCTGCAGAGCTACGGACATTCCTTGCTCCGATTTTCCCAAGCCCTGGCCATCCTTAAAGCCATATTTAGCCATTATTTTGGCCGCTACCGAGCTGGCGGTATAGGGTATGGTTACATTCGAGGAGCCATCGCCATTGTCGATGGACAGCGATGGTGGTGGCGCAATGGCCGCACCTCCACCTTGCTTGGACACTGATCCCGGCGCTGGCGGACTGTAGCGATCCTCGTCACTTTGTCGCTGGCCAAATCCACTGAATTTCATGCTGGGCGGAGAGTTGTCATGATTGTGTGTGTCTCGGCGTCCACCGCCACCACGACTGCGTTTGCGATCACGATCTCGATCTCTGTCCCGATCGCGATCCTCCCCGCGACTTCCGCCACTGCTCCTTGATTTATCATTGGATTTCGATTTGTCCTTCAGTTTCTCATACTCGTTGGGCCACTGCGGATCATATTCGTCTACGAAATCCCAATCGTCTGTCTTGATACTCTCCAGCACCGGTGGAGCTGGCGCTACTGTGCTGCTTGTTATCGTTGGCTTGGCGGCCACAGGTACAAAACTGTCGGCGTCCGAGCCGCGCTTGGTGCGTAAATTCACCACAGGTGTCATAAGCTGTAAAGGGAATATATGATAATTGCAAGCGCGAGTAAGAGCACTGGACTTACCGGTTTCTTTGTTGGATCTCTCGCCTTGGGCTTTGGCAGCTGAGCCTTCTTCACTGCCAACTGTGTTTGCAACATTTTGATGCCCGACGACCATCCGTCCATTTGGCTGGCACGCGGTTTTGCATCTATGTCGTCGTATAAATCCATTTTAAATTTTATTCTTTTTATTAATCCATAAACAATAGTGACGAAAACTTTTCGCCTTCGACCTGGTGCATAGTGTCCAGTGCTGCAAATATACGCAGATGTGCCGTATTATCGTTTCACAGCACTGCCTTTTTAACATTTGCTGATTGCTGCGTTAACAGTTTTACTGCCAGCTGAGTCTTTTAACAGTGAATCGCCGTTCATGCAATTATCTACTTAGTCTTTTAATAAAATTAATTAAGCAAAAAAAAAAGATTTACCATTTTGTATTATGCTATTGGAATTTGCAACTAACTATTTAATTTTGGCTGCTTTGGATCCACTTGCCCGATTCCTGTTTAAGTGCGCGCCAAAGTTTAAATTGGATAACAAAGCCAATTAAGTGACGTTAAAACCGAGCTGTTAACATTTAAGTTCACGTAGCTGCTCTTTGCGTAACAGTGTTTGTTTTACGCAAATGTTAGCCTTACGTTGTGCAATACGTTGACCTAACATAAATGTTATCTCTTAATGTTTATACAAAATGGGCAATGAAGGCAGTAAACTAAAAGGGCTGATTATTGATAAAAATGCAATCGAAGTGAATGATTTTTGGGCCCTTTACAATGCCGAATCGCCAACGACATGCAACGAGGAAGGTGGTGGAGGCCAGGAGCTGTCCATATTCAAAGGTGAAGTTCTCGTCAAGGGCCAGCTGTGGGCAGCCCAAGGGCCAATGGAACGGGCCATAAAGGTAAGACGTGCCACAAGTACGAATTTACTGTTAAGTAATATTGATTTAATTCAATGTTTGTAACAGAATCTGATGATATTTCGGCATCCGTATATATTGAAATATATGTCAACATGGGATGAGTCCGGACAGAAGCATTTGGCCACGGAACGCGTGCGACCGCTTAACGATGTGTTGGCCCAGCAGAGCGATATACAGGTGTGCCTCGGACTGCGCACCATACTCTGCAGTCTGATATTCCTAATCGAGAAGGCAATGGCCAGACATCTTAATATCTGCACACAATCCATTTATGTGACGGACAAGGGCAGCTGGCGCTTGGCCGGCTTTGAGTTTGTGTGGAAGGCGAAGGATTTGAACAGACAGCTCATTGACTTGGCGCACAGCTTTCGCCAGCCATTGGCCCGGGACTCGGCCAACAGTGAATTGGGACTGGAGCAGTTCGCTTTCGCCACTCTCTGCGAACAGGTGCTGGATAAATGCGGCGCCAGCGAGAGCAAAGCGAACACGCCGTATGTACAAGAATTTCGCGACTATTGCAGCACACACCTGAAGCACCTGAACTTGGAGCTGCGTCCCAAACTATCTGCCGTACTCTTACATCCATATTTCAATCATGAATTCGTGCTCATTCACTCATTTCTCTTCGAGCTGCCCTTGAAATCGGTGTCGGAACGTCAGCAATTCTTTAGCAATCTAATTGAACGCCTGCGCTGCTTCGATGAGCAAGTGGTTGCCTCACAGCTGGCCAGCGATTTACTGTCGCGCATGGTACTGCTCGATCCCACCGCCCAGCACTGTGTCACGCCCTACGTGCTGCGCACCAAGACAGAGAACGGCACGGCGGCTCTCTTCTCGCCTCAGACCTATTTGCATTATCTGCTGCCGCATATATTGAAAATGTTTCGACTGCGAGATGCTCAGATTCGACTAATTCTGCTGGACTACTTCATGGAATATGTACGCCTGTTGAGCGATGAGCAGCTGAAAACTGATATCTTGCCACATTTGCAGCTGGGCATGAGCGATACGAACGATGTGCTGGTGGCCAAGACCTTGCGCTGCCTCGCCGATTTGGTGCCCATTCTGGGAGCAGCAACTGTGTTGGGCGGTGATCGGAGACGTTGCTTCTCGGACGGACGACCACATGCTGCCGTCTCCACAGACAGTAGCACCCCGTGGACAGAGCCACGTTCGATTACGCCGCTCATGAACGGCAGCGCTGTGGATGCCGTGGATTATATGGTCTCGGGTAGTCCGTTGCCCGTGGAGACGAATGTGGCGGCGATGCCGTTGCGCTTGAGTCCCGATGGCGGCGAGGATGAGAAGAGCCTTACAAATCTGAGTGAGAAACCATTGGAGCTCAGTCAGAGCAGCAGCAGCGATAGCAACAGCAACACGGACAACGTCAACAGCTCGACGAGCAGCGCGGCGCATGAACAGACATTGGTCAACGATGAGGAAGAGGATGGTGCGTGGTCTGATTGGGAGAATACGGATGAACTGCAGCGTCTACATGTTAAGCAGGAGACATTGGATGAACTTCATCTGAATAATTTAGAAACCAATAGCAGCACCTCTACACAGGCAACTCAACCCTCGCTCACCGACTCCTTCCGCACCGCCTGCTCAAGCCTATCCACAACCGCTACAAAGACCTCCACCGCTCCACCGACCAGTCGTATGCTCATCGATGATCTCAGCGCGCTGGATATACAGGTGCAGTTAACAACGCCAGCCAACACCTCTGAGCCGGCTGAGTTTGATTTCTTCAAGGACATGGAGCCGGTAATTGAGACAAAGATCTCAACCCTGAGCGAACCAGAAATTGTGCAAATTGATGCGAGTCGCTTTGCGGCAGCAGCTACAACCTCGAATGGCCAGGAAACGGATGCCGAGGCCGATCAAGGCTGGGGCCATGATGACGATGAGGATGATGTTGTCTGGGGCAACGATGCGGAGACCACCAATGTTTAATAATTACCTTAAGCTGTCCATAATCTATTGATCTTAAGTCCATATCTGCCGCCGTTTATCTTGTTCCATTCTAGTTTAATTGTCATTGCCATCCTTAATCCTTTCACATTTAAATTTTCGTTTCCACTTTCCTTTAACATTTACTCTCGGGTACAATTTTTGTACATATTCTATACAATCAATTCCAATACACAAGCGCAAAGCGTATATAAAAATATGTATATACTTATATAAAACAAATATATTTTATGCATTTCTTTTGGCATCATTAACAATTATTTTATAAGACATTATTTTTGTAATTCATATTCGGATTGGTTTATGAACATTAAAGTTGTAATTCATCATATAAAATATTACAGATTTATTAAATATATTCTTTATCAAAACAAAACGGTTTTGTCCATTTTACTTATTGGATTATGTGTTCCAATTGGGAGTGTTCAAACTAGACTTGGGTCTGATAGGACCTTTGAGAAGCTCATAAGAAATTGAAAGAATTTGTTTTAATAATTAAAATTATATATAATAATAATTATATATATCTCGACTGAATGGATATATAATTATTTTGAAAATAATTTAAATTTCGAATGAGCTTCACAGTGACTTTAACAGACACACTTGCAATTAATATATCCCGTTACCATATAAAATATTTCTCTTTCTTATAAGATATTAAATTTCTAGAAATTACAACATATCTACATATATCATCTTGTCATATGCATAACTTATATGGAGCCTCAGCTGTTAGGCATTCTGAGAATCATATTATCAGCATTTTGATAGCATTTTGCATTTTGTCTGCCAGTGAAGAGAATGAATGAAATATGAGTGATGCGCAAGTGATAAGGATGATACAATAAATTTCAATGCATTATCAATGTCTAATAGCTCCAAACTACACTTATCAAACGATCTTCAATTGATAGAAACCCACCCCAAACACAATATAAATAAGGAGAGAATTTCGTATCAGTTGGCCAGTTACATTTGGAGTGTTAAACCTAATAATAGATAATCATAATATAATAATGAAAATCTTTCTGGTCCTTTCTTTTGTCTGCCTCATTAGCTGCTGCATTGGCGGCGTGGTGAGGTCCGAAGAAGACGGCTGGACATTGGTGGCACACAGATTCGAAGGCAACTTGAATTTCTTCCGCAACTGGGAAGAGTTCAAGGAAGGATTCGAGGACTCGAATGGCGAGTTATTTATTGGCTTGGAGAAGTTACACAAAATAACATCCGCAGAAGATCATGAGTTGAAAATTGAGCTCGAGGACTTTGAAGGAGAAACTCGTTATGCAATTTATGATCAATTTCTGATTGGCAGCGAGAAAGAGAAATATCCACTGAAGAGCATTGGTGTATATTCGGGAACTGCGGGAGATTCCCTCTACTACAATAGGGGCATGAAGTTTACAACTTACGATTCGGACAATGATTATTCCAGAGACAATTGTGCCATGCACCAAATGGGCGGCTGGTGGTACACAGATTGCGCTTTTGGGTAGGACTACAATGAATATTATTTAATATTTTCTATAATAACATTTAATATTTATCTAATATTAGCAATCTCTTTGGCTTGTACTTGAATGGTGCACACAGCGCAGCCTTCGAGCGCAAGGGCATGTACTGGAAGAAGTGGCGCGGTGAGAAGTACTCCTACAAAGTCATGAAGATGTTGGTGCGACCAAAGAACTGAATTTAAAAACTTAGCAACAAGTGAAACAATAAATTGAAACCTTTAAGCTCCATTAGAACATTTACAATTTCGTTTATCTTACTAAATTCCTAATAATCCCATTTTTGTGTAAGAATCATTTGATTAGTTATTTTTAAAGATTTATTGTTCGAGAGTCAATCAAGTTTATTTTCGGGGAATTCTTGATTAGATCGATATCATAATTAGTCAGAGGAGTGCCCAGATTTTCTCTACAACTAGTACACATACATAAATATTTTAAAAATATATAGAAAATGTATTCTTAGACATTTCACTTCACTTTGGGCCGAGATTCGTTATCATGAAAGTAGTCCGGCTCGATTCTATTCTAATTTAAAGCATATAAAGTTGTCATTGATAAGTTTTAATTGAAAATTTGATAATTGAAAACACCAGCAAATAGACGATCCTTAGATAAGAAGAAATTAGTTTAAACAAGATTTACTTTTTGGACTTTGTACTCTTACTATTAACGAGGTGGTCAATTATGAAGAAGTGATGTGAGTTAAGTTAAATTTTTCGAAGGTTTATCATAATTTGATGATGATGAAGTAAAAATTATTATACAGTATTAGAAGAAGTAAAGGAATAGCAGACAAATATATAATCTTTTTATATTATATAAATAAATGCATTTAATAAATAAATAATAAACCCCTTCAGTTAACATTTCATTGATTTTAAACAAATTATTCACGATCGTTATTCTGATCGCTACTAAAGTATAATTATTAGTTTAAAGAGTATTGTTTATAAATTAATTATATTAATACTATTTATTAAATTAATGATATTCATTTGATTAGTATTAAATAATAATCATAAAAAATATACATAAATTTAGTTTAATTATGAATAATTATAGTATAATTATGAGTTTAAAGAGCAATTTTGCTTACTTAAAAAATTGAAAAAAAAAAAATATATATATATATATATATCAATAAAATATTTTATTATTATTATTATTATTAATAAGTAAATAGTACTATTTATTAATTATATTCAATTAATTAATATTAACTAATATATAACAATTTAATGTTAACAAAGCAAGCGCTTATAAATAAATGTTTGAAGAATAGCGCCTGCGCCTGCGTCTGCCCAGCACCAGATGGGTGTTACGACTGAACGCGCAGGGCAACAGGCGTCCTCTTTTATAGGTGAGACTACTGCTAATACCACTCAAAGTAGAACAATTAAATGAAGCTCATGAGTTTTGAGAAGAGCATATCTATGTAGAGAGAGCAAGATGGAGCGGACATACAAGTAGGTAGATGAAAAGCGAACGAAAAAGAGAAAAAAGATCAGGACGTTGAGCCAATATATTATATATATTATTATTAAGCACTTCCTATGGACGAATGAGTGAAATTAAATAGAGTATATAAAAAACCTTCAAGGAGTTAAATACTACAAAATAATGAAGATGTTAGCGTGACAAATTAAGTAAAAAGGACTCAAAAAGCAAATGAAATAATATAAGAAAATAAAAAACAAAAATAAATAAATAAGATTATTAAAATTAAAACATTAACAATATCTAACATTTTAAACATTATATTTCAATTGCACTTTATTACT
Source organism: Drosophila stalkeri (assembly GCA_035047405.1). Classification (NCBI taxonomy): domain Eukaryota; kingdom Metazoa; phylum Arthropoda; class Insecta; order Diptera; family Drosophilidae; genus Drosophila; species Drosophila stalkeri. The sequence goes on from JAWNPR010000039.1 coordinate 24,705,051, forward strand.
GATTAATTTATTATATCTCGCATTGATATGCTTGCTGGTCTATGAATAATTGAATGTTTTGGTCAGTCGTCAAAAGTCTAGCGAATGTCTTGGGGGTCTTCTTGTATACAAGATATCATAATTAGTCATGGCGGACAAGCCCACCTTATATTTGGCTACAATAGATTTGACACCCATACATGCGAAATGTGTTTATGTGTTATCTTTTCGGCAGTGATACTTTAAATGGTTGTTAGGGGCGCCGTCCGTTATCAGCCAAATAATCGCGCTATTTTTATGTGACTTCTATTAATATTGAGCCTGTAGAAGCGTCATTCAGTAGTTTCACAATTATCAATATAAGAATTTTTTACAAAACTTATTTTAAACTAAACTAGTATTCGGTATTTTAGTAAATAGATGAAAGTTAATTATAAATCATACATAACAGATCTACAAATATTTAAATGTTAAATACTAATCAGCATTTTAATTTTTTAATCAATCCCCTACAATAGTTAGTTCAATAGGATATGAAATCTTTCTACACCATTTTTAATGAATAAAAAAAAATAAAAAACGGGCTGCATACCCTTTATTTGAAAGCACATCATAATACATTTCGCGCATAAACGATAAGCAAAAGAAAATGAAAGAAAAAATAAAAAAAACAAACCTATCATCGCAACTAACGCAGCAAGTGTAGGCGCAAGCGAAGACAAAATACCGTTATTGAGCTACTTATCAACAACAACAACTGAATACAATTGGTGGTGAAGCAATTTACCAACAAACATAACGATTTGCACAATTTTGAATGAATATATAAAATGAATTAGAGAGCGATGGATAATATATAAATTTGTAATATATTTCAGTATTAGCAATTTTGGCAAAACACGGCAGGACTTCTCATTTCTGAGTACTTATTAGATGAGTACAATTGCACTTGTACTCACGCATACATATTTACACACTTGCCAAGGGACAGCAGCTTGCAGTGTGAAGAGCGTATAAGAATTTACTCATAACGCAGCGCCGTGTAATGAATTATAAGTTAGGTGTAAGAAACACACACACATTCCAATCTTCAAAGACACCTTTATTACGCAATGGTGAACGCACAGGCTTGTGCCAGTATGAGGACTTTTGATCTGACATTGGGCATGGACATCGGGCCTTGGCACTCAGCATAGAAAGAGTGTATGCGGAAAAGCATAAGTTAAGTATACGCACTTAGTTGCTAGCTGTATAAGCGACAGTATACATACTTTCTTTGGCACTTGGTATAAGAGAAAGCGGCGCGTATAAGTCGACCTCTTCCATTAAAAATATATAAAGTGTTAACCAGAAATATCCATATAATTGTATTTTTAATAAAATCCAGTACGCAATGGGCGGCGTATAATTGTATGTATATTTTAATGCATTTCTTTTTTTTTGTTTTTTTTTTTTTAATAATCTTTAAAATGTTTATTTTTTTTTTGCATGAATTTTTCTTTTCGTTTAAAACTAATCTTGTAAAATTGTTAAATATGTATTTCGTTCTTTTTTTATTTGTTTTCTTTTTAGCAAAAATGCTATATTTACGCAAAAACATTCTAAAATGCATTTGTTTATACCATTTGACTATATATGACTTATTAACAATTTCTTTCTTTTTTTTTTTTTGCGATCAAAATTGAGGCTCAACCGATCATAGGATTTAAATAGGCTAAAATTGGGAAAAATGGAAAAGTAAAATAAATGATATGAAACCAAAGAAAAACACTAAACATGTTTCAACTATTTACTCACTTTTTGTTTTTATTTTGCTTACATTTAAAAAAAAGGTATTTTACGCATTAATTTGTTGTTTGTTTTGTTTGTATGTTTGCCTTGCAGCATCCATTCATTATCATGCTCAACTTAATCAATGATCTTAGTAATCGTAATTACATTATTAAATTTAAATAAGATCAGCTGAAGTTTTATTAGTGTTTACTTTTATTCTCACGAGTTTTTTTTTCTTTAATTCTTTTACGTTTCTACGCAAACGCATTGAAAAAAATTCGGTGCGCTAATTTGTTTATAATTAAAAGTATTTACTGCACACTGCTGCGCTCTTTATACATGATGCAAGTGCGATGGATTGGGGCGGGGTGGGGCAGGGGCGCAGGTGGAGGGAGCTCGAGCTGGAAGTGTTTAATGAATGCATGAGAACGCTAAGCGATATACTAAATAGGGAGTTTTTTTGTGGGGGCGTGGGCGGGGCGAGGAACAACTGCCAGAAAATTCAAATTTGTTGCACGTATTTTGCATAACTTTTTTATAGTTTTAGTATTTCTTAATTTTTTCTTAATTCTTTTTTTTTTTGTTTTGTGTAGGAAATTAAATCTTAAAAAAAAATAAACAATAAAACATTTATATAAAAAAGCATATGTTTTTACATGCGTTATACGAACAAGTATCAGTATCATACTTCATTGTTTTTGTTGTTGTTTTCTTTTGCTTTGTTATCCGTTGCTTTCATTGTTTACACTTATGCTTACGGCCTTGCTAGCATTATCGCTTCTTTTACACAAGATCTCTTTCATTAGTTTATGGATTTTTAGCTGTGAGTGTGTGTGTGTGTGTGAGTGTTATGAATCTTAGAGTGAGAGTGTTTTGTATTTTTTTGATCTGGGATATGGGTATGAAAATTGTATGCTATTGTTTCATTATTGTAGTTGTTAAAGATTGAGTTCCTCGTAGACAGCCGACGCATCCGCATCACAACAACGCAGCATTCACTTCAATTTAATTCAGCTCCTTGTCTTCTAAGTACTTGTATTCAAAGGTGAAGCCCTCCTTTTTGCGCTGACTCCATTTCTCATAATCGAAGTAGATGTACGTACCCTGTAAAGAAAAAGAAATTATATTCACATATTAGACATAGGAATATGTATAGTAGTTAAATCTTGGTTTTGGTATACTATAAATTCGAAGTAATTATAAATTTGTTTTATGCAACATTTATTGTTTATACGCACTACTATTTTTATTCCCACAGCTGAATATACTATTTATATAATTAAAAAGTAAATAAATAAATATATATAAACAAATAGAGTATACAACGTAAATTATTACTCATTTCTCTACTTCTGCTATTGTAATCTTATCTGCTTCGCACAAAATTGATTTAAGGAATCAGTTCCACTTTGATAAGAAATTTTGTAAATATTGTAGTTTAAGCGCCAGATTGAATGGCATTATTTATTGACTCTACATATTGAGCTCACCTGTTCGTAATCATCGTTGATAATCTTCGGCTCCTCGTGCCGTTGAAACCACATCATATATTTGGTGTGGAAGCGCCAGCTTTGCTTTTTGAGCGCCTTCGCTGCGAGATATTGCGCCTTGGAGCCCTCCATATAGTAGAACACAAAAAAGAGCGTCTCCGTCGAGAGCCGTTGATAGAATTCAACGGTATCATATATGGGCAGCTGGGCCTGCGATACGGCAAACAAAATAAAATAATTGTAGCCATGTTGACTAACAATTGAAGCAATGTACCTGACTCACCTGGGGATAGTGCGCTGGTGTTTGCACCGGTGAACGATGAAAATATGTTTGCAGCTTCTCCGTATCAATGGGCTGTGGCAGGTGATAATATGCGGCTTCCATCATTTGGAACTGTAGCTGATGCTCCTTTTGCAGTGGCGTTGGACCCAGCGGCGTTACACCTAACAGCGGTGGTATGTGCGCCTCCGTTGTGGCCATTTGCTGCTGCTGCTGCTGTTGTTGTTGTTGCTGCTGCTGCTGCTGTTGCTGTTGCGATGTATGCGTCTTGGCATTGGGTGGGACGACAACACCACCACTGACGGCTGTTGGCTGACCAGCAGCATTCGCCAGATTCATGAGTCCACTGCCAGCTGTGGGACCATTGCTGGCAGCAGCGACGATTGTACCAATTGCTGCAACAGCTGCTGCTGCCGCTGCTGCATTTTGTTGTTGCTGTTGTTGCGCTGCTGCTGCTGCTACTGCTGCCGCCGTCGCCGCTTGTTGCTGGAGCTGCTGCTGTTGTTGTTGCTGCTGCTGCTGTTGTTGGTTGGCAGTTGTTTCGGTGCTGAAATGCTGTTGCAGCAGTGATTGCTGCGCTGCTTGTTGCTGCGCCTGCTGTTGTTGTTGTTGCTGCTGTTGTTGTTGTTGTTGCTGCTGTCTCGTATCTATATTACTTGCCTGCTGCTGATTAAGGGAATTGGGCTCGATCACAGATCGATTGATGGCTTCCTGTGCCATGGTTTTCAATGAAATCGCATCGACAGCATTACTGTTGTTATTGCTGCTGCTGTTGCTGCTGCCGCTGCTGCTACTACTGAGTGAGACGGGCAGACCTGCAAATGTAATCGAAACAAATAGCAATAAGCATTACATATTAATAGCAATCATTTTAAATAAACAACAGAGAATGTGTGGCTTCAACTGCGACGGCGAAGTTTGAATACCCTTAAAGTGTATAGAGTGCCAATTAAACTCAATTAATTTCTATTAAAAAACTAAAATTAGACTATCTTATTTAATAAAAGTATTTGCTATACAATATTTTATATATTGACCTATTCTTCTGCTCTTGCAAAATCGGAGTTTAGTTTTGACATATATCTAAATATATAAAATAGCAATTTAAAAGTAAAAATTTAAGCTTACAATGGATTCCCAGATAAAAAAAAAAATTAAAATAATATATATAAATATATATATATTTTTTTTAAATATGGAGAAGTGTTCGTAATCTAATAACAAAATATATTTACTAACTAAATATATTTTTATAATTGATATAGTAGTCGATTCTACTGCCTACAAAATCAAAGTTTAATTTGCATATATATTTTTCTCGATTTTTTTTCTGCTTTATAATTTCTCTCTAAAACTACATTTTCTCTTTAAAATTACATTATATATGTATTAAAATCTAATTAGAAAATATTTAAAAAAATCTCTACTCTTATTTAAATTTACTTTTTACAATTCATTGAAGTATTATAAAGCGTGAAATAAATATATTTTGCCTATATCAACATAATTGTTCGCAAATTTAAATTACCCTCGGCTAAAGTATTCTTGTAGAGCGCTCGCAACTGAGTGAAACTCCGTACCCAGCTCCGAATGGCTTCAAGTGTAGCAATATAATTAAAGCTATTGTAAATGGTTTCTCAAATAACGTCTGGATTTATCGACACAACTGATATATATATATATATATATATATATATGCTGTATAAATATATATACATATATTATAAACTACTTCATTCTAAGACTTCTGGTTCCTGGCGTTTACAGACTAATACGGCTAGATTAATTCGTTTACAACAATTCCTATCATTTATAATAATCAATCAATAGAAACTATTAAGAAGTCATCCATTTACAGCAATTACTATTATTTACAAGTATCAATTGATAAAATTCCATAATCCATTTACAATTACCATTATTTACAATTATCAATTTATAAAACTATGAAGAAAACTTGGCTAAGCTTAGCCATTGCCTAATTTTCATCCAAAATATATTACCGTTTTGCATGTGTGAGGAATTCGTTTGAAGATTGGATAATTGCGCTGCCTGTTGTTGCTGCTGCTGTTGTTGTTGTTGGACCTGTGCATTAGCGCTCACAATGGCCGCCACCGTCGGCGCCGTTGCCTGCTGCTGCGAGACAGGTCCATTTTCCAGTAGTGCTGTTAAATATGAATTTTAATTAGATTAAATCAAATAAATCTTAATATAGTTAGTATTTTGGGCATACATGTGTTGTGTTTAGCCACCGCTGCAAATGCAATTGTTGGTGTCGCTTGAATCACAGATTGGCCTTGAATGTTATTGCTGCTGTTGCTCGCTGATGCTGCTGCTACTGCTGCAACCGCTGCCGCTGCTGCTGTTGCTGCTGGGACTGCGATGTTTGTTGCACTCAGACCAGGCGTTGGGGCATGTGGCTGCACGGCAGGATTGTGACCACTTGCAGCGACAATGCTGCTGCTGCTACTACTGCTGTTATTGTTGTTGTTCTGTGTCCCGCTAGACGCCAAAACGGAAGCGACCGTGGGTAGTTGCTGCTGCTGCTGGTTTTTGCTGGGCGTTGAGCTAATAATCTTATTGACTTGAGCTGCTAATAGAATGGATATTGTAAATCAGTGAATTAAATATTTTATTTCTTTATAATTTAGATACTTACTATCACTACCCGCGGGCGCTTTAGCTGTGGCACGCACTGGCGTCGGCTTGATCGGCTGTTGAGGTTGCTGCTGTAAGGTGCAAAAAATATATATTAGATATGATATACTATAATACTGATAATATTATAATAGTAATTCTATTGCAAATAGTATATTAAAAAATATATAAATAAGATTAATTAATAATATGAAATAATAATAATATTAGTGAATAGAGTTAGAGATCTTGAGCCCTATTAATTATAGCCTATCATGCCTTGTTTGCAATAGATGTTTTACTTGTTGCAGTTGCCTAAATCAAACTAATTATGCTTATTTCAGTTAACAGATTGAGTTACTATATTTTTTTCTTTGGTTATCAAAATTTTATTTATATATATAAAAATTATATTTATATATACTATAGTTCTTTGGAATATATGATAAATCACAAGAATTCAAGAATCAATTATTAATTATTCTACATCACACATCAGTTGTTAATTTATATTTAAACGAACTACTATACCTCAACTGATCAAAAACTAATTTGATAAATTAAATAATATATTTAATATGCATATGTAGCTAATAATATATATAGTTTGTCTGTTCTGCAAGGTTAATGTTTTAAACGGCACCGCAAATAGAACTATTATTAGTTAGTTTAGTTTATTTAGTAGCAAACACTTACCTTGGCTTTGCTGCTATTCGCATTACTTTCGCTACTTTTGTTGCGCTTGTCGCCACCTGTTGTCGCCTCGGTTGACGTCGTCGCTGAGGATGAAGCTGCGCTGGTGTCGCTCGCATAGCCCACATTATTACCATTCGACTGATGTGCGGCTGATGCTGATGCCGTTGCTGCCGCCGCTGCTGCTGCCGCTGCTGCCTGCAAATGCTGGAATTGGGCTGCACTGGCGGCGCTGGTGCCACTGCCCGCGCTGCTGCTTCCCGCCGTCGCCGTCTGCTGCGTCGCGGAGGAGGAGGAGGATGGCAACACCTGCTGCACAGTAACTGGCGATTGCGATGGACTGCCGCCGGATGTGACGCTGCTGGGCGAGCCGCTCGTTTCGTTGCTATTGTTGCTATCCGTTGTGGCCGTGCCGCTCAGCTCCACTTCATCCAGTCCGATAATGTCATCGTAGATGAATTCGTTCTCCTCAAAGTCGGGTTCTTGCGACGAATCGATATAGTATTCGACATCATCTTTGATTTTGTTCACTTGATCCGCCTCGACACCATCGTTGTCCAGCAATCGCAGCAACGTTTCCAATTTGGTTATGTGGAATTTATGACGATCCAACTTACTCCGTAAATCATCCATGCGCTCCTGTTTGTCCCTATCCAGACGTTTCTTTTTGCCCGCTAACAGTGATTCAATTTCGCTCTCATACTGATCGATTTGAATTTGCAATGTACTAATTGAACCGGTTAACCAATTGCGCGCATGATCCTTGATCCGTTGCGCTGGATCCATTTTTTGTGCGGCGCCCAGACCCTCCTTGGAATACGCTTTTGTTTTTGTCTCCCGCTCCACCACTTTGAAGCGTTCCATTTGCTGTAGGTACATGAAAACAATTATATTTATATATGTGATAATTAGTATTAAAAGTCGACGCGATGGGTTGCGATTAGCTGATCAATATTTCGCAACATTCTTTAATGTTGTGTTGTCTTCAATGGTATTTTGTCTTTTTGGAAGTAAAATCACAGATAATTTTTAGTTATATTAACCAAAGTAGACATAGGACTAAAAGTGATCTGTGGTTTGTTTTTTTGTTCCAGATTGATAGAGGCGACATATTTGTTACTCTCATTTAAAATTCAAATAACTTGCCGTTTCAATGAGCCTTCGATTCTCGAGCAACGCGCTTTTATCTTTAATCTCGGCGGATGCAATCCATGATTTGATTTGATCTCGTAATCGCTGCAGCTTCTTAATTTCCTTCTTAAGGTCTGCCTCATACTTTTCCTGGAGATGCTTTTGCTACAATGAAGATAAATACAGATATGTAGTGTAAGGATATTAGATTTCTATTATGTTATATGCTCACCTTCTGGTTTGTATTTGTAGCATTGTGTACTTTTTTCCATATATCCTCAAACGTTTCCACACCCTCGCCTACCTTTTTTAAACATCGATCAATTTCGCCTATCGGGGGGAAATATCGATAACGATATTATTCACCATATCAGTATTTGAATACACATCACATCAAAATAAATAAATACATACACCATCTATACATATGTATGTATATAAGTATATGGAGAATAGTGCTTACCTTGCAATTTTCTCGTCGCAGCCATGGCTATGTGTGCTCTAGTGGTTTCTGCTGGCGCAAATAGTCAGACATAGTCCGAAGCAAGCTGTCGCGATTGTTTAGTTATATCACCTGCCCGCAACACAATCACTGCTGCTGCTGTGCGCTGTTTGTGCCTGACCAGAAGTCGGCAACGGCGTCTGCAACATAAATGGATCAATGTTAAATATGCATTAATTGCGCACACATACACACACACACACACAGAGACGCACACTAGCGCGTGCACCGTTGTTTCGACGTGTGCCGCGGCATTTGTGGCGCTGGCTCTGGCAGCAGTAGAATCACTTCCACTATTTGGAGACACACACCTAAGTGTGAGATTGTTTTTATTTACCTTAGATCCAAGTAGCTTCACTGAATTGTATGGAAAAACACTCTCTGCCTGGCTTTGCTTCTTCTGCCTCTTTTTGCTTGCACTAATATGTGTGATGGACTGTGTATATATGTATGTATGTGAGTATACGTGTGCGTGTGTGTATGTGTGGTGATACCTTCGGGCCGTCGGATTTCGATTTTTTTGTGGCTAAGCCTTTTTGGGCAAACGCAACGTGGCAGCTGTGCTGGGGTTTCTTTAATATTGATGAGTGGAGCAATAAATAGATGTGCTTGGTCTTAAATATATAGTTTTATGCAATTTATACATTTAAATAAATACGCTTAAAGATTTTTCGCTTGCTTTTTGTTCGCTTCTTCTTCTTCGCACATTCCAAGATGGCGACTCGCCAAAATTTATCGAATATAAACGATTGCGCCACAACATTTCGATAATCGCACACCACCCTGGTGCAGTTATATAGCATTCAGCTGTCATACGAAAAAAATGCAATTTGAAAATTTAAACTCATTCGCGATTTAAAATTTATGATAAATTACTTTATTTGCGCTCGTTTTGTGCACTGTTGCCAAGTAGGGAGGGGGAGCGAAAAAATATAAGAATGCACACGTTTAGTTTTTTGTTTGTTCGATTCGAGTAACTCTTAAATTCGTTTCTACATTAAAGCGGCAGCGGGCGCCAAGCGGTCAACTGCATGAAAAAAATTTTTTTTTTTTTTTTTCAATAGTTACGTTTAAAATTTTTGCAATTTGTTGCCAATCGAGTATTGTGTTTGCAAATAGTAAGTAAGTTTGTTGTTTATAATATAGTTGTGCTGCCTATCACATACGTGTTTGATGCGTTGTTATCCTTGCGCGCGATCCTAGAATTTTAATATATTCAAATTTTTCAAAATATTTGCTATTTTCTAATCGTATTTCAAATTTGACTGTTGGTGTTGCTGATGCTGCTGTAGATGTTGCTGCTGATGCTGATGTTGCTGATGTTGCCCGATGACATCGTCAGTCGATTGATAGGACGTTAGAGTATTAGCCATACAATTCTTGATAAAACTACACACAGTTTGCACATATTGTGTTGGGTATTTGGTAAAGATTTTGACATGTTCCGCATCCTCGAAGCAAACGGAGGATACATTAATTCCCTGATCGCGTCGCATTCGTATGAATTTCTCAACATCTCGATATGGTATAACAACATCACTTTTCGAATACAAAAACAATTGTGGATATTTGTTGGTCTCGTTCTTGAGCTCACTAAATGGACTGGCATGGACCGGTGTTGACTTGACAAACAGACTCTTAAAAGCCACAAAAGTTTCCTGCGAACGGCAATTAGAGTATTAGAATGGGGGAAAGCAGGAGAAGCAGAAGCTGGATCAGGGATATATATATTTATATTTATTTAACTCACCTCAACAAACCACATAATGCTCAGGGTCAAGGTGATGGCCAGCGCTGTGATGCAATTGCAGCGCTTCTCCTTGCCATAGATTGCGGTGATGGCACGATAGAGGCCCAGCATGCGTCGCTCACCTGGCGCCGAGTCGAAGATGACGCCGCGCACCTGCAATGGGGATTTGTGCTTGCGCACGGCCAAATTGATGTGCTGATAGAGATAGGCGCCACCATTCGAAAAGATATGAAATATCAAGGGATGTGCATCGAAATGCATATCCTGTATGAGCTTCAGGATCTTCTCGCCAATCGGTATCATCTCGCTGCGTTTCCAGAACAACGTGTCCACCGGTGCCGTATAGCGAACCGTTATGAGACTGAAATTAAATTAAATATAAGATTGTTTAAATTTAATAGATAAAGAAAATAAAGATGGAAAGAAAATTAAGAATAAATATAATATATTCATATTGATTAACTAATAAATTATTAAACACAAAATATAAATAATAATAAATAAAAACTTAAAATTGACTTTAAAAACTAAATTAATTAGCATAATAATGATACTCATAGAATTGTCAAAAAAATATATAAAATAAATAAAGTAAAAACAATTATATACAACATAACTATAAATTTAATTAATATAATATTTATTATATAATATAAGTAAACAAAAAACATATATTTTTATAATAAATAATAATTTTATATACGATAATTTAAAAAATAAAATAAATAAATAAAATAAATATACAATAATAAAAATGAATTAAAAATATAAAACATCATATAATTATTACAAAATTAATAAAATAAAAAAATATATTGATAAATATTAATATATGTATAAATAATATATTACAAATATATAATGTATGTATTTAAAAAATAAATTAATATAATATAATAATCCTCTCACTCGACTTATCTTCCACTCACCCTCGTTCCTCGTAGATCTTCGAGTACTTCATTAGATAACGATCCTGACAGCCAGCCCAGCCCAACAGCATAACAATGGGCACGTTGTTCTGCTCATCGTTGCCGCTGACCAGCACGAAATCATTGTCCGCTGTTGGTTTCGGAAGTTTGATGACGTACTCCAATGCATCTTCACGCTCCAGCATATCGCGACGCTCCTGCTGTTGGCTGCGTTCGCTTGTTATTGGCATCATGCCGGCTGATCCGCTGTAGGGCCGATAACCACTCGCAATATCATTCGCTGTTAGGCCATATGTTTGTTGTTGTTGCCTTTGTTGTTGTGTTGTTGTTGTTATTGACGACGATGACGGCGACGACATTATAGCATTGAAATGTGTGTGTTATCCTTTTTGCTTTCCTAAATTCTGAAACGTAACTAAATGTTATTTGAAATTTTTGTTTATTTGTTTGCAACCAAAGAAAAATAAAATAAAAAAAAATAGTCGAATTGTTTTGCTTGGTTACGCAAAAGCCTACTTACTTAGCTCTAGATATATGTGTGTTATGGCCAAGTTTTTCTGTTGCCAAATAATAAAAAAAAAATGAATACGTTGCTGTATTGATTTTGTGTGGCGAAAATGTTAACACTTTGGCTTAATTACGAGAAAGCCAACGCTTGTGACATTTGATTTTTTATCTTTTTTTTTTAACCAGAACGAAATTGATTTTTCGGCCAGCAAAACTTGACCTTCTGGCCAAGCAGCTCGGTACGCACAAACAAATATCAAATATACTGCTAAACGTGCTGTTTCTGCTGCTGCTGCTGCTGCCGCCTCCTGCCGCTGATGTTGCAGTAACATGCCGCATTCCAAACTTCCAGCCGCTGCTGTTGACTATGGCAATGGATGGCAAGTTGGACATGCGCAATAATCTCACAGGATAATACGTTAGGAATAGCTATTTCAATTGATCATTGATCAAAATGTATGTAGTTTATATCAAAAGCAATAAGCATAAATAGTAAGCAAAAAATTGACGTAATAAATATAAGGGCTTACATATTTACTTTTAAGAGATATCGGAAAATTCAAATTTGGCGCATAATTTTAACACAGCTGTTGGGAATGGTATAAAAAATGCAAAGCAAACTATGATATATCGATTCCTTTGCTCACAATTAAAGTTTTTAAATTGGCGCTTACACAGCTTTTAGAAAAGGTATAAAACAGCCTAAGTATACATTTTTATCGATACTTTTAATGCCTATTTCTTGAAGCTTAAAATGCAAAGCAAACTATGATATATCGATTCTTTTACTGGCAGTTTAAAGATTTTAAATTGTCGCTTACTTAATAACAGATATTAGAAAATGTATAAAACAGACAAAGAAAACATTTTATTGATATTATTACTGTCAAATGTTTGAAGCTTAAACTCCAATGAAAACAAAAATTAATTTTTAATAAAAATATATGCAGTAATTTAAAAATTTAAGTATTTTAAGCCTTTACCATAAAATTCAAATTGGCAATATGTTTAACAGCTGTTATGAACATTATTTTGCATCGATACTCTTACCTTATATTTCAATTGCAGAGAGAAATTTTGAATTGGCGCCCTCTCGCTCACAGCTGTTTGGAATGGCATTAAAGAAAGGGTACGGATATACGACAAACGTTTTATTTTACTTTCTTTTAAAATGCTGTGAATTATGTTTTATTACATTTGCGCTCAACTACATTGTTAATACTTGTAAGTCTTTAATAGAATTCAGCTTCTTAGAGACAAGCTACATTTCAACTACAATTTTATTTCTCCGAAATGAAATACATAGAAAATTTATGTTTTTGCGAATTTGGCAATTTTGGTTTTTTCTTAATTGGAAATCTAATTTGGTAATTGTATTAAACTAAAATTTGACTAAGTTGTTGCTGTGACCTGTGCGTGTTACAGTTCCTCTCGCATTGAAGCCGCCATTTCCGGTTCTGAATCGATTTCCGCTTCCAATGCGACTGCAAACAAACAAACATGATATAGAAAAATATAACATAATTTAAATACTGCAGACAAATGCTCATTTACGAATTATTCATAGAATAAAATTAACGTATAGATCAGCAAACATTTCAAATGTGTTTTCTTTTTGCTTTTTGTTCTTTTTTTTTTGTTTCTTGACTTATAACGACTTCATGATCAAATCCTCTAACTGCTTTGTATCTATTTCTGGCTTTTGAACGCCACCCTGCGCTGTCCAATTCAGCCAATACTCAGAGGCGGCTATATAGATGGCCACCGCACCACCAACGATATACGCTATATGTGTAGAGCTCTGGAAGATGACGCAGGTGGCTACGCACATGCCGAAGTAGGTGAGAAATCGTGTAATGTTCACATACGAATCACGTTGCTGCGAGGACAGATCTGTGTGCGTAGTTCCAATGAGTGGGGAGCAAGAGAATTGATGATAGTTGTCAAACTATAGTTATCAATAGTTACACACACTCACCTTGACATTTACCATCCTTGAGCTGATAACCATCGGCGCACTTCTTGCACATATCGGGCCCATCACCATCGCAACCATCGCAGGAGCGATCGCATTCCAGGCACGAGAAGGAGCCTTCGTTGTTCACACAGAACTGTTGCGGTCGACACGCCCGATGCTGTTCCACGCATTCGTTAATGTCCACACATCCCGTTTCGGTGTCCATGCGCCAGCCCTCTTTGCACTTGCGACAACTTTTCGGACCAGCGCCATTGCAGCCGCCATCGCCGCAAGCGGCATGACATGGCGTGCATAGAAGCTTCGTGGCATCGCGAAAGGATTCATAATAATGATCATCGCAGTCGTTGCAAGTGACGCCCGCATAGCCGTTGTCGCACAGGCATTGCCCATTGCCTTTCCGCGTGCCGTTGCCCTTGCATTTGCCTGGCAAATTAAATATATTAAAAGAAATGTAATTTATTGTCAAACAATTACTCACCATTATTATTGCAATCGGTGCACGGCAGGCACGTAGGTCCAAACGTATTGCTCGGACAGCAAACACTTAGTTGATTGATGCACAGCCATGCATGCAAATCGGGTTCCTCGTCCTGTTTGTTCGTAAACCAATCCTCAATCAGGGATTCGTGATCGTTGCTCAACATATGACAGTGATCTTGGCCACGTTTCACCTCACTGCACAACTGCTCCTGGATCTCAACAAATCGCACTTCACTATTCCTATACGCACGCATTTTCTCCTGTTCCCAGGCGGCGTCACCGCCGGCATGTTTGCCTCGTTTTGTGCGCTCTAAGCCCAAATTAAATGATTCCACGAGCACAGTGCACGCTTTGCAAGGTGGCAATTTTGTTGATTTATCTTTGATCTTTTGTGGGTCATCAAGTGCTATTGCAATTGTTATGAGTGACAGCACAAAACATATTTTTAATAGCATATTATTTTGTTTCGGCGATTTGGTTAAAGGTTTACGTGTATTTCCTTTAGGGATGTTGGCGAGGTATCGATTTCTCGATACCAGCAAACAGTGCGCGGCATCGATAATATTTATTTTTGGGCGATAAATAAACAATACTTTATTGTATTCAAAATAATTTTTATTTTATATTAATTAATAATATATTACATTTTTTAACTTTTCTTAAAAAAGAAAGAAAGTGAAATAAAAAACTTATTTATAATATTTTACTGTGCTCAAAAAATTTTTATTAATCAGAATAGTTTTGAAATAATAGTTTCATGCTACATTTTTATTACAATTTAAAAAAAAAATAAAGAAATTGCAGGATTTTTTTTAAATTAATATTAATATTATTAAAATTAATATAATATTATAACATTTTAGATAAAGTATAATTATTACTTTTTTCATTATATCCAAAATTTTATTTATTATTTTTGTTTACAATTTGATTCTTAAATTTTTGAAATAATATTACAGCAAAGAATCTTTAATTTATATATAAACCGTTTTATTTACGAATTAATTAAACACGATATATTGTCTTGGATAAAACTTTAATAGCAATTGTAACTTACACGAAATATATCTACATTGATCCAAAAAGTAAATATTTTGCTACCATTTAATATTTAAGGCTGTGTTCAGCTTTTCGACTGCATGATAGCTGGTATGGAGCAGGCTTTGGGACTTGTCGGATTGTGTGCCATCCAGGAAATCGGTGTATATATGTTTGGTATGTGCGTTATCAGGATTGGAGCGAGGAAGTTGTTTGTAAAGCTCTTCCAGCTGTTGGGTTAACTCACGCACATGCTGCCCCGTTGTGGGACGCACTTGGGCACCGCCATTGATGCAGCCGGACGGGCAGGCCATCACCTCGACAAAATGATAACCTGGTCCCTTGCCACGCTTTAGCTTTTGCATCAGATTTTGTATATTCCGAAAGCCATTTGCAATTGCAAATTTAAGTACGACCTTTCCATCCTTTTCCAAGCTAATCTCAGTGAAGTCTCGATTACGCAACGTCTTGAATTGGAGTTCATTCGGCGTCTCTTCGTTGAACAGCTCGCGGGCGGCATATTTGTAAATGTGTTCCGCATAGCCGCCGGACATGGTGGACTCATGGGCCCATACCATAGATTCGGGCGGCTGATCCGTCCACGGCCAATCCATGTCAGAGGGCGTGAATTGCTGCAGCGTTTGCTCATCCGCCTGAAGCATTTGCTCCACTTCAACTGGAAAGCAAGAAGCGAATTTACAACATTTAGTTGATTATATTACACTTCTTACTTACTTGAGGTAATCACACAGTCCACATCCCTTGAGCTGTTCACCTCGCTATAGAAATCCTCGCGAGAAGCCTCCAATTTCTTATCGTAGCAGGGCATAATGGTGACATGATAGATCCGCGACCCAGGCAACCCCAGTTTCTCGGCCAGCCTTTGTTTTACCAGCACTCCCATAATTTGTTGCGGCGACCGGGTTGTGGCAATGTGGGGCAATATAAAATTGCCATGAGTCTTCTCGGCATAGCACACCCAGCCGGGACATGAGGAACTCAGCATGCTCAAGTCGGCATTGTCACGATATCGGTCAACGAATTCCTGTCGGCACTCCAGCAATGCCAGATCATCAGCAATCTTTGTGCACAGCACATAATCGGCACCCAGTTGCCGCAGGTATCCAGATAAATGACGAGCCGCGTCCTCCACGCCGAGCTCAAAGCGATGGGCGAGACTTAACAGCGGTTGCATGGCAATGGTAAAGACAATTGTGCGAACCTTATCATTGTCGCCGGATGCCTTAAGTCTTTCGTTTTCACGTAACACTTTGAGCAGTTCCTCCTGACTTTGCTGTGTGATGAGGACACCTTCCGCAGAGGTTATGCAGCCGGAGCAGGCGAGGCAATCTTGCAGTGTGATCTCAACCTTCTGCAGCTTTTGCTTGCCGCTCTATGAATTATAAAAATTACTTGTTATATATTAAAAACATATATATTTTCTATATATACTTCTGATTCCTCGTAGTAGCCATCTGCTTGCACAGTTATTTTCGATCCAGTTTTTGACTTTGTCTTATCTATTGTTACGGGCTTTATGCATTCCTGAAATTAATTTCATTTATTTAGATTTCATTTCTTCTAATTCATTGTTAGCTTACTTGTGAGGGCGTTATAAAATCATCTAAATCAGTTAGTTGTAGCGCTCCACTGAATCGCGACATACCTTAAATCTTATTTCCGATTTGCGATTCTCCAAGAAAAAAAAAAACGCGAATGGCGTCGAATCATATGCTTTAACGTTAACATGCGAATGGCAAACTATAATAAATGGCAAACAAAATAGTATTCATAATAATTTGTTCACAGACTGCTGCTAGTAGTAGCTTTGTACATATGCCAGAATTCAAAATTTATATATTTCGAACATTCCTATAAAGCGCGCAAATTAAAATTAAATTTCATTTTGTGGCTTGTACTGTTACTCTTGACAACCCTGCTGCGCGCAGCTACACGACCAAACAGTTGGTTTTAGTCGATGTGGCAACGTTGACACGATTCTCCTCGAAAGCATTATTCGTTTCCACGTTAAAGACGCAGAACACTTTTTATTCCAATGGGGCGAAGTAAATTCGTCTCATCTGCACCAAAAAAGGTAATTTACGGTATTTGTCACTCACCAAAAATGCATTGCTAATGGCGAATTCACAATTTGCAGGTGATGCAGCACGGTGAGTTTATAAACCGTATACGAAAAACGCTCTACTATGGAGGTGTGGACACAACGGAGGAGGATATGGAAGTTTCCATGCCATTTGCAGAGTATGCTGCCGATCTATTTTCGGAGCCACATCGCGGCCACTCATTGCATCGTTTGAGTTCGATTGCGGCTGGCAAAAGTCATGCAACACCATGCTCTCTAATAATGGCGCTCATCTACCTGGATCGCTTGAATAATATGGATCCGGGCTATGGCTACAGAATCACGCCACAGGAGCTATTTGTGGTGTCATTGGTGAGTTTGTTTTTCTCGCTTTGCCAGCAGCTCTTGGCAAAAAAAAACCTGTTGATTGATAACCCACCTTCCGCGCAATAACGCATACACACTTGTAAGTATGTGTGTGCGCACAATCAGACACAAGCTCATACACATGCCACATGCATAGGCAGTCAAAAGTTCTAAGTCAGCGTTGCCCATAACGAGTAAATAACATGAACGTGTGTTAGTTTGATCATTGTTGTTGCTTGGCATTTTTATTTAAAACTAAATGAGCACAGCTGGCAGCTAAAAACTGATAAGTCGCATTGAGTGCATAGAATGCAAATTTGTATATATAACCGCATGTTATATATACTCTTTTATCATATGTAACTTTTTGTTATATACAGAAGCATCTTCATTTGGCTTTTGGCCATGCACGACGCAGTGACGTCACATCTTTATGAGTAATGCGCTTTCTAAATTCCTGACCATAATGAGTATATACATACATTTGTTGTTATATGGTTGAGAATTTAAATATTTTGTATAAAAAATATTATTCATTTCAATCAACAACTTAATAGAACAATATTAACAAATTTGAAAGTTATATATTATTTAAATTGAGTTTTTTATTTTTAGAAATTTGAGGTTTTTTACTCGTTATGTATATCATGTAATATCATTTAAAATAACATAAAATACGAGTATAGATTAATATCTTTTTTGCTTAGATATTAAAATTTTTATTAATTTATTAAATTTAGTATATCTAAAATAAGGTTTTTAAAGGGAGAAAGTGTAAAGAAACAACACCATGTAAATTTTAAATAAGATTGGCGCTGCATCGCATGCACACCTTATTTATTTATGTAAGGCTTTGTTATTTATAGCATTTTTGTTTTTGGCTGTTGGCCAGTGACATCACATGGTTACTCATAAACTTGTTTTGTTTTGCGTGTTTTTGTTGTCTTACAGATGATTTCAACAAAATTCTATGCCGGCCACGATGAGCGTTTCTATTTGGAGGATTGGGCAAAAGAGGGCAACATGACCGAGGACAAACTAAAACAACTGGAACTCGAGTTTCTAACAGCCATTGTAATTGAATTTTTCGTATTTGTATATATAGTATTCAATTAATTGTAATTTTCATATGTGTTCGCAGGACTGGAAGATATACATATCGAACGAGCAATTCTTTGAGAAGTTGAGCTGCGTGGAGCGAACGCTGGCAAAGCGCGAGGGCTTGCGGCGCGGCTGGTTAACCTACAGTGAACTGATGCAACTATTGCCCAGTTTTACTCTGATGAAGTTTTTACTAAATAATCTGGCTGTCCTGGCATTGAGTTATGCGGCAAGTGTGTTTACAATTGCTGGCGCATTTTTCATTGCTAGCCAGCTGCCGGGCACACTTTGGCATCGACGCACCGACACAGCTAATGCCACGGCATCTGTGAACACAACGCTCAATCCACTGAAACCCATTGTGACGATCAATGCAACAGATGCTGCACCCGTTGAGTTAGCAATTCAACCAGGTGCTCCACCCAATGACAGTTGCAATGCTTTGAATGTGGAAGCCGAACTTATGAAACTGGAGCAACAATATTGCGACGAGGAAAGACTGATTGCCATGCAACGCAGGCAAAGCGAGGAGCGACCCCCAAATCCCTTTTTACCGCCCAATTATCGTATGGAATATGCCACCAAGCAGCAAGACAACACTGAGCACTGGCTTAACATCAAATCGCAGTACAGAGAGCAACAGCGCCATCCGGCTAAGAATTGGAATTGGAATGAGGCTAAGAATACATCCATATTTTGGCAAGTCTTAAGCGACGCAATAGCTCATCAGGCGTTCGTGGTACGCTGGCCGGAGCTGTGGCCAAAGTTCATCTAAAGTACGAGCTTCAATTTTCCAATCTTACTCTCCCTCTCAATTTTTCTTTATATTAAAAACAACATATTTTGTTCAGTTATACTTCAATACTGAAAATGCGAGAGTAACTTTTTGAAAAGTGTCAAAAACATAAATTTTGACCACAAATAAATTATATTTTTTCAACAATAATAATAATATTTATAGTAATAACTCAAATCGTTGTAATCGCGACTGTGTAACACTCGTTCGAATTCCTCTAAATGGATCAAATATACCCTTTTCACATTGTGAGCGAGTGAAATGCCGTGAAATGAAAATAAAATAAAAGTTTTCAATTTTTAAAACTTGAAAAAAAGTTGAAATGAAATTTTATTAATAAAATGGGAAATTGTATAGGTAAGTATTACCTGAGATATATTTGATAGATATATACGAAATTTATGCAAGCAGAATCAATAAAAATATAACATTTGTGTAGAGCTTTAAAGGGAAAACAGAGGATCTAGAAATCTATCATTATTAAAATAAAAGCAACTAAAATAATTTTTTTTTTTTGTAATATTTAAAGAATAAAATTGGGGACATCAATATTGGTGAAAGATAAGAAAAATAAATAATTTATAAAATCGAAAGTTTAAAAGAAGGGAAGGGAAGTTATTAAAAATATTATATATATATCATTAATAAATACTATTTATTTTATGGAACAAATTAAATAACATTCGATAATTTGCAATCGCTTAGAACGTCGATCTTTATAAAAATGAAAAACAAATAAAAGAATATTACATAAAATTTAAAGAATAAAAATAAAAATATTAAAAAATATGATCTTTAGCTAAGAATTTAATGAAAATTCATACACTGAAAATCGCATAGTACGGCGATCACTTAAGCTGAAATTAAACAAGATTTAAAAACATTTTTTCAATTTGATATATTTATTTGTTAAGCTCTCTACAATTTGGACTTTGGATATTGTACATAATGTTAGTTTTTTGTTTTTGTAATTTTTGCTACTGATTTATATATAATATGTAATTTTTATCTATTTAAAGCCAATTTTTCTTTTTTTTTTTTTTGAATCAAATGGTTTCAACATGGACTTGGAATAGCTTCAAGAAGTGAGGTGCATAGTTAAAGCAATTCGTAGGCACTTTGCAGTGAAAGATGTAAATAATAATATTAATTAATATTAATGTACTACTCGGCAGGCAGGCTTTATATTAGTATTAAGTTAATGTCAGGTGTATTAGCTACATTTTTATGGATGACCCATGATTTAGGCATGTAATTATTCACTTTCAGCTAAGTTCACTACAAAAAATTTGCTATTTTTGATTTGTTTTTTTTTTTTTTTGTTTGTTGTTTTTTCCTTGGACCTTTTGCAGCTACAATACATTGTCAATTTCAAATATATTTTGTTCAATTTTTATTTTATTTAATTTTATAATTTTGTACCTCTAGTTTAAATATCAATCCGCACGAATGTAAATAATAATGAAATTGCTTAAGATGAGTTTTTCAGTTTTGATTTTTCTTTTCTTTTCCATAAAAAGTGCAGTCAGAAAGTATATAATTGTAAAGCCTAGTTAATTACAAGCATATTTCATCTTAAATAGTATTTAGTTAGTAGGTACGTTGAGTGTCACTTTAGTTCGTTTGACTAAGTAAGAACTATGTGGAGCCAATGCTCTCAGCTTTCAAATTCTTTAAACTCAATATTCAATAGTTGTTGGCAATGCAGAAATGAATAAAATCACAAAAAAATAAAAAACAAATGAAATTCTTGAATGTCTGTTTGGGCAGAGGTCTAACCCATTCTATTCAAATAGACCATTTACACTAGTCTAAACATTTACACTACATAGCCAACTTAATCCTCTGCGACAGTTTTTGATTCGTCCGTAATTACCCACAAGGGACACATACCGATCAGGCAGCCAGCTGTGATGCCAATGATGCGACCCTAAAAGAGAATAATTTACTTTTAATATTGGTTTTAAGACGTAAGATTGATCTAGTCAGCAGAGACAGACTAGCAAATACCCTAAAAACAATATATCATTTTCAATTTTCACTTATAAATGTAATTATCATATATAAAAATCTATTCTATCTACATATATATATTATATTTTCAACTATGGAAAATTCTTCATGCCTAACTTTTAATTTAGTTATAGGATTTTGGTCAAATTTTCAATGGAAAAATATGATACCTTAATCTATCTTCACTTTGATCTAATCTAGCTTTGTTCATTATAATTATATATGTATATTCAAAATTTTGTGTGAATGTGAAGATAATCCTAATACAAATTTAGAAAAAAAAAGAGAACTGTTATCCTCTAAACAGATGGTATATCTAGCAAAGTATTTATTGAATTTAAATTTTTTACTTGTTGAGATTATTGATATACTGATAGACATGACTAAATGAATTCTGATTTGTCAGTCTGATAAAAAAAAATGAAAGCATGGGCTCAGTACCAAAATGAAAAGGATTAGAAACCATATAGCAATTTAGCTATTATATTTGTGCATAAAAAAATAAAGTCAACAAATTGTTTCTTCATCTAAAATTGTTTTATATTATTATATAATATATTATAATATATCAATTAGTATTTTATAAGTTTAATATACTCACCCAGCTGGCCGTTCGTTTGCTTGACTTCAATTCGAATTGCGCGGGCGTCATTCGAGGCTGTTTCAGACCCAACATCTGACAACCCTCCTCTACGTAGGTCGCCATCGTAATGCCCATAATATCACTTATGGTATTGCCCAAACCAGCGGCGGCCATTGTCGATACAGTTATAAAATGACCCAAAGTGCTTTCAATATATTCACCCTGGAAATTCAAATAACAAATAATGAGATAATTAATTAACTATTTGATTATGCTACAAATTTATATGAAGTCTCTCATTTCAAGAACTTCAACTTTTGGAAGACCTTTTAACTTCTTTGCTTCGGGAGTTAATTTAATAATTATATTAATGTATTTTTTTTTTTAAATTTAGTCAACATATACATATTATTTATAAAATTTTTTAAAATAAATCTTTATTATTTAATGAAACTCATAACTGTTAAATACTTACGGCCATAATCATAATGAAATTGTCCAGAAAGCCAAATGCTACAAATGGCACGGCATTTACAAAGAAAACTGTAAGAGGTTGAGGAAAATGAAGCAAATATTAAAAATATAATATAAAAAATAAATATAATATATAAACATTTAAGCTCTACTTACTGCTATACAATTGTCGAGCCGTTGGTGGTTCCGCCGCCTCGACTGTGAATGGAGAGAATGGGAGAAAAAATACAGAAAAAAGGTTAATTTTCCACTTGAAATATAATTTCGTTGCGGTTTCTTTTCATGTAAATCTTAATTGTAACTCTTTATTTATTTTGTATATTTGTTTTCATTTTTTTTCTTTTACCAAGTTTCTTTTTGAGCCACTCATCGGGCACCGCACAAAAGGTGCCCGTTGGATCCACCTCGCCCACCTTATTCGATAGACGTCCGAAGCGTGTTCGCCAACTGCCAACAGCCAGTTGACCTTTGACATGATGATTGTGTTTGTTGTTGTTGTCGTGTTTGGTGTATTATTTAGTTCCAGTAGTGTTTTGTTGTTGTTTTTGTGTACATTGCGAAAATGATTCATTGTTGAAAATCAAAACACATGTGGTCAAAGGTGTTTACATATATGCAAATAAATAAAAAAAAAAAAAGAAAAGAATAGAGTTTATTGTCATTAAATATGAGATTCTGAAACATAATATTAACCTAATAAGCACTTAGTACTCACATGCTATGACTAAAATAATAACAAATTCAATGCATCGTTTAGCACATGATCTAAATTTAAGTTTAAAAAAAATGTGACTCATTAAAAAAATAATTATGGGTTATGAAGACTTAGTTTAAGGTTAAAAAAATAGATAATAGTTAAATGTTTGTTTAAGGTTTATGTGTGTAATTTAACTAGAGTTTTTTACTCTTTTACTCATCGATTTCAATATACATATGTAGGTATATTCCTCTCTTTGAATTTTTCTAAATTATACATTTCAATTTGTTTCTTGTTTTTTTTTTCTAAATTTATTTTTTAATTTATGGTACTTTCCTTTAAAACTTAATAATTTATTTCATTCTTATTGATGAATATATTTATAAATTATAAATTATAAATTAAGCCAAAGAAAATAATTTCTAATTAATATTTATTATGCTCACAGAAGTTTTCACAGACACATTCATAAATTATCATTATTAAATAATTTATAATTATTCCTTTCATATTAAATGCCCAAAGATATTCATAAATATAACCCATTAAAATATGAATATTCATACAATTTGTAGGTTGAATATTCATTTTATAATTTTTCTTTCCACTCACAACACTATTTAAAAAAGGTGAAAAGCTGAAAGGTGTCAGCATTAAAAAAAAATCACACAACAGGCGTCCGCCATGCACAGGCAACCTCTTTGCAATTACGCCATGCGAATTGCATTAAAATTGCATTTAACAAGCAACAAGGGCATAAATGGCTTCACGCATGGATGTAAGCAAAAGTGTGAGTTTCTGTGCGTGTTGTGTGTGTGTGTTATGATGTTTATATGCAAATATTCTTTGAATGAAAGAAAAAACTTTCTGAAATTAGAAAGGAGATGCTGCCAGCCTTTTTAGAGATTTTATCAATTATGACGATGTGGCGACGCTGGGATGTCAAATTGCAAAATTCAAAAGAGATAGAAGAACTATTAATTGCTTTATCAGGCAGCACTGTGGATGCAAAACTGATTCATAAACAGTCATTTTAACAGCATTTTAGAGCTAATACTTTTGTACATGACGTGCGTATAGATGCAGTTTGTAGGTACTCATATGATTTAGATAAGTTTAAGCTACTGTTAAGCTTAGTTAGGAATTGCAAGTGACTTACTATTCGTTAATATAACGCTGCATATTTACGCACTAAAGCGAAAATGCAGTCGCGCCTACGTAGAAGTTTTTCGCTTTTATAAATTATGTGTCAAGGTGAGTGGCAAATTGCGTAATTAACGCATTTTCGTGGCACTTTGGATGCCATTAGTTCATTCAATTAACGCAAAAGAGAGTAATTTACGGTTAGCTCTATTTTTTTTTCCATAAGGCACGCGTACCCGTATTATTGTGAGTGCGAGGGAATGTTTCCCGGTGTTTTATGCAGCTGTGAAATTAAAATAAGTTTTTCAGTGGCCGTTAATTTGCCATTGCATAGTTTGACGCGTCGCAAATGCTGTCGCGCCTTCGCAGTCGTGTGTGTAAATATGTGCGTACAGACATACATACATATGTTTGTTTATATTTCCTCGTATGCAAAGTTTATATGTGAATGTTTGCCTGTGTTAAGTGCATAAACGACGCATTATAGCGGCACTTTGGGTGTCGTTAGCTTGCTCAGCACTTTGCCCTTTGTAATGTGCGTTATAATTACACTCAAAAGTGAAAGTCCATAACAGAATGAGCATACATATTCATACATAAGTGCCTAACACTTGCTCAGGTCAAACAAAGCTCGTAAATGTCATCGTAATTATCATTATCGTCAGTGTTGCTGTCACCCCAAAGTGTGCAATATCCAGCCACTCTCAGAGCACATTTAACGGCTGCCGTTAGAAGAGTGAGTGTATGTATGTGTGTGTGTCGTGTTCTTGTAGACAGCCTATTCAAATACATGTGTTACCTACAATTGGTAACTACCGTATGTAAAAGTAAACAAGAATTTGTGAATATATGTAAAGGGCATAAAGAGAATATTACGAGATATTAGCAGTTAAACCTATTTAAATAATTAAGAGTAAACATTTTTTAAAATAATAGAATCATTTATAATAATAAATTGAAAAATATTTAATGTCCTTTTTAAAGTCTCTACTTTCAAAGGAATGTTAACCATTATTCAATTTAATAAAATTGAATTTATTTTTAAATATACATACATATGTTTATATTGTGTAAAATTATATTCTTATTGGATTCGCCCCAGTCCATTTTCTACATATGTATGTACATACATTACACGTTGCTTTTGTAATCTTCATACAAACAATAATTAAATCAATAATGCTAATCGAAATTAATCTAACTACAGCTAATATTCCATCAGTAATTTAATTCTAGTTATCAATTAACCCGTAACACGCAAACTGCGAGGTATAAAACATATGCCACAAGGGCTTACTTTGTCATTAGGCAGCTCATTATTTAAATATAATTACATACATATGTAGTACACATGTACGTGAATGTTATTTGTGGGTCGTAAAAATAAAATCCCTAGTCAAGAGTTTTATTCAAGGCGTTTGTTTAATGCACGAACGCTGGAGCAATTTTCAGGGCAATTATGTCGTTTAGCTGTCGGTTAAGTGTTAAAGCATAAAATTCATGCTTGACTTGCCAAATCACAGTAAAAAGGCAAGCCATAAGGCCGGCAAAGTGCATTGATAGACTATAGAAATACCTGGACTAACTAGTTGAACGAATTTTGTGATATGAAAACAATCTATCCAAAATGTTTACTTAGATTGGACCTCGCACAACGTCAAGTATTTTAATCTCAAATTGCAATAATAAAGTTAAATAAATAAATAAATTAGTTATTGGAAAATATAACCAATTTGAAATATATATTATCTATAATATCTATATTTTTAGTAAAAATGTATTTAAAGTATTTACTAATGAGCTAAGCATGCACTCGCATGAAGTCCAGTGTAATAATATCAAAATAAATTAATACAAAAATATAAATAAATAAATATTATTAATAAATGTTAAAGACACTTAAACAAATATATATATTTCTATTAAAAATTTTCATTTTTATTTGGGAGTCTATCAGAGAAAATATTTTGAACTAACGCTTTTTTGTTTATCATTTAAAGAGATATACTGTTTCTACACTTAAGAAAAACAAAAATTAAAAAGAGATAGATAAGATCAAAGATATTACAAATTATAATTTATTTAAATATTAAAAAACATATATAATAAATGTTTTTGATTGCTTTTGAATAAAATAATCTGTAAATGCTATTAAGGGATTTCTCCATTATATTCAATAACAAGACAAAAGCATTTTTATTTGTAACTTTATCAAAGCAAACTTTTTGATCTTCTGTGTAATAAATATATTATATATTAGAAATCTAATAAATAAATAAACAGATTCTTAGATTTCAAAAATATATATAAATAAAAATTCAAATATAATTTGTAGTTCAGATATATGTAGCAGTATATATCCTAGACAAACATTCCCAACGCGGTGCGGGTATTACCATAGAGAGGCCCCAAGGGCAATCAACTGACCTCGACACATCCCGTTTTTTTCGCGTGCTGCTCAGTGTGTCACATGTGCGTATGTATATACAAGCATGCATGCACACGCACACACACACACGCGGGCACTTTGTGGATTTGCTGAGCAAACACACGAATACCACAAACAGGCATGCAGGGAGAGAGAGAGAGAGAGAGAGAGACCTCCGTCCCTCACGGCAGCCAGGCGAAAATTGTAACGGGCGCTGGAAAGTAGGCAACACTCGATTTGTACTCGAAGTGAAATCTGACTGAGTGCCTCTCTTCCCTTTGCACTTACTTTTGTGAATTTATATGGGTAAATATATACGTAGATATTTTCTTTTTCTCGCTTATACGACCACAAGACGCAAACCGTATTGCTATCATGGCTAAGGCAATTTCACTCAAGAGAAGCAACAGGAAAACGTGATGTGTGACTGTGTTGGTGTGCATGGGGTGTGGCGGGTGTGTGTTTGAAAGTGTGTGAGCGAGTTTGCTGCCAAGCGAACTGTAGAACAAATAGTACCAGTATAGACTCAATTTGAATGTGCTTGAATGGAATGTGTGTGTGTGTGTGTGTGTGTGTGTGTGTGCTGACAATTTGCATAACATTTACTTGCGCTTATTGGCTGGTTGGCTGGGGGCTGCTGTTGCTTGCTACTTCAACTGTTTAGCATATAAATTGGCTAAAACTATACAAATGCATATGCATGCATGTCTATTCTCTAGTCTAACTGTAAAAATGAAAGCATTGTCAAGAAGTTCACCAAGTTCAAATTACATAACAAATGAACAAGTCAAGAGGTTGGCCCGCAGGCACACCACACAAATTAGCCAAAGTGTATTCAAGGACGAGCAACTGTTTGCTAGTATTCTTATTGCATATGTGTGTGTGTGTGTGTGTGACTGTGCGTGTGTGAGCGTGTTGGGCTAGTCAAGGCAGCTGAATTTAAATGACTTAACAACTTTACTCAAACCAGCGACGTGTGTTGAAGTAGAACAACAGCAAATGGGTTTTATCATTAGCGGTTTTTTGGGTGGCAAACAGATTTTGGAATGTGCTCGCAGTTACGTGTGTCTGCTGCGGTAACAAGGAATTTCAAAGGAATTAGAAAATGTATTATAAAATAATAAATGAAATATGGACATATAAATTTACTTATGATAATAATGTGAATAAATAAATAAATTTAATTTGAAATTAATTTTTTTTGACAATATATAAATAAATAATACAAACAAATTTTTAAATAGGTAGTAATAATATATAAATAAAATAATATAAATATATAATATATAAATAAATAAAATATCGATTTGTATACTCATATGTATAAATAATGTCAGGTCGCAAAGTTGAAAATCTTATAATTTGAGAAACTGCTGTCTTCTTAAATGAATGCATTAATTTGTTAAAATTCCTTACATTTTTGCCCCCTCGTGAATTCGTCGCGCTCTCTTCGAAAACAATATTTTACCTCTTATAAATTTTAATTTTGTCTCGAAACATTTTGCAACTCGTAATGCAAAGCGAAATTTTTCATCAATTAAATTTTATTTACGTTTTACAGACACACATAATAAAAATATAAATTCTTAAATTTAATTTGAAGAATGTATTTAATTTGTATATTGAAATGTACTTAATTAAAAGCCTTGCATATTAACTGCCCACAAAATGATTTTGTAAATGCTGTTGAAAGCCTCGCACAAAATGAAACAAAATATTTATATTTTTGTTAGCCGGAAAAAGCTCTGTTAATGTTGGCTAAATTAAAATATTCCTTGCTGTTCTTCCGTTTTATGCAAAGTGAAACGTTTTTGTTATTGCTTTTTATATAAACTCAACTAATGTTGCCTGTGAGGCGGTCTCAATGCGCTACAATCAAAGAGGTCATGAAAACAGAGCATAAAAACTTTGTAAGCCAGCTTTGTGTGTGTACGTGTGTTATATGTATATGTGTGTATACATATATAGTATCTATATGTGTCAGTGTTGATATACACGTATTTAGTTATGTACACCTGCCCGGGCTGAGGGCCAGGGTTCTTTGCTGTTGCTGCTGCCTCAGCTTCCAAAAAGCTTAACGTTTACCGTATTCAATTTATCGCTTTGCTTTTTGTGCTGCTGCTGTTGCTCTCTTTTTTTTTTTTTTTTTTTTTTTTTTGTATTTTGTTGGCCTTGTTTTATTCTCACGCTCTCTGTGTGTCTGTCGTTTCGTCTGTCTGTTGTGCTTTGCGTCGAGTTGCTTTGTTTTATGACTTTTAAAGAAGCACACACATACACACACATATATATACGGCAGCAGCAAGAGCAGCAGCAGCAGCCTGTTGCCTGGCTCTTCAAACTTACTAGCATTTTTCTCGCATACCTCATCTCTCTCACTGGCATGCTCAGGTGTCATCTCAAGATGCTGTCAAACACATCGGCACGTGCTTTTCTAAAGTAAGAAAAAAAATTTCGCTAAATTGATTTAAATTGCGAGAGGCTGAGTTTTATGTTGCATACTTATGCAGCACTCTGCCATGAATGACTCATTTAGTGCTGGATAATTTCCAGGAGAGAGAAATGAAAGAGCACGATAGAGTGAGATAGAGAGAGAATGATAGATATTGGATTTCAAAATGCTGTCATAAAAGTCGACAGGCACTCGTGCCACAATTTCTTTTTGAAAGGCCATCATATTTGAGCTGCTTTCTCATTTTTCATACTTGTCCATTTTTTTCCGTTTCCGGTTCATTAAACGACCTTTTTTATGTCCTTAAATATTACAACAAAAAAAAAAAAAAAAGGGAAAATGAATTCAAGCTTTAATAATTCAGAATTGCAACTTTTGCAAATTAATTATTTTACTTTTTTTTACGTAATTAATTAGTTGCGTATTTTTATTTTTTAGAGAAGTTTCAAGTTGTATTATGGCTTTAAACATTTTAAACCTTTTTGAATTCCTTAAATACTTGTATTAATTGTAATAATTTTTATAATTTTATAAAATATAATTTTATATAATATAATATAAAAATAATGAATATTAATCATTTTTATAAATTTACAAAATATTTATGCTTTAATATAAAATTCCTTTATTAAAGCTGTATTAAAGCTATTTAAGGAAATCATAAATATTTTTAAAAGTTATTATATTATTATATATACAAATATATATTATAATTATTATATTATTTTTGTAATCTCTTTATGAAGATAATAAATATTTTAACTTCTTTAATTATAGAATTTATTGCAGATTAAAGTTGAAAATCCTTAGTTTTTTATAAATTGATCAATAAATATAGCAAAATATTTGCAAATTTTTATTTATATGTATATATTATTTTATTAATTTCTTTATTTACCGTTAGTATGCTATGATAGTTAAAATGAATTTGTTCTCTACATTTTACATTTCATCAGATATCACGTTTAATTTATCGTTATTCAAGATTTTTTCGTTTGTTTTCCCGTGCATAATTTTCTTATTGATTTTTCATTTTGCATTTTTTACTGTTGCCTGTTGTTGTTGTTGTCGTAATAGTGTAAAATTTATTGTTTGCTGTGCGGATTCATTTGTCAGCCTATCAAATGCACGATATATAACTTCCAGCTCTGGCTTATAAATGATGCAGCTATCAAATAGGTTGCATATGCCTCGCCTTTGGAGGCCCCCTGCCCTCCCAGAGCCCACATCAAATCCCTCGGCTGGGCCTTTGGTAATTGTGATAAATGAAGCCCCGAAGCAAATGTAAATTTGAAATTCTGGCTCTTGTTGGCCAAGTCAACATAGGGAAGCGGATACAATGCTTAGTTAAGTCTGAATTGAGGTCAAATAACGCTTAATAGAATCTCTCTGTACGCAACAAAAGTGAAAGAGCGCGAGAGAGAGAGAGAGAGAGGGCGAGATATATAGAGAGAGAAAGAGGGTTTCAGTGGGTGTTACGGAGCTATAGTT
This sequence comes from Drosophila stalkeri, assembly GCA_035047405.1. Classification (NCBI taxonomy): domain Eukaryota; kingdom Metazoa; phylum Arthropoda; class Insecta; order Diptera; family Drosophilidae; genus Drosophila; species Drosophila stalkeri. The sequence goes on from JAWNPR010000039.1 coordinate 24,735,842, forward strand.
CCTTGAGCAGCTGTTCGCTTCAAGGTTCAACGAGTTTTTCTCGCACAGCACGATGAACATCATTTAATGTGCCCAGGGCAGACAAGTGGGCGTGTTTTAGGGGGCGTTTATGTAGGTGTGTGTGTTTAAGTGTACGAAAATCAGCTTCGGCCAACCCTAATAGCAAACGAATTGCCTCTTGCTGCTTATCAGAGTTGGCCGGGTTTACGGTGTGTATTTGCGTGTCTGTGTGTGTGTGCTTAGAGGTTTGTTGAGCAAATATTGTGCGACATTCCACTGTTGCGGAAGTAGCTAACAAAGAAGGAGAAAATATAAAAAATATAAAACGAATGCCTGCTGGTATTTTGAGTGTTCCAGATCCAGCCAACCGCTAATTTGATTAACTTGGCTCTTTATTCAAGAATCAAAGCTCTTTTCAGGGCAACAAGCATAAAGTGAAGCTGTTGCAAATTGCCTTCAAAAGCAACAGTTGTTGAGCGCGTTCAACTAAATCGTTAAGGTTGAATGTTGCTATATAGAGACATCAATTTAAATAAAGTATACAATTTAGTAATTTTTTATATAAAATGAAGAGATTTAATACATATTTATAGCAGATTTTGTCCATAAATACTTATTATTATTTTTAATATCTTAAACATATTTTTCAATATTTTATCAATCGTACGAATAATTACATGTTTATGTTTATATGTTTATGTTTAAATGTAAATATTAACTTATTAAATACTTTTGTAATATATAATAATTATTAATATTTAATTAAAAGTGGGATTATATTTATTAGTTACCTGCAGCCTACATTTCTATATTTTCCTCTCGCTCACTCTGCTTAGGTTTCTTAAAACTTTTCCTGGAAACAATTTTTAACTATAGCACACTGCAAATTGCGTCCGATCAGTTCAAAAGCCATCCACTAACTAAATTGTTTAACTAGGAATGCGTGCAGGCCGAGTTGCTCACACTAATACATATGTAATTAATTACCAAAAGCGCACACATACACATACGCATAGCCACTTGCTTCCACTTTAGATCAGGCAGTTTACTCTCTCTACCTCTCTACTTGTGGTAGGCACTACAGTTACACATACATGTGTGCATTCTATTCTGCTCTCCTTTTGCATAGTTTCAGATCGGGTACTCACCGACTAAATCGTTTGTCTGCCTGCACGCTGGCGTTACAGCTGATTGCAATAGTGCACATATACTTACATATACATGCTCGCAGCTGAGTTTGCACACATACTTGCACGCACTCTCTCTTACTTTCCTTTTACACAGTTTTTAGATCAGCAAGCTTGCACTCTCGCGCTTTATCAAGTCTCACTAAGGCACACACGTATTCTTTCTTGCTCTCCTTTTATACACGCTTCAGATCAGGTGCTCACTGACTAAATCATTCGGCTAGCATGCGCCCTCATGCTCCGCCTAGCCTCATTAGTTGCTTGCATTGGACGCAACAGCTGAGTTCACGCATACATGCATGCATGCATTCATTCTCTCTCTTGTTTGCTTACACTTTCGCTTTACATGAAATTAAGATCACACGCTCATCGACTGAATTGCCTGTACTATGAGTAATACAATACAAACTAATACAAACTGAGCTCTGAGAACGCAACTTTTATTTCTCTCATGCTCACTGTATATGTGCAGCAAGTGCATCACAGGCAATGGTGTGTGTCAATTGCTTACAAATACATGCATGCATAATCTTCAATGCACTCACCGTACATACTAAATAAATATATATATATATATGTTCTGCTAATGCTCTGCCAGCGCACTCTTGAGCAGTGATGTGCAACAAAAGGAGTGCGCAGCAAAATTTAACTTCCTCCGTCTGTATTTGACTTCAAAATATTCCGGCTAAGGATTATGGAAATTTTATTCTGTTTGGCTTCAGAAATATTGCAATTGGCCAAAAGTTTTTCACGTACAATCAGCTAAATAAATAGTTATGATAAAGTTTATATTCTTAGCGTCTAGAGATAAAAGAAACTTGAGATTTCTTTATCTGTTTATTTGTAAACAAAAAAAAAAAAAAAAATCAAATCTCATTTTCATTTAAATAAATTCAGCTTGAGACTTTTTCTGCTTATTTGAAGAGCAAAATGATAATATTTATATTTTAATAAAAAATAATAATAAAAATATTACAAAATTAGGCAGAAATTCATGCTCAGCTTTAAATTGTATTCATTTTTAACAATTTTCAGTCAGTTCAGCTTGATTCTTTATCTGTTAACATGATAAAAGTCGTGCCTCAAGAATAAACTAAAACAGAAAAATGCAACTTCAAATTGCATTATTCAGTAACACTTTTAAACTATTTCAAATCTTTTCTATTTTCGTTATCAAACTATTGAAAATCCCTTTCTGTTTACCCTCAAGTGCCCAATGTATCAGCTACATGATTAAGAACTTGTTTCACGTAACATTTGCTTTACTCAAATATTTATCAATTCACTCAACACGTTCTTATCAAACAAAATAAGAAAAAGGCAGAAAGTACGTGTGGAAACTCAAGAAACTTCTTGGCTCTTGATGAGTTGAGATAGGGAAGACTCTAGTCAAGTGTTGGTAAATGCAGTTTTTTATTCTTTTTCGTCTTCTTTGCTTTCCTAACCCAATTTGCTACCATTCAACAGCAGAAAAAAAGCCAATCAAAAAGTTTTTAAAGAGCCAAAAAAAAATATCTGTTAGTAAAAAAGAGAAAGAGAGAGAAAGAACGTAAAAATAAAAGCAACTGCTGCTTCTGCGTTAGCTGTGACGTTGACAGCAGCGTCGACGGCGACGCTGACGGCGACGCAGCACCCAGTGCGTAAAGCAGTTTCGGCAAGTTTCAACCAGCTGCAGGCGGCGCAAAAAGTTTTGTGTGGTTTTTGTTGCTGCTATTGAAATTTTAATGAGCAGCCACTAAACGAACAGAGCAATGCGTTACCTTTAGATACATATATACCATGCCATGTGCTGCAAACAACTAAATGTAAATACAAACATGTTCACACATCTATATATACATATACAGGCACATATATGTACATATATATGAGTACTATGTATGAAAACAAATGCATGATTAAATGCGCATATTTAAAGACCTTGTTGGCTTTATACATATACTCTTGTAAAGCGCAAAATACGTGTACATTGATTTATAGTGCTGCAAACAATTTGTTTAGATGAGGATGTGATAAAAAGACCCTTTGTTGCTAGTTAAATGTTTCCCCTCTTCTTAACAAAGTGTCGAAGGGGCTAGCAACATGCTTAGCAACAAAATTATAAATACAACTTGATATCTAAATAATGTTTATTCCAAAGCATTTAATAAATTTGTTTAATATTCAAGTCTGTTCAGCATATTTTTTCAAGCATTTGTAGTTTTGTTTATATATTTATTATTATTGTTTTTGTTTTACTTTAAAATTTGTATTTTGCTTTCTTTGTATTTCAATATATTTGTTTTGTTTTTTCTATCAACATAATCCTTAGCTTGCTCTCGCATCAGACACAAATACAATGTTTAATAGCAATTTTTCCAATTTCTTTTATTCCCCAGCTTAACAAAGCCTTGTGTTGCTAACTACATGATCTAGTGAAACATTCGACAAGCCATTGCTACACATGTACAATGTTTACTTAAAACATTTTCCATATACATATTTAATTCCCCAGCTAACAGTCTTCAATTATGCTTAGCAAGAAAGTTTGCTTGTGTCGCTAGCTACATGATCAAACGCAACATTCCGTAAGCCTTCACCCTCTGCTCGCAACATTGCCAGAAAATAAAATGTTGCAAAGCTTTTAAGTTCCTCAAATGTAATTAATGTTATAAACTTTTGTTGCTCAACAATGATCTGAGTCTTGTTAGCAACATTTCTAAATGAAGGTTATTTATGGCGAAATGCCAATGTTGTTGGATACAGAATGCTTTTAACAACATTTGTTGCTAAGAATAGTTGCTCCGTTTATCTAAAAGATTTGAAAGTTAAGAGATTTCTTTATAAATAAATAAATATTTATAAATTAAGTTAAGCTACACTTAGCAATATGCAAAAAGATATTAATAAATTCCTAAGGAATAATGTTTATAATCTTGGAACCCAACAAAATATCAAATGCTGCCAATTTAATTTTTCTATAAACATAAATTCAAATGTTGCGAAGAACTAAATTAGTTACGACAGCTTTATTGAATTAAGTTGATTGAAAAACGTTTTTATTGGCTCGCAGTCGACAATATTTTAGCCCCATTCAACATAAATAAAGTCTTGCAGAAGCGTTAACAACTGTTGCCAATCATTTTGCAAGCAAACTCTTAAATCATGCTAATGTTGCCATCGATTAGGCTGTTCTGGCAAATTACATATATTTGGATCAGTTGAATAAATGATGCCGTACATTTCGCACGCAGGGTGGCTGCTGCAGAAGGTAACTGGAAAATCTGTGCGTTGATTTCCTGTGTTGTCGGCGCCAGGAGTCACGTACGCCCATAAGGAAAGCTGTGTGTGTGTGGCTGACACAGAACAAATTGGGCATCAGTTACTTATAGAAGCTTTGCTGAGAGCAGTCGCAATGGGAGTGGGAGTGGGAGTGGCAGTGACTGCTGGGCGGCATTGCTCGGCTATGCTGCTCACTCGCTACTTATAATTAAGGCTTTACTATTTAATTATGCATATTAAAATTTGGACAATTAGCTATATATTTATATTTATATATATATAAATATTGTCATGTTGATAAACGTATTGAAATATATAATTTCACAGCTGAGAGCCTACAGCAATTGGCTATAAAAGTCTAACATTTAGCCCTCAACGACATCAGTTTAGTTTGTAAATTAGCCAAGTTAACACAACATGCAACGTTTCGTTTACACTGTCGTCCTTGTCGCCTTGCTGGGCGCCGCTTTGATTGGAGCCTTTGATGAGAAGGAAGCTATTGCCAAATTTATAGAGACGGCCGAGAGCTGCAAAGATGAAGTCGGTGCCAGCGATGCCGATATCCAGGGCGCTGTGAAACATGAAGCTGCCAGCAGCTATGAGGGCAAATGCCTGCGCGCCTGTGTCATGAAGAAATTCCATGTGCTGGGCGATAATGGCAAACTGGATGTGGAGGCTGGTCGAGAGAAGGCAAAGCAATATACAGGCAGTGATCCTGCTAAGCTCGCAATGGCTCTGGAAATCGGAGATGTATGTGCGGCGATCGATGTGCCTGATGACCACTGCGAGGCAGCTGAGAAATACAGCATGTGCTTCAAGTCGGAGGCCGAGAAGCGTGGACTGGTCTAAATATATATATGTATATATAAAGACATATATATTATCTAGTGAAAGGCAACGATCGAATATGACCCAAAAGCATTCAGCAGGACTTTGAGTATATCTAAATTTAGTTTAATATAAGCATATTTCTATAACTTCTATCCAATCAATGTGGATGAAAAGTTTTATAATAAAGTGGAGCAATTGTTTGTCACTGGCAAAAGGCAAAAGAAAAACTTTGTAAAGTCTTGAATTGATTTGAGATTATTTTAGAGAATTATATAATCATCAAAGTATTACGAGAGATTACTATATGCAGACCAGATAGTTTTTATTAATTATACATAAATAATTAATTTGAATATACAAATTAATCTAATACAGGTCTGTAAATTGTAATTTGTTATATGCAAAAATTATTTCTTAATAATTGGAGCGTTTGTTAAAGAGATATAAGTTTTTAAATGTTCATAAATATCAAACTAAAATTATGAAAACTTTTATTAGTACATAGCCTTAAGAGCTATGATCAATTATTAAAGTTGACGAAATCTTAGTTAAATTAAAAAAAAAAACAAATAAGTTAAATAGCTCGACAATATGTATTAATATATACATGATTATGCATATATAATTTCATACTATTCAACATTAAGAATGTCCAACTTTAAAATAGGGTATCTCGTGTGCGAGTATTCATTTATTTCTTAAGAAAGCCCATTTAGTTTATCTATTGTTAAGTTAAATTTTGATCTTGAAAAAACTTTACTCACTTTCATACTGTTTCTTCTCCTTATCCGCTTCGAGCTTAAACATTGCATCCCTTAAATTATGCCGTTCATCTGCATCTAGATTGCAGAGCAGCTCCATGGCACGTTCGCTGTTCAGGTGCGTGCTGAACTTGGAGTAGTTGCGCTTCGAATTGGGCAAATGTTGCTGCAGACTGTTGCTGTTGCAGCTGTTGCTATTGCCAATGATGCTGATGTTGCTAATGCGGCTGTCATTGTTGCTTGTCGCCAGGCAGGTGAATTTGCGGTAATTGTTGTTGGCGGGCAATTGTTGTTGATTTTGAATCTGACGCACTAAATGCCGTAAGTTGATGCGATAGATTTGCCTCATCGTTGCTGTTGCTGCTGTTATTGTTGTTGGTGCTCTCTCTGCTACTCTTATACAATTTGGCTTTCGCGATCAAACTTTGTGACGTCACTGAGCGCTAGAGCAGCGTACAAAAAATAGCTGCACTGGTTCGCTGCGTTCGATATTACGTGTGTGTGCGTGCGTAGAAAATAGTGTGCGTGTGTGTGTGTGTGGGAGCGTGTATCTGCGTGTATGCCGTCTGTGTGCATAAACAATAACAGAAGCTGCGCTTTGGGCTCTGCCGCTGCCACGCACAACCAGAGAAACAATATCTAACAACAGAGCCACGACCCGCTGACCACAAAATTTGTTGCGTCTGCAACTTCGTTGCCCGTTCGACTGAGAGTCAATGCGTTGCTTGGACGGCGTCGAAGTTCAGCTAAAATACGTACGCATCTGAAAAGCTTTCTCCCGCTCTCGCTCGCGCTCTCACGCTCTCTTTATTTCTGCCAGGCTCGTGTCAAGCTGCTCGTGCTCTCCGCTAAGTTTTTGTGGACACTTTTTTTGCGCTATAAATTCTAGACTAGAACAGCTGTTCGAAACGCCCACGCACGACGTTTTGCGTTGTGTGTCTCTACATTCTATTGTTTGTTGGGGCACATACACGATACAATTCGTACACGAAATATGAAAACAGTATGAAAATAATTTAATTTTCTTTATTGCATCACTCATTTTTATAGATGTTTTAACGGGGAAAATGAGATTATTACTATAAATCTTTATATCTGTTTTAAATATTAATGTTACTATTTCAATAACACAGCATTTGATGTTGAAGGATCTGACGTTACGTGTAATAACCTCGGTTTGGCATGAAAATAATGGTCACACTAAATTTTTAGTGCTGAATAAAGGCAACTCTTACATTTTGTCTTTTATTACTCAGTCCACGTTTGATATGAGTATCAAAATAATGGTCACCTTAATGTAAGTATTTCGATACTTTTAGTATTTTCTGATTTTGCGCCAAGCAGAAAAATTTGAATTTATGAATGGACTTTTTATATATTTATTTTTAATTATTTATTTATATGGTTGAGTGGGTGTGTATAGTCGTGTGCTTATAACTAATTGGCAAAAATCTTAAGAACAGATTGCGAGCCTAGTCAGCAGCTAAGGAATTGGCATAATCAATATAATTCACACTTAATAATACTCAATATTACTATGTGCAATCGTTGGCACGCTGTCCGGGTATACCGCGCAGCTCTTGATTGAGTGTGCGCAACAGTGGATGCTTGCCACAGCCGCAACGACCCCGGAAATCATCCAAATCCAAGGCCCAGACCATGCCGCCGCCCAAACGCAAACTGCGTACAAATTGCGCCTTACGTCGTATATCAGCGACATCATCGTAGGAGACCCATTGATTACCGCTGTATGCATACGGGCCGATGCGTCCCTCATCGTCACGCACCACCGTCCAGCCGCCAGCGCTGACCTTCTCACATATCTCATAATAGGCCAAGAATCCACCGGCGCGCGTGTAGGTGCCCGCCTGGCCCGGTCCAATGGACTTGTCATTCAGGGAGCGTGCCTTCTGATCAGCCAGCGAGAAGGATTGACCATAGAGAGGCATGCCCATAACCAGTTTACTAGCCGGCGTGCCCTGATCCAGCCAATAGTGTATGCTATAATTGGCATTAAAGTAGGGATTGGTGTCGCCATCCACATAATACAACGGTGCCACATGACCCGTCTGCTTGTCCCAATGGCCATGGAAATCGTAGGTCATCACGGCAATCCAATCGAAATAACGTGCCAGCTTTGGCACATCGTAGCCCGCATCGATGACCATTTTGCTCGGTGAGACGGCAGCGGAGAGCAGCAGTCCACGCGGTCTGAAGGCATCGGAGAGTTCACGAACGAGAGCAACAAATCCTTGCTTCTCAGCTGGCGAGCCCTTGGCACAGTCCACCTGCCAGCACACCGGATACTCCCAATCCAGATCCAAGCCCTCGAAGCCATATTTCTCAACAAATACCAAAATGCTCTCAATGAATCGAGCACGCGCCTGTGGATCGAGCACTAAGCGAGCGTATTTGCTGCCCAATGAATCATTCCAGCCGCCAATGGCAACGGTTACTCTTAATCCCTTTTGCTTGTATTCGACAACACGTTCATAGAATCGATTGTCAATATCTGCCCAAGAATCGTGCGTCTTTATAGTCAGACTATTGCTATTCAGCACAGCAAAGCCGTAGACGATGTGCGTACAAAGATTCTCATCAATATCCTCGGGCACATATTTGCCTTGACCGGGTCGATACCACGCCCAATTGGTGAAGTAGCAGACGACTTTGTACTCCTCATTGCTGCCCAGGGGCGGAGCTGGTGTGGGCTTGGGTCGCGCTATAGGTTTCTTATTGGGCGGTATAAAGGGTTTCTTTGTGGGTTTCGTTGTGGGTTTGTTGCTGGGCTTTGTGGTAGTTGGCTTCGGGCGATGCACCACTGGCGGCTGAGTGGTTTGATCCGAGCGAACTGTACAGTGAGCATTGTTTGGCCAGTCACAGTAATTCTCGTTCCAGTGTAGGCCGGCGGGACAGCTGAAGAGACGGAACGGAAGAAGAAGGTAGTTAGGCTAAAGCTCTGACGAGTTCTATAAGAGATCTTCTTCTTACCGTTGCTCTATGAACTCGCCATATTGACAGATGTAATACTTGTTGCAGTCACGTTCATGCGATGCATAATTACGTCCAGCGCAGTCGATAGCTTGACCAGGCTCTGGTCGAGCTGAAGTCGCAATAATATTAGCCGGAGTGACGGTGTTAACGGTGGGTTTCAGCGACTGCGCAGTGCCTTTGTCGCCAGCAACTGTAAATATTTATTACATCATGAAATCTCTCAATCATGAAAATCTCACAATCATTTTCAACGAAACTTACCCATTGTCTTTTCGCTCTGCTCCAGTGTACACTTGGGATGTGGTCCTGGGTAGCCGCGTAGCACGCGATTGATTGTTTTTAGCAATGGATACGATTCGCAGCCGCAATCATTCTTGAAATCATCCAAATCCAGGGCCCAGATCATGGCACCACCCAAGCCCATGGCGCGTACATATTCGCTCTTGTGACGTATCATGGGCGCATCGTCAAAGGACACCCATTGATCGCGCGAGTAGGCATAAGGACCCATGCGACCGCGTGCATCGCGTACCACATTCCAACCGCGTCGTTGTATATACGAACAGATTTCGTAGTAGGCCAGGAAACCTCGGGCACGCGTTGCCTCGCCCGCCTCGCCGCCACCATAGGTGGGTGCATTTAGTTCATTATCTTTGGCTTGGGCTAGCGAGAAGGATTGACCGTACATGGGCATGCCCATAATTATCTTCTTGCGATCAGCACCGCTCTCCAGCCAATAGTTAATCGAGAAGTTGGCATTGAAGGTCGCAGTGCCCTCGGGATGATCGTACATGGGCGCCACATGACCCGTGCGCTTATCCCATTGTCCATGATAATCGTAGGCCATCACCGCAATCCAATCGAAGTAACGTGAAAGTTCTGGCACATCGTAACCCGCATCCACAACCTTTTTATTCGGCGAGACAGCGGCGGAGAGCAGCAAACCCTTTGGCTTGAAAGCCTGCGACAATTCACGAACCAAATCGGTAAAGCCTTCCTTTTCATCGGCAGTGCCCTTCTTGCAATCGACTTGCCAGCACACCGGATACTCCCAGTCCAAGTCGAGACCATCAAATCCGTACTGCTCGATAAAGTCCATGACATGGCGTATGAATCTCGCACGTGCCGTTGCGCTTCGAACTAAGCGAGCGTATTTATCACCAGCTGAGTCATTCCAGCCGCCAATGGCAACGGTTACCTTCACGCCCTTCTTTCGATAGCTCACCACACGCTCATAGAACTTATTATCGAGATCAGCCCACGAATCATGCGGCTGAATGGTCAACTTATCACGATTCAATACTGCAAAGCCATAGACAATGTGTGTGCAGAGATCGGCATCGATGTCTTCGGGCAAATACTTGCCACCGCCTTGACGATACCACGCCCAGTTGGTGAAGTAACAGACCACTTTATAGTCTGTGCCAGAATCGGCTATGGGATAACCTTCCTCTATTTCAAAATCTCCCTCCTCAATATCTCCATTGGGATCAACTTCGTTCTCTTGCGAAGATTCGGACTCGTTGTTGACCGATTCATTTTCATTGTTGTTTGTCTCATTACTTGTGTCTTCAGAACTGGAGCTCGATGCTGGCTGTGGTGATTGCATGACTGCTACCTCTTCCTGTTCCTCACCACCTTCGCTTTCAACTTCTTCAGCTTCACTACTTTCCTCAGCGGGTTTCTCTTGCGCGGTTTGTTCACCTTCAGCTTCCACAGATGCTGTTCCCTCTTCACCCGAAATGGCTTGCTCTTCGACAGATTCTGCTTCTGCAGGAGTTAGACCAGCTATGGAAATTTAAATATTACTTTAGTTTATAAGTCTAGTTGTGAGTTATCTTTACTTACGCGTCGGTTCATAGCCACTTGGTGGATCCTTTAGTACATCGTGTATTTCTCTGAGCAATGGATGCACACCATCGCCGCAGCGATTACGAAAATCGTCCAGATCTAATGCCCAAACCATGCCACCGCCTAGATTGAGCGCACGAACCAGTTGTGATTTCTTGCGTATCATGGCGGGATCATCATAGGAGACCCATTGAGTGCCCTTCCGAGCATAGGGACCCATGCGACCACGTTCATCCTGCACAACTTCCCAGCCCTGATGCTTGACGCGCTCACAGATCTGTGAATACATCGAAATGGTTTAGGCAAAGATCTAAGGCAAATAATTGAGAGGAAGCTGTATAGACGCACCTCATAATATGCCAAGAAACCTGCTGCTCTAGTAAATTCACCCGCCTGACCAGGTCCTGGTGCCTTGGCATTGAGTCCATTGTTGTTGGCATTCTCCAAAGTAAAGGATTGACCATATAAAGGCATGCCCATGACAATCTTGCGTGAAGGAGCACCTTGCTCAATCCAGTAATTCAGCGAGAAATTCTACGGAAAAATAATTTCATTTATTATTATTATTATTTTTTTTTTGATAATCCTCAAAGCCATTACTTACCGCATTAAAGTAATCGTAGTCATCATCTGGATGATGATACAATGGCGCAACGTGTCCCGTTTTTTTGTCCCACTGACCGTGGAAGTCGTAGGTCATCACAGCAATCCAGTCAAAGTAGCGCGCAAGTTCTGCCACTTCATAGCCTGCATCGATGATCTTCTTGCTGGGCGATACGGCTGTGGAAAGTAGTAGACCTCGTGGCTTAAATGCCTCCGATAGTTCCCTGACCCAGGCCGTGAAACTTTCCTTTTCATCGGCAAAACCCTTATTGCACTCCGTTTGCCAACACACCGGATATTCCCAGTCCAGATCGAGACCCTCAAAGCCATACTTCTCAAGGAAGTCCAGTGCATGACGAATGAATTTCGCACGAGCCGCTGCATTGCGTACGAGGCGACTATATTTATCACCCTGCGAATCGTTCCAGCCGCCCAGAGCCAGACTGACTTTGACGCCCTTGCTCTTCAGACCACTGACACGTGTATAGAAATTATTATCGATGTCCGCCCATGAGTCGTGAGTGCGTAGCGTTAGCTCTGAGTAATCCAAAACCGCAAAGCCATAAATCACATGAGTGCAAAGATCCGTGTTGATGTCATCGGGTGTATAGCGACCCATTCCCTTGCGATACCACGCCCAATTGGTGAAGTAACAAACGACCTTATAATAACCATCGAGGGGCTGAAGTTGAGGTTTGTCTGTGGGATAAGTGGGTCGCGCTGTAGTGCTAGGTCGTTGCGTTGTGGGCACGGGCTTAGCTGCAGCCGGTGGCTTAGGCTTTGAGCTGCTGCTGCTGCTGCTGCTGCCAGGTGAACCACTTGCACCATTCTCTTTGCACTGTGCTGCCAGTGGCCAATCGCAGTTACCCAAGGCTTCATTGTAATGTAAGCCAGGTGGACAATCTGCAGCTTGCAGACGATTCCATAGGCAGAACAAATACTTGGAACAGTCGCCTGGATAGGGCACACGCTCCTCACCATTGCAGGGATCCTCTTCGCTGGCCTTGGACTGGACAATGCGCAGATAGCTCTTGCTCGTCACACACTGCACATTCTCTGGCCAATCGCAGATCTTGCGCAGCGCATCCCAATGCAGATCGCTGCCACATTCACTCGGTACGAGCGCTCCATTCACACAGATGTAGTATTTGCCGCAATTGCGGTGTGTGTAGTATTCGCCCTCGTTGCAGCGGGACGAGGTGGGTGGTCGTGGACGTCGAGTGGTGCGATTTGGTTTACGGGTGGTGCTACTTCCAGGCAGCGGTTTCTGAACTGGTTTCGTTGGCTTGCGACTGGGCTTGACTGAGGTCGTAGTTCTTCTCGGCTTCTTGGTGGTGGTGGGTCGTTTGGTGGTGCTGGGCCTTTGTGTGGTGCTTTTAGTAATGGGCATGCCACTTGTGGTGCTCGTATATTGTTTCTTTACCGTGCACTGTGCAGAGGCGGGCCAATCGCAGCCTTTCACCTCGTTGTTCCAATGCAAACCACCGGGACAGAATTGCTGACGCAGCTCACCTGGTATTATGCAATGATAATAGGAATTACAATTTTTCTTATCTGCATAGAATTCCCCGGCCTCGCAATTCGCAGCCTGCACCACTGGATAGACCAGAGCTGGCACGGGTATAGTGGTGTGGGCAGGTCGTGGAGTTGTCTTCGTTGGCTTCGGCTTCGGTTTGGCAGGACGTCGCGTTGTTGTAAGCGGCGTTGTGCTGGTCCACCAGGCGGGAGTCACCGTGGTGCTGGTAGTGGATCGTCGAGTAGTTGTAGTGCTGCTAGGTCGCCGTGTGGTTGTGGCACTGCTAGTGGGTCTGCGCGTGGTTGTGCTCGTTTGATCCCAGGTGGGCCAGGAAGTGGTGTGATCATTGTGAGTGCCGCTTAGCGAGCCATCGCTGCTGATGGTCGTCATTTGTGGTGGCACCGGTGTAATCGGTTGTGGTGGACGTTCGCAATTGCTACGCGTCGGTGGCTCTGTGTTCAGTCGTCCCAGTGCCCGATTGACAGCCTTGAGCAGTGGGAATACCTCGCTGCAGCAGCGATTCTGAAAATCATCCAAATCGACCGTCCAAGCGGCAACGCCACCAAAATCATTATTGACCGCATAGCGTGCCTTGGCCTCCACGCTGGCCGCATCCTCATAGCCCACCCATTGATCCCGCAGCATGGCATAGGGTCCCGACTTGCGGTCTGCATCCCGTCCGGTTAGCCACTTTTGTTTGCGTATGCGTTGACAGATTTCATAGTAAGCCAACATGCCGGGCTGTTTGGTCAGTTCGCCGGCTTCTCCGGGGCCGCTGGCCTTGATGCCCTCACCGACCAAACGTTGACTGCTCTGCTCTAGCGTAAAGCTCTGCCCATAGAAGGGAATGCTCATGATCAACTTCTCACGGCGAGCGCCCATCTTAACTAATAGCTGCATAGTGTAATCCGTATTATATTGCGGATATTTGTCTTGCGGACGTCCATAGAGTGGACTCACATGTCCCGTTTGTCCCTCCCAGGCGCCATGGTAATCATAGCTCATCACAGTCATATAGTCCACAATTTCGGAGAGGGCAGCTAGTTCGTACGCTTCGCTAATGATCTCCTTGTAGCCCGAGATGGCCACGCCCAATTGCATTTTGGGATTCACACGCCTCAGCTCTGAGCGTAGCTCACGTAGTAGCTTAGTAAAATTGGGTCTGTCGCTGGCCGGTCCCTTCGAGCAATCGCTCTGCCAGCATTTGGGATAGTTCCAATCCAAGTGAATGCCACTAAAGCCGTGACGTTGCAAGAAACCCGCCGCACTCGAGGCAAAGACTTTACGTTTAATCTCATCGCTAGCCAAGCGGGAATATTTATCGCCGCTCGAATCTGTCCAACCGCCCATAGCAATCAAGACGGGCACACCTAGAGCGACCACTCTTTTATAGTACTGATTCTCTATATCCACCCAGGGATCAAATTCACGTATGGTCAAGTGATCCGGATCGAGTGAGGCAAATGAATAGACAATGGCTGAGCAAAGTTTTGGATCCAGCTGCTCGGGTACAAAGTGACCATCGGCCTTGCGATAGAAGGCCCAATTGGACATGTAGCAAAGGACTTTGGGCGACGTGTTGTAGTTCTTCTTTTCCGTTGTGGTCTTTGCATGTAAGAGAGCACCATAGGCGCCATCGTGTGTGTGATCTGCCTGGGCGAGAGCACCATAGAATTGTTGCTCTGTAAAACTATCCAATTCATCGATATGCTCCAGTTGCTCCAGATCCACAGCCTTGAGCAGCTGCTGATGTGGTGAGCCCGAGCGATAGGGTTGCGGTTGATAATTATCACTTGAACTTGGCGCTATGAAGGCGGCATATTTATCAGACACGGACCAGGGATCTGGTTCTACCAGATGTGAGACTTTTTCCTCTTGCAACTCCTCTGGCACCTCTCGCACAAAGCTGGCGGGCGATGCAAACTCTAACGATTCATCATATTCTTCATCATCGCTGGGCTGCGCCTCCACAGAGTCGCGCACAAAGGAGCGCAATGGGGAGGATTCACGTAGCTGAGCGATGTTGCGTTCATTGATGCTGGGCACACTCTCCACGGCGCTGCGTAACGGTAGAAATGTTTCACCAAATGTGGGTCGTATGCTGAAGCGACTCAATGCACTAGGCTCATCCTCCACGGGCATACTCTCGACAGCTGCACGAACAAATGCCGGCTTGAAGCTGGGCGCCACATGTACCTCGGGCGCTTCGATGCGAATGTGCCCCATGGCCGCTGTTGCCCACATACATAGCAACTGTAGAGAAATTAAAAGAAATGGAATTCGTTAAAAAATATTTAAATTTAGGTAATAAATCGAATAACAATAAATTGATTTTTTTTAAGTTGTAAAATAAATCATTCATTAAACAGGTAAACAATATTCAGTTCGTCTCATACGATTCATATTAGTTATATTTAATAGCTCAAGAGAACCATAAATTAACGAGTTCTCTGTTTAAATTATGAACAAGCTAATGAAAGACTGAATTTTAATATTTATAGATTTCTGAATAGATTTAGAATTTAATTATATTTATTTAGTTTTTTTTTTTTGTATAAGACAATGAATAAATTCATTTCGTCAAGAAAGTGTTTTTAGAAGACATTTTTAAATAAAATATGTATTATTTAAAAAAATATATATATGAGTGTTAATTGGAAGGAGAGCATATAAATTCATATGCAAATCTAATACTTTTTTAACTTTTTTTATTTAGTTTTTTTTTTTTTTTTTTTATAAAACAATGAATAAATTCATTTCATCAAGAAAGTGTTTTTTATAAGGCATTTAAAAAAAAAAGGAGAGCATATAAATTCATACGCAAATCTAATACTTTTTTAACTGTACTACTATTTCCACTACTTTACTGATACGACAGCTCTAATACATTTAATCTACTATAATTATAGTACTTCTACTTAGTAGTAGTAATAGTATAGTATGTAATTATAGGATCAGTAGCGTTTTACAGTCCAGCATGCGATTCAAAGGTATGGCTTTGTTGATTTATTTAAATGCAGCTCGCTGTAGTCGCAAACGTTTATAAAGAGCGTTCTTAGTTTACTAAAGTTAGGCAAATGAGTAAAGTGAAACAAGAAATTTTAAAAATATTAAGAAATTTCAAAAAATTAGGCTTGATCCAAATATAAAGAAAAGTGCTATATAAAATCAACATGTGAGTGATTTTTTACCAAATATTAATTGTAATAATACTTTAATTTCTAATTTTACCATTCAACTACTACTAGTCGACTACTACCACCCATCTGCTACTATTATACCATTGCACTATCCGTACTATATTAAATTACCCTAAAAAAATTACCCTAATTAAATTACCCTACTCTACTCTACTTATTCTACTTTAGTCTATTTCGACTACTTTAGCTCTACGACTTCTCTCGCTCTACTATTTAGAATGCTCTTAATACTACTACTAAAATTGTAAATACTACTATTATTAGCATAACAGTATTATTATTTATAACTTACCAGCAGCCCGTTCAGCGTAGCTCTTCTACGCATGTTAAAATGCCGCTCTTATACTGCTTTCTCTTCGACTGTATTTCAACTGCAAGAAAACTAAAAGACATTTTATATTAAACTTTTTATTAATTTGCTTAAATATTATCTAGACTTTAAGATAATTTCTCCTGTTTTCCTTTGAGTGTGATTCATAAATGCAACTTGCTTTTTAGCCAATATTATTTATTATTTATATATTGGGCTATTTACAAGATTTATTAAGGCAGACACACGCATTATCACGTCAGCGCGTTGTCCTCTCATATTACGTGCGGCAATGCGTCGTACATTCTAATTAGTTTAGCTTGAGGCTGGATGACAAATTGGGAAGTAATTGTTTGATTCTCTTTTTATTTTAATTTTGTTTGTTTGTGCCCGGAACTTTTTTATGTATATGCCTATTGATTGTAAGTGATAAATGCTCACAGACAATAAATACATGCATATATGTTTTAAATGCCAGACGCAACATGACCTAGGCCCACGCCCACAAAATATCAATTATATGCATTTATATACATATACATATATATACATATGTTCCTGTTTTGGGTGCCAAAAAAACGTGCTCACTTTCCCACAATTTTTCAAAAAATTCTTATAAATTAACTTAGACAGAAGGAACTTGTTTGCGATGCGACATTTAATTGCCCGATCGAGATTTAAAATTGATTTCATAAATTCATTTTGTTTACTTATGCATTAATTTGGCTTGTTTGAATGTGCCGCTCGGTTATAAATTGAATTGAGGCATTGATAAAATATAAATGATTATTTTAATTTAATTTCTGTTCACTTTTAGCAATTTGTTTTTTATTAAGCGTAAACAAAGACAACTAAATATATATATATATATATATATATATATATATATATATATATATATATATATATATATATATATATATATATATATATATATATATATATATATATATATATATGTAAGTAGGTATAAAACTTTCATTTCTATGAAAACAATTTCTTATTAAAAAAATAAATAAATAAATAAAATAAAATAAAAATGAGTTATAAAGAGTACAAATATTTTGCGAAATGCAAAAAATGCCAATGTCAGAAAAACAAAAAATAATAATAATAACAATAAAAGAAATTTTTTTTAAAAAATTATAAAATAAAAAATAAAAATAGGACTGTAGCTGGACTATTGATGATGAATATATTCAACATTTACGTAATATATGAAGGTTGCACTATATTTATGACAGACAGTGTATATTGAAGCAATATATGAAATAGTAAGCAATTTTTTATAAAATTTTTAATTCTTATTATTATTATTATTTTTTTTTTTTTTTTTTTTTAACATTTTTGATCTTGAGTTCAACAATTTAGTATTTCTTATAATATTTTTCTTTAACTTTATATATAGTTTTTTATCTATAAACTAAATTTTGTTATCGAGTGTAGTCGAACATTGAAATCCTTGAACTGCAACAGACAAAGGCAAAAGCATTTAATATCTTGGGAACTTTAGCTCTCTGAGTCAAGAATCGTGAGTGTTAATGATGATATGTGTGTGTCTTTCGCAGTTTTATGTTTCAATATTTACTAATAGCTCATGAATTATTAACAACCTTTCATTCTCTTTCTACTGGTCTATGGCTTATTTAAATATGCGTGCCAAATTTATTTTCTGTATTTTGTTTTTTTTTTTTTTTTGCTAATATGCAAATCCGATTTGAAAATTAGGTTAAGAGCTTTACGATGTTGACCGGTCTTTTTTTAAAAATCTTTTATTGTTGGTTATTTATCATTAATTTTGTTCTTGTTTTGATAAACAGAAGAAAAAGATACGTAATATGGGGAGAATGTTATTATGTATGATAATCAAAAGAAATGTAACCCACGCCAATGATGTGAGTAAAAGATGTTGGGCAACTTTTGCGATTTAGAACTGGGCAGGTTTTCATTGGAGGAGAGATAGAGAGCGACAGTTAGGGAGAGAGGGAGAGAGACAGAGCGTGAGAGTTCATTGAACGTCAAGAACCTCGGCCCACTGATCCTGTCTGCATATTTTAGATGTGGCAAATAAAAAAAATAACTAAAAAAAAAGTAGAAGAGATTGTGTAATAAGAGAAAGGCGGCAGCTTTGAATCAAATTTGCTTGCGTGGAACTTTCAGCTTGTAAATAAGTATATTATTCATATATATCAAAGTTTTTAAGTTTATTTATATATTTTTCACATTTTATTTAAGTATTTTGCAGAACAAAAGTCTTTTGTTTCGTTGGTATATATATACATATATAATACTTGTTGATTTTATGTGTCACTATTAAAAATCCATAAACCTGGTCCAGAAATTGGGCTTCTACGTATATCACACAAAGTACGATATTTTCTTATGCACTTCACGTACGCCCACGAATAGACACACACACAAAGAAAAATTCCACTTAATATTCAATTTGATGTCCATTTACTGTTGCACCAACACACGACAACTTTGTTTGTAAAGAAAGTTCTCACTACACTTGACTCATTCACTTACTTAACTGGACTTCTCCAATGTATTATGTTGTATATATAAAATTTATATATATGTATATATTCCAGAAGGGGTTTTCACTTGTCGCGGCTACCTTTGCGCATGCGCGCCCGAAACGAAACTGTTGCCGATCGCACCGAAGAAGCTCCTATTTATACGCAAACGGAGCGTGCTGCAAAAAATACAAAATACATAAAAAAAGAACGCCCGCAGCAACGTTCTAAAATGTTAAAGTAACAAGAAAGGAAAGTTGAGCACATGGCAACGCATTTTAAATGCTCTTGAAGTTGTAGGAAATGAAGATCTAATAACAGATTAAAGTTGTCTGAAAAGGTAACAAAGTTAGGCAAATATATATCGAAGAATTTATTATTTAATTTATATTATATAATATATTTATCATACTTATATGGTGGTAAATTGATTTACAATTATATAAAAAATTATATTTTATTGTTAGAAATTTACATATGTATATAAGTAATAGTAGAATAAATAAATATAAAGAAACTCATATATTTCCTAGATAGTTAAAGTTTATCAATAGCTAATTAACTAATAATAATAATTTCGAAGAAATAAGACAGAAACAAACATATATCAATAGATTATTTTTTATATAAATAATTACAATTAAAAAAAAATATATAAATATATAAATAATTTCTACATAAATATTTTATAAATAAAATAAAAAATACATAATGAAGTATTAATGGTATATTTATATATGAATATTAAATAAATAAATAAATAAATAAAATATTTATATATGAATATTAAATAAATAAATAAATAAAATATTAATATGCATATATAAGATATCTGAATATATTTTATAGATTTTGAGAATATAATTAATTATTTAGGATTAATTTTCTAATTCATTTTTGGGACTACCTCATATAGAGTGTCTTAACTGAAATTTAAGGCTTTTGGTAAGTAAATTTCTATATAGCTTAATCGAAACTTACAGTAAAATATTTTTACTTTTTTCCACATTTTTTCACATTTTTAATATATTATACAATATATAATCTTTTAAGTATTGTGAACAATTGAATAATAATACTATTTAATCCGATTGCATTAGATATTTCATGAAATATTAATATTTGAAATATTATATATTAATATTATATTCATAATATATTAATAATAAGTTATTTATATTTATATATATTCGTAGACATAAATTTAATTCGATGAAAATATCTGCTTAGAGTATGATACTTTCATTATTATATTTTTTACAAACAGCTTTAAGACCATTCTTTTAATATTTATAATCCTCATGTCAAACTCTTTGACGTAATCGTAATACTTTGAGACATTTTAAAACGATTATTCATACATACATACATATATTTATACATAAAAAAAGAACACGTAGAATATGCGTACAAAAAATCAAAACAAAAGCGTTACTTCTGTTTCTTTTCTTTTTATGTCCCTTGTAAAGTGGCGCGAACATGAAAATAAAAACAAAAAACCGGCAAACGGCAAAAGTCGTAGTAGTCGGCTACCGGAGAAGAAGCTGAAGAAGCACGAGATGTCAATGTCCAACAGAAACTGGTCCAGATTTGCCGCTGACTTGTCATGCAAAATCAACGGGTGTAATTAATTAACTTTTTCTTTGTATCATTATACGTTCTGTTTCCTCTGTTTTTTTTCTCCCTTTTTTTAGTTTGCTTTGCTTTGCATACTTCTGCGAGCATCTTTGATAATTTTTAAGTGACAGCAAAATGATAAATCGTCTCAGCTTTCTCAAATAATATCAAATTTGCTCTTGCCAAGAATTTCACGTCACCCATTGAATATGGTAGCTGATGACTAATTTATGGCGTTCTTGATTAATTGATCAATTTTAATTAATTATTATATTTATTCTTATTATTCTACACGTATGTGCAAATATTTTTTATATAGTAAAATAATTGTGTATGCAAAGAATATATGCTATAATTTAAGAACGTTTAAATATTTTACATATGTCTATAAAATAAAAAAGTAAATTATTTTATTGTCGAGAAAAGAGATCATACTGAAGTTAATCGAAAAAAAACCAAATCTATCAAACAATTTTTCACTTTATGGATATGACGAAGAACTGAGCGAATTTAGTTATGAACGTATTTCCATGTCGGGGCATACTAAACATATCTCTCCATCTCTCTCGCGTTCTTTTCTTCGTGCTCCCTCTCTCCCTCCCTCATACTCATTCTCTCTCTCTCTCTCTCTCTCTTTCTCTTCAGCTCCCGGTCGCGTGCTTACTCTCTCTTTCACCATCTAAATAAGTATTTAGAGAATAATACATTATTAATGGAAATTTATGCAGCAGGCAGAAGAACCAAATTTTGAGTGAATTTAAAAATAATGATCACTCAATTTGTCTGTCGGGCTTAGTCCCTCTTGGTGCTTATGAAGTTCAACATAGCCCGAATTGCTAGATTTTACAGAAAGGGGATTTTTTTGTCAGCTTGGAAATTGGTCAATCATTAAGAACAAAACGTTTAAATTATATAGATTACAAAAAAAAAACAAGAAACAAAAAACTGATCAAAGATAATTTGTTAAAAGCTTAAACAAAAAACTTAAAAAGTAATGCGCTTGATTGTTATTCAAAAAGCCGTTACACATAGCTCAGCTTTCATATAAACGTACTAAAAAAGCTCAAGCGCCTGTTGTAATAGTTACTATCGCTTAGCCACCACATTGCTATCGCACAACTGCTATCGATAGCTGCTGAGCAACCTGTGTGCAGTTGTTGTCTCTTTGGCTGGTAAACAAATAATTGTTAGGAGGAAACTTAACAAGAAAAACTGGCGTCCCGTTACAAAACAAACGACGGCAAATGCCAAGCAGGTGAAAAGCAACGATTTGCGTAGCACCGGGTAACACAAGCAGCCGCAACGCTAAGTGCAGCTGTTATTTATAGCAGCATAATAGCAACAACAGCACGACGCTAAGAGCCTGCTAGACACCCACCCACCCATCCAAGCAACCAACCAACCACCGAATAGTTTTGTGAGTGAGTGTGTGGGCGTTGTAATTGGCCTCAAATACAAGTGCAAGGATACACGCTTCACAGTTGCACAGCGTCGTCCCGTCAAAGTCAAGGTGAGCTGAGCGGTTGCCGCGTGACGTCTCCATTTGACATTTGCGTGTGTTATGAAATTACATTTTTGACGGCCCATCGCAGTCACAAAAACTTGCTTATCACATTGATTGAATTTATCAGATTTTAGAAATAAAACAAGCCATGGAGGCAACTGTAACTGGAGTGGCCACTGGAACCGGAACCGGAACAGGAACAGCAGCCGCTGCAGCCGTCGCCGCCGCAGCAGCAGCCGCAAATGCTCCCAATACGAAACGGAATACGCAGCAGGGACGTAAAAAGTCAGGACCCAAATTTGAATTAACCGATGCACAAAAATCGGACATTAAAGAGGCATTCGATGTATTCGACAAGGATGGCATCGGCTATATAGAGGTTAAGGAGCTTAAGGTAGCCATCCGAGCATTGGGATTTGAGCCTAAAAAGGAGGAAATTAAACGAATGATAGCGGAAATCGATAAGGATGGCAGTGGCCGGATTGCGTTCAATGACTTCTTGCATCTGATGACCATGAAAATGGCCGAAAAGGACATCAAGGAGGAGATCTTGAAAGCGTTTCGTTTATTCGACGACGATGAGACGGGCAAGATTTCGTTTAAGAATTTAAAACGCGTTGCACGGGAGCTGGGTGAGACATTGTCGGATGAGGAGCTGCGCGAGATGATCGATGAGGCTGATCTGGACAATGATGGTGAGGTAAATCAGGAGGAATTTCTGCGCATCATGAAGAAGACCAGCTTGTATTAAGTATTGCACTTGGCATTGGACTCAAATTGAATTCCAGCTTGTGCTCAAGTGTGAAAGTATTAAGTTTTAAGTTTATTTTAAGCTTTTGTGTAGCCAATTTGATTGCACAGTTTATTTGTTTATTTATTTGCTAATCAGGCAGACAATTATTGAATGTGGAGGACGGCTTTTTATGTAAGTCTCGTATGTGCGTGTTCCTTTTCTCTGAATGTACAACATAAGCAAATGCACCGCCTGTATTTTTGCACAATATTTAATCTCAATGATGAATAAAAAAACATCAGCTAGTTAACGTTGTCAAAAAAATTGACGTGTTTTGTGATTAAATTGTAAATAGAATGGTTTTGGATGCTCGACCAGAGACTAAAGCTTATGGAAACTAGATAATGGTATAATGCATACAGAGACTAAAGCTTATGGAAACTAAATGTAATATATCTCTTTTTTTCCACAGTCTATCCGTTTCTAGTTTTCTCTTTCTCTCTCTGTAGCCATTGAAAGAGATGTAGAACGAACGAGTAAAAAGGTGCACTTTTCAAAGAGCTTTGAAGAGATATGGAGAGAATTAGGAAAGATTTCGTAAGATAATGAAAGAGTAATGACAGAACGTCAGAGAGAGTATATCCTGTTTTTTCACTTTAATTGTATTTTCTTGCATTTATATAATATTTCTGTACTTTAATAGTATTATTTTTATTAATATTACATATTTATAAATTCATTTTAAAGAGTTTAATTTAAAATAGAAATTTAAAACCAAATTGCGACAAGTCATTGACGGCTAGGGAATACAAAAATAGTGTGAGGCGATCAATGAATAGGAAAATAATTCCAAAATTGTATGAGAGTGACTCAACTGGTGTAAGTTGGGTAAATAGTTACGCTGAAGATGAGAAGGACGTACGTGTTATGAACGTATGCGTTGCTAAGGCAATGTATGTGTGTGGCATGGCAAATGTAAAAGTTCGGCTACCTTCCTTTTCTTCTCTAACTTTATAAATTTTCTCATGCCATACTTAAAAAGTCAAAGTTCATAAGCATTGCACGGATTCATAAGAATCGTAGAGTGGGTACCTATTTTTTGCTTTTGATTAAAAATCTGTAGAATTTAAAATTTCGCTTATTAGAAATACTGCAATGCCTGTAAATACTAATTGAGCTTTTCGACTGAAAAAAATTATTTTGATAATGCAAACATATTTTTTTATCTAATATTTTTTTCTTCAGATTTGGAGCATTTATTCATTAAAAATAAGTGTTTGAATAAATGAGAATTGAATAGAGAGAGATATTTGAGCTACGCTCCAAACGTTTAGTAAACTCAGTGACATTGAATGTTTAAAACAATGAGAATCACATAGAAAGGCCGTTCGGCTGTGCTCCGCATATTAAATTGCCATTAATTGAATTATTCTGAAAAGTAAATAATAGATTAAACATTTTTTTAATGTTAATTTAATTTAAAATTGTATTTTTTATTATGTTTTTTATGTAGAATTGCCACATTCAGTATCTAGAAAATGTATGAGAATTACATAGAACGGCATTTTAGCTCCGCTTCACACATTTCAATAGATTTCAATGGTATCAGTTGAAATTCGCATTAATCCACATAGTAAAACTATATTTTAATTAATTTGTATTTTATTTGAATATTTTTTGCTTTTATTCATATGAAAATTCACTAAACATTTTAATACTTTGCCAACTTAAGAACTAAACAAAAAGACGGAACACATCAAAAAAAAACTAAGCACATAATATATTATACTTAAATTCGTTGTTAAACATAATATAGTATTGGTTGAGATACCAATGCACATATATATACATATATATTTATATATGTGCCCTGGCATATCTAGGGAACTGGCTGAATCTAAACGAACGGCGCATTAAAGTAAATCTTTCGTTTGCTCGGCAAGGGTTTGATGCTCAGTCCTGAACCTTCAATGAATTTCTCAAAGCTGGCCAAATTCTTCTTCATTTGCTTGACCTTGGCGGGTTCCGGTTTAATTATTGTCTGCTGCTCTTGCTTCTCCACGCTCACATCGCCATCCTGCTGCATCATTTGTTGCTCATGATCCTCCTGCTCGGTTTGCAGCTGAAACTCCTCATCCAGATTGTACTCATCAGCCGTTGTGATCAGACATTCATTGCCCTCACTTATCTCCGCCAACATGCCCTCACTCTGTGCACCCTTTGGTGTTGCTTCATTGTTTCTATCGTATTCTGCATCCAGATTATACCAATCGAATTCAGCCTGGAGTGGCAGGCCGCTGCTGGCATCCGCTAGCTGCAGCAGCGATTTCGATGTGGGCGTTGTGGGCAAACTTTTGGGCGTTGTGGGCGTGGTTGGTGAACTGGGCAAGCTCATGCGTTTATTGATCTCGGCCAGAATGTTGGGCACATGCTTGCGCTTGTACTGGGCGGGCATGGTCTGTGTATTGGTGGTGTTGGTAGTGAGCGGCAGCTGGAGGCGCAGCGTCTTAGGTGCCATTAGCATATAGTCGGCAGATTGCTTGGGCGCTATAATGGCCGCCACATTGGGTAACTTTGGTATGTCGGCGAAAATCTCTTCGATTTCCTCAGTCTTGTGCGAGGCGGCCGCTGAGCAGGCATCATCATCATCATCATCATTGGAAGAAGAATGCTGTTGCAGCTCCTGTTCACATTGCCTTTCACGTTCTCGATCCGCTTCGGGTTCTGTGGGTGTGCTCGATTCTGGTACATTGTGCACATCGGCCACAATCTGTACACTCGTCACACCCACCTCGGCTATGGAACAGTAATCTGGTTCACTAGTCGTTGTCGTGGATACAGCACAATCGCCCTCATCCTCGTCCAGATGCTCATCGAGCTGTTGCAGCGATTTCTTGAACTTTAGCAAATTCGCCGGCTTTGGCGGCAATGCTGGTGGCAATTTCTGTGGCGTCTTAGCGCTGGCTGCATTGGCATCTGCCGTTGCGGCTGCCATGTCCACATACAGATTGGAAGCACGCTCCGAGCCAATCGGTTCATACTCATTACTATAGATGCTCTCGTAGTTGAGTGTGTCACCGGGGACAGTGGAGGCGTTGGCGGCGGTAGTGGAAGCTTCTGCCATGGTATGATAATGTGAGATCAATTCGTTGCCATTATGTTGCTCCTCCTCGTCGTCGTGCCGTGGCACATGCACCATGCTGTTCTTGGTGGAAAAGTGCACCCGTTTGCGTCCATTCGTGCCGCTGCGGCCACTCAGCGAACTGCGACGCGGCAAATTGGAGCCTGTCTTGGGCGCCAGAGCTGACTTGGGGGTGGTTGGTTCGCGTAGTGTCTCCTCCATGGACTGCTGCAGCAATATTTGATTGACGCACTCGAGCACGGGATTGACAGCGCCATGGCCATAGGATTTAGCCACCACGGGCGCTGTGCTCAACTCCTCCTGGTCCGAGGCACTGGCATACCAATCATCTGTGGTCGTCTCGTAGATCTGTTTGGGCGACGCCTCTGAGAAGTCGGCACAGCGTCGCTGCACGATTTTGATAGCGCCACGTGACATTAGCTGCTGTTCCTGCTCCGGATCCAATTCATCGAAATCTTCATCGTCCTGAGTGGGTGAAAAGATGCCATCATCTTCCTCCAGCTGGGCGGCCACCGAGGAGGCTGTTTTGCTGCTGCGACTGGAGGCTGAACTGTTGCGTCGCCGTTGCTGCTGCTGCTGCTGTTCCAGCTCCAGGCTGCTGTGCTCGGAGTAATCGCCATCCTGCAATGTTGACTTCACGCCATGCATACGCTCCATGGCCCGAGCATAGTTATGCAGCTGCTCATAGCTCGTCTGCGAGTCTTCACGACTAATGCTGCTCGTATTCTCCTCCGATTGTTGCTCCAATGCCGCATCATCGATGTGCATTGCCCGAGAGCGCATATAATCCCGGAACGTGCCTGCTGTACGCTTGCTTGTGTAACGCACACTGCGCCTGGCGCCATAAAACGACGATGAGACCGTGTCATCGCTGGAAGAGCCGTGCTCAGCTGAACAGAGAAAGAGACAGAGAGAGAGAGAGAGAGAGAGAGAAAAAATTAATATAAATATATAATTGGGCTTGCTTAGAGATGACAGCGTGATAAAGGATTACTGAGTAGAAAACAAGTTTATCTTATCAGAGAGCGAAATTTAATTTAATAAATTAATTCTTTAATCGTTATGAGCGATAAGAGAATTTTTTATTTTTTCTATGATTCATCTGTATATTAATATTATATATTTTATTTGGGTGTTCTTAAGCATTTTATATTTTGTTTGAATTTGTATATATATTTTATTATTATTATAATTATATTTTATATTTATATTTATATTTTGTTTATATTGAATTATTATTGTATTTTTATTTTTAAATTTTATTATTAATATTTTTATTAGCATTATTTAAAAAGGTTTATGAAATCTTAATATTACCATAATATTTATAAATAACAAGCAATTTTTCAATTAATTTAATTTAATTATATTTGAGTATGTTTGTGAATCACTAAAGCAAGGCGTAATAATAATATCTTGAAAAATCCATATTTTAAATTAGTTGGAAATACTTGTTTTTAATTTTAATTTATGTACCTCAATAAATTTCATATCACTCACAAATTGATCAGACTTCATAACTTTTTTTGTGAGGCATATCACATCAATTTTGATTGACATTTATGACAATTTTACGTATTATATGCGTAGATAGACACATTTTTTAATGCGCAAAAAAAAATTCATTAAAATTTGTTCATGTAATTGACCGATTGCACTTTGGTCAAGAAAAAAACCTTTTTTAAATTTTAATAACAATATTACTAGATTTTTTATATAAGATATAATAATTTTAATCTTTATTATTTAGTACTTATTATTTATTATTTATTATTTATTATTTATTATTTATTATTTATTATTTATTATTTATTATTTATTATTTATTATTTATTATTTATTATTTATTATTTATTATTTATTATTTATTATTTATTATTTATTATTTATTATTTATTATTTATTATTTATTATTTATTATTTATTATTTATTATTTATTATTTATTATTTATTATTTATTATTTATTATTTATTATTTATTATTTATTATTTATTATTTATTATTTATTATTTATTATTTATTATTTATTATTTATTATTTATTATTTATTATTTATTATTTATTATTTATTATTTATTATTTATTATTTATTATTTATTATTTATTATTTATTATTTATTAATTATTATTTATTATTTATTATTTATTATTTATTATTTATTAAAATTATTACTATATATACTTTCATTATTCATTATTTTCATTATATTCAGTATTTCTACACTTCAGTCTCTCTTCATTATTTCACTTTGTCATCTCATATTTAAATTATAGTTTCTTGCACTCACCTTTGGCGCTGACGCCCAGTTCCTTGCCACAGGTCTGTGTGCCGCTGGCTCTCAGCTCAATGTCATAGAATTGCTTGCGGCAATTGTTGCATTGCAAAGCTTCGAGCACCAAGCATTCCTCCACACGCGCCTCCTCATCGGCATTTGTCTCCTGGTCATCGACCATGCCCTCGTCTCGCTGATAATCGGCCAGACGCTTGCGCAGCGCACGATTCTGTCGCAATAGACGACAAATTTCGGCATCTCGATCCAATAGACGCATATTGACTGTCTTCATGTCGTTCTTTAGCTTCGACTCGAAGCAGATCAGGGATTTGACGACACAGGCCAGCTCCTCAGTGCGACGGCGCTTCTCCTTGGCCAGTTCACGATGCAGCTGCTTGTTCTGCTGATCATAGTTGGAGATCATTTGCAACAGTCGGCGACGCTGTAGACGCTCAGGTGAATTGGCCGCCGTTGCAGCCGACGTTGGTGCACCTGATGAACTGGAGCCAGAGGAGCTGCGTTGCACTTCACTGCTGCTGCTGCTGCTGCCTCTACCGCCGCCATGGGTATTTCTCGAGGATTGCGAGTTGTCTGAGTTCTGTAAAGAGAGACAAAGAATTCAATTAGTTAAAGGTTCTATAAACTTTAGCAGTTGCTAGGCCAAGCAAACCTTATGGTTTCCCAGCACATTGAAGTGACCTCCGAAACCCCATTTGCCCACCATCGTGTTGTGGTTCAGTCGACTCACTCGGCTTGAACAGCGCCCCAATGACAACTGACAACTGGCTATGGGCACGATGTCAGTGTGCCGGCTAGCTACTGCTGATTGATAGTGAAATTGCGACACCTTATCTCACCCGGTTCTTATTCTAATGACGCACACCAGCTGCTCTGGTGGTCGCTAACCGAAATTATCTACTGCATGTACTTCGATCTAAGGGAATATGCGTTCTCGCATTCAATGCGAATTTGATGACATGAATACAGAAATTTTTGACTATAGATGTATGTATGAAATTTAAGCTGTTTATTTTGTTGTATTCTAATAATATAACTTTTCCAATTTTATCTTAATATGTTGTATTTTTTACATAATGCGCCCAGAAGCATGCTATACATTTTTTGTCGATTTGTTTGTGAAAGTAAATTTGGGAATATGCGAATAGCTTTTACTCTGCATGCAGAAAAGTATGCTATAAAAGGTATGTGGATATTTAATTGTTTTTTATTTAAAAAATATGATTATAATGTATTTAAGAAGGTTTCTGCTACCATTAATTTAATATAATACTAATAGCATAATATTCAATAATTGAAAAAAAAATAATAACTATTATATAAATAGTGTATTTTCATGGAAGATTAACTTTTTTTCTCTGTTTATTTATTAAGTCATAATAACTGAACTTCATTTCTATGCAATATTTTTTTATATATAAATTTTTTCCATTTTTGTAAACTTATTTTTAATATCCATTTTTTAATCCATTAAAATTCTTATGACAAGAACTTCAACAAATATTTAACATTTTCTCGTGGAATCATCCTTAATTATTATAATTTTTTAAATATTATATTTTAAAGGGTATCTATTTGTTCACACACCACTTTAGTCACTGATCTGTCTTATCAAATATTTTTTTTTGTTTGGCTTTTTTTGTTGCCAAAAATAATACAGAGAGAAGAAAATAAATCAAAATGGAAAAAGTGTATTATGATATGCAGCGTGGAAACCTTGTTAGATTTATGACTTTGTTGTTCTCTATTATTATTGTGTTATGTTCTCTGTCATGTTATTTTGCGACACTCGATCCAAATTCGAGTGTCATTCGCCCTCATCGAAGGCCATTCGAGTCGAGTCAGTTGACATCTGCGTGCTATATTGACCAACTATGGGCATAAATGCAGCTGCTGTAGAACTCTGAAGATGACACGTACGCACTGATACAGTAACATATTGAGACATGTGCTATGCGAGTAATGCGACAAGTAATGCAGCTCGCATGATTTCAACACAAAACCCAAATCAAAAAAGAATAATAATAGTAATAAACAATTAATGCCAAGGCGAATTGGCGGCGGCCAGCTCATTAGCCATTTGGCTTATCGCATGGCAATTAGAAAGCCAAGAAAGCCATCGGGCACAGTCATCTATCTAACAGAGTGATAAGTAAAGCCCTAACCGCGTGCTCTTCACACAATCAGCAATTTGGACAGTAATGCACGCGCGTGCCCCATAAATTGCCCCGACCCTCAAATCTCAAGTGCAGACAAAGTCTGACTAAGATCTAGATCTTTGCTTTAGATAAAAACTGATTTAAATCTATAAATTATATAATGTGCATTCTATGTGTCGTAATCAACATGAAAAGAAAGTGAAAGATTAGAGATTCTCACAAGGTACAAGTTTAGATCTTTATCTGTCGAGTTGATAAAACAGTCTAGTGTAAGATTTAATATTATCTAACTAAAAGCAAAATAGAGTTTGGATATATAATTATATATATATATATATTTAATTTGTTTGTCCACTGCATATAAACCTAAACTTATTTTATTGTTATTTAGTGTTTGTTTGTTGTTGTTTTATTGTTTTCATTTTTATTTTATTATTTCTTTAAATTATTTTTTTTATTGTTTGTTTGTTGTTTCATTTTTTTTTTGTATACATTAATATGCGTGCTTTTTATTTTTATTTTTATAATATTGTTGTAAGAAATTATTATTATTATTATTATTATTATTATTATAAGCAAATTTACTAAGATGAACAATAAGTAATTATATTTTTAATTATTTGTCAAGCTTTTTTTTTTTTTTTTTTTGCTATTTATCGTCTGAATTTTTAGTAAAAACTATAGTTAGCTCCTATCATTTTTTAAGTATATTTTAATAAGTTTATTTGACATATTATTTGGAATAGCAAAAAATAAATAAATAAAATAAATACAATAAAATTTCTGAAATTTTCTGATATTTTTATATTTGTTCCTAAAATATTCTATTAAACTAATATATTATTTATATATATTTTCTGTTAATACTTTCTATAGCTACTATATTATTCATATAAATTCTGTTCAATCTATTTGCAACATTAAAAAAAAAAAATATATATATATATATATATATATATATATATACATATACATCAAAGTCTATTATTTGTATATGATATGAGTTTAAAATTTTTATATAATTTTCAAGGGTATATTTATTATTTAAATTCCAATACTTACATGCTCTGCACTCTGCTTTTGCAGTCTTGAACCGAATCCGAGTTTCTTATAGGCAGGCGTATGTCCAGCTGCCTGGGTATTATAATGCGACTCCAAACTGGGCTCCGGCAGCTTCTGATAGTGCTGCAGTGTGGCCGCGCCCGTTGGCGCCTTGGAACGCATATTCACTTCGCTGTTGTTGTTGCTGTTGTTGTTGTTGCTGTTGTTGCTGTTGTTGCTGTTGTTGGTGGTGGTGGGACTGGGTGTCTTGATCTGTACCGCCTCATAGAACTCGCCGTCGCCGTGACTGCGATAGCTGCCCTGCAGGCAATTGAAGCTGCCCCAATCCGTTTGCAGATTACTATAGAGCGGACTATTATCCGCAGATGATTTGTCCTTATCCGCTGGACTTTTGCCACCGCCGGCCTGACACTTTAACGTATCGTAGCCGTTGAGCAATTCACTTCGAATGAACTTTTCGATAAATTGACTCGGAGATTTGGAGCTTAGATTGGCAAAGAATTTGCCGCCCGTATCGCTGAGACTGCTCGTCGAACGACGATGAGCGGCCGCTGTTTGCTGAGGCTTGTGATTCTTATGGGGCAGACTGTTGCTCTTCTTTTGGCCACTGTTGTCATCCGGGGATGTATCCGTTGACGTCGTTGTTGTTGTTGTTGTTGCTGTTGGTGTTGGTGTTGGTGTTTGGGGCAGGCCATAGATTTGTGAGCTGCTTAACAGACTGAACATGTTGTTGATTTCAATACTTCAAGGGAGGACTGCTGCTGGCTTATTGGACTGATTGATAATCAGGCGCAAGGCAACGACAACTTCATGACTCTGCCATAAAAAGCGCTGGAAAAAGCAAAAGAAAATGAAAAAGAAAATCGTATGATTAGTTAACTTGCAGAGATGCCAAACGAATTCAATTAACATCATTTGTTTAACTATCTGGCAATTGGAATTCCATTGTTTGTTACAGATACAAAATGTTGTTTGCTGCTGTAATAATTAAGTCAATTAGCCGCCTATAATGTGTCAATCGTTCAATTGTGTGTGTTGCAATCATTAAATTGTCATGAGACATTACGCATTACGTTTACATGAAACTAAAACCTAAAGACATTTCACGCGTTTTATTATTTATACGCAATGTCTTCATTTGAAAGGTTTATTTACTTGTTGGTTCATATCATCAAATATTTACGAACATGTCAATAGCTAGAATATCATATGAGCAGTGGGAAGTATTTGAACTTTGAGGTGCATTAAGTTTTCAATATTTTAACAGTTAAGATAGTTTTTATACATCAAGAGATTTTAATCAACCAAAGTGATTTAATGTGTGCATGATATAAAATGTAGTAGGCAGTGCTCGATAAGGAAATACCCTGAACCCAAGCTGGTATTTACCGAATAACTTTTATTCTAGACAGACTTTCTTAATGAACTTTTCAGTACTTAATAATTATATTCAACTGTATATAGACAAATACATAATTATAGAGATAGGCAGATGGACAGTGCTATAGCGATTCAGCCCTTCGTCTTGCTCAGGAATATATATACTTCATATGTATTCTTATCGTACACACATGCCACGAAATGCTCTGCCTATTATTAATTTGTATTTTTACAATTTTTATATATTATATATTTATATATTATATTATTAATATATTTTCAAAATTTATAGACTTTCCATTTTTAATTGGTTTTAAAGAAAGTTAAGCCATAGCGAAAAGTTACTTCTGGAGTTTCACTAGGATTTTCATGAAATACTTTTAAAAAGAAAACACTATAAACATACAGTTTAGTTAGTATTATATTTAAAATTTAAATACTTAGAAAAGAAAATAAAGCTATATATAAATATATAAAAGTTTATCAACTTCCGTCTGTTACTATAGCTGTCAATCAATGCGATTTGCTATCTAACTCACGTCCAAGACTTTTTTAGTGCCATACATACACATGTAATCACAAAAGCACATTTATAAGTTTGCTTTCCAAATAAAAGCTCTATGAACCATGCGCTTGCAACTTAAACTGCTTTTGGGACTATTGAAGCTTTGACGTCATTATGCAATGTACGTGAGCTATGTCAGTCAGAAAATACTGTAATCCGAGTGATAAAGATTAAATAGATTAGCTATATCTCTACGTATGTATATCGATTATAATCTATATACTATAGCATATTGTTCAAACTAACCTTACACAAGAAAAAGAGTTTATTATTTGATTACAGTCAATTGTTGCGGCATTGATCAGAGACAACTATTAATGATACCCTGTTGTTAATGTTACTCAAGTATCGCAGTTGTTGTTGTTGCTATTGTTGTTGTTTAATAGTTCAATATAAATTTTTGATTTTAATACACGTCAATATGAAAAATCTGAATTTTTCATTGAATTTATTACAATTTAAAGTCCAAAAATTTTTCTTATCAATTAAAGGTTTTCAGCTTTGATTATTTGTCGCCCCAAACACACATACACACACACACACACGGTCATTAATTTATAACAATAGCTCATTGATTTATTAATTTTTGAACAAACAAGCTGAAAATTGTTTCATCGTCTGCGCTTTGTTTGCACTGGGAATTTCTTGGCTATCTATCTGTCCGAAAAAAAATATCGAGAGAAAAAAATTATTGTTTATTGTGCGTTTATTTGATAGATGTAGAGTCAAGTCGTCAGTAGTCTGCAGTAGGCCTAGGCTCCATTGTAAACCTAACCTTGAAATTGGTGTTTGGGTTAATTATATGACTTAAGAGCGAAGGTTCTCGTTGTAAACATTTATGGCCACAAGTTTATCGCGCGGTGTAAATGAAATTTTGATTTGTAAAGAGCTTCAAAATTTGTGTTGCAATATGTGCTTGGATTTTATTTTCATAGATATATAGGTATATAAAGTTTGCCTGGTATTACCTATGCACAGGTTAAGTAACTGATTTGGTTCTTGTTGCACAGTTTTTTTTGGCTATATTTTAGCCGTTTTTGTGAATACATTTTGGCTATTCGTTACGGCTATGGCAATAAATTTATGAACTGTAAAGAGAGGCAATTAAAAAGCGCCAAGAAAATGCGCAACAAAAGCCAAAGCTAACGACGCGTCGCTGACGCTGACGTCGACAGCAACAGCGACTGCGACGTCGGCAGCGACTGCAATAGTGATAGCGACAGCGACGTTGCGCATGCGCAGTCATTGGAGTGGGCAGCAGAGTTGCTTTTCCTTTTTCAGCGCGTGTCTGAAGCCAATTAAACTGAATGCAATGATCATTACACCTTATGATAATGACGATAATGCAATGCAAAAGAAATTGAACGAAAAAGTAAATCAAAAAGCACATTTTCAAATTAAAAGTATCATAAGTAAACATTTGATTAGGTTTTCTTTTTCAGTGTGTTTTATTTTTATTTTTTTTTATTCAAATGCGTGTGAGAAAGTTGTCTGAATAATTTTGATTTTTTGAAAAATCATGCAGTTAATCATATTTAAATAGTTAGAAATTTATTTGTAACTGAAACGGATAGGCAGAGAAAATGCGTTTCGATTTCAGACATTTGATTTAAATATAAAAATCATTAGGTTGTTTAAGCTTAGAATAATATTCTTTCTAATGATGTATAATGAAAGTGTTTGAGAAATGATGAATCTAGAAAAAATAAAAAAATGATCAGAGTCAAATTTGAAACGTTTATCAATTCATCATATTACGAAAATTTATGCACACCTCTCAATTGTAAGAATTTGTGTAAAGCTAGTTTAGTTAAAAGAATTAACTTATTTAAATATATTTTATTTGCATATGCTGATTTGTTGGGCCTAATATAATTTTCTCGATGACAAAGAAGTTTTTAATTAATTTTAAAAATATATTTAATTTCTAACTTTAATATGGCCGTAAGAAAAAATTTTACAAAATCTGTTGCATATATGTAAAAATGATTAACTTTTATTTAATTTTAATTGTTAAAAAATATTGAATGATTGATTTATAATGATAAAAACTAAGATTAAAAGAAGAAATAAATATATATTAAATTATTATATAAATAAATATAACAAATAATAAATAATAATAAAAAATATATAATATATATTATTAATATACATTAATATATAATATAAAAATAATAATAACACAATAAATATATACAAATAATAAATATTAATAAATATCGTATCAATTTATCATATAAACTATTTCAAACTAGACAAAAATATTTGCTAATTATATAAATTATAAAAACAGATGTGTGTAAAAATATTTATTTCTTAATATTGAACAGCTCATCATACATAAATATATTGCCTATAAATCTTTACCAGAAAACTTTCTTCTCAGAATTCATGACAAAATGAATTTAGTTAACAAATTGTTTAATTGGATAGCTGCAATTAATATTGTTGATACCTAAATATGCAAAGACTGGCCAACAATCAATTTCAGTCTTTGACTTTACAATAAATTTTCATTTGTTACCATTTAAAGCGAAAATTATGCAAAAGCTTTATTCCAGGCCTATCTCAGCGTAAAGATCATTTATTATAACCAAACACACAGACAGCTGTTGGCCTGTATTGGCCTAAACATTTATACACTTCGGGGCCACTCAATTATCGGATTTTTAAATCACAATATGACCATAGAACGTTCAATTTTGTTGAGAGGGGGCCCATCTAATCATTTGTCTAACTGGAATTGACCATATATGTGTTTAGACAATATTTATGCCACAATAATCTAGGCAACAGATTCAATAGCGCGACGCTGCTAGATTTATTAGAAATTCGAAACATTCGAATTGTGCTGCTGACTGACTGACTGGCAGGCCAGGCGACCCAACTAACCAAGCCAAGCCAAGTCAAGTCAAGTTGAGCAGAGCAGAGCGAAGCGGAGCCAAGCCAGGCGCAGCCAAGCCATGAGCGAGTCTAAACAAATTGTCTTAATTGGCCAAGACGAATGGGTTGCCTGCCTTTTTAGGCTCGAATCCGTCTTACCCATTGGCGATGCCGATGTTGATGTTGATGCTGCTGCCGCCGCCGCTGCTGCTGGCGACGACAAAATGCTTCATGGTCTAATCAAATTTTTGGGATTTGAGTTATGAGTGTTGGCCGTTTGAAATATTAAAGTCTCGTTAATGCCACAAATCTGCTGGATTTGCTAAAATAAACAGTGCACCGAGCCACGCCCCAAACAGCTTACTGCATCTGAAGTGAGATCTAAGTCCAAACATTTGTTCAAGATTAGCTTTGCCCCGGGGTTTGCTTTTGGTTTTGGTGAACGTGGCCCAGCCCGGCCTGGCCCAGGTAAACGTATGCAGGTTGCATTCGACTGGGTGTGCGAGAGGTTTTCAAATGTCTACAGGTATATTTTTCCCATTTTTCGACTGTAATCTTCGACCACCTACACAAGCTGTTAACCAGGGCACGACCGGCTCGTATCCAGCTGTGCTGATAAAAAAAAAAAAGAAAAAAAAATTGAATTGAAATGAAAAGTGAAAGGCCAGGACAACACGGCTTATTGTCACCATGCTGCATGCGGGACGTGCCAATGCTTGACAGCTTCGTCTAAGCCGCTCCACGGGATGGTAGCTGGGCTTGCTACAGTTTTCTAGCCAAAATTCGTTCGCCTTGGGTGGCGTCTCCCATACAAATTTCCATTGCAACATTGAAATTTTCATTTGGTTAAAGGTCATTCGTAATCTGTGTCTTTGTTTCGGTCCATTTGAAATAAATCACGCCACAGAGTGACAGTGAGAGAGAGAAAGAGAGAGAGAGAGAGAGAAACGCAAAAAATATTTGAGTGCTGAGGGCGAGGGGCTAACAACAAAGGCACCGCAAGCGAGCATTGCATAAATATCGGAACAAAAGGACCTAAAAAACAAAATCCAACCAAAATGATAAGAGTCTAAAGTGCGTGACCTGAACTACCTGAACTGTATATATCTCTCTCTGTCTCTATATATATAGGTATGTTTACTTGGAAGTAGAGAGAGGCAAGTACCTGACTATAGCTAGTCAAATTTCAAGGTTTGACACTTTGATGTGTTGGCATTAATTAGTGGCCATTGATATTGCCTATATTCGGTGAATGAAATCCTAGTCGCAGTGCGACATGCCACCAAAAAAATGTAAATGAGGTAAGCACAGCTCTAATCAAAGTCAACGATCTCAGACCCTAATGATCAAAAAA
This sequence comes from Drosophila stalkeri, assembly GCA_035047405.1. NCBI lineage: Eukaryota > Metazoa > Arthropoda > Insecta > Diptera > Drosophilidae > Drosophila > Drosophila stalkeri. The sequence goes on from JAWNPR010000039.1 coordinate 24,773,570, forward strand.
AAAAAAAAAAAAATAGAAAAAAACCAACAAACAAAAGAAAATACAAACAAAAAAAAAAACTCGCGCATGCGGGAGACTCGTAATACCAAAAAAAAAAAAAACTGGGAAAAAAAAATCCAAATTAAACAAGAAAAATACTGAAAAATAAACGAACTCTGAAATGTTCTCGAAATGATGCAATGAACGGTAAATGCTATAGAAAATGGGTCAAGCATTGATGGCAATTAAATTGTCAGCTTTTCAAGACGCTCATCGATCTTTCTTCTCGTTTTTTTGGGGGCGGACTGCATGGAAATGCGCTAACAAATTGTCAGTGGAGTCTGACAGTTCTGACCTGATTTGCTGGGGGCGCAATGAAAAGAAAACTAAAAGAAAACAGTTGAAGAAAAAGAGGAGAGAGAGGGAGAGGGAGAGAGAGAGAGAGAGGACAACAAGAAACAAAACATGTCGAGTGACAAAGCTGAAAGAAATGAGACAAAATATAACTTTTCTCTAGACCTATTCCATCATCTTGCATAACGGTTTATTGCCCCGTGAGAGTGAGAGAGAGGGAGAGACAAAGACTGACCGCTGAGTTTGCTTGAAATGCACTCTCGTCGCTCTGGGAAAAGCCATAAAACTCAAGTGTGCAAAGGTACTGGGCTACATCTAAAACTACAATAGAGAGTCAGAGAAAATGCGATCTTTCACTCAAACAGCACTCGTATCATTTTTTACACACTTGACACGTGCAGTGCGAGCGATACGAATCGATTGACGACGAACACTAACAGCAACTATTGACTGATTGACGAACGTTTGGCAAAGTGTGAATGCGTTTGTTACTACCTGTCAGAGAGACACACACACACAGGTAAATATCAAAAGACCGTAAGCATCGCAAAACCCACGCCGACAACAACGCTATTCAAATTACTTTCATTCAAGCCGCAAGACTTGAGTGAATGTTTGCCGCATGATTGATTAGCCAAGAGAGTTAAAGTTTGACGCGTGTTCGCGCGGCGATACCAATAAATGTTACGATATGTCAGAAACTCAGATAAATGTACATATATATGTGCATATATAACAAGACTTCCGCATGTCTACAATTTGACTATCTTATGTTGGACGAGAAATACGTGCATTATATTGACATTGTTTAGGAAGGATCTTTGTTGAGCATTGAGAGTAAAAGACAAAAAGAGTTTTAGGAAATCCTATTTAAAGTCACATTGACAAGACTTTGATCAATATCATTTTGTTCTATGAAAAAGCAGCAAAAGCTGTTTACCAAAACTAACAACTATTTGATATAGAATTGAAACAAACTAAGTTATTCTTGAGCAAGGAAGAGCTGTTGATTATAAAACAAACAAAAAATAAAATAAATAAAAAATAGCTGAATCTTGATCAATTCGGGTAAGCAAGCAGATAAAGCTGATCCTTAAGGTTTTTAATATATATTACAAATATTTAAATATGCACGACGAATTTTTTTAATATAAACTAAATATATTAAAATAAATTAAAATTGAGTCATTATGAACTAAGGAATTTTTAATAAAAAAAATTTGTTTCCTGGAGAAGCTTTATTAAAAATTGAAAACTTGATCATTAAAGGTATTTTATAGGCAAGCTGATCTTTAAACTATTTAAAATATATTTTGTAATATAAAGTCAATATGATTTAAACTATTGTATATACCCAGCAGCAAGAGAAATATTCCTAAAAAATCTGCTGGAAAAGCCTCCTTCAAAAATTGCTTCATCAATGCAAAAGGAGTTTTTCATAAGCAATCATCAGCAAATGTTGGGCAAAACATCCAATTACTTGAAATATATATTTTATATAGACCCGAAGCGTTATGAGCTAGCTATCAATGTAGCAGCAGAGACAGCTGATTATCATAAAGAAAAGAGAAACTGCTGAAACTTGATCAGTTTTAATGGTTAACAAGGCAAGCAGCAATAATTTTGTATACATTTAATTTAATGTTATATATTTTTTATATACATTTAAAAAATAAAGTCAAAGCTAGTTATGTTAAACAAAGAACTTTAATTAAAAAAAAATATTATTTATTTTATATAGATTTAAAAAATAAAATCCAAGCGAATCTAGCTAGTTATGTTAAGGAAAGAGTTTTAATAAAAATGAAAATAAAATAAAATAACATATTCTAGTAAAAAACCCTAAAAACAAACATTTGTTTTTCAAAACTTAAAATTCTTAAAAATTATATTTTAATGTAGAGCCAATAGTCATCTGTGGAAAAGCAAAATGAATTTATGTTCAAGCATAAATATTCAATAGCTTCAAACATCTAAAGATTGCAAAATAAATACAAAGAGAAAAGATACAAAATAGATAAATAAATTCTTATGCCCAATTGTTAGCCCAATGAGAAATGGGCTCGCCATAGGCAGCAGATCCAAAATAACCTACACTAAGCCAAGCTATTGTTTCTATTATTATAAGCATTCCAACTTAATGAAATAACATCAATAGAAATTGCCTCAGCCTTTGCCTAAGATAATACTAAAAGCAATAAATTCGCTTGGGACTCGAAAATATTTCCCAAAAAAAAATCTCATTTATTTTTACCTTTTTGCTATCTAAGAAATAATCTTAGAATAATCTGCTACATACTTTTAGCACTCCTTTTTGGTTCTGTCTAAGATCTTTACTTCCTCTCCATCTCCCTATCTCCCTCACTCTCTCACTCTATTGCTTCATCCCTTTGCACAACTTTCTTGTGTTTGTTCAGCGAGGGAAAACCATTGAAACGAAAGTTAAATGCACTGTGGCGTTACGTTTAAATTTCACCAGTTTCGTGTAGTGTAATTTTTATGAGCTGTTAGCTGCACTAAAAACTAAACAAAAACCTAAGCTGGCTTTTTGAAAAAAAAAAAAAACATGTGATAAAAAACGCTTGGAAAAGCAAAATCAAAATGCAAATCAGTTGCGCACACGGCGGCTAATTTGCTGTTAAGAAAAAAAAAAACAACAACAGCAATAGCAACAACAAATAAAATCAGCGTAAAATTTCGCTGGCAGCAATTTTTAATAGCTGGCAAATTAATGATTTTCAAACATGCAAATTAAATTTAGGAATTAAAAAAAAAAAATCAACAAAAAAAAAAAACACTCGAAAGAAAACAGGCAAACAACAATTCAGAAAACAGACAGAAATGCCCGCCAGGCATTAAATACGTAAACTTGATCTACAACATTATTTTGATTTTGTTGACTCCTGACCAACTAATTGCCAAAAAATACAAAAATTCTTGGCTAAGAATGTGAAACAGAAAAGAATCTCATATACACTTTCCAAGGGTATTATAATGTAGTGATTGACGATGAAGCGTTGCTAGATAAATATGATATATATAATTTTATAAATGGATATATATGAATATAATTTAGGTTAACATACTATATTTATATTTTATTAGATATATATATATAGTCTCTTCAAATTTTTATTATACTATATATTTAATTAGATTTAGATCTAGTCTCTTCAAATTTGCATGATGAAGTTGAATAAATGAATGAAAGCTATTTTTGCTCACATGAGCTCTACAATTCTCCCATTCCATTCATATAATAAAACCCCATCAAATTGCAGCATTATATCATTTAGTTAATATACTAATAATATCTCTAAAATGAAACCATTTCTCAAACACCAACTCATATATCATACAAGAGCATTTAATCTTTGACGTTGCTATTTACTATTTTTTTCTCTCTTCATTTTTACAGATTTTTGTTAAATTTCAGTTGCTGATGAAAATAAAAAACACACTTTTTTTTTGTAAGAAGCGGCATTGAGGTACGTTGACCTTTTAATTAAATTAAAGCACAGCAAGAACGTTGCAAAAATAGCAACGGGTATTATGCGCATTTTGTTTGGTTCTACCCTTTTTCTAATCCAATTAAAAAGCATTGCGGGAACCTTACAAAACATGCCAAACTTGATGAAGGCAAACAACAATAACAATAACAATAGATTAAAAAAAAAAAATCACGTAACTGCAAATTATATTAGAGCTGACCGGTCAGACATTCAGAGAGCTATGAATTTGGGCTATCTAGCAGTGAGTGTAATAGATATGAGATGGTCAGAGAAGGCAGAGGATTATTTATTATTATTATTTTTTATTTTTGAATAGCTTTTTTTCATTTTTATTAGTTTCATTGGCTTGAGCGTGTGTTGATCGAATATAAGTTAACAAATGCTATATTTATCTATATTAACTTTTGCTCAAGCTGCTAAGATCGTGAGATTCAAATTTTACACCAAGTTGTCATATGATAAAATCTCAAAACTCAATAGAGAGAGAGAGAGAGAGAGAGAGAGAGGGAGAGAGAGAGCTCAAAGTCTTATCTTATTTGATTTGTGATAAAACAAAATATATTTTATGTAGTTGCTGCAAATTAAAAATTCTAGTAAATTAAATATAAATAAACATTTTTATGTTGAACATAAAATCACGTGATTACTATATATCTATATAAATTTATATAGATATATATCATATATATATATATATATATATATATATATATATATATATTTATGTTCACTTATGCAATTTATTGTCAGCTATAAAATCATGTAAATTAGTTTTATTAAACATGCACAATAAAAATAAACTCTATGCTCTAATTGGCAATACCATATTAGGTTGTTTATTTAAATATTGTTAGAACATTGAAAAACAATTAACGTATGAATAAATTATTTATACATACATCTGTGAATCACGTTAAGCGGCTTATCAGCATATGAATAAAGACTTAAAACGTTTACAGACAGCTGGCTGACTTGAGATCATCTTTAAATATTGAAAATCTATTGTTATACTTGGTGCGTAAGAATGTGAATAGAAGTATAATAGCTGTGATGATGAGATGATGAATAAATAAAAATTTAATAAAAATTGATTTACTCTCTTCATGCACTCTGTGCAGGTATTGCGCCGTTGCTTATACCCGGAGCGTATTTTTACATGCTTTAATTAATTATATTGCTTGGCAGAATAATCAGCTGTGAGTACATTGAACTCACGCTCATCAACCCTTGCGTAAGCCAATAGATTAGCCAATTTGAAGTGAAAGACAAAAGACGTTTTGTTGGCCAGAACGATTAGCGAACCGACCGGTTGATGTAACTTTCCATTAACCGGTATTCAAAGCGGGCCTCAAAGTTCAGCATACAAATTGAGTCAATTTCAACAACAATTCAGCCCGTTCACAGCTCCGCCCCCTTTCTCCACCGCAAGCAACAAAGACAACAGCAACAAAAAAACTGTCATTTAGCTGAGCTCTGCAATTTTCGCAATTTGGTTAAATACCAAATATTGCCTATAAGTCTGGCTGGTTAACAAAATGCGTTGGCAATTCTTAGTCATGCTGACAATGTTGGGGGGTTTTTTTTTTTATTTCTTTATTATATTTCTTATACATTTCATACTTATTGTGAAATATAGCTATTTTCACATGATGATTGCACAAATTGTTGAACTGAACAGCCAGCCACTGCGTTGGGCAATTAACTCAACAAGAACTTGTTTAAAACATAAACACACACAGAAAGATAAAGTTGGACAAGTGGCGTCCAAGATACCGTTGGCTATTCCAAGTCGCTTACCTTCAAACACGAGCTTCCTTGTCCACACACAGACAGAGATAGATATATAGAGAGAATTTGCCGTTGAGCTGCAATTAAAAGTGAAAAATAATAAACATTAGCCAAGAGTCAGATATACATAAGCTATAAGACGTGCATCCTTTAATGTGGTGCAATCATATGAAAAATAAAAAATGCAAGAACATAAGCGAGAATCTTGTTTAGCTTAGCATTGAAGTGCAGATACTCTATGAATAATTTTCCAGAAAATTCGAAAAGAGTTTGGGAATCACTTGATTTTAATATGATTTGACATTTATTTTGGGAGAACAACAAATGAAGATACTATCTATAGAAACTTTATTATATAGTAATATAAAAATATAAATAAATAAATAAAATAAAATAATAATATCTAAAAAGTTATTTTCAATTTATCATTTAGTTATTATTATTTATTGTATAACTAAATAATTATATATTTTTATATAAATATACAATTTTCTTTTAAATTTAATTTATGATTATATTTATGATGCTTAAAGTATATAACAAAATCTTATTATTTCTATAAAAAAATCAATTTTCCTATCCAAAAAAAAACTAGAAATTTACCGAGAATTATTATTTATTTGATTTTATTTATACATAATTAAATACTATATTGATTTCCCATTTTCAATGGGCTCAGGGTATAAAAATATAATAAATAAGTATTAATATATATATCAATATTCTCTGTACGTATAATTATATTTACATAATTTAATTCCTATATAATTAAATATTAATCAATATTTTCTATACGTACAATCATATTAATTTATTGTATTTATGTTGGAAACTCATGCAAATCTTATATCTGATATATCAACAAAGAGAAACATTTTATTTGATTTATACTTCCTATGTGTTGAAGATGTTCGATTCAATCAATTCCAAGACATAAAACTTTATATCTACAACTGATTGATTAATTAATGAATTCACTTTATCAGAGCATCTGCATCTCTGCATCTACATATTTCATGATATACTGATATAATCCTCCAGTTGTAAAAAAAACTGCACCAGTTTAGCACTAACAGTAAATGCAGTTAATTAAATCCGGTCCAGTCCGACTTTAATTAGCATGGCTAAAAAAAAAAGTAAGTGAAGCAAAAAAAAAAAAAAACATGACATAGTCACATAGAGACAACTGCAATGCATTCTCTGTGCAAACTGCGGGAAACCTTGTGAAAGCGCCTTGGGCTTGGCTTACAGTTGGAAAAACGGGCCCCAGGGCGTTGCCAGAGGCGGAAGCCAAGCGGGCAGAGCAGACAGTCAAGCAGCCAGCCAGCCAGCTAACCAAGCCAGCCAAGTCGACCCTAATTTCCTATTTAAATACTGTCGAAGCCGAAGCGGCAAAAAATGCAACAAAATACACAGAACAGGTAACCCAATGCCCAAAGCAGCATTGGGATATGGCATCACACAACAAACATACACAAACACACGCAACACACACACACACACACACACACACACACATGCACACATGACAGCTCACATCATACCTGGGATGGATGGCAGTGCTAAACAGGGTTCTTTGACTGGTGTTGGAGGTCTGGGCGGCTTGGGTTATTGACAAGTGTTTAAGCAAATACAAATAGAACTTCCTGCAGTTTGTTGGCCCAGACATTCGCTTTGCTTGAACTGTGCCCTGGACACACAGACAGAGAGAGAGAGAGAGAGAGAGAGAAAGAGAGAAATGTTTTGCATTTGAAACCAGAATTTCATAAGCATTGGCAATCGATGTGGAATGTTAACGACTTGGCTAACTGGGCAAACAAGTAGTCAAAAGTAATACTCATAGATGTTCTAATAAGATGTTCAAACTTCGCGTAGCGTGGGAGCCTATTTAGTAAAATAAACTAGGGATTTCTTTGAACTATTTACCACATAATTGATGGAGAACTTTGTAAGCAAATATAATCTAAGGGTTTCAATATGTTGACAGATTAATTAGATATGAATTATAAACTAAGTAGAATTTGAAGTTGATAAAGTAGAGCTTGAGGTGTAGAGTCTTTACGCATTTGTAAGCTGAGCCTTGCTGTCTTCCTTCTTTTTAGCTCTAATTTCCAAATAGAAAATTTTTCATAAATGAACATTGTAATATTTGTAATATATATATTGTAAATCTAGATTCACGTTTAAAATATTTTAGCATGTTTAAAAAATTTTTCAAAGATTGACAATTATCAAAAATTCCGACTCTGATGAACTCAACAAAATTTAATCTTAAGATCTGCAGCGAACTCGAAAGCTCAACATAATTTTAATTTTGCTAGCTTTGCTTCGTTTATGCTAATTTTTTTTTTTTGCCGTTGGTCATTTGGCATTCCAATGAATTTTCTCAGCTACCTTTAAAGCCAAAAAACTTCAATGAAATTGCGATTACACAACTTTGAAATTCTTTAGGCTGCTCGACGCTCAAATAAAGCTGCAATAAGCAATTTCAATCTTTCAATATTTAAACGCAAGTAACGAAAAAAAAAAAAAACAGAAGCAGCAAAAAAATAAATAAAAGCGTTAATAAGTAAATACATTAAAATAATTAAACAAAAATAAAGGCGAAAATCGAAAGCAAGAGGCAAAAGGCAATATAACAAAAGCAAATGCAAATCACATAAATAACAGCCAAAATATGGCAACAACATGGAAAGGAGTGTGAAGGAGAGAGAGAGAGAAAGAGTGAGACATATATATTTATATTTAGAGTGAGATAGCGAATCTGATCTGCTGGGAACTTGAAATTCCGAAAATTCAATTATTGACAAAGAAAAATGCATATGAAATGCATTAAACATGTTCCATCGACCACTGTAAATTAATGCCAACACAATGTCACCTTTGCTTATTTATGTGTATTACTCTCAATTTGTATACCCTAACGAAAGGGTATTGGTAGATTTGCATGAATTTTGGATTGCATTTGTTTAAGTATATACTTTTTTTAACTACAAATATAGAACATAAAGAAAATAATAATATTAAAGTGTATACAGCATATCTAAATAATTGATTATAAATGAATTTTTATTTTACATTAATCGTGCTTTATTCTACATATATAATGTACGCTCTTTTATTATTTTCAAATGAAAATAAAGTTGAGTTCTGTGTCACTTCAGTAAATATTTTTTTAGTTAAATATTAAGTATATTTTGAATAAGCTATAGTTACATATGATTTTATTTATTAACAATTTTCCCCAAGAAAAATCTTTAAAATCATATGTTAATGATCAACAATTTTTTTTCAGCATTTAATTTAGCTGGAAAAAATGTATAAAAAAAAACCTGCTTGAGGATTTAATGCTCTTTTTGTATTTCAGAAGACTTAATTAAATTTTCTAAATCAATTTCATATATAAATAAATATTTCGTAAATACTATGCAGAGTATATAACATAACAAGTGGAGTATCAGGGCTTCTGCTTAAATAAAATCAAATTTCTTGTTATTTTTTTTTTTTCGTCAAGAAAATAAATATTCAAGGGAGCACAAAATATAATATAATAAAATATAATATAGTCAGTAGACAGAGCAACAACTGCACCCACTGCAAAATAAAGAAAAAATGAGAAACAAAAATGCTGGAAAACAAGTTTCATTTCAGTTTGAAATGAAGTTTTTAAATTAAAAACAGCTGTACACATGTGGAGCGAATGCAACACGAACAACAACAATAGCAACAACAGAAACAGCAACAAGTTAACAACCGAACGAAAGTTCAGGGCTATTATTGTTGACTGGCTAAGCTGTGCGAAGGTGTCGTTCCGCAAAGAAATTCCATTGAAATATTTTCAAAGTGCTTTGTGGTAAAATCAACTAGCTGAAAGAAACAATAACAAAAACCAAAAAAACCAAAAAAACCAAAAAAAATGGCCAACTCGTCTCTAAAAATATAGTCTATTTAGCCCATTGGTGCTTGGCTTTTGTTGTAAGTGGGTTATGAGTGCCGCTGAGAATAAAAAGGGTTTTATTTATTTTTTTATACATATATTTTGTGCTTCTCTACGCTGCCTCACGGTTCATTCACATGCACAAAAGAATTTCAGACTGTCTGTAGATAACTGGGTTGCAAAACTCAACAAAAGTTAAGAGCAAATACTATGCATAATATGTAGACAAAGGGCTATAAATAAATTATATATATACTATATATATTTTTTTTTATTTTATTCTCTTAACCATCTTCCCCCCCATCTTCTTTCATCGCAATTTCAAGCATCTGGAATATGTATTTGAATTAACATTTTCTGCTCCATTTCTGGAATGCGTACTTCCATTCTCACATAACTATTCAGTGTAATTTGTTAGAGCCGACTTTTGTTTGTAAGTACTTCGCACTCTTATATAAGATTTTCAAGCGCTGATTTCTAGAGAATTTCAAGCAATTCTTATGTAGTTTAGCTCTACAGTAGTTCTAAATTTAAGTTGGCTATCTTTGTAGTTCACGTTGCAAAATACTTTTCAGCCTAATGTACTTTTTATCTGAGCAATTTAGCATGCATGTTAGCCCGTGCACAAGGTTCGGGCAAAACAATTGTAAACGGGGCAAATGGCAAAAAATTAAATTGTTATCTATGCAGAGTATGGAAAAAAACAAAAAACAAAATATCAACAGAAAGAAAACAACAAATTCATGTAACGTAGAAATAAACAAAGTTTAATTGAAAAACTTTAAGATAAATGGGCCTGGTGTGGCCCCCTGCCGTCGTCGTATGGGGCGGAGGGAGCGGAGGGAGTGGAGCTCGCCGTAGCTTGCGCAATCAATTGTCTGGTGGAGATTCTTCAAGCGTCGGCGGCATTTGGGAAAAGGTTAACTTGTTGTATCAAGACTGAAGACTCATAACTGATTAATAGCCAAAGCTTAAACGAAATGAAAGCGAAAAAGTTTTAAATTATCGCATTAAAATACACAATCAAAAACACACACACAATGCCCGACGTGTTGGCCGAAAGAAAGGCCCAGCCTTAGTTTTCAACAATTCTTTACACATGAGAAGCGCCGAGAGAGGTCGTCATCGACAATACCAGCGTCGTCGTTGATGATGTAAACGAAATTCAAATTTATGGTAATATCAAAGAAATAACAGTCGCAGGGCAGTCAGATTTAAAAATCGTGTGGTATAAAGAAAAAATAAAAATACAAAAAAAAAAAAAAAAAAAAAATCCGACTAAACATAAATGTTGCGCTCTACACAAATATCAAAAGTGAAAGTTTTCACTTTTGTTTCTGCTGGAAACCTTTGCTGTGCGCGCTTTTTGTGTGTGAGTGCCTTAAATTAAGGCAATTTTTCACTAAATATCTCTCTGCACCCACCTAAATATAAGTGTATATATACATATAAAGGTAACTCAAGCTAATTGAGTTTCGGCCTAGAGTGCTAAATGGTTTTTGGAATGCTTTAATAAATAGGTCAGAGTTAGAGCTAAATGTAGGCAATTTGACGATTTTAGTCCAGGCTAAATAATTTCTATGATCGCATGCTAATAAACATTATCGCCTAGTTCAATGTAACTTAACACAATGTAACAGTATCATTATGATTATGATATGCTCGCTCTCAAGTTTAACACACATTATGCTCAAATCGTGTCCAGACCTAATTGACTTGTTATCTGATCAAAATGTTTGCTTAGAAAGTGTCTGGAATGGATGGAAATGCGCTGACAGCGTGCGTCGTGCTGTTGGCTAAATGATGTCGATAGCTAGAGTTTGTTGTGTGGACCGCTCTCTAATTAAGAAACAACAACAGCAACGACAACCTAAGGAATTTTTCATTGAGCAAGCACGAAAACAAAAGCAAACAATTTAAGTGAAAAAGTCAGCGGGAAACAAAAAAAAAACAAAAACAAAAATATCAAATAAGGAAAAGAAAACTTGATGAGATGGGCATTATCAAATATCAGACGTCACGTGGTCGCAGCACAGTTCTAACAATTGAACTTAGAACTATGCCGACAATGTCACCAAAATAAAGATATTCAAAGGCAGCCTATAATGAAATTTACATAATTTATTTAAAACTTATGCCGCGGAACTTGGGAATCCAGCGGTTCAACCAAAGCTGGAACTTGAAACTTGAGCGACTTATGTAATCGACCCATAAAAACTTGTCAAAAAAATGCAGTTCACTCTGCAACAGATATATGTTTGTGCATTGCTGAGATCTGTTGCCAGTCTGGTATCGCATCTGGTCTGTGAGTCATCGAGGCTTGTGACATTTTTTTTTTTTTTTTATTTTCTTGAGCGTTAAAAGTTTTGACATTTGCATAGCCGCCCCGAAAATGGCTGACAGTGAAAATTAATGAACTGCAAGTCCATTTTGTATGCCTGCCTTCTAATGTGGGCTGCTGTTGCGAGGCCTAGACAGACAGCAATATAAAATATACAGATTTATATATATATATATATATATATATGTATGTATATATATTATATATGTCCATAGCGAACGAGAGGGGCACACACGTGTCTCTGTCGGCCCACTTATGAACCCAATCAAGCTTTGTGCCCCATTGAACAATTCCAAAGTGCATATGAGTCAGAGTTGCGGCTCGAGCTCGAGCTCGAGCTCAAGTCTGGGTTGCCCCCAGCTCCCCCTCTCCCATCTTGCCTTCTCCCGCGCGTCCTGCTCGTTCGCCTCTAAGGCCAAGACAAACAGCAATAAGAATTATTTGTGCTTGGGTTCTTTGGGTTCCTTTGTTGTTCTCTCAACCATATATGGCTGAATGTTGTCTATAGCTTTTAGAATTTAATGGAGTTTGTGCAGTGTAATGTGTGTACTTACATACAAACATATAGGCATATATAGATGTAAGTCTGGTAGTACTTTGTATATTGCTGGGCAGCTTTTTGGGCTTGGCCTATGGAACGTTGAGTCGTGTCATTAGAACCGGAAAAAGGTTTATAAATGGGGAGTTAACGGGCTTTCTTTAGGGCAAACAAACATACACAGACACACACACACACAGTGTGTTAAATGGGCGTGGCAAATGCCATAACTAGCTAATGATTGTCGTCAACTAGAAAGATTTGTGCTTTATGTAGAGAGCCCAGAGCAGTTAAACATGTAATCGCTGAAGGCGGAAGTCATAGTGTTTATAATGGCTATAACGATATAGGTTACAAATGATCTAGCGAGCGAGATAGTTATGTGGATAATGATGCTATAGTATTCTAGTCTTGAATGAATAAATATTCGTGGAATGTGTTCTACACATTTTACAGTTAAGTGAGAAAATTTTGAAAGAATTTTTTGTAGAAAATAAATAAATGAAGGAAAAAAATATTAAAAAATGGTACGAGTTTTAGTGGATCATAGAAGTTGAACTTAAAATATAATTGGAATTGTAATAGAACACAAAGAAAGAGTTTTATTTTATAATAATATAAGAAATATGAAACTAATCTCAATGCGCTTCAAATCGTATGTCTTTTATGATGCTATATAATTTGCATTATTCGCAACGCTATTTTGACATTTGCGAAAGCGAAAAATGCATTCAATTTTATGAACTGTAACGCCATGGAACGTTTTTGGTCATGAGCATTTAGTGCCTTACAAGGAATGCAACTTCATTTAGTAATATAATATTTATAACATCTGAAAGTACTTTTCAGTCCATCTCACTCGCTCACTCGCTCTGCTCTCTGTGTATATTTCTTTTTTTTATCACAATTAATCAGCAAAGAGCCCAAGACGTGCCGTTGGTTTTAAAGAGCTTCGACGTGGTGCTGGCGCAATTCATTAAGTGCCAACATCAGTCGTCGCAATTTATTTTATTTTTGGTAACAGGAAACTGAAAATGCAAGAGCACGAACTGAAGCTGCTTTTATTGTAATTGCTGCCAGACGGCGACGAGATGTGAGCGCCCACCCGAACAAAATACATAACAAAAAAAAAAATATACAACAAAAAAATTGAAAAACAAAAAAAAAATATATATATCATAATAAATAAGACTGCCTCGAACTCGAAATATCACCTAATTAGCAGCGCGACTGCCTGACATTAAACGAGTTTTTGCGAGTCCACAAATGCACAAGGCAGGGAAGGAGGGCGGAACTCGAACAGAAACTGAACAGAAAAATCCCAACTCCAACTTCAATCCCAATCCCGAAAACCCAAAACTCAAAAGAAAGGAAACAACAGGATGCTCGAAATGAGGAGCAAAACAGAAATGCGAAGATCAAAAGAAATGCGAAATAAAAGCAATTGGAAACTGAAAGTCTTTTGTTCACTCAATGAGAATGCCAAGTCATGCGTAGATCTTTTCTTAAGCGAGGATATATATATGTATACCACAAACCTATGTTTAGATGGCCAGACAAATTGCACAACTTCCTGGCCAATGTGCAGTAGTGACTCGACATCATTCTCACAATCAGGCGAATTGCCAAAGACTCTCTCACTCTGTTTCTCTCCCTCTTTCTCTCTGTATATATAGTTATATATATTTGCATACAAGTCGAGGAGTTTGTGCAACATAAACAACGCAGTCATAATTATATTTTTATTGTCAGGCGAAATGAAAATTACCCACGCTTTCCAAGCCAACTTCCAACAGTTCGACGTCGTCGTCACACAGAAGCCATTAAAGTTGCCACGGTACGAAAAAGAAAAATAAGTAAATATGCTCTAGACACTAAAATGATAGACTAGAAGATATCCTGTTCAATTGAGTTATGCAAATAAAAAGAAAATATAGTTAATCTATAGCAGTTCTAGAAGAATCGATTTCTTAGCTCTTGAAAATTGCATTAAATATTAAATATTACATATTCCTTATATATCGAATTACTAGAAAGGAGCTAAGAAAAATTGTATTAAAATTATTTACGAATGGTAAAGGTTCATTTGAAGCTTTTATATGTAATAAAATCTATATAAAATTGCATAACTTTCAAAATTGTCTTTTAATTATATTTTTTTTATTATTATTATTTTTTTTATTATTATTATTTAAGTTTCTTTACTTTGTAAGACATTTTAAATATTCATTGTTTATTAATTTTTATGTGATTCACTTTTTAAATGTCTTTATTTTTGATGTTGTTTGCGTTGTACATTTATTATTTGTTTTTATATATTTTATTTGAATTTGTATTTTAATTTATTACTTCTAATTTATAGCTTTTATTTTTTTTTTTTAATTTGTTATGATATTTTTGTTTTGTTTTTGTTTTTGTTTTTAATGTATGAATTTATTTTTAGTATTATTTAAGTCAGCTTGTCTTCTTATTTTAGATTTATTTGAATTAATTAAATTACATTTTTATTTAATATTATATATCTTTCTTTTCTTCATTTTTAGATTATTTTGCCTTTCAAAATAAATATAAAATTTTTTTTTTTAGTTTTTTTTTTATTATTTCATTTTCCATATTAATTTTTAAGAAATTCTTTTAGGTTATTTTAATGTTTTAATATTCTGTTCCTACAATAACATATTTAGTCTTAGCTATGTAGTTTTTTTTTTTTTTTTTTATAGTAAGAACACATTCATAAATCAATTAAGTTCAATTTGTGCTGGTTTTAAACAAAATATAATTAATATCGCAGCTGTTTTTGCAATTGCATAAAACTCTTATACCCAACGTACCAATTCGCGTTGGGTATAAAAAGGGAAACAATTGAAAACACAGCACAAAAAATATAAAAAGCCTAACCGGGAGCTGGTACGAGACATATACATCCATATATGTATATATATATATATATAGATGTATATAGGCATAAAAAAAAACTTACAAAAACCTCATCAACTGATCACCGCTATGTGTCAGCTTCAGCCTGGTTTGAGCTTGTGAGTTTGAGCCTTGGCCGAAAGGTTTATGACCAAATAAAAACTGCACGTTTCTGCATAACTTAGCATAGTTGTTGCCGCAACGCTCTGACTTGTGACTTGTATATGCATGTGTACGTGTGTGTGTGCGTGTGTGTGTTTGGCCCATGTTCTGGGCCATTCCGCTGAACTTTTTGGGGGTAGCACGGTTGAGCCATAAAATAAAGGTTGGTCCAAACAACTTAGCTGCTAATTAGCGACACGAAATTGCCAGAGTAAATAAAAATGTTGAAAAAGTAATACACACAAACTACATACAAAGTAGAGAAAGAGTTAAAGCTAAGAATATAGAGAGAATTGTGGAATGAAATGGAATGGAATGGGGAGTGGGAAATGGGAAAGGCTGTAAAACGAATCAGCAGGTTGAGTCAATTGTGACAGAAAAAATAAAAATAAAACGAGACGAGGTGTGCATATGAGATATTGGTATTAAATAACGAATATTTAGTATAAATTAATAAATAACCATCAACAACAAAATTACATACATAAATATAAAGAATATTTTGTAATAATAAAAAATGTATAGAGATATTTTCTATCTTTTGAGAATGTAAAAATGCAATAATATATTATAATATATATATATATTTTTTTAAATAAAATATATTAAAAAAATAAATTTAAATAATATTTTGAATAATTTTCTTTTATTTTTGATATTATTTTAAATATATTTTTATTTTATATATATATATATATATATATATATATATATATATATATATATATATTTAGTATAGAAAATAAAAATATAATTAAAATAAAATTACTTTTGCATTCGTAGTTCAGATAAAGTTAAACTTTTTTGCAATTGCAAATATGTAGAAATAATTTTAATTTTTATATTTTGCTGAACAGCTGCTTGAACGAAGCTATGAATCAGCTATGAACGAGTGTTTAACTACATATATGAAGTATTATAAATGTAATTACATATAAACTGTAACAGCATGTCACTTAACTGAAATTATTATTAACCAAAACCAAAAATGTTGTAAAGCTGCGTTGCAGCTGCATAAACAGAACGCATTTTGCGAAATCACGATTTAAATTACATTTAAAGTCAATCCACGAACAACTGTTAAATCATAAATGATAACAATAACAACAACAGCAGCAGCAAAGAAAAAAGTGTGACAAATATGATAAATGACAAATCACAAACATAAAAAGAAAAAAATATATTTAATTACAGCTTTGGGCCAGTTCAAAGCTCGACCCGAAACGGAACGGGAGTGCGCGATTCATGCGTTGCGGTTGGTCGACGATTTGGCCTCAATTTGTTGACTGTCAACTGTCATTTAGAATTTTGTTTCTAAATGCTGAGAGCTCATTAGAAAAAGTGCCGCGTGCCGCATAGCCGGGTCGAAGTCGCTTTGCTGTTGTTGTAATTAGACGCGCTTTCTGTCAGCTGCAAGCGGCGTGCGCGTTTTGTGCGCGTCTTTAAACGCGCTCAACGAAAGTCGCTCTCACGTTTCGGTTTTCGGTTTTGTTTTTGCTTTAAGAATTATGGCTATTGAATTGGCTGGCCTGTAGCGATCTGGTCCGGTCTACAAACATTGTTCACATTGGCCTCTTACTGTATTTGTCGCTCACTTTCAGCTAGAAACAGCCAGCGAGGTGGGAACAGGAGACAGATATCGAGAGAGACAGAGAGATGCGGTGATGGAAATGTTGATGGAGCTGGAGAGAGAGAGAGAGAGAGAGAGAGACAGAGATGGAGATGGAGCCATAGCCGAAGCCGGGTTAAATAAATTTCACCACTTTCATTCTTGGCTGTCAATTTGTGTTTTATTGCCTGCCTGCTTCTCATTGTCGTCATCATTGGGGCATTGTCTTTTGTCGTACGTCTCTCTGGGAAGTGGCACAGGTTGAGACTGTTGCCACCGGCTACGCTTTGCCTCTCTCTCTCTCACTCTCTCACTCTCGCTAGCTTGATAGCTCTCTATCTGGTCTTTGAGTAGGTCCGCTTTGGCATTGGTTTATTTACCAAATTATTTGTAGCATTGCAGCACGATTTTAAATCGGTATTTTTTTTCTGTTTTTTATATGTTTTATATGTTTGCATTTCATGGCACGACATTGCGCTTAAGAACTACACCAAAAATCGTGCCAAGCTGGCCCATTTGCAGCTAAGACAACGTATGTGTATGCTTATCTGTGTATGTGTTTGAGTGTGAGTGTGAGTGTGTGTTTGGCATGTAAAACAGTCAAACTTTTTGACGAAAGAAAAACAATTACAACAATCAAATTAAAGATCAACAAAATCAATCGCATAACAGACAACAAAGCTTTGGCATTCAGCTTAACGAGTTTCAAATGCTCTCTCAATGTATTGAGTATAAGTATATAGTATATATAAATATATATATATATATATATATATATATATATATATATATCTACAATTATTTATACATAAATTTAAAAATATGTATAAAGTGCACATATTGTAGATTATTATATAAAAATGGTTAATTATAAAGATTTATATATTATAATATTATTGCTAATATTGGTTAAGATTCTAAAGGCCTTAGTTGCCATTAGCCTTAAGTAAAAAAATGCTAGTTTATAACCTTAGTTATAAGCTAGATTTATATATTGTAAATAAGAAAAAATTGATTAAGATAAGTTATTTTAATTATTTTTTAATATCTCTATCTCTCTCTTTTATTTACTTTCTATATATTTATTTATTATTATATTTCATTATTTCTCTATTTGCCTGTCTCTTCTCTTCTCAATTCTTATGCTCCTCTCTCTCTCTTATCTTTTTTCTTTCTCACAGTTAGTGCCTCCTTATTTCTCTCTCTCTCTCTCTCTCGCTTTTTCTTTGCTGATTTATCTTCTTCTCTCAGTTTCGCCTCACTCTCTCTCTCTCTCTTCTATATCATTCCTGTTGACTCTCTCTCCCTCTCTTTATTTTCAAATTACTCCCTCTCTTAATTTCTCCCTCTTTCTTTCTCACATTTTTAAGTTTACTCTCTCCTTATCTTTCTATATCCTTATATATCTCTCTCATTATCTATATATCTCCCTCTCTGTTTCTATATATATATTTTTATATCTATATATCATCTCTTTTCCAGTCCTACCTTCTCTATCCCACTTCCCCTCTCTGTATTCCTTGCCAGCAGAGCTCATCACTAAATCCAAATACTCTCTCATCAGCAAGTGTAAAATAAATTCAATTTGAAACCAAAACTAAAAGTTGTGAACTAATTTTGGTAAGTGCACTCACGAGTGCAATAATTTACATAACCCCAGCTCCCCCGCATGCTCCGCACCAAAAGCTCGTAATGGAAACCAGGTCAGGCAATTGTCCAATGTCTGTTTGGCTTATCGCTGGCATTCCCTTGGCTCAGCTGCTACTTCGTACAATTAAATGGCGTTTATGATGGCACTTTATCTACCACTCGCTCTCCCTCTATCCGAGTCTCTCTCTCTCTCTCTCTCTCTCTCTCTCACTCACTCAGTCTATCTCTTCGTTTGTCTGGGAATCGAAAAACCCGCTATTTCCGCACCGTAGGGCCAATTTTCGGAAGAGCGGGGCTATATAACTCTAGAGTGGATTGTGGAGCTTTTGGTTATTATTTTGTGATTATAGCCGAGCGACGTTTTCCGTTTGCAACATGACCGCAAATGAGTTGAAGAGTTGAAATTTTGTTTTTTTTTTATATTTCTTTTTATTACATATTTTTTTTCTGGTAATTTATTGGAGCACCATTTCCTCAGCCTGTCAAAACTTTTGGTGTGACATAATTTCCTTCATGACATTCACATGGAATAACGGCACAGCTGCTGCCACATGAAGTGACCCAATTACAGCTTGCCGCAACACATGAACATATATTATGTATATATGTATAATATATCCGACTATGATCAGTTAGCTGCTGGTAAATCCAATTAGATACACTTCATTTACTCAGAAGTTATTACAGTTTACTTGCCTTGACTGTGGCTTTGTATTCTTATGCTAGACGACCTCTAACATTAATGTATCTCAAGTTCCAAGTTCCAAACATCTGTTACTCTTTCAGACATTTCCATTTTTGATCTATTAAGTGGCGTTTGCAAACAAAACAAATCAAAACATATAAATTTTTTGTTGTAGTTATTGCTGGCTAATTGTCTGGTCTATAACCAGTAGCCAAAGCCAACTCCACTTGGCCCTGGTCTGAAGCGTGAAATTGTATTACGTTATACATTTATTGCCGATAGCTGTTTCCGCAAATGGACGACAGTAATACGTGCTTCGATATATGAATACAGTTGTATACTATATACATATATATCTACATACATATAATAATCATAACACCCATATGAGGTTAGCCCAATTTGGTATAATGAACTATCAAGTGCATGCCGGGCCGCCCGCTCGCCCGCTGACTGAGACCCATTCTATGGAGCTCCAATTTCTGGCATTTTAGTGATGGGTGATGGGTTCTCAATGCTTTGATTAATGACATCAAACTATTCATATGGAGTTTAAGTTTAATGCATGAAATGGAGTTATTAATGGCGAAAAACTGTTGAAATTGTTTCGACATGAGTCTAATATGCGCATAAATTGTAGATTTGCTTAAAGAGTTTAAATAAAGAGAAGGTTCGACAGTTTTTTGATTGATTTACTTGCTTATATTGTTGCAGTAGATGTTTAGTAAAAAATAAATATTATTAAGATTATAATAATAATAATAATATTATTATTGTTAATTTTAATATAATTATTGTTTATTATTATAAGTATTTTAGAGTATTATATATATATCAGTTCTGTACTTCAGTTTTCGAAGATATTGCTCATACTAATTTGTATTTTATGTCAATCCATGTTCTCTCAGAATTTTATGCAATATTTTATATTATTTATGGTTATTATTAATTTTGGCAAATTTACTTATTGTTAATAACAGTTTGCAAATAAAACATAAAATATATATATAATAATAATAAAAAAAATATAGTTAGATAGATATCTCATCTCATACTATATAATATCAATTGACCTCTATTAATTCTAAATAAATAATAAAATCTTTAAGCTAATTTTAAGTTTTTCTTTATGGATTTTTATGGATTCTATATATGTATATATCTATATTAATATGCTCAACTTTTCTCACACTTATACCTTATATTATATATTCGCTCTATTAATAAAAAATATATATTTAAATTCAATCTCTGACTGTTTATTTATTTTGCCAATGACAATATTTCGACTATTTATAACGACAACTGTCACATGCAGTTGAAATCTCCATTGTTTGTAATTATAATGTTTAAACTGTGTGCCAATTATTTAGCACCCTACGATATTAATCGCTTGTAATATACCATCTCTAGTTCCACATACGCCTACATCACATGCCAGCTATGTGGTTGACAGCCTGAAGTGACTCTCGATGACTCTTCAGTGCTATTATTAATTTCGTTATGCTTGTTTTTTGCACGGCACATTGTTTAAATAACTAATATATTAATAACTGGCATTGTTTGTCTTTCGCCGCGCAAGTGTTGTCTATTTATAGACCAAAGTCTGCTCAAGTTCTTGCCAAAAAAAATAATAATAAAACAATAAAATGAAGAGCTCAAAACAAAATGAAATGAAAACAATTATCAAAAAACTTTTAGTTTTTGCTCTGGCATCTCGAGAGGAGGCGCGCGTCCATATGGGCGTTGCGAAGGCGCCGCGAAGTAGACTCGATTTAATTGCTAGCCATGCGACTGGCTATGCAAATATTTGCACAATTTTATTTAAATTGTGTTTTTTTTTTCTTCTGTATTTTTGAATAGCATTTGCAACATGATGAATTGCCGGCAGACGGCGTCGCAACTCAAACTCATATTGAATAACTAGGTCAAAGTTTAACCTCGCCGTGGGTAAGCAAAGCATAAAGCGCCAGCCAAATGTTTTTTGATATCGCACGGGCGCAATTGCACAAAAGTTGCTTAATTGTCGGAAAAGAAACGCAGCACACAAACGAGCAGGCAACAACAACAACAGCAACAACAAAAATCGAACAAATTGAAAAATAAATTCATAAAAATAACAAATTGGCATTTCGAACAAATGATTAATTAGACGATGAGCCAAGAGCCAAGAGCTAAAAGCCAAAAGCCAAACTGCAAACCAATGACAGTTAATTACGTGTTACTGATCATGCGGGCGCTGTCAAGGACAATAAACAAACAAAAGTGACAAAAAAAAAAAAACTGATATATTTATATACATATATATGTATTTATAAATTCATTCAAATGCTATCTATCAAAACATTGTTTTCAAATAGAACAATGAGAAAAGAAAGGAATATAGGAATATATATATTTTTGTTTTGTTTCTATGACAGCTTTCAAATTATGCCTCTTACTTAGCAACTGGTTGTTAAGACAACAAAACAAAAGTACAGCAGCAAAGTATATTTATGCTAAAATTTCAAAGAATTTTATAGAAATATTAAAGGAATATGTAAACTCGAATTGGATCTATATATGCGCATGGAAAATCTTGTATTCTATATTAATATGTATTATCTGTATTAAGAATAATATTTGAAATAATAAAAATATTATCATTTAACAGATTACATGATAATATATTATAAAAAAAAAAATAAAAAATAAGATCATTTAAAATATTAAAACGAGAAGTAAATTAAGTTAAAATATAAAATAATGAAAAGATTTTCTAGCAAGACTTAAGACTTAAGACAGATACTTAAATTGGTATACATTTAGTTACAGAATATTATAGCAAAATTTTGCGCATTTTTTGAGGAGAAATTTAATATATGAATTTTAGATATATGATTACAAATAAAAATATAAAATATATACAAATTTAATGCATTCAAATATCTTATGTTTGAAATTATATCTTGAGGTGGTTTCAACTTAAAAAGAATATATTGGCTATAATTTCTGACGATTTTTAAACAAACAAATTCGAACATTTTTAAAATTCTTGTATATATTTATGGAATTAAAAATAATTATATTAAAAATATATTTATATGCTTATATTATAATATTTAATTTAATATTAATATATTATAATATTTGCTTTAATTGTTCTATTCAAAAAAAATATTATAAAATATAACAAAATATTGAATTCTTTTTGCATCTGGGAAATTATAAGAATTTTTTGATTGCAAATTCATCTGAAATTATAGCCCATATATTATATTTTCATTTAAAAGCTGTACAAGATGTACAAGATAAATTAAAACAGTATTTTAATGCATTAAAACTTAAGTTTGTTGTTGGCAATATTTGTAATATTTGAAAAACAAAATTAATATTTGTACGACTTTTTATTATTTAATAAAAAAAGATTTATACATACATATATATATAAATTAATTAAATATGTTGTATTTGGCAGACAAATGATGTGGAATATGTCAACGATTTGAAAGGAACTAACACACACACACGGACACAAATAAATAAATTATAAACAATGTCCATTTACGATCTCTTTATACAAGTTATCTTGGCTTAAGCTCTCTGACTATGCAGCAAAAATCTAGCAAATTGTTGGCTAATGGGGGAGCGGCCAAGTTAGAACAATTTCATAACCGTTTTAGATATCACGAAAGGAAAAACTTCGTGAATTGCATAATGACCAATGGTTGTGGCTGCAAAAAAAATAAAAGAAAAACCAAAACAAAACTGGACTTAATTATAATCATAAATTGTTTGTGGCCATTGCTGTGATCTTTGACATGCTCTTGCATTGGATTTGATTGAACGCTGTGGCTCCATAGAGATCGACACTCGTCTATATGTTTGTATATACAAACGCTTAAGTACATAAACATAAAAACATACATACATATATGTATGGGTGTGTGTGTTTGTATATGTATATAATAATGCCCCGGCGTGCTATTGTGGGTTTGGCTTTAATGAAAGTTGCTCGAGTTGGCTTGTGACTTGGCATGACCCTGGGCAACACGGCAAACAACAGACATTTTCAGGAATTGTTCGAAGAGCTTTGTGCGGTTTTTTATGGTTTTAAATATATGTATGTGCATATATATATATATATATATATATATATATATATATATATATATAGATATTTTATATATTTTTGGTTTATGCATGTCTCTCATGCACACTCAACGTAATTCTACCTACACTTATATACCTTTGCAGAAATATATATACATACATACATACATATATACATATATAGACTTTTATGCACAGAAAATGAAACGCAAAAATTTGCATGCAAGACAAAGAGGAGCACAGCAAATGAAACGGACACGAATTGCATGAATGAATAAATCCCAAAAGAGGCCGCCTTCAGTAAGAGTCCCAGAGCCACAGACTGTCCAGAGACACACACAGAAAGTGAGAGAGAGAGAGAGAGAAAGAAAGAGAGGGAGAGCAAGTGAGATTCGACTGTGTTCCCTTGGGGTGTACCTTCATTGGCAGCGGCAGGTGTTGGCCGGCTGTTTTGAGCTGTTCGACTGATTCTTTTTTGTGTATGATTAATACCCTTTTTTTAACCAAAAGGCATACAAATTTTCGGGAGAAAAGCGTGACACATCCAGGAAGATGCCATTGAGCATATTTATATTCTTGATTAATAGATTTTGCATATTCATATTTGTAAAGTTTATGTTTAATATTCGATTTTATATTCAATTGAATTTTAAAATATTTTTGAAACACATGAAAATGTATTGTTAATATAAGTTTAATTAAATTCGTATGTATGTAATTTATATATATTTTTAAATCTATAAATTATATACAATTGATAAATAAATATATAAAGTCAGAAATATACTGCCGACTTCATTACTTTATACATAAATTATAAATTAAATATACTTCCAATTTATTCATATTCTTATGAAATATAAATTAAATATTCTGCATTTTTATTTTAATATTAAGTGATATATTTATTTTTATGTGTCCTAGTTCAGACTTTATTATCTTTTCTAATTAATACAATAAATTAAATTTATGTGATATGAAATATGATATGCAATTTCGAAGAGTAAATAATAATTGATCAACAAGTTTCAATACAAAGGAAACCTTAAAAAAAATTGCATAAAATATGTTGAGCAAACTTGAATAATTTTTAAGAATATACAGAAGAGTATATTGCTATAATTATAATAGAGCTCTGTTTATTATAAACATATCTTAAAAATCAACAATTTAGTCTTTTAATATGGATTTTAAATATATATTTATCATAAATAGAACTATTATGTATTATAACTTTTTATAGATATAGATAGATTACTATCTAACACTTTATATGAAATTGATATTTGACAAATTTATATTTGCAGTATATAAATTGCATATAGAACAACTTCTATGCCCTAAGGGCATCTAATCTGCGGCGTGTCAAAGCTAACAGTTCCTGCATCTTTAAAGCTCTTTAGTGATTTTTTTTTGGCGTTGCTTTGCGCATATCTTGCGCTTATCTGGCGCTGTTACTCGCACGCTTGTATCTTAAGCTGCGCCAGTTCAGATAACATCAACAACAAAGAGTTGAAAAATAAAATAATACACAAAAATTGAAGTGTTTCAGTGGCGGCTGCTGTGCAAATACTGCCTAGATAGATACTTGGCGGTTGCCTTGAAACAAATACATAAATGAAATAAAAAACAAAACAAAAAAAAGAAACATTTTTTTTTTTGACTGATGCGTTTGTTTGCACAAGTGCAACATTTGGTTCCTTGCCCTTCGGGCTAGCGTTAGACTAGGAAGTCGCAATTGGTAACTCTTTGGTTTTATATTCGTTTTAAATTGAACTTGATAAATTTGTATCGGCTTTATCGTATTGTGCGTACAGGCAGCTTCTGTTGCGCCTCCTTTTCAGGTGTTGTACGTCTTTTGGGGCCGGCTGCTTCACAGTTTGCTCAAAGATTCGACTCGGCCGGGGCCCTACCAACTTTTCTTCTCTTGCCAGTTTCTGTTGCTTTTGTTGTTGCTGTTGTTGTTGTTGTTGCTGTTCCCGAGTTCTGCTTGGCGCATGCGCCGCTGAAAACAGGTTTTAACAGTTTTCATGTGCCTGTATATAAGCTGGTCGAGAGCGATATAGTCGTATTTATTTTTGCGCTCTGTAGCCACCAAAAAAATACAAAAATAACAAGAACTTTGCATTACACCAATTCAACAACAACAACAAATAGACAAACAGACAAAATTCACTTAAATTCAACTCTTTGAACTAGTTAACAATTCTTTTGTTTATATTTTATCAGCTGTTAAATTTCTATTTCCTATTTACATTTAACAATTTTTTTACTAGTATTTTCTCAGCTGTTTTCTTGTCTATTTAACAAACTTATAAATTATGATTTATTTCATGAATTTTTCTTACGCACCTCTCAAAGACTTTTGTGCCTTGTTTGATTTGATTTGTATTTGAATTTGTTTCAATTTGTTGATTTATTATTTTTTTTAACACAATTTGTTATGCACTTTGTATGGATTTCAATTGCATTATTAGTTTCGTTGATTTTGTTGTAGTTGCGGCTTCAAACTTGTTTTTATTTCTTTTATTCAAGCGATTTCTTTATTTACTAACATCTATGCGTTTTTCTTTATTGCCAATTAATTTTCAAAACGCATTCAAAATTTCACTTTGTTGATGATTTTAGTGCTTGATTTTGTTAAGTTGTTTTTGCATTTCACAAAATGTCCATAAAGCCGAACCAAGTGATATCCATTGAAAGCAAAACGCGTCGTCTGCCGCCACCGATTGCGACTCCGCGACACTCGACACTCGACACTCGATACTCGAGACACGATTCCGGTGTTCACGTTAATCTAGCAGCGTTCCGCGTTTGGCTACCAACACGGCCAGCAGTCGTTCAAGAACTGAGCTAAACACTCGACCACTTGGAAAACCAACCAGCAAAAGACCAGACGCTGCTGAGCCCAGCAAGACGAACGACCGACAACAACAGTAACAACAGCAACAACGTCGTCGTCGTCGTCTTCGTCATTGTAATCGTCATTGTTGTGGATCGTGCGCTCTCTCCCTCAAAGACTCAAAATATCTCTCACCTGTGCTCACCTGAGCGCAGCTGTTTCTTTCTTTATTTCGTTCCACATTTTGTGGATGTCATTTATTAACCCGTTAAAAATCAAATTTTGAAATAAAATAAATTCAAATTAGAAATAATTATATTTGAATACGTCCTATTAAATTTATATTATATTTATATATTGGCAATGTCAATGTTATCTATCATATTTATTTTTAAAGTTTAATAATTCTTGTCATATAAAAAAAAAAATAAAATAAAATTAATAAATAAAATAAAAATAAAGTAAATATATAAAAAAAATAAATAGAAAAAATAAATAGAAAAAGAAAATAAATTAAAGAAAAAAAAATAATAAAAATAAAAATAAATCAATGAATTAAAAAAAAATAAATAAATAAATAAAATTTAAAAACTAATATGTATGTCAATATATGACGATTCTTTAACGCAATAAAAAAATATTTAAAAAATAAAAACAATTTAATGAATTTAAAAAGTAAATAAAAAATTCAAATTAATATATATGTCAATATAAGACGATTCTTTAATATAAATAGAAGCTAGTACATCTCTGAAGTTAATATAATTTTTAATATATTTAATAATATATATTTAAGATAACTTAATATGAGTCATTTTCTTTAAAAAAAAGTTTGACCTTATTAATAGCAGTAAATGATTTTCATAAGGTAGCTTCAAGGAGCAGAAATTCCCAAATAATTTTCTTAAACTTATGAATGAGATAAAAACTATTTGAATTAAATTTTAATGGATTTTTACAAGAAAATACATGCCTTAAAAATATTTATAAATTACAAATTAAAATATTTATAAATTTACAAAATATCAGAAAAACTTTTGTGAGAATTTTAATTTATTTTGAATATCTTTGTATGTATGTATTTTCCAATGAATAATATTGTTGTAAAATTAAGGAAATGTTTTTGCAAAAAAATTAAACATTGTCATTTCAATTAGAAGCTAATTTTTGGGTCTTAAAAAGTTGTAAGTTAACTTGAAATCAGAAAAAATCACAGTCTGAGAAAATACAAAAATAAAATTTAGATTTATGTTATCGCTTTTAACGGCTTAGCTTTGACAACTTTCATTAAGTATTATCTTAAACAAAATTGTTTCTTCCGCCTATGTTTCTAAGTATAAAAGCGGAATACCCAACTAGTTCAAGCAAATCAATTGCAATACTGAGAGCTTAGCAAAAGCATGGGTCAACCACTATATTCGTTTGTTTTGCTGTGTCTGCTGTTCAGCACAGTTCGTGAGTTATGGAAAATCGAACCACAATTATCCTGCGAATGTACAAGGAAACACTGTAAATAATAAAACACTTTGTTTTTCTTTTTTACAGTAGCCAATACATGGTCGTCAGTTTTGAGAACTACTGACTTGCAGACGCAGACAGCGCCCCCAACTACAACAGTAGCAACAACAATGCCCACACTAACGACAACAAATAAGGTAATTATAACTTTGCCATTTGCTGAAATCTCAGATGACAACAACTCTTTTGGATGGTTTTTAGATTAATGATGAAAATGAAAAGATCAATTTGAAGATTGCACATATTTTGGAGGTATCTAAAATAGGCAACATTGTTGGTAATACTGAATACGATCAGCAAACGGCACATCTGCAGCATATAGCCAGTCTGGGTCCCGAATCTCTGCAGTTGAAAATACGAGCTTATGCCATGTTTTTAAGTTATAATTACTTGAGGCTCGAATTGGAGAGTAACTTGCTCAGTCGCATCGCTGTCGTTGAAAGCTATTTGCTCGATAATCAATTAAGTAAGAAATGCAAAAAATTCTATCGCATGCAAAGAAGAGAATTGAAGGCGGCA
This sequence comes from Drosophila stalkeri, assembly GCA_035047405.1. Taxonomy (NCBI): domain Eukaryota; kingdom Metazoa; phylum Arthropoda; class Insecta; order Diptera; family Drosophilidae; genus Drosophila; species Drosophila stalkeri. The sequence continues at coordinate 24,802,012 of JAWNPR010000039.1, forward strand.
CTGAATCAGCCCAACTCTTTAAAGTCATACAAATTGAATATATATAGCAAAGAGTGTCGTAAGAGCGAAAACCATGAAGAGGACTATTATGATTGGCTGGATTGGTTTCATTGGTTTCCTTTCATTAAAACAATATAAAATGAAAATTAAATCATATTTTTTTTTGTATAATTAAAAAGTATAATAAATGCAAAATAATTAAAAATGCATGAGCATTTTTTTTTATTATGACTTAATATAAAATGGTTGCATTGATGTCTTTCAAATTGTATATTATTATTTTATATTATATTTTTAAAATATTACTATTATTTTTAATGATTGGCAAATCAAAATTAATTCTTATTTATATATAATTATTATATCTGAAAGAAATTATATTATTTTAATTAAGTGTGAAGTAAGAGACCTAAGAACTCTCTACGATTGTGGAAGCAGAATGGCATATGTTTAGGGATATTTTGCTTTTAGATTTGTTTTTGTTTTTTTTTTCGCGAGAATAACTTGTAGTCATATTATTCTTGTTGCCAGCTAAGTTGAAATATATTATGGATATATCACCGTGATATAAACACGTACATTGGAGACATGAAAAATAAAAGTTTTGTATAAATAGAGATACAAATTGAGATGGACAGAAAATTATGTTAAATCGCAAAACAATATTATATTAATTTATTGATTAAATATTTTAAAGTTATATTCTATTATAATTTTATTTATCATATTTTTCTTTATTATTTGTAAGCTGAACTCGTTAAAAAGAATGAGCCTTTGGATCGTATAAAATCCAAAAATATGAATTTTTAAACCCGAAATGTGTCGATCGTATCTGACTGTAACATGTTTACTAATTTTTAAATATATATATATAGAATGAGCCCGAATTTTTAATGAAAAGGCATCATAACAATATTGAATATGTATATGCCTAATATAAAATATAAATAAAAGATAAATTGCACAAAAGAGCTTAGATTCAAAGGAACCCTGCAAGTAATTGTATTTTTTTGAAAATATAAAACGAAAAGTTAATTTACTTCAGAATAATTTGCAACACAAGTGTGGTAAATTAATATTGCTGTGGTTCATTCGTTACGATATAGTTTCGATAATGTATATAATCCACTTTTTAAGATTTTATTACAAAAGTTGCATTTAGTAATTTGTAAACAATGAATCTGAAAAGTCTTGCAATTTGCATTTTAATAATCATTATTGGAAATGGTATGTGCTGGAAATAATCTATATATATATTCAATGATATCTTGCCATTATCTTCGCATATCTAGCCAAGTCCGATGAGACTGACCATTATATAATATTCAATACAACTGCATCAAAGGCTGATCATATTCTGGGCCAGAAATTTAAGCAACGTATATACAAGATGGTTGATTCTGTGCCCTGGCATGCGCATGTTAAGGCCTGGGTTGATGTGGGACTTATAGTTGCCGACAAACCAATGACAAAGCTGATGGAGGTTGCCAACGAGCTGGGCGAACATAATGATTATGGTGAATGGAAACAGGCTCTAGGGCGGAAGATCGGCGACAAAATCCATATATATTCAAAAAGCAAACTGAAAAGCTTTCTTGTCTATGTGAATACACATGTGATGGGCGCATATCGCGAAATTTTAAAGAGACGCAAACAACAGATGACCGTAAGAATGAAAAAAAAAACATAATTGAGCTAATAACAAATTTCTTAATTTCTATTTTCCATCTATAGACTTTAAATCTGAGCTATGAAGAAAATGAGGGAGACTACTCGTATGCAGGCGAAAAATCTGCCTAATTTTAAGGCAAGGTAAATGTAAATACAAAAGAAAATGTTTGCTGAATATATTTTTTCCTGCATAAGGTCGAACTGTCAAATGCTTTAAAAAATTTGCTGGATAAAGTATCTAAATCAGAAATAAATATATAATTATATAAATATTATTTAAAAGAAAGTCTTAAAATGGTATTAACAATTTTTTTTTATTTACATAAGGAATCTTTAATTTATTTAAGGATTTTCTTTCATTAAAGTGTTTAGTCAAGGTTTTGGTAACAAGCCATATGAGAACCCTACATGGGTAAAGCCAAGTCTCACAGCACGGTTCATTAAACAAAATTGAAACACTTAGCTATGGTTATAATATAATAAGTAAACGATTTACAGTTTTTAAAGCAGTTGCATTTTGTCTTAGCTCGAGAGTAATGAAACTTTTAACAAGTGTCTTCATCATATGTGGCCTGGGTTCGTCTTAAACGTAAACTCTTTATGCTTAATAGAAATTTCATTCGATACATTTCACTTTTTAGCTACTTTTTTGTTGGTCCAGGCTAAAATTAATAAGGAAGTGGTATTAGAAAAGTTGCGAGCACATTTTTACAGCAAAGTTGATGAGGTTGACTGGAGTCCAATAATAAAGGAATATGTGGTTGACGACTATCTAAAATTACCGACGCCAATATTACGAATGAATCATGTACTCAATTATCTAACCGACATTGTGAAAAAAAACGAAGAAGTACAGCAGGCCAAAGAGCACGCTTTAAAAGTTGCTGAAGCAGCGATAGTGGTGTCAATGAAAAATATGGGAAAAATGATTAATAAGTTGAGATACAAATTAATTCAACACTTCCAGGACAAGCATATTCCAATGGTGATTAAAAAGAATTGTAATTCAATTATCATTCTAACTTTGCAAATTTAATATTCGAATAGGGAACGACTGCGGGTCTGGATTATTTGGAATCAACTCAGGACAATCCCGACTACACAACACCATCCTATGATAATGATACATCACTTGAAATGGATTTAGAGAAGGGATATTCAAAACTGTTTCAGGATTACACTATCGATTGGGTTACAGGTAGGTTGATATAAAATATTATTTTACATAATTATCAGTTTTTTTAAATAATAATTGTTTATTTGAGTAGATGGAATGACTTCAATTGATAGACATTACACGCTTTCCCTGCCTGTTGATGCCAATTAAATTAATATTTTATTATTATTAAACAAAAAAGCTTTAAAATACATTGTACATTTAACGAAACATTTATCGGCTATCGGAATGGGTTAGGAATCGCTAGAATTAATTTACTTTCAACTATAAAAATCGCACAGAAGGATGTTTCTGTAGTAAAAGGTGCAGAATTTTTGACCCGGCAATATCTAAAAATATTAAATATATAAAATATATAAATATAAGCTGCGTTAGTTCAGATAACATCAACAACAAAGAGTTGAAAAATAAAATAAAACAAAAATTGAAGTGTTTCAGTTTCAGCTGTGAATATCATGATTCGGTAGTAAAAGGTGTAGAATTGTGGATTCGGAAATATTTTTAAAATATATCAAATAAATATATAATATATAAATATAATATATAGATTTGTAACAGATATCCATCTGATCTTAGCCCTAAAACTGAGAAAAATATTTACCGATTTTTCTAGTGAATATTTGATTTCTGGTCAAGTTCAAGAGGTGAAATTGGTAGTCAGAGCTCAAATGCAGTGGCAGATGAATTTTTGATTGGCTACACTACATTGAATATACATGTATATATAGATTTATAGATTGCTTATAATCTATCCATACAGTAAGCTTGAGGTTTTAACACTATAACATTACAAACTAACTTTTCAATCGATTATACACGCCATTAATATATATAAAATATATTTGTTTATCTTGCGTAATCGATATATGAATATAAAAAATAATATATATATATATATATATATATATATATATATATATATATATATATATGTATTTATATATATAGCAGATATACTTTCGTGTATATATTCCATTAAAAGCATCCATCTTCGATAGCGTATGAAACGTAGTCGTATAGGAAAACTTGTAGTACTCTTCAAGTTATACTATACAAGAGTTCTGTCTGTAACATACCTTATATTTTTACAATAATGTATATACATATATCATATCTATTTTAATGAACTTAGTTCCTTTAAGCTATTACAATGCATTCAAATTGAACATAATTATGCACTTTAATAAGTTTTTATTGCCACAAAATAATTCAATATTAAAATATATAAGCTGTGTAACTCAATAGAAATACATCGTGTAACAAATTTTCGTCTTATTTTTCGTTTCAGTATAAACCAAATATAAAGTCCCACAGGCAACAATCCGAATCCTTGTCCTTGTCACTGTCCAAACTGTCCAGCTTTTTCTTTAACTTCTTCAGTTGTTCTTCATCACTGAAAATGGCTTTGAAGACGCGTTTTGTGAATGCATCGGAGGCACCCAGTCTATTTAAGATTTTGAGCACACGCTTCTCAAAGGCGCTATAAGCAATAGTTCGTTGTTTATCCTTATCGATTATGATATCTGCCTGATCGTAGCTGGAGCCCTTCGAGTTGTTTGGCTGCTGTTGCTGTTGACGTTTCTTCTCGTAGGCAAGGTACTCGTGATAAATCCTAATTTTCTCATCCAATTGTGAAATGGGCAAAGACAGTGCCATTTCCAGGCTTTCATATTGCTGCAAGAATTCCTTATTATCCGTTTGATTGCGCAACTGTTCAAATTGTTTCAACACGCTGTTGATCCTGTTCGTAAGTATGTTGTTCAGTTGCACAAGCTGCGGCACATGAGTTATTGTTTCTACTGCGATGCACTGCATCAACATTGGCATCATCAGCAGCAACATTAACGATAGCTTCAATGCTTTAAACACTCTTGACATGACGACAAACTTCTAACTTCCAACTGTTGGCAGACATTGTGTCACAGCTGCCTTATAAAGCGTTCACAGTTCCCTGATAAGCTGTCCCTGCTAAGCTTAAGTTATGAACCGACATTTATTGAGTTTTGAAGGCGTTTGAAGTAATAGTTGAAGTGGCCCGCATTTTTTTTTTTCTGATATTTTTTTTATAGCTATTTTTTTGTATTTCAAATTTACTAATTTATTTATTTTAAATATATTGATCGGGTTTTATAAATGTCTACGTAGTGTCCCACTTACTTATTTCGTACACCTTATACTAAATAAAATAAATAAATAAATAAATTTTAGAAACAATATTAGAATTATATGAAAGTCTAATTGATATTAGAGAGTATTTTGAAATATAGTTGAAATTATTAATAAAATTAAAAATAGTCTAAAGAACAAAGCTTCTTCCCCTCTATATTCTAGTGTAGGGAATAATTCTTGCCATTTTAGCTTGTTCAATAATCTAATAATTATCAAAGGGGTTTTTTTTTCGCCTTTAGCTTTTCTTACGCTAACGGTTTTCATAGATTTCCACATCAAATCTGCTTTAGTTTTAGCAATTTGTTTTTGTCCAGACTCGTTTCGGCGGCTTTAGTAAGTGATTTACATGCGAGCTGCAGCAATTGACAGCTCGTTATGGTGATGAGAGGGCGGCTGATGGCTCACGGCTCACGGCTTGCGGATCAGAGACTCAGAGACTTAGGGCTAAGGCACAGAGGCTCACGTAGCTGCTGCTCGCTGGCAAAACAAATAAAGTGCATTTAAACGTGCCGGCCCCCATCTACCAATCCACTTAGCCTGTCGCTGTTTGCAACGGGCAATGGGCAACAGGCAGCGGGCAGCATCGACATCGATCGTTGGGCCGGTCCATCGAACGAACCGGGCCACATTTCACTATCGTGCGCGTTGAAACAAAAAGTGTTGGCGTGCGGCAGCATCCTGGCTCAGTCTCAGTCTTGCACTGAGACTGGGAGTGAGACTGAGACTGGACTCGGACTCGGACTGCAACTGAGAGTCACAGTCACAGAGGCCGCATCGAGCAGATGCAATCGCCCAGACAGTTGCCCACTCAGCATGGACATTGCTCTTCTTCTTCTTCTTCTTGTTACTGCTGCTGCTGCTGCTGCTGTTGTTGTTGTTGCTGTTGTTGCTGCTGCTGTTGCTGTTGTCGTTTATCAGACAATGTCGCGTTTGCAGACAGTTTGAAGTTTAACAAGTTGTCGAACGCAGAGCGCGGGGTTTATTTGTTTTACGTCCTTTTTTCGCCTCGTTTTTCGTTTTTGTTAGCCGGCTTTATAAATAGCTACAGACTTGGAACATTGCAGATTTCTATAATACCTATATCTGTCTAGCTGTCTCTGTCCCTGTGTCTGTGTGTAGCTCTGATCAAAGGTCAGGCAAGGCCTCAGTTTCCGTTTCAGTTCATTTCTTTACGACGCCCTCTCCACATTCTATTCGCTCTGCCCTCAGGGCATAAGTTACAAATATATATATATATAGAGAGAGAGAGAGAGAGAGAAATATATATATATATATTTGTATATTCATGGCAATTATATACGCTCTCATATCATAATCGGGTCATCATCTTTTTTAGTTTTTTAGGTTTTTATTTTTTTTTTTTGGCTTTTCTCTTTCGCTGAGCTGGCGCTGTGGGAGCCTATCGCCAAAACTGGCATCAGCCACCAAATTGGTCAAACAAAACGGCTTAAAGCGACTTTCATTGATTGCCATTCGGGTGAGATATGAAATATATATAAGTATAAATATATTAGAAATATACATGGTTTGGCTGTATTTGCAAAACGAGTCCAGGAATTGGGTTGAGACAGCTCTAGCTTAAATTAATCTTTTATAATTTTGTACGATTTCAATTATTATTTTATATCTAATCTATAAGACTGTCTCTAAGAAGATTTTATTGAATTTGTCGCATTTGAGATCTTCTGTCATAAGTCAAGCTAAATTATGTTAAATATTTTAAAATTTTCTGTAAATTGTCACGTTTAAGAGCTTTGCTCTGACTAAGTGCCTAAGTCAAGCTAATTATGGTAAATAAAAAATGAGTGGAGTACTTAGAATAATTTAATAATTTCACATTTGAGATCTTCGCTCTAAGTAACTATCCTAAGTCAAGCTAATTTTGCAAAATATTTTTATTAAAATGTAGGTAATAACTAGGTCAATTCTTCTTTGTTTTTTTTTTAGTTTTATAATTTCACATTTTTAACTGCTATAAGTCAAACTAGTTCTGTAAATACTTCATTAAAATCTAGGCAGTGCCTAGATCAATTCTTTGTTTTTTTTTTAATTTTTACTTTAGCTAACTGCCAGTAGTCAAGTTAATTTGTTAATTATTTTATTAATATGTAGGCAATGACTAGATTCTAATTTTTGAATTCTATTATTTCACATTTAATATATTCGCTCTAACTGCCTCAAGTTAAGCAAATTATGTTAAAAATTTTATTAATACCTATTTTTTTATTTATTTTTTTTAATTTAATAATTTTTCATTTAAGATCTTCATTCAAGATTTAAATTTCTGCCATAAGTCAAGCAAAATTACTTCAAATATTTTATTAATTTGTAAAACAATAATTCTTATTTCTATATATATATATTTTTTTTTTTTAATTTTATTATTTTTCAATTGAGCTTGGCTTATGGCAGTTAGTCAGATACTGCCATAAGCCAAGCTAAATTATATTAAATATTTAATTTAAAAGTAGACAATGCCTAGATCAATTTTATTATTACATAATGTGTCTATTTGGCTTTGCTCTGGCTAAGTGAATTAAGTCAAGCTAATTATATTAAATATTTTATGAAAATGTAGTCAAGGGCTCACAGCAAGTTTTCTTGTTGTTTAAGCTAATGTGTCTACATAGCTTTTCTTTATATACATATATTTTAGGTCTGCAGTGTCCTTAGTTTGTTAGAGAATCTTGCTGCTGTCTGCAGTCAGCCCACAAACTAGTTAAGTATACAACCACATTTGTAATCTCTGTTGCTGGTGCCGCAGCTACTGCTGATTGCGATAAATCATTGACTGGCGCATTAAAGTGGAGCGTTGACATGTGAGCTGAAAGCGGGAGCAACAACAACAGCAGCAGCAGCAGCAGCAGCAGCAGAAGCAGCAGAAGCAGCAGCAGCAAAAGCAGCAGCAGCAGCAATAGCAAATGGGTAAAAAGAAAAAAATGCGCACAACACGGAATTAATGTCAATAGCATTAGAAGATTGCCGACAACAACAACGGCAACTGGCAACGATCATGGTTCGATTGACAGATCTATCGTTACATAGAGATAGATAGATAGAGAGAGAGAGAGAGAGAGAGAGAGAAAGAGTGACTGAGAGAGAGTGAACAGCACAGCGAAAACTTCTGACAATTAAAAAAATGTAAAAGAAAAATAACTCAGCCAACTCAACGCTGTGGGCCACTGTGAGAGTGATGTTCAGCTGAAGGCAGAGCCATGTTGATTATGAAAATCGATAGTCAGCTCTTTTTCAACAGACTAGCTGTCCGTCTGTCTGTCTGTTTCTGTTTTTGACACGTGATATTTAAGCATTGATGCTATAATTGTGCTTCAATAAAAAAAAGCTATCATAAATTGCACTATATAAAGGCGAGGCGCAGGACTTTTGGCCAATTGTGTGCAGTCTCGCCATGCAGTTGAGCCAGTTGTTGTTCGGGCTATGTCTAATCCACTGGCCGCTGGCCACTACGCTGCTCAGCTATAGGCCATGCAACGAGTCCGTTGTGGCAATCGGTGCGTAATGAGCCAGGCCAATTAATTGATCAATTCAATTCACTTTAATTCAATTGAATTGAATTCAATTCAATTTAATTTGCAGCACTCTCGCAGATCATCCATGGTCTGCAGCCGCGACAGTTGGCCATCTTGGCCATGCCCAGCTCACGTTGGCTAAGTGTGGATTGTGCGAACAACGACACCATCCAAGTGGATGACTTTATACAGCGATTGCATAAGCTCTACTACAAGTCCGTCATCTTCTATGACACCGAGCTGTTCTTCGACTATATCGAGGCGAATCTGTTGGGCGCCATCGAGTGCGTCAATTTGATATTCCATGAACCGGATGAGCTATCGGCACGCATACAGGAACGTCGTCTGGCCCATCGTCTCAGTCTGTACATGTTCTATTGGGGCGCCAGTAAGCCGCCAAATGCGACGCGCGTCAACTTCGAGCAGCCGATGCGAGCTGTGGTCATCACCAGGCCCCGTCCGAAAGCATTTCGCATCTATTACAATCAGGCCATGCCCACGGCCAGAAGTCAGCTGCGTCTGGTCAATTGGTATGATGCTGAAAATCTGGGCCTACAGAAGACCCCACTCCTGCCCAGCGCTGCCACAGTCTATGCCAATTTTCAAGGTCGTCTCTTTCATGTGCCCGTCTTTCATGTGAGTCACAAATCCAACTAAGTTCTATTTAATTTTATCTAAGTTATTCATTGTCTCAAATTTAGTTTATATATTTAAAGATAAAAACAACTTATTATTTATGCAGCTTAGAAAATAAAACAATTGACCTACTTTTTTTTTTTTAGAAAATTTTAGAGTAATTTTGCCATTTTTATACGTGTTTACAAAGTGAAAAGAGTATATTCTATATTAAGCATTTAATGGCTCTAATGGCCGTGACAAATTTGGAAATAACCTAACCAAATTGTCTTTCTCTTTTGTTTTTAGAGCTTCAACATTTTAAAATTGATTCAATGCAGAATTCTACTTAATATTTACCAAAGAAGCTTTGTCTGTTTTGAAATGAGGAATCAGTATTAAGCAGTTAGAGTCTGTCAGCAAAATTCTTTATTGCATTCAATTAGCAAAAACTACAAATATCAACAATGTTAATTTTCCTCTCTTCATAGTGGTTTTAAAAATCTCGATAAAGTGAAAACTAAAATTTAAATTGATTGTGTCTAATAAAATAAAATAAAAATAAAAAAATAATATAATATATACAATATAAATAATTTAAATATATATAAATAAAACATATAAATAAGTAAATAAATAAAAAAAAATTATTATAATATCGAATGAAAATATATTTTCTTTTTCATGAAGTATGATTTTTTAATTTCTTTGTATATATATATTATATACATGGCATTTAGTTGTTCATTTATTTAATGTATATTATTGTATAGTATAATTTATGTGACAACTGTTCAAAAAGTTTAATTACTTTTCTATTTCTATTTCGACATCTATTTGTTTTTCTATTTCTATTTTTTATTATTTTTTTTTTTAAAGACTGTGTACTTATTTATTTATTGATTTTCTGTAATAACTTTTTAATTTTAATACTTGTACTTATTTATTAAATCTTTTTTTTTTAATATTAATATTTGTATTTATTATATCCGCCTTCTCCATTGTATATTATTAATTTGTAGCAAAGTTTTGTTTACTCCTGGCAACAATTCAAAATGCACTTAATATGCTCTAAGTTAGCTTTAAAATATTTACCTCCTCAAATTTCGCAGAAAAGGCAATGACCTTATTATAGATCTCCTCAATTTCGGGAACAAGATTACATCACAGCGGAAGTCATTAGTATTTATATCTTATATTTGGCTAAGAATTTGCTACAGATTAAAATAGTCAAAAATTAGCGAGAAAAAAAGATTACTGATCTAGAGTTTTAGAAAGCTATAAAAATGTTCTTTAACTCAACTGTGAAATTATTTTCAAGTTTTTTTATTATATTTAAATATTTAATTATTCATATTATATATATTTTGTTTTTCTAGTTTCTGCCAAGTAGGAAATAGAAAAAGACATTTAAATAGTCAGTTTAGACTTTTTATGTATTCTAGTAGAAGATTTGCCCTTTTTCCCACACTTAAGAAGTTTCACTTTTTTATTTCAGTTTTTTTAAGATAATAGATATGATATCTAAAGCACATCTTTGCTCAAGTAGAAACTTTATTCTTCTACTCACAGTCGCCGCCATGGTTTTGGGTGAGCTATAACAATGACAGCAACAACAGCATGGGCAACAATGGCACCGAGGAGGAGTTCGAGAATGCGGGCTATAAGAAGGCGAATGTGACGGGAGGTCGAGATCATCAATTGCTGGTGCTATTGCGCCAGCATATGAACTTTACATTCGAATACATTGAGGCGCCCGGCAGGACGCAGGGTTCGTTGCGTGGCACGGACGACAATGGCGAGGCCAATGACAGCTTCACCGGTGGCATTGGCATGCTTCAGAGTGGTGTACGAATTGAATAGTATATGCCAGAGTCTTGTCTGATTGCTGACAAATTGACATTGGATCTCTGTCTCATTCCCCTCTCTCACTCACCTCTCTCTCACTCTCTCTGTCTCGTTTTAGATGGCTGACTTTTTTCTGGGTGATGTGGGTCTCAGCTGGGAGCGTCGCAAAGCGATTGAGTTCTCATTCTTTACGCTTGCCGATTCGGGCGCCTTTGCCACGCATGCGCCACGTCGCCTCAACGAAGCTTTGGCCATAATGCGCCCCTTCAAGCTCGACATATGGCCATATCTCATACTGACCATTGTATTCTCGGGTCCGATATTTTATGGCATTATTATTATGCCATACAAGTGGCGCAGGCATCCGGTTGCCATGGATGTGGAGCGTCTGGGCGAACTGTGCGTTCACATGGCCTACATTAAGGAAATAACGCCCTGTGTGCTGAAGGTCAGGCATATGCGAACTGTACGTCCGCAGACTACGCCGGAGATGCCGCCACAGCTGTTTGAGCGTTGCATTTGGTTTACGCTGCGTCTATTTCTGAAGCAATGTGAGAGGCCGAGCTGTGATTTAGGTGTAATCTAAGATATCCTTGAGTAACCTACTCCCTTTCTTTTTAGCTTGCCATGAGCTCTACCATGATTATCGCACCAAATTCCTGACCATTGTCTATTGGGTGGCAGCCACCTATGTGCTGGCTGATGTCTACTCTGCCCAGCTGACGTCACAGTTTGCACGGCCGGCTCATGAGGCACCCATCAATACGTTGCAGCGTCTGCAGGCGGCCATGCTGCGAGATGGCTATCGTTTGTATGTGGAGAAGGAGAGCAGTTCACTGGAAATGCTAGAGAATGGCACCGAGCTATTTAGGCAATTGTATGCCGAGATGCGTCAACAGCGGCTGAACGATCATCAGGGTTTTCTCATTGATTCCGTGGAGGCGGGCATTAAGCTGATTGCCGATGGCGGGGAGAACAAAGCGGTGCTAGGCGGACGCGAAACGCTCTACTTCAATATACAACAATACGGAGCCAAGAACTTTCAGCTCAGCCAGAAGCTATACACGCGCTACTCTGCGGTGGCTGTGCAGATTGGATGTCCCTTCTTGGATAGCCTAAATGATGTGTGGGTGGCAAACAACATATACCAATGATATATAGTATTCAGACTTATCTGCTCTTAGTCTCATGCATCTGTTTGAGGGCGGCATATTGGAAAAGATGACAATGGGCGAGTACGAGGCACAGGCACGTCAAATGACCAAGGATCAGGCACAGCAATCGAAGGAGCTGGCTGCCGTTGAGAATGCCAATGCCAATGCGAATGCGAATGTCAAGAGCAACGAAGCCAAGGATAGCCAGCCACAGCATAGCCAGGATAATGAAATGATCAGCGCACTAAATTTACGCATGCTTCAAGGCGCATTCATTGCCCTCGGCGTTGGGTTTGTCACAGCAGGTCAGTGGGTTAGCATTTAATGTATTTAGCATAAATATGAGTGGTTTATGATTATACAATTTTGTTCAGCTCTAATGCTCTTGCTGGAGCTCTTCTGCAGACGCTTGAATCTGGCTCTGTCGCTGCGACGTTGGCGTCAACGCTGGCTGCGTCGCTGGCGTCGCGTCAAGCGGATGCTGCGACAGCTAACCGTGCGAATCTTTGCACTGAATTTGGGTTGATTACTTTATCGCATTGCCATTTTATGCAAATCATTAACAATGCGATTTCGGCTGACACTGCGTCACTAAATTATTGCCAGCCCAAACAGTGGTGTGAGATGCGAAAAAATGAGGGGAAGATGCTATAAGGAAATATATTTAAATATATTTGATTAAAAATATATATAGTTAATCTAGAATCAATCTGAAAATGCTATAAGGAAATACATTTAAATATATTTGATTAAAATATATATAGTTCATCTAGAATCAACCTGAAAATGCTATAAGGAAATACATTTAAATATATTTGATTAAAATATATATAGTTCATCTAGAATCAACCTGAAAATGCTATAAGGAAATACATTTAAATATATTTGATTAAAAATATATATAGTTAATGGAGAATCAACCTGAAAATGCTAAATTTAAATATATTTGATTAAAAATATATATACTTAATGTAGAATAATCTTGGAAAAGGGGAAATATATGTTTGATTTAATTTTCTATTTATTTTTATATTAATAAGTAGAATCATATTTAATTTTCATTCATATTCATTTGTTTATTTCAATTAGCAAATTCCATTTCAATTGATATTACTGATTAAAATCATATTTGATTTTCTTTTGTATTTATATTTCAATTAGCTTAAATATATAGAACATGCATTAAGTCTTTAGAGATTTAATTTCACTTTTTTTTAAATTTTCTTTTGCTTAATTTGATTTTAGAGTATTATTAAAAAATAAAAATAAATAAATAAATAAAAATAAAAAATAAATAAATAAAAAAATAAATAAAGAAAAAAAAAAAGATCCCACATGAAGTAACATTTCGCTTTAACGTATATTTCCATTCAAAAATAAACTTATATTACATTCAAACAGAATTAATTTATAAATTTAAAAATGTATATTAAATTAATTTATACATCGACTCTTCATAGATATAGTAGAAAGAGTGCAAATAAATAATGTGTATTAAGCACATCATTAGCAAAATAAATGAATGAATAGAATCAAGCATAAGATTTTGTCATGCTGTACACATACGAACAGCGAAGACATGGAATTGTTCCATATCTCTACTATAAACTGATATAGATCCATACATAGAATCATACCTTATACATGCGACTCATTTCCATTCTTTTTAATATTTAATATAGTCTATTATTGAATTTTATGGAGCAGCCTTAATTCTTGCTCGACTTTCGCAACAACAGCTGGAGATGACGTTGGAGATGACGTTGGAGATGGCGTTGGAGATGGCGATGGAGATGATGATGGTGATGTTGATGGCTTCGTGTGTAACCTAGTTCCACTGTGCTTGGAGCTAAGACTCCCGCGCCGACAACTTTGTTTGTCTTTGGCATAATTAATGCGCTTGGCCAGAAGACAAGCGGGGCTGATGTTGCTGCTGCCACTGCTGCTCCGGCTGCATGTTATAATTAATTTGTTGTTTGAATGGGATGCGGGCGCAGCTGCCATCGCCTTCAAGTTTGTGTCTTAAGTCTTTTGTTTATGTTTTTTTTTTGTTTACTTCTCGCTTAGTATGGCCCAATTTCCCAAGCAGCGCAACATAATTTTCGTAATAATTTCCCATTTCCTTTTCATCATACCCAACTAAACTAAACCAAAACAAACAAAGAAAGAAATGAACACAGAAGCGACAGCAACAAATTTGCCCAACAGCTGCCAAAAGCGCACAAACATTTTTGTTTTTTTATTTTTCTTGTTCCGCTGCCCTTAAAAAAGCATAAAACGGTTTCGATTTGCCGTAATTAAGCAAAAAAAAAATCTGAAAAAAAGACCAAACCGAAAACCAAATTAAAACGTCGTCGTCTCGGCCCAAAAAAAAAAAAAAAGTTTATTTATATATAATGCGACAGCCGGTGAAGAAATTGACTTTTACTTTGCCCCAAACGAAAGACGAATTGCTGTGCTCATGGTAGAAAGTGGTTCTAGCCAGTTTCTGTTCCAGCGGGTCTTTGCTTCCCGGTTCCTTTTGGCCAGTTGTTCCATCATCGATGGTTCCACCAGCGCTCTTCAAGTGTCATACGACGCGAAAGTCAATTGCAGTTGTTTTCTTAACGGCGGCCATCAGCCATCAGCCATCAGCCAACAGCCATCAGCCAACAGCTATCAGCCATCGGCTGGCTCCTCTCCACACATCTCACATCGCACATCGCACTCAACGTTTGCATATGCTGTACAGACCAAACAAACAAACATATTGATTTCTTCTCAACTCGGTTTCAATTTCAAGAATCCCATATATCATTGTCATCTGTCATCTTCAGGCCGTGTTCGGCGTGTGAGAGTTTTCAGTTTCATTTGCGCTGACTTTGCTTTTTGGGATGAATAATAAAATATTGAAGCTTTTTTTTCTTCTTTAATTTTTTTTTTTTTTTGTATTTTTCTTCATCTGTTGCTGTCATGTGCGACTGTGGCCTTAGAAAACGGAACGCCTCCAGGCGTACCTAGAGCCATTACTAATTATATAGTTTCTATTTTGCTTTCCAACGGAAATTTATAGCTGACCCCAAATAAGTGCTATAATCATATGCCCGATGATCTGCATTTGAGAAGAGAAGAAAAGGTTACGATTTGTGCTGTGAAGGTTACCGGATCATGTCGGCTTGGCTATGGGAACAACTAGGCATAGAGCATGTCTAAATAGTCAAAAGCTTTCGATAGGGTCAAATCATGAATACATATAAGAATCGCTTGAGACTTGGGTAGCCGCGTAAATTAGAGCGGATTTATGCTTCAGCTTAGCATGTGAACTGTATTAAAAGCATGGTAATTGAGGAAGCTTTCAATGTTATTTAAATTAAAGCGAACATTTCTTAGAAAATCCTCAGCTGTAATTCAAGGTCTTAAGCAGCTGGGTAGTAAGTGCTGTTGCTGTTGCTATTGCTGCTGTTATTTTACAAATTTTGCTTTGTAAATGGGTTGTTTATTACAAAGACCAAAATGATTTAGTTACCAAGAATCAGAATATAATTCTTCAAGGTGATGTGATAATGCGTATATGAAACTAGAATTTAAGTTAAGTTGGTAGAATAGAATATATAGTTGGTAGAGTAAATAATTCCAGTGGCTATCGTTTCAGGTCCTGCAAAGTCAACATTTAAAATAGTAAAAAAATTATAGCTGAAAGTATTTAAGTGTGAATCTGGAGCAGCTATTAAAATAATTACAAAAAGATTTGTTTGTTTTTTTTCGAAGATTTAGTCATTTGAATTTTGTTTGGACGTCTTTTGACTGGTCTCTAAAAGAAACAAAATAATATCTTGAGGAAAAATTAAAATTGTTGTTAAAATGAATAAAGGGAGATTAATGAATAGACATAGTATTTTTAGATGTAGTTAAGAGTTATTTTGGGAAAAATTAATAAAAAAAATAATTAATTAATTAATAAATAAATAAATAAAAAACAAAAATGAATTTATAAGTAAATAAAAATAAAAAGATAGGAAATTAATCGCTGTTTTCTTTAGGTAAGATTAATGCATATTAATTATTATTATTATTAAATAATTACTTATTAATTATTAAAATAAAGAAATGAATAAAAAGATAACAACAGAAAAAAATATAAATAAAAATTAATAAATAAATATAAATATATATATTTATTTAATTTTTATCAATTTAAAAAAAAAAAGCGATTATTTGGTAGATGTAATCTTTAGGCAAGACTAATACAAATACATGACAAGAAAATAAGGATAATAAAAATTAAAAAATAAAAAAAAATATGAATAAATATGTATAAAATTATAATGAAATAATCGCAATTTATTATGTTGGTAAAATGAATACAAATACATGAAAAGCTAATAAGTATAATACGATCATAATATAGGACATATTCTACAAAATAAATAAATTATAATTCATGAATCAAGATATTATTAACCCTCTACTGCTACTTAGCAAACATGTTACTCATGAATATGTTAATGTAAAGTTAACAGCGTGACATTAACAGTGCACTCAGTTTGTAGAGCAGACTACTGTTATTTGTTAGGCAGAGTCTACTAATTAGTATTCACAACATTTAGAACTACAGTCAGCCAGTTTTCTAGTGAACATATCTCACACTGGGCTGACACCCACTCACTAACGGTTCTGTCTTTGGAATTCTTATCGGGCAATTTGCTTGCCTCAGTGCACAATTGGGTCACATAATCAGCTAACCTTAAGCCCAGATATGCGTAGACAAATTTGCCATGCACAACTGGAACGCTTCAGTAAGCTGTGCTTACCCTAGAAGAACTTGGCTGAATGCCCACAATAACCAAAAAAGGCGAAAAGCGAAAATAAAATATAAAATATGCGCATTCCAAAGTCATATGACGGCTGAGCGACGTCTGCTGACATTGAGGCAAGCCAGGTCAAGCCAGGTGGCCAAGAGCACAGTTGCTTCCTGAATGGAAGCTCTCTGGGCGCACCGCCGATGTGCAATATGATAAATAGCTTTCGACGACTCTTGCAAAAAGCCTGGCCAAAAATGTAATGTGCCGTGAAATATTACCTAGACATTTACATTTCCACATAGAGAGAGAGAGAGAGAGAAAGAGAACAACTGAGAGAGTGAGAGAGAGGTAGAGCTATGTTAAGTAATAGACGCATGTGAGCCAAAGTTAGTGGGCTGGGCCCAAGCTGCGTATGCTTAATGTGCAGTTCAAGCAGCTGCACTTCAACCATGGCTAATGGACACTCAGCCTGCGGCGTCGGCGTCGGCATTCAAGCGTCAAATTAAATGAAACAAAGAAAGAGATAACAACAAAAAAATCACTTGCAAGTGCAATTTGACTGATGCTAACGCTGATGCTGTGGCTGCTGCTGCACAATCCAGATATCTTGGCGAACGAAATGAAAAGTCATCATAATCAACAATTTTAAAATATTAGTTTGCACAAAAAGTGCTGCGACGCCGTCGGCCAATGATAGTGAACTTGATTTGGGGCCAATTTTCTCTTTCATTGGTGTCCAGCGTTGAGCAGCCATAGCAGCAGTACCAGCTGCAGCCGGTTCCAGCTGCCTACCAACGCATGCAAAAATGCCAATTAATGTGTGTGTGTGTGTGTGTGTGTGTGTGTGTGTGTGTGTGTGCGTTGTACTACTAGCCAGCCAAGCTTTAGTTTTTTTCCTTTTGCAAAAGAATCTGCAGCCATCGATGCAGCAATGCAGCATTGGAGCGATGAAGCGATGCCAACCACTTTCTAATCTAACCCACAAGCTGCAATCGCCGTCGCCGTCACCGTCGCGACTGACGGGGTACACAATTTTTGGGCTCAGACTCTTGGAAGACTCTTGACTGGCTTTAGCTATTTTTAAAAGCGCACTTTTCATTTCTGTGTCGTTTCTTATTTCTTCTTTTAGCTTCTTTTTTTTTTTTTTGGCGGATGCGCCATCGTTGTGCTTGCCCACTTTCCCAGACAGAGTCTAAAATGCGGAAAAATAGCGAGAGTGAAAATTCGTTGCCGGCATAAATTAACTGTAAAAATGTAAAAAAAAAGAAGTTTTATATATATATATATATGAAAAGCGATAGCGAATAGGTCTCTTTTGCATGAACAAAAGTGAAAACTCGTCTGGCAATTGCCGACGACGCCGCCGCCGTCGCTGCTGCTGCTGTTTAGCGGGTTTAACAATTCTAAAATTTGCTCATTTGAATGCATTTGACACAAGCGCGAAGCCGTCAATGTTTAGAGATTATGTTGATTTGGCTTAATTTTGTTTTTTTTTTTTTTTTGGTTTGTGGCTGTTTTTACAAATTTTTGTTGTTTTCCTGCTTCGTATGGCTCTAGTATTACAACAGCCGGAGCTAATGTGAAGTGAAAATTTCTCCACGCACTTGCGCTGATTTAGTTTGTCAGACAATTGCGTTGCTATTTTTATGGGCTTTTTGAAAGTGCTTACAGCAATTCGTACATAAAACGGCAGAAGGCATAAGGCAGGCAGCACGCCATGAACTTAATTATAATAACAACAAAGGCGGCAATTCGTGTTTTGCAGTTAGACAAGCAGACAGATAGACAAACAAACGAACATACATAAATACATACTATATACACATGAAAATACATTAACAAATGCCACAAATGTACACATGTTGAAATATTTCTTTCTTCAATTTTTAACTTTTAACGTACAAATTAATGCAATGATGTGCAACGAAGCGTGCAGCATGAAAATTGTTTGGGCCAAGCAGAACGTTGAACCAAAAAATGAATTTGCAATCTAAGTACATGGCTGTAACTGTTGTTGTTGTTGCTGCTGCTGTATACTTAATTATCGTATATTTGTTGTTATTGCTATTGCTGTTGCTGTTGCTGTTGCAGTTGCTGTTGCGGCTGCGCGCATCCGTCTTCTTCTTTTATTTTGAACGTTTTGCAAGAAGCAACAACGCTGCTGTCTGCTGTTTTGCGCTCCAAAAAGCTGCAACGTCCATTGTACAAAGCAATTAATTTGAGGCAAATGAATAAAATATAATGGAAATGAGCATTAGTTTGAAGGCTGCTGTGGTCGCTGCCAACGCTACCTCCACCGCCACCGCCATCGCCGCAGTCGCCGACGCCGCCACACAGCAACAACGACTGACCCAAATTCAGCTTCAGCTTTTCCAAAATGCAATGTTGCAAATAATTTGAAAGTGTAATTTATGACGGCGACACGACGCTGGACTTGGACCTGGACCAGCGTAGACAACGGCAGCCAGTTTACAACTTTCAATACACGGCTACAAGCGTGGGCGGCTTAGACATAGGCATTGGTATAAAGCCGGCTGTCTTTTGTTTGAAATGCAAATTTACCAAAGTTCATAATAACAATTGAGATACAAATTTACATTTAAATGTAGCATTGTGGTACTGTAGATTAGATATTTGAATTTTTGATTTGGCGCTAAACATTCACTTGAATTTTGCCATTCACATTCTACGTTGACACATTTCAAACCAATTCTTGCAATATTTTGTACAGTTCACCCCCAACGCGCAAATTAGGATTTCAAGCTAAATAAGATATGGTCACACTGGTCCAGCAATTACCAACATGTCCTCTACACAATTTAAAATTTTAATATGCTAATTTACATATACATTGGAAACCACGCGCGCTTAGTAAATTAGAATGTATTCATATAAAATTTTGACAAGATAAATTCGCATAATATATTCGTATTCGTATTAAATCTGTGTCTGCATTTTATCAAATTTACAAAGTCTTTGATATATATTAGAAATAATTTAATTTTAATATTATATCTCTATAACAATATGAAGATATTTTCCAGTATTAAATATTACATTTTACGAAATTCACGATATGGCCATCCATATTGATGGTGCGTACAGTCTGGCAACTCTGCAGTGCGGTTAATGCGCTACTGCTCTCTCCCTAACTTTCTTCACTCTCCGTCTCTCTTCAGCAGTCCACATTCGAACGTACGAAAGAACAAACGAGCAGAAGGTTTTTGTGCTGGAATTTAATTTGTTAGAGAAAGAAAAAACAATAATAGAGTTTTGCTTTCATTCCAAACAAAATAAAGTGGATAATAACTAGATAACCGGTCGTACGCATGGTGTTTAAAATAACTGCGCCAACCTAAATTAAACGAATAAAGATATTGTGTGTGCTGCGCTGGGTGTGCGAGGCGCAGCAGAAACAATTTTTTGTGGTTGGTTGCGTAAAAGGTAAATTGCCAAATCAAGCGTAAAAGTGTGGATATATGAAATTGTGACTAATTTACAATGGGTGGATGTGTATAAACGCGCTAAAACTTGGTACGTTTGCCTAGTAGACAGCGGCACATTTCAATTGAAGTTGTAATTTTGTATTCGTTTGTGATGTGTGTGCAGCGCATACATATTTTTTGTCTCATCGTCGCCATTTTTAATCAGTCGTTTTTCGCTGACGTGTGTGCTCTAGAGCTGTCTCGCTCGCACACTCGCATTATTGGCGTCGACAGTGTTGTAAAACATAATCCATTGTGCATTTTATTTAAACAAATTTCGCAGCATTTTTTCTGCGTGAGTAAAAAAAAAATTATTGAATTTATTCTGTGTTAATAGTGACTTGCGCACATAATGGAAGACCTCACCAAAAACATAATATTCACAAACGCCATCAACGGCCAACCGGCAACCATACAATACCAAACAGCAGACGGCACCATCCTTAAACAACCCAAAATCGAGGGCCAAAAGGCCGACCAACAGCCCACCTTCTACTATACAACAAACGTGAGTGGGGAACATCATTGAACGCGCGGTTCATTAATAAAATTAAATCCCAAATAAAATACATTTCATTTGATATACGTTTACAGGGCAATGGCGGCACTGTAAATTTAGCACAGTTGGCAACCACAGACGACAATAAGACGTGCTACATTGCCCAACCAGTGGGCGGCTACAATTACGCTTTGGTCAACGGGATGCCTCTTAATCAGGGAACTGCTCTTGGAATAGCCACTGTGGATGCACAGGGACGCATACAGATTGTCAATCAAAATAAGCCCATTGCGGCGGTAAGCTCTCTCGCTCAAAGCGGTTTTTAGGGCAACCAAATTATGAAGGAAATTGATAGCCAAGGCATATGTCTATAAATATTTGCTTAGATAAATGTGTTTCGGCTTGTGATAACTCAAGCTCAATTATTTCAATTGCTTCTCGCATATGCCCAAGGCATGCATAATTCGAATAATGATAAAAAAGACACAAATTAAATAACTTACTAATTAAAAATCTTCAATCGTAATTTATTCGTACGATTCTCGAACAATTTTTATGTAACTCTTTCATTAACAAATTAAGAGAAAAATCGAACAAAATATATTGTTTTCTGCTCTACTAATTTTCAAAGTGTGTCAGATTCAATTCAATTAAATATCGTAATATTTAATAATTCAATTCCAAAAGCAAATAAATTATTCTAAAGACGCCGCCTACTTTAAGAGATTCATTTAACTTTATTGTTAAATCCTAAAACGCTTACGCTTGATTGCATATTCAAAAACCAATTTAGGCAGCAAATTTTGTAAATTTATAAAAGCCGCAAAAACAGGGAATATTTTGAATGACCAAAAGATTTAGAAATTCTCTAGCACACAATTCCATATTATTCGTTTGTCCAACTTTTAATATGCTTTTATTTTCACCCTACAGACGATTTCTCCGCTCCAAAACACAATATCGAACATCAGCTTCAAGTGTGATGTCTGCTCGGAGATGTTTCAACATTTGGCGCTGCTCAATGCGCACAAGCGGATGCACACTGACGGATCAGATTCACAACAGCATAACAACCAGCAATCGTCAGATGCCATAACGGTGGTTAATGCCCAGGGTCTGGTGCAGACGCAGAACATTCTCACTGGCAATAGCCAGATGGGTCAGATACAAATCGTAGCTTCCGATACACTGGAACCAGTGCAGCAATCTGTTATGCAGCAGCAACAACAGCAATCGTCGCAGCAGCAACAACAGCAGCAGCACGATAACTCCAAGTCGAGTAAATGCATCAATTGCGGCAATCCCATACTGCATCAGTCAAAGCGTAAAGGCCCCAAGCAAGTACGCTGCGAATCCTGCATGCAGGCGGAACAAGCTGCACAACAGCAAATATTTGTAGCCCCTGATGGTAAGTAATTGCTTGCTCTCTTCTCATGCACAATTATTCATCAATCTTCTTTTCCAATAGGGCAAATGACGCATCCTGTGCAAATCATATCAACCACACCACAGGCTCAGGCTCAGCTGCAACAGATTGTCGCTCAGCAAACGGGCGGTACAACGCCCAAACGTGAACCCAGTTCGTCGGGTCATCATCCGGTGAAGAAACGCAACAGCCAACAAATGACCAAGTGTCAAAAGTGCAATGGATCCGGCGTAGTACTAATGGGTCAGCAGCACACACACCACACACACGGCGCCGGTGGCTCTGTTAAGCAAAATTCGGTGACCGTAAAGACCGAGTCAGTATTCCTAGAAAACCTAATGCAAAAGTTTTTATTAAACTAATGCGCATACATTTGCAGGAATCCCAGTAAGCCGTTCAGCTGCAACATTTGCGGCGGTCTCTTTTCACGTTACTCCAGCCTATGGTCCCACAAGAAACTGCACAGCGGCGAAAAGAACTACAAGTGCACCATATGCGGATTGGCTTTTGCCAAGGCTGTCTACCTAAAGAACCATGCACGCATACATACTGGCGAAAAGCCGTACAAGTAGGTGGCAATCGTATATTCCGGGGTTTCAGCTTTCCTAACAGCGCGCTTTATTGCTTTTACAGATGTCAGACATGTGGCATGCAATTCTCGCAATCGCCGCATCTCAAGAATCACGAGCGTACGCACAGCGGCGAACGTCCGTATGTTTGTGGAGTATGCGATAAGGGCTTTGCGCGCCATGCCACACTGTGGAACCATCGCCGCATTCACACAGGTGAAAAGCCATACAAGTGTGAGATATGCGGTTCGGCTTTCTCGCAGGCGGCACATCTAAAGAATCACGCCAAGGTTCACTCAGGCGAAAAACCGTATAAATGTGAAATATGCTCAGCAGCGTTTGCTGACCGCTTTGCTCTGAAACGTCATCGTGGCATTCATCAGAAGTATGGACAAACGGCACCCAGGCAGCCAGCCGGTGATGGCATGGTTGTGCATAAGCAAGAACTGCCCGACATGGATGACGATGCACAACAGGAGGTTATAATCGGTGGATTATAGATAAGAGCAAAACGTGCCAATGCCAAGGGGAACAGTACAGCCACAACTGCGTCAACGGCTGCAGCCTATACATCGGGCTCGGGAGCTGGATCGGCGGGAACATTTCCAACACAGCCGTATCCAGGCTATTATTATCATATGGCTGCGACACAGGAACAACAACAACAACGGCGCGCAAATCAGTCGCCACAGCACGGATCCGCCTTCAGTGCTGCATCAAACTACTGAATTGGCGCCTGTACATAAATAAGGCAGAGAAGCATCGTCATCATCACCATTACCAGCTAGGCACCATTAATGTTATACATATTATTATTATTTTTTTATACCGTAGTTTTTCACGTAGGGCTCTAAAAAATTGGGCTTGGAGGCACTTGAAAGAGTGCCGCCAAAAACGCTTTTTTTACGTTAATCAAACGAAACGAATCGAACCTAATTTATTCATAGAATGTAACATAGATACGGCGCAATGTGTGGTACATTTAAGTGTTATAGTCTATTTCCGTATACAAATTGTAGTTGTAATTTACACGGATTTATATAAGCGAGGGGGCAAGATAGCCACATCAAAAGCAAATACGTAAAAATCTACGCAGGCATGTACTATATACATAATATACACATCCGTACAATCGGTAAATGTATAGGCATATGGATAGTACATTAATTCGTTTAAAAACAATACTAGCTGATAAGACCATAAAACATACATTTTAAATACAATTTATGTAAATCTAAATAAGTATTACACAACAAAACAATTATAACTTTAATAAATAAATCATATTTGAATAAATTGAGATGTTTTCTTATTTATACCCATAGTTGCTGTCGAAAAGTCATTCCAATGATTTTCCATTTGCGAGTCGTCGTTTTTGTTCGAATGTCGCTTATAAATACCCTAAAAATATAGGGGAAAAAAAACAAGAATCCTTTATAACTCCTTTAAACTCCACCATTTGAAGGACTTTCGCCAAAAAGATTACATATTCTCAAACCTTGAGGCAATACTAATGGATTTAAAAAAGGACATAAAGATCGTCCTCTAAATGGCTGATTTTTGTCTTATTTTCCTGAGTGCCACCTCGCTAAAATTTATTTGATAATTCTCATGGTTTTATGGTATATCGCACTTCATGTTCAGAAGCCTGTTCGCGCTACTCAATGTGATCAAACAATATATTCATTTAAAAAAAAACGTTTAACGAATTATAAAAAATAAAATCAAATTAGTAACACCTGTGTCGATTGAATAAAATAATGCCTTGCAGACAGCTGAATAATAAAAAAAAATAAATTTATCAACATAGTGATGTCAAATACGCAAGTATATCAAGTAAAGAAGAAAATTACCTTTTACGTATTTAATCATACTTGTAATTATAATGAATTAGAATCGTTAACATTAGCAAATCGCTAATAATTAAGAACATATATCATCATCTCTAAGCAATTACCTGTACATACTTACTTTAGAATAAATCCATATATTACTTACTGTGCGGGCATCAAATGGGAATCGATTCTCCGACTTCACTATCACTTCATGAATCTACTTATAAATCCTAATACGCTCGCAGACTACATATCCGCTAAACCGTCAACGACGTTCATTGTAATTGTTATTGACTTTCAATTTCAATTATTTGCATATTTTTCAAATAATAATCAATTACATGACGAAGATGAGGTTTGAAGCACCTGGGACGTTGGATACAACTCGACAGCCAAACACCACAACACTGCGCTGTTGTAAGATCTAGTATGTAAATGTTAAATGTTTGTTAAAATAGAAAACATTCTGATTTTCTGTTTATTTATTTACTTTTTTTTTACGACTGAATTTACTTGGAATTTACTGAATTTACTTGGAAATTCAAGAGGCAATTGCGGGCCATCTGATTAGATGTAAATCAGAAATCGGTGGCACCGAATGTTTCTAAAGCTTTATATCAATCAATAAAAATATATGAATACATATAATAATAGTTATTTTATTTTAATAATGTTGAATGCATTTTATTTATTGTTTTTCAAGTCCTTCTTACAAGTACTAAACAACTTACAGTTTTCATTATATATTTTTCAGGGCTAATGATGTTAGTTGTACGAATGTGGAGAAATGTGATTGATCATTCAAGCGCGTTTATACTCAATTCTTTCTTTGAATGTATGCATGTATGTATGTTTATATATATGTTGTTTTCTTCTTTTGTATTATTTACACAAAAATGTATAAATCTGTAGTGTTTTTGTTAAGCAATTTGAACTAGCAAAAGGAATATGTGGGAGAGAATTATCGATCTAAATATTTATTTTAGCTAAAAGCGAATTTCAAAATTGATTATTGGGCTTTAATATTATTATCTTTTGATTCTCAACTCTAGTTGTATTTAGTACACAAATTTAACTAATAGGTATATTTAAGCTAACCTAGACTCGCATCTGACTTACACATAAATTAAAAACCTAATTTAAAAGGCTACAAAATATTACGTTTCGGATGGGCAGAACAAATTCAACAAACTTTAAATAAGGCCATAAGCAAATTATTTGCCATTTGTTACGTTTAACATATAGAGAAGATATATATATATATAAGAGAGAGGATGCACATAAATACTTAATTATAGTTTGTAATGTTTTTCTTTGATGATTTGTCTGCATGTGACATTGCATTATAAAAAGTGAGGTCGAGTTGCGCCGCAGCTTATATAGGAAAATTGTTCTGTCGGTGTGTGAATTTGTACCCAAAAAAATGTTAAACTTATTTGTGGGATCTTATGCTAGACTGTATCTGGAGTAGTTATTATAATAATAATAATAATATTAATTATTATTATTATTATTGTATAATATGTATAATCAATCATTAGAGTGTTTAGTTTCTGTCTCAACATTTGGAAGCTGCAGGATACAATTTAAGGACCTACGGTATTTGCAGTGCAGTCATTCATCCACACTGTGTGTTGCAGTTATATAGCAGTTAGCTTTTGCATGCGACTCTTGCAAATGCTGCCAGCTCTAAGCTCAGAGATATATGATAGTAAAGCTTGTCTTATTACCGTTAGTTTTAAAAGTTAGAGCATTTTTGTTTTGTTTTTTTTTTTTTGTTTGTAGTATTTGTTGAGGGGCAATGCTCGCCCCAAAATGAAAGTTTTTAAATAGTTTCGAGAGTTTTTTTTTTTTTTTTTGCATAGATAAGTGATAATTTGATAGAGTTCTTGGTGTACCAGACAACGAGTGTATTTATATGTATGTATATGTGTATGTGTAAGTATTCTTTTTAGGGACTTGGGGGCACTACTGTTATACGACTGCCACGCCCACTAGCTAATTGAAATAACAGAACACAGTCGACTAACTAACATGAATATTTTAGAGTAGATAGAGAACGATAGAAGAAGCGACTTGTTTAGAGACTTAAGAGCTAATCAAAGAGCAAGTTCTGGAAGCGATCGACAGCTATGGCTGTGACTGTGGCTGCTGCTCACATGCGTGTGCTCTCCAGGCCACAGCCAAGGGCATCGCCATAGGCGAGCATGGAGGCGAGCGGAGGCGTGGCACTGCCGCTGCTGCCAGCGCTGCCACCGCTGCCGCTGCGCCTCTGTCGGCTGTTGTTGCTGCTGCGGTTGCTGCTCGCCTTCAATCAACTCGCTGGAGTGGTGCGCGTCAATAGCTCATCATCGTCCAGCTGAGCGAGAGCGGCCGGTGAGCCGACATCGATAGTCGTGACACGATTGCCGCCTCCATCCGCCGCCGATGGCAGCTTGATGAACTCGCTGTCCGTGTGCACGGGCATAATGATGCAGACAAAGCTCTGGCCCGTCTGCGAGTCACGTGGATGCAGCGTCACCGGATTGAACTTGTCCGTTTGGCCCTCGGTGTAGGTCTGCAGGCGCTGATAGATCTCCGGATAGTGTTTGCGCAGCAGCACGCCGCGGCGTGAGAGAATGTCCAGAATGTTTGACAGTATTAGCTCCCGATTGCCGGGCACGGTGCGCAGGCCCGGATTGAAGGTGAGTATGAGGATCTCGGTACGTTCCGGCACGGCCATGACGGCGAGCGGTTGCTGCAACGCCTGCTGCTGCAACTCCAGTTCAGCGAGCACATTCTTGCATAGTTTCAGTTTGGCGCAACGGGAGACGAGCTGGCGTTCCCAGCGCACCGGCGCCTGACCCATGCCCGGTGCCTCGGAGACTACGCAAATGGCCACGTAGATCAGCATCTTGGACTCGGGTTTGTATTCGGTGCTGAGCTTCAGCAGCTCCGAGTAGAGTTCCAGACCCATTTCGGCTGGCATTAGGTCTGGCCAACGGACATAGGATGCCTCGCCCATGCACTGGAATCCGTGCTTGATGAAACCCTCTGCCGCCTCGGCGCTGCGGAAGAGGACACGCACCACGCCACGCCCCTGCGAGATGCTGCCCTTGCGAGCGAGCAGACTGAGATGGCGCTGCGAGTCGACGTCGTCCTTGCATGTGGCTAACACCTGCCGGCACAGGTTGGAGGCGCGCGAGTGCAGGCACGCCTTCCGATGCTTCTCCCAGTGGGCGCGCCGACACTCACGTGAACAATATAGATGGGTACAATTGTGGCATGACTTGTACAGCTTCTTGGCATCTGCGGGCGTGGCGCTGGCATCGCACTTGGTGTTGCGGCACCGGATCTGCAGCTGATCGCTGGCCGTGCCAAAGATGGCGCCGCCATTGTTGATGTTGCCGCCGCTGTTGCCTTTATCCGACGTGTGGGCGTTGGTGTTGGTGTTGGAGTCGCCCAGCGATACGCGCCGATTGCTGGCATTGCCTTGACCTTGACTCTGATGCTGTGATTGAGATTGAGATTGCGATTGGGTTTGGGATTGGGATTGGCTCTGTCTGAGTGTTTGGTGTGCTTGTGTCTGGCTTTGGTTTTGTGACTTCTGCTTCTGGGTGGGCGCGTCACCCTCGCTGCGACGGCGCAGCAGCTGTTGCTCCGCTGTCGTTAGCACCTCCAGCTGATGACCACGACTAGCTGTATCTGTAGCTGTGGAATATATATATATACACACATACACAAACATATATATAGGCGTATAGAGCTGATTAGTGATGAAGCGTATAACAGTATAACAGATATACATATATAACAACAGTATAACAACAACAACAATGAGCATTCAATGGAGCAGTTCTCGACTAATCTTAGACTTATTAGGGCACTTAAGGCATGCTGGGCAATTATTATGAGAAGATTATTTGTGTGTTGTTTGTTTTTTTGTCAGTGTTGCAAAACGACGCAAGCGCAGCGAAATTCGTTTCTTATTCTATATATATTGTATGTATGTAGTCATGTTGTATTTTTCTCAGTGTAATTTAGACTAGAAAATGATAGAAAGTATGGAAAGTAAGGCTAGAACTAGAAATGCGCTTGATGGAATTTGAAGATTATTTCAACCAAACTACAAAAAACAATTGGGAGTGGAAAGAGTTTATGAAAAGAAAATGAACAGAAAACAGAAGAAAACATATAGCACAGAGTTATAGATCTTCAGTTACATATATAGATATATAGTGATATATATATATATATTTAGTTAATATGCAGTTATATAGGAGTATATATAGAGCTTTATATGCGAACAACAAACAAGAACGGAAGTTTCGTTTTTTTGCCTATACCCATTTGATCTCATTTACTTCTCATTTAATTTAACTTTTAAAAATCTTTTTTTCCACACATATTTTTGTTGCTATTTTTTAAGTATTTTTTTTTATTTTTTTTTTTTTCAAGTTTTTTTTTTTTTTTTTTGGGTAGCGTTTATATTGGAACAAAACTTACAGGTTCATACCTGTCGTCGAGGACCCTGCAATGGTCGCCGCTGTCGCTTGGTTTCTGTTGTTGCTGTTGTTGTTGTTGTGGTTGTGGTTGCTGTTGGTGTTCTGGCTGTTGGAGGAGGAGGTAGTTGGCAGTCCTAAAAGTGAGGCTAAGACATCTTCTAGCGATGCGCTGCTCAACGAGCGTTCAGGCGCTACAGATGTAGTGTGTGTTTTTTTTTTTTATTCATTTTTTTTTTCGATTATAATTTAATTGTTTTTTTTTTTTTTTTAATGGGGCCAAATTTGTTTTTAAACATGTATTTTTTTTTTGTAATTAATGCACGGCATAAAATATAAGAATACAAAAACAAATTGTTGTTAGGCTTGAAAAAATATATAGCGCATTAAATGTTCTTATAACTAAATGGGAGGGTATTACATATGCTTATAACATAAAATGAAACAAAAGACGAACAAGAAATTACACTGAGAAAATGTTTTATGTACAAGGCCAAAGTGAGTAATTATTTTCACGACTAGGAAAATGCTACAATTATAGCTAAAAGGAAAAAAGATAAAATAAAACATTTCACAAACTACAAAATTATAAATTTGTTGTTGTTTTTTTTTTGAGTAAAATATTGTTCAGTTTTTATTGTTGTAGCCACCGTGAGCGAGGGCTAAGCCCGCTTTGTCGACGTTTATAAAGCACTTCGATATATCGTTATATTCATTAGATAATTATAAAAATAATTATAATAATAATCATAATTTTTACAAAAATTATATAGCATAAACGTAAATATGTGATCGAAATAAAAATCTCTTCGAATCGTTCGTTGCATTTTAAAATGATAATACATTTATGTATAAATACATAGATATAAAAGTTATTAAAATTTATAGCACGCTATATTTTTTGTTTTTTTGTTTTGTTATTGTGTGTGTTTGTTTTTTTGTTTCCAGGAGTTGGGGTTAGCTACGTGAATTTTTCTAATTTTAAAAACCAAGCCTAAAATTGAAAATCCAAATGAAAGTTTAAACTGATTTTGAGCAAATTTTGAAATGAATTGAATTTATGCCAATGGGGAAATCATAGCAAACTTATGCGCAGATAAGTAGGCTATGACGACATGAGTTAAGCATAAAAACTATGTGACAAGGAGGGACGACGATGAGTACAATAATCATAAGAATAAGAATAATAATAATAAGAGTAAAAATATTCATAATAATAATGATAATCATAATAATTATATAATGCACATCATAAACATAATAATAATAATAATAATAATAATAATAATAATAATACAATTATAAATCAATTGTATGCCATATAGCTGCGTTTATTACGTATTAATTAATTAAAATTAAATAGTAAATTTATTAAAATATAAATTGTTGTAAACACTAAAAAGATATTACTCAAAATATTGTCAACTTCAAATGAATGCATTTCAATTATTTATAAAATATGTGTGTGTGTAGGTGTGTGTATTTTTTTCTTTTCGTAATTTACAATCGTTGCAATGAAACTTAAAATGCATTTGCACCTGATTAAAATTGATTTTCTCAATACAAATTAAAAACAAATGTAGAAAATTTGCAATTCAAGCTACAAATGTGTGTGTGTGTGTGTGAGTGTATTTAGCTACCATACAAATGTACACACATGTATGAGTATATAGATATGTATATATATATATATGTATGTAGATGTGCGTTACATATTTCTTGTTGTTTGTCTATGTATTTAACACATCTCTCATTGGTGTTTCTGTTTGTGCACAATACAAAACGATTTTGTGATAAACTAATTGTTGCTTTTGTTGTTGCTCAAAATAAAAACAAATGAAATATGTTGTAGATAGTTTGGTTGTTTGTTATCGACTAAGCTCTCTACGCTCTATGCTCTATGCTCTATGCTCTAAGCTATAAGCACGCCTGCTGCAACAGCTAAATCTGCTGCTGCTGGGGTCATATATAAATGGTGGACTCACCGCCACCGCCGCCGACTCGGCTAAGTCCGTTCATGCGTAGTGGCGGCTGTCCAATGGCAACCACCGTTGTGGCATCCAAATGAAGTTGATGAAGATGTTGCTGTTGTTGCTGCTGTAGCTGTAGCTGCTGTTGGGTTGTGGGCGGGCTGCTGCTGCTATCAATGACGGGCGTTTGCGGTGAGTCCAGGGGACGTGTGCCAACGAAGCTGCTCTCCAGCCAGCACTTTCTGTGAAACATTGAAATTGTGCAATTAGTTAAATATTTCAAATAAATGCTTAAACAAAAGTCATACAATAAAACAGCAAATAACAATAACAAAAAGTATAACAAACACCAGGGCTAGTAAAATCAATATGTGACGTCACAGCAGCTGTGACTCAACAAGAGGCACTTTGGCAGCTGCTTCTGCCACTGCTCCTGCTCCTGCTCCTGCTCCTGCCACTGCTGCTGCTGCTGCTGCACAAACGTCGAGCCCTAACCTCAGACAATGCTTTGCATATTGTGTGGCTCATTACCAAATGTGGGCTTCAACTTTCAGCTACTTTCAGTCTATCATAAATATATATATATACATAATTACACTTGAAACTTTTCTTCACTCACACATATAATTTTTCTCTTTCAATTTTGATTATTTTTTTTTTTTTCTTTAACTATATATATCTATATATATTTTGTTAGTTGTGCGCTCTTTCGAGTTGCGACTGGCAGGAAACCTCGCATACGAATGAAATGCCTTTGAATGTGAACATACTGAAATACCAAAGCCAAATTGTGGGATCGAGAGCATAAAAGAGGTGGCTATGCCACAATATGGGGTTGGGGTTGCTGTCATCTGACTCTGTGTATGTGTGACTGTGCCACTGTGCGAGCAACAGAGATGGAACGAGTCCATGTTGGCTGCTGTGGAGGGTTGCTGCGACGTTTAGGTGCAATGGAAAAGAGATGGGCGCCAAACTGGCGGCCTGATTACAGACAACGGCAACAGAAAAGAACCAAAAGCAATTTCAGCAAAACATCTTTTAACTAGAGTACGCAGATGCTCTTTCCGGTAATGGAATTATTTGCAAAGATAAAATTATAAGAAATAAATAAATATTGTATTGAGTATAATATATAAAATACAAATTAATATATGATATATATAGAATATTGTTCTTATTAATATTTCTTTATAGATTTAGAACTTTGTTTCTTTTTAAAAATTTTAGAAATATTCTCTTATTGAAAATGTGAATTGGAGCTATTTGTAATTCATTTTTATACACTTCTCATTCTTTTGACAATATTTTTAAAATGGCTTGAAATATTCTCTTATTGAAAATGTGTATTACAAGTATTAAAAAAATTAATTAATTAATAATAATAATAATAATAATAATAATAATAATAATAATAATAATAATAATAATAATAATAATATTAATGATAATAATAATATAAAAATGATTTTAACAATAAATAAATATAAATTTTACTAAAATGTATGCTATTTAAATGTTTTAAAAATTCGTATCATATAATAACTTATTAAGCTTCCTAGATTTCTGAAAATTTATATTTATCAAACGTAAAAAAATAGATTAAGTGCATTTTAATCATTAAAATTATTATTTATATTTGATTTAAATGAATATTATTTAAGTGTTTATATTTCGAGAAATTTCAATATATAAAACATTTTTTAAAAATACCAAAATAAAAAAACATGTTCCATATTATTAAAATGCAATTTATATTGAAACTTTTGATAAGAGTAAAATTAAAAAAAAAAAATAAATAAAATATATAGTAAATTTCTGAGTTAATCAAATAATCTAGATACATTTTAAGGTTTCTGATTTCGGCTTGTAGACTTGATATCTTCAATTTTTTTTACAATATAAAAAATACCAGAATAAATTTGTTTGGTAATAAGATATAGAAAAAGTATATCAGATCAGCCAAATGAAAGAGGAAAATGATATGTGAAAGAGTATTTTAAGTAAACCAAGTCAAAAATCTATTTTAAGTGCTACTCTTGATTTCTTTTGATCTTTAACAGAATATAAATTGCTTAATAAAAATTAAATTTTGATAGTAAATATATCAAATTGTTAACAGTGAATAAACAGACTAACTCAAAAAAAAAAAAACATAGAAGTAATTTTAACTGTAGAGAAAACTAACTTTGAATCGTTTTGGAAAATACCAATATTTGACTTAGAATCTAGAAATCTCTATAGAAACATTCATACATAAATATTTGCAAGAGAGTATTGACTGAGCTAACTGACCCACTGGCCTCATAAAGACACTCCAGAAACGTAGCACCTCTGTCTGTGAGTTGTTCTACTTTAATATTATTGATTTTCATAATGATTGACAGTTGGCAGCGCTGTAGGGCCAAGTGGGCTCCACTAGAAACGTGGACAAGTGGCATAGGTAGAGGAACTGGCCTCAGCTACTGGGCAGGAATACATATATGTATATGTATATATGTATGTATGTATGTGCATATTGTTATAGGTAGATAGTCCTATGGCAGACAGGGCCCGACATTTGCATTGTTGGCATTTAAATTGCATGCGGCGTTTGGGACGAGGCCTTTCACTCGCTGCCTGATTGAACCTTATTAATAGCCCCGGGACAGTTTGCACTGACAACGCATCGATGACTGTCAGATTCAGCATGAAAGCGAAATGGAATCAATTCCGATTTGTATGGGTCTGGATGCTATTGTGCACATATTGATGGAGAGAGAGAGAGAGAGAGAGAGGGGAAGAGTTGGTAAGAAATCTCACACGATTTACATTGATAAACGTAAATGATTTCAATTCTGATTGCCACAATGCTCGGCAGCAGATTGAATGCGTCTTTGTGTGTGGTCACATAAAAGCAACAACAGCAACAGCAACTGCAACAATAATAATAATAATAATCGAGATTCACTATCGCAGGTTACGTAATACTCCACAAAAGGCCAAAGCCAAATTGAATTATACACATGTATGAGTGTGTGTGTGTGTGTGTGTGTGGGTCAAAGTTATAAATACTTTAACAAAAGGTTTCAGAACTGATAAATAATCAGAGCAGAGTTTAAATGATAAAGTTTAGATTTTGTTTGTGACCAAGGAAAAATTTAGCATGAATATATTCTAGTTTACAGAGCAAATTTTTGAAAATTGATTGAGGATAAGCAATAAAATATTTGAATATTTAAAGAAATAACGCTACATAAAAAATCTAAAAAAAAACTTGTATATACAGAAATGATCCTTTCTGGCTCTTATCTGTTAAGTTCACATTATATATTTATACTCTTATCAAGTAGTAAGTTACAAAATTTAATTGACTAAATAGTCATCAACTGACTATAATTACTGCAATAATAATTACTAAATAATATATTTTTTTATGAAATTTCCTATAGTTTCTCAATTTACTTAATTTCATAATTATTTATGAATTATTTTAATTCATAATTTTATTTATTTACATAATTTCATAATTTTCTTTAAATTACTCGAAATCAAGAAATAAACTAGCGCCGTTTGGTGACGAAAAAAAAAGATAATTAAATGATTCAGTGAAAATTAAAGAAAATTTATAAATATTCTATTGAATAATATATATAATGTTATATATAAAAATAAAAATAAATTTGAATATTAAGCAACATTTAGAAACCTTCTAATGAATAATATTATATAATAATACATAATTAAATTAAATCATTTGAAAAGATCTAACTCCAGCTAATACATAATCAATGTAAGTATTTCAATAAAATTTATATTAGTTATTCATGTACAAATAAATTGAATTGATATTAATATATTATAAAAAAAATATTATAATAATATTGTACACAAATAAATAATATAAATTTTATTTAAATATTATTTTATATTATACAATATGTTCAATAAAAGAATTTTAATAAAAATAAATAAATAAATATAATTAAATAAATATTTGTATATTATTAACTCTGTTGTTGCTTAATAATTGATTTAAAAAAAAATTATACATTAGTTTCCAATTATTTCCAAAAATAATATTTCATTTTAAATTACTGTAGCGCCATCTATCGGCACCAATTAGCATTAGATAAGTTTAGAGTTTCCTAATATAATCATTTACATGCTTAAGTATTTTACTATTTAATAAATTATAATGCAAGCCTTTATATATTATCAGTCTTAAAATCTTGTGTTCAGTTAACAATTAAAAGATTTCTCTATAATCTTCAGAAAGCAGTCTTGATATCAAATTATTCTCGCGCCATCTATTGGCATACATTCACATTAAAGATTTCATTGTCAACTCTATATTATTTACTATTTTGTACATTATTATAAAAACCTTTAAAATATTATAAATCTATCACATTATCTTTACAATACGTACTATAAAATATCAATACTGTCAATATAATATGCCTTTATCTAATACAAATAAAATTCCTTTGCATAATCAATTGCATTTTGGCCACAGAGTAGACATCTTCCCATTGACCTGACCCAATTCTCAGCTAAAACTGGCAAAAATCCAAGCACTCTTTTTTGTCTGTCAAACTTTTTGCCTTTCGAGGTGAAAGTGGTTTAGTTGTTTGTTTAGTGTTTTAGTAGAAGCCAGCACAGATATAAATTTATATATATATATACGAAATATATATATATATATATGTATATTTCTCTTGTTTTTGTGGTTGTAAGTAACACATGTAGATAGGCAATTGGATTAGTCACAGGTTAGCCACATGAAGGAGGACACTGAGACGAGATGAGGATTACATAGCCCATACATAGATTGCCTTGGGGCCTGCTTACCTCTGGACATCGCTGAGCTCGTGGCGGCGAGCCTAAACTCTAAACTCTACTGACTCGAGTGCTGCAGCTGGTGCTGGTGGATTGTGGACTGTTTTACAGGTAGCTACGCGTGTTGTGTAGTTGCCAAATAGAAATGAAAGTATTCAGTACGAAATGAAGTGGTAGGAAATAATAGAATGAATGAGAGGACATATTTGGTTGTGCATATGGTAGATACAAAAATTAAACTGAATTTTGTAGAAGACAATCAAATTGTTTGGTAATAACAGCTACACATAGACTGTGTTGGGTTTGGGTGTGGAAAGGGAATAGTAGGCGACTACTACGACAACTTGAACACTCTTTAAGATGAGCATGTTTCATATAGATTGGCTGCAACGGTTTGTTTTTCTTTTGTTTTAGTTTTCTATGCCGATCCGCTGCCTACCTCGAATTGGGACTCGCTGAACGGCTGCGCTGTTGTTGCAACTGTTGCGCCTGCGTCTGATCGTTCACATAGTGCACAATGGCCGACGTGACCTCCTTGATCGAGCTCTGTATCTCTGGCGTCACTGGCTGCAGCGTACGCATACCATTTGTGGCCGTAGCCGTTGTGGGCGATGTGCGTTGCGCTAACAGCGAGTTGGCCAAGCTAAAATGACAATCGATTAGACTGGATTGATATTTAAAAATGGAAATTCATTTAAGTACTTACCGTTCGTGGGGCGTGCGCTGCGACAGTTTCTCTGTGCTGCGCCAGCCCAAATAGGGCTGACGATAGGAGTTACGAAGGACACCGCCGGCGCTGCCGCCGCTGGCCACTGACATGAAGCTGCTGTTGATGGGCGCGCCACGGGCAAAGCTGCCACGCTGCGACACGCTCGGCGATGTCTGTGTGGAGTTCAGATGCGAGGTGGACCAACGCGTGGCGCCCACACCTTGGCCATGGCCCTGATTGGCCGACGTCGAGCCGCTGACACTGCTCGTCTGACCGCCATGATGACTGTGCGCCGAGGGACTCAACAGCAGGGGACTACGATCAGAGCGCTGCGAACCCAGCGAACTGAGCGAAGTCGTCTTCGAGTTCAGACCCTGCCAGCGACCCGAGTCCTGTGTGCGCTTACGCGTAAAATTACCCGGTTTATAGCCACCAGAGGTGACGGCACCACCACCGGCACCGGCGCCATCCGGCGATCTAG
Source organism: Drosophila stalkeri (assembly GCA_035047405.1). NCBI lineage: Eukaryota > Metazoa > Arthropoda > Insecta > Diptera > Drosophilidae > Drosophila > Drosophila stalkeri. The sequence continues at coordinate 24,839,230 of JAWNPR010000039.1, forward strand.
CTGCATTTTGATTGTATTGTCGGAACCAGTCGGGTATATTCAGGCGCTGTAGCGAGGCCTGTACACGCAACTGGTGCTCACTCAGTGCGGCCGGATTATGATCATGTGATTTCTGTAGCTCATTCTCAGGTGGCTGTACAAGGGTAAGAGAGAAAGAGAGAAGGAATAATAGGTTAGCATTGAAATGACAAATTGTGAATTCTTAAAACTAGTTCTTGAATAAAGAAATTCAAATATTATTCAAATAAAATTATGAATTATTAAAACTAGTTCTTGAATAAAGAAATTCAAATATTATTCAAATAAAATTATGAATTATTAAAACTAGTTCTTGGATATACAAATTTAAATATAAATAGCAAAGAATTTCAACTTTATCATAATGAAACTTGTTTTTGAGGCTAGTAGAAAATTTATATAAATGTAAATACAAATTTAAAAATATAATAATAATTTATATAAATGTAAATAAAAATATATAAATTCACAGAATTTTAATATTATATTAAAAAAAAGTAAATTTATTAAAATTATACATAAAATCTTACAATTAATTTTTTACTTCATCATCCGAGCCTTAAAAACAAGTTTTAAATTTATTTAAATTTTATAAAATAATTATTTTGCTTTCAGGATAATATGCAATACGCAGAACTTGTTAGTATTTATAGATTTTATCAAAAATTGTTTTAAATTTAAAACTAGTTTTTTTTTTAATAATTTGAATTCTTTTGCTTTCAGTTTTATATAACACATTTTAACTCTTTATATTAACAAAAAACTTGTTAATATTTATTGATATTGATATATCAAAACATTTTAATAAGAATTTCGTATAATCATTGCCCCAATCCAAAAACTTCTTGCAAGAGTTTATCATTTTTATCCATCAACTTTCTACGAGACATCAAGTACTTAACCCAGTTATCATTTAATGACTTCGTTCATCATTTAATCAATAATTATTAGAGAATAATTTCATTCAAGCTTGAGCTACGCCAAACATAAAGAGTTCATTAAAACGAGCAACAGGTTTCGCTTAGCTTTTATTTAGGCACAGCTGGCCTAAAAGGCACAAATTGAGATTCTAGCCTCGTCTGAATGATTTATTGTGAGTGCATAAAAAGCGACACTTGAATGATATAATTTTGCCTTCTCTTATGTGTGGGCAGCATCTGCGCTGAGTCAGCAAAGCGAAAACTTTTTGATAACTTGGTGCGAACTTTTGTTTTTGTTTGTTTGCTTTTCTCTTTTTATTTTTTTTTTTTCTATTTTATCGAATCTGGCCTGGCCTGGTCTGGCCTGGACTATGCATGTTGTAGAAGCCCAGCCCGGCCAGTTGCAACAGAAAAGAAAAAAAAACTTTTGCAGCGACATTTCTAGGTTATCTGTGCTGGCGTGGGAGTTGGCAAATCTGATGATGATTGCCCAAGACCTAAGGTAAATGGAGCATTAGGTCAGCTCTGGAGCAGGCCCTGACGTGTCAAGTGAAAAAAAAAACTTATGAAACAGATTATACAGTAAAGAACTTTGTTTTTTTTTTTTTTTGCCCCTCAAAGTTTTAACAGATTTACAAATTTGTTAAATTGTGGCTTTTGATGCGATGGGTCAAAGTTGAGATTTAAAAAATAAATACATGGATTCAAAGATTAGAATACCATTTTTTGTAGAAAAAAAAACGAATTTTTATTCTATTTAATATTAAAATATTAAAAATAAATAATAAACATAAATAATACAAAATAAATAATAATTAATAAATAATAAAAAATATATATTAAATAATAAATAATGATTAATAAATAATGTCATATAATAATGTATATATATTAATAATAATTATAAATAATAAAAAATATATGCATAATAAATAATAAATAATTAAAATCAATTTTCCTTATTTAGCTTTTGGCATTTTAATTTACTTCTTAACGCTTGATTAAATTATTAGCATGCCAAAAAAAAAAAATAAACTTCTTTATTATTCATTTCATTTTTATTGGATTTACTATGCATATATCTTAAATCATTAACATACACACTTTTGGCCTTGCTTAGAGCTTCTAATAAGCCTAAACAAATTATAAACAAGCTCTGCTTTGATATTTGAATTGAGCTTCTTAAACATACATATATATTATATTACACACACACACACTCACATAGCTTTACTCAATTACACACACACACAAATACAGTTATCTCTGTCAAGTGGTATAAAAAGATTTCAAGTGCAGAGCAAAAACTTGAGCCAGCCATTCCAAGTGTAAACAATGCCTAAGCTACTAACATTTTGCCTTGGCTGTGGCTAAGTGTAAAAGTGCACAGCCGCAGAGTAGGGCTAGAGACAAAGCGAGACGAGACGAGACGAGACGAGACGAGACGAGACGAGAGAGAGAGAGAGAGAGGGACGTCAAAAGCGAGGCAGTGTTGTTGTAAAACAAAAGACAAACAAAACTTAATCACAGTCATCATACACGTATGCAAAAGGTACTTCAGCAGCAACAAAGAGGAAACGGCCGAGGAGCAGTTACTGCCAAGTCGTCTGCTGCTGCTGCTGCTACTGCAGTCGTCAGTTGTTGTTGTTGTTATTCTTGCTGCTGCTGCTGCTGCTGCCGTGTGCAACGAGCGACAACATTTGACAATTGCAGTGCCACAATTGAAGCGACTATTGAAAGTGGTGCAGTGGTGCAGCAGCAGCAGCAGCGACAGTTGCATATGTGGGTCATATTCTAAATACCGGCAGCTGATTTGATTTCTGAATATATATATATAATTTATATAAATATATATTTGTGTCTATATAAATTTACCTGATCGTATTGCAGCATATTGTTGTTATAGTATGGTATATCAAATTTGTATAGAGTTTTTTAGCTATATGTTTTTAGTTATATTTTTCCGAATTTTGATAGAGAGTGCAAAACATTAGTGTTTTAATTTATTTTTTATTTTTTTTTTAATACAATAAAAGCGACAAACACACACACACACACATATGCAAACATATATGTTAAATTATATTTATATATTAAATATATATTATATATGTACATATATGCTAAAACTCAATTAGCACGCAGCCATACACAAGGAAAAAGGGCAGCAAAGTCAATAAAACATTCACATACACACGCAAGCTCCAACACACACACACACACTTTGGCAAAAGTGCAAGCCATAAAATAGGCACACCCCAAACAACATAAAAAAAGGAAGAAATTTAACCCGAAATTCTCTCTATGCAAAAGCAAATGGCTTTCACAAAATATCTTTTTATAACTTTTGCGCTTTGTTGTTGAAATATTTTTGGTTGAACGCGCGCCTCCAAACGCAGCCACGAGTTGACCTTAAAAAAGTTGACAAGCAAAAAAAAATACAAAAAATACAAAATAAAAATAAAAGAAAAATGAAATAACATAAAAGCAAAAACGAACTAGAATATAATACTGTCGAACGCACGATACACCCACACACACACACCCACACACATACATTTATATATATATATATATATATATAATATATATAGGGATACTATGGCGCAGCGCGCGCATCAATTCATATTTTATTGTCAAGGGAACACGCAGAGTACTAAATGTATGCGAGAAGCAGGGGAGCACTTGCAGTACGTTTGGATAGGGATGTTTGCAAATGCGTTTCTTTTTTTATTATTATTATTATTTTTTTTTTTTGGCACTTTTAAGACTTCACTACATACAGCTGACTGTGTGTGTGTGTAAGTCGCTTAGGCTAAATTAATTAATCAAATTTGGCTTTTACTTGAGCAAACATGGCGCGCGCGACATGCAACACCAAACAGAGGCGCACACACACATATATATATAGATAGATATGCGCACACACACGCATACACACACACACACACACACAGGCACACACTACGCGCCGTTCGCCATTTCCGGCGCAGAAATGTATGCTACGCTTTTGAATTTGTGATAGATACTGAGTGGAGGCCAGGCAGAGGCCAAAGCCAAAGCCAAAATGAAAAGCCAGCGTAGCCAGTTGTAGCCGTTATTATAGCAGCTTTGGCGCATGACCAAAAAACAAAACAGACGCAACAGCGCTGAGCTTTTTCGTATTTATAGCAAACAGGATGCAGGCGCATAGAAATGCCCTGTTTAACGCGAAACACCCTGTGCAAGATTGATAAACAAAACGAACAGCAACAGGCGGCAGCAAGCAGAGAATACTCAGACACACACACACACGTCGTCATTTTTTTTTTTTATTGTAGTTACTGCTTCGGCTTCACACTGGATAGCTGACGACTGACTGTCACTCGTGTTCGGCTATATTTAGAGCACTTCGCTACTACACTTAAGCAGTCGACGCAAGCGACAACTCAGTCGGACAGACAGATAGACAGACAGGCAGCCCGTTGACAGCCCGTTAAATTGAAGTAGATTATCGAGATGATGCAGTCAGATGCTGCCAGCCAGTTGACAATCATGTCACTAGGTCGTCGTTCACAAGGTGGTGTGAACAGTGCATTAACAATAGGGAAGCGAACAGTTCAGAAAATCAAGACAGAAACAACAGCAAAAATAAGGGGAACAAAGCAAAGGGCTTAGCATGTGGATTTTAAGTGTGCGCAGAGAATACGGTAATTAGAAGAAACCACAAGAACACTCATACAGTGATGTCCATTATTAATAGACATGTGTACAGATGCTTTGAGGTTTTATTTAAATGCTTGAGCTTAAATACTTTGTCACTTTGATTTCGATATAAAGCTAACACCTTAGGCTACTAAATAATATTTATTTAGTACAGTGTAAATTATTAAACTAATTCTCACAATGAATATATGATTTAAGTTTCAAGTGTCTTTACTCGGTGCTCTCTGCTCTTTCATTCAATGGTTAATCTTATGCTTACAATTTAATTTTAAATTGTTACAGCTTAACGTAAACTCCTACAGCGTACTCATTATTTTGACCTTAAGTGTTTTTACGTTGTGCTATGATTTCCTCTTCATTCTGTCAACGGTAAATCTTTTCCTTTTAAATAATATTCAATTACTTCAGCTTAAAGTTAATTACTTCTGTGTACTCATTATTTTGATCTTAAGTGTTTTTACTCGGTTTCTGTATTCTGTCTTTCTTTTAACGGTATATCTTATTCATGCTGAATAATAAGGCAATTTAGATTTTTTTTTAAATATATACCTGGATAGGCGTTAAAATTATTGCAGAATGTCATTCGACTACATAAAGTAGACACTTTACACGAAAAATGCACCCTTAGCAGCGTCTAGTTCAATAACACTTCCTATAGATGAATTTCAATACACACGCGCTTATTACCAGCAACCGATCAGTACAGGAGTCGCACAAAGACTAATTCGTCTTCTTAAACACGCACCCATATTAAGCTTGAATTTACACTAATACTAATACAATCTGCGCTCTATGTCCACATTTGATTTCTACTCTCAACTGGAAGTCCACTTCTATTGCCTGTCTCTTTCACTCAGCTATTACCATCCACAATATGCACTCAATGTTACTCATCCAACGGGATCTGCAGTAGCAATAGAGTCAATGGCATGTGAGCACTGCACACACACACACTCACACTCACACACACAGTGTCCACTCTCTGGATTTGCACTCTGCCTAAAAGCACTCAACTCGCAAATCAAATTAGAATTATATCTATTTGTCCTCTCTTATGAGTTGCTTTACTCTTGCTAGTCTTATAAGATTACTGCAATAAGTTATTTTAGCTTATTTAATTTATTTGTCTATGCTTTTACTTATACTTTGAAGTTTTATAAGCATAAGCATGAGTTATTTTCGTTTATGTAATTTATTTATAAAATTGTATTAGATATGCATTTAGTTATAAATTAAATGCAAAATCTTATAAGAATTCTGCGAATAAGTATGTATCTTATTTAATAATTGGTCCAATCAGGCCTTTTTGCTTCAAAATCTTATAAGAATTGTAGGAATTAATTATTCTTGCATTTTTCAGTTTTATATTGTTATTTATATTATAAAATGTATATATAAATTGACCAAAACCTAATTTTGCTTTAAATATTCTATAATTATTATTTTAAAATAAAGTCTATTTAAATTTTGTAATTTTTTAATTATATTTTAATATCATTATGTTTTACAAACAAAATCTAGACTACAATATATATAATTTCTGTATATCTTATAAACTATAAGGATTAAAGCTGAAGTCACTTCGAGCTATGCCCATCACAGGGTCAAATATCGCAAGGCTTTGTCCAGGAAACGTTCCTCGGCCGATCCCTGGCTGCAGGCAATGCCACGTCGGGATTTCGATGCCATTTGCTCATACTGATGTTTGATGGTGCTGTTGAGCACATGTTCACAGCGTTCCGAGTGCTGCAGAGTTTCGACCGAAGGCGACTTGGCATATTCCCGCTTGAGCACCATGCTAATGATGCGAGATCTTGTGGTCCGGGCCTTTGGCTTGCTAATGACCTGTGACCTGGGACGCAGTGGCGGCGGCGTCATCGAACCACCATAGATACCAGACTCTGTAGAAGAAGCAGAGTCAAGGCCCGTATTGGATACGCCGGCACAGCTGCAATAGGTGACGCTGCTACGTGGCGATTGATCCGAACTGCCATAGGCCTCATCATCGCAGACATCATAGTCGGGATTATGCTTCTCGGCAATGGGCAAAGATTCACTGATGGCATATGGTATGCACTTGGCTTCCATATACATGAGGGGCTCATCAACAGCCTCCTCGGCACTGGGCGTGGGACTCACACAACGTTCATCCTCCAGCTCTGCGATGCGCTCCTCCAGCAGCCGCTGCTTGCGTCGACTCTGACGTCGCTCGTGCCGCTCCCGCTCGATGCGTGCTATCGTCTCCAGACTCTCAATGAACAGGCCCAGATCACGCTGTCCAAACCGCGCTGCATCCAATGTATAAGTTGTGCTCACCGTGCCACAACTAATGGGCTCCATAAAGTTCACGAACTGTGTGCAAGTGTAGGTAGTGCTCATGATTCTTGATTGACAAACTGATGCAATCTCTTGACTGGAACTGATGTGTTTGCTCTGAATGCTGCTGTGCAACTGTTGTCACTGCTCTGCCGCTGGCATGTTTATATATGGAGCACAGGTAGACCTGAGAGGCTGATCAGAGATCCGAGCAAGATAGTTTCATTTGCCCTCTGGCAGGTAGGCGCGACATAGTCATAATCCTCCCACATTCTACAATCCTTAACCGTAATTAGGCCTGTGCCTGGGTAATTCCATGATTGCTTTTTAATTTCGGCATTTCCCAAAGATCCAGACAGCCAGACGCTGCACGTGTTCGGGGCTTTTATAGCTTTGACAGTTGGCAGGCAACATCTGGCTAGGACACATACATATATACATAAATACATACATATGTATATATTCCATGCATAGCCTAAATAGTCTTTGCCTTTTAGCCAAATCGATATTTCATTTAGCCAAAACAATTTGCACTTTCACCTGAAATCAACTGCAGCTGACAGCTCGCTCGTGCCAAAGCGTCAGCAAATCAATAACAAATATTCACTTGGCCTTAATAAATGTATTATTATGATATACTATATACTATTAGCAAGACTACGATTACATATATATATATAGCAGTATTTCTATATCTTCATTTACACTCAATAAAACATCCAGTTTTAATAGTGCCATCAAAACTTATCTGGCCCAATGGTCAAGGTCAAGCACAATTCTCGTCTATTAATAAGGCTGACACAAGGTTTACACATGTGCCAAAGCAACATTGAGGAATACAATTCAAATCATAAACAATTGATAAGATTACATGGCCTTATCATCATTGCTACTCAGGGCAATAGATAGAATGAGGAATTCATTGGGAATAGAATTAAGCAGCTCTATGAGAACTTGACTAAAGATATTTAATATTTAATGGGAAATAGTTATAAAAAAAAAAAGAAAAAATAAGTGTAGAGACAAACTTATTAAATTCCTTTTAAAAAAATTATAACAATGTCTAAAATTTAAATTTTAAATTCATTAGAGATGACCATTAATTAAAAATGTTAAAGATTATCAAATTTTAGACTAGACTGACTTCACTAGAATTTCCAAAAATTAAATTGCTTAAATTATTTTATCATTTTAAACTTAAAAATTGCAATTACAGTAAATTCTAGAAACATAAGAACAAAATAAAGATCTTAAGATCATAAAACTCGCTAGGGTTGAGTGTTTATTATTTATACTTCTGTGGTCTTTAGGCTTTATATATATTATAATTTAATTTTCAATTGTTAATCTTTAAGTTTTTAAATAATTAAATATAATATAAATATCATATTTTGAAAATAAGATAAGAAATTAATATAGACTTGGAAATTCTTGCAATTTGTAAAGATATGTAATTAAATTGGAAGAGCGTTTAGAGAGCAATTATAAGAAAATATATTATATGTATATATGTATAAATCATTAGAATATAAGAAAATTTTATAAATATGCATATATATACATATTTATATATAAATAAGATGCTCATTTCATAGTGATATCTACAAGTTGCGTTAGACATAAAATAATGCACAATTTTAGAGTAAAAGTAAAATCAATAATAATATTATGCATTATTCTAGAAATTTGTTTATTTTAGTTCTTGAGCTATTAACAGTTTGCTGTTAAAATTTAATAATATATTTCATATATATTATATATTTCATATTTTTATTATATTTAATATTTAATTAATTATTGCAATTATTTAATAAATATAAAATGATGTATTTTATATATAAAACCATTTTTATATAGTGTTCGATTTCGACGTCGCTAATAATCATTGTTTAAGCCAATCCGCTACAGTAATAAGAGACAATTGTACCCTGGCGTTAGGCTTAAAGATTCTCGAAGAATAACTGAGAGATTAATACTAATCTCTTGTTTAACAGAAATAAAATTGGCATAAGCCACAGCTGAAACAGCTGAATACCAACTAAGCTACCTGTTGTTTAGGTAAGGTGCGCAGCGGCTGTTAAAAATATTCATTAAAGCAATGCAAAAGGGATTGATATAAATAGGAGATGTATTGTAAGATATGACAGGCAAAGGGCTAACTATTGTTGCATAAATATTATAAATATAAATAAATGATTACAATATTAGAAATTTCAATAAATATATTTAAATTGAAATTTTGCCTTTACTACTTTTGATATTAAATCATTTTAACTCCTCTATAAATATTCATTGAATAAAAGTTGTAAGAAAACTGTAGAATAAAAATTTAATAAAATAATTATTAATACATAAAACATTTAATTAAAAATAAAAATGTAATAAAAGTTTTGCCTTTTCATAATTAACCGTTTCATGTACTTTGTAAATATTCATTAAATCAAAGCAAAAGGATAAATAGAAAATATAAATTGAAGAAGCATTTTAAGATATGCCAGGCAGAGGGCTCATTATTGTTTGCATACAAATAAAAATATTAATAATTTAATATAAATTTAGCCTTTTCTACTTTTCATACTTGAACAAAATGTTTCTCCTTTATAAATATTAAATCAAAGTTATAAAAATAGAATTGGTTAGAATATAAATTTGATAAATTAATTAGTGTTACTTAGCTAAAAATTAAATTATTAATAATTTAATATAAGTGTTGCCTTCTCTAATTTTCATAATAAAATATAAATTTACCCTGCTCAACTTTTCGTAATTAAACATTTTGTCTCCTTTATAAATATTTATTAAATCAAATATTAAGAAACTTATCGTAGCAAACTGACAACTCAATTTAACTTGCTTAATAGCAAAAGTTTCGAAAACTCAACGCAAATGATTGAGCATAAACAATAGATATGGGTTTTGAAGGACAGCAAAGGTGTCCTTAGACCTCCTGCCGTGTTTCGCTAGCTGAGTCAGCTAGAAACTGTTGTTAGCCAAGCAAATGACTTGAATTTGTCTAGACTGACAGACTGGCTGGACCAGAGGACAAATGGAAGTGCGTCGTTGACTCATTAAACTCTACTTCAACTTGGTTTCTGTTTATGATGAATTTGTTGATTATTATAATTTTATTTTGTTTTTGGAAATTTGTTCGTCTGCAAATCTGACTTGATTAAGTGTCTTTGTTTTGGCTCTGGGAAATTAAATTTGCAGCTGGCAGCTGTTCGAGGTCGCAACAAGATTCATTTGAAATGCACTCGAAAGAGATTAGAGCTGAAAGCGGGTGGTGGTGGTGGTGGTGGTGTAGCGTTTCTCGTGAAGCTGCTGCTGCACACAAATCCACTGAACTTTCAATTAGGCACGTAATGCGGCGCGGCACAGTAAATGAGTAAAGAGCGAAGCGTCAAGGCACTTAACCCATTGATGCCATTGATGCTGCCATGGGACGAAATGAGCTGCAAATTGCCTTTGCGTTGCCACCCTACCTCCCTCCCTCTCTCTCTCACACACTCAGACTCTCGCCTTTTTTTTGGTCACTTAACAGCATTAATTAATTGTCTTAAATGTAGTGAAGCTAAACATGAAAGCATTAAGCGCTTTTATAAAATAAACTTACTTACGTGACAGGTGGTTGAATCAAACGAGTTTTATTACAACTCACTCACTTTATATAATTATATATATATGTTTATATATCTGCTGTATACGTACCTGCAATAGACAGAGATGGATAGAGAAAGCAAATTAGTTAAATTGTTTTTTTTTTTTTTTTATATAGAATGCATCATCAACTGGGACTGCACCCAACGGGAAATATCAATTTACAAAAACATAAATGCCAATTGGCAAATGACAAGCCCAAGACAAACGCAACAACTTGAGTTGTGGCAAAGAGCGCCGAAGAGGGCATGTTGAGCATAGGATGGATAGGGGGATAGGGGTTTTGGGTCAGAGAACAGCAAGGCAAGTGTGCCTGGGGTGTGTGTGTGTGTGTGTGTGTGATGGACAACAACAACAAGCAGAGCAAAGCAAACTTCAATTGCTTCACATTTGTTAAAGACAAAAGGGCGAGACAGTGGCGTAGTCTTTAGGGGGTGCTTAAGAGCAAATAGACTGCAATACATATATATGCTATATAAAAGGCAGCACATTCCATGCCACTTCAAGTCACAATGTGTTTAAGTATCTATATAGATAAAACTCTTTGTTATGAGTTTTTCAAGCTGCTCTTAGAGACTATTTATATATAGATCGTGTCACTTAATAACAGATCTGTTGCCACTTGATTTATGTTTATGATCAAATATATTTCATGGTTTCATTTAGAAATTGTCTACAAATTGAAAGCTGTGAAAACGATTTGTATGTGGAAGTGTTTTTCGTTGAAGCAATTGCATATAAATAGTATTTAGATTGATTTAAGAACATTTACAAAAATAGTTTTATTTTATATATTTTTAGAGTGCGAGATTCTTAAGCTATGCTCGAAGATTCCTATCTTAAACAGATTATATGTAGGTTTAGCAGGGAAAGTGTTAATCTAGCTCTACAGTAATTAATTATTGCAGTAATTATGCAAATTAAAATAAATAAAATTTATGTTTATTTAATTTTTATTGATATATTTATATTTTATATACATTTGTATTTATTATAATTACAAATTTATATTTTTTATATTTATATATTATATACATTTGTATTTATCTTTTTACATTTAATTGTACATAAAATAAATAAATATACAAATTTATATTTGAAATCTTTATATTTCATATAATTTCTTTCATTTTAATTAAACATTTGTCGTCTTAAAAAATTTAATATATAAAATATAAATTTTTATTAATTTTTATTATTATTAGATGTGTTACCTCAAAAAATGTGAAAACAGCAAAGGAAATAAAAGTGTATTAAAATATTAGACGTAATTAAAAAAAAAAAACAAAAATTTAAAAAAATCGAATAATGAAAACAAATCTTTCCAAAATTATACAACAAACTTAAAAATTTTTAAAGATATTTGTCAAATTAAAAATAATAATATACAATGTTAAACAAGAAATAAAAGTTGCATATTATTCGCAATAAAAAAAATTCGTTTTAAATATATAAAATATATGTTTCGCAATTATTTAACACATTTTAACATAATAAAAATAAATCAAATGTGATAAATTTTTAATACAGCATAAATATAATCAGGTAAGATATTTTTATATTTTTTCAAATTAGATGCATAATAAAATGTCAACAAATTCTAGCGTTTCTAAGAAAGCATTTGATTCTATTTTAAATTAGAAGTTTTGCTTGATATAAATGAAATTTAAATAAAGTCAATAAAGTAAAAAGCTTCAATTATTCATAAATTTCAATTAGTGTTAGTTATATTCAAAATTTTATAACATTACTGCACCCAGTCAAGCATTCCATTCCTGTGTCAATTCTTAAGAACTGACAACCTCATGATGCCAGGGCATATCGAGAATTTCAGTTGAACTCAGCTGCGCTAATAGGGTCAAAATAATAAAGGCAAAAAAATATAAGTGCAGAGGCAATACGAATGAAAACAAAAGTCGGTTGCGTGCCGATCGTCAGTCAAGCGACTGTCTATTTATAGGGCCATTGTAATAACTCCATCAGCCACAGAGGAAAATGATCCATGAACGGGCTGCCCACCCATTTAGAGAGCTGAACTGAACTGAACTGAACTGAGCTAAGCTGCTGCTTCTGTTCGGCTCTGCCAGCATAAACTTCAAACAGATGTCAAGCCGGCGGTCACGTAATTATTATTAATGTCTGCTGCTCCCTTCCAATTTCATTTTCAATTCTACAACCCGAACCAGCCCAACCCAATTTGCAGTCCAGCCAACTTTTTCCATGTGATCTCATCTAGGAAATATTCAAAGAGCAATGCGTCTCTGTTTTACATTAAAAATTATTACCACAGATTTGCTGCTCTTCTTTTAGTTGTTGTTGTTGTTGTATTATTTTATATTCTACACTTTTTTTTTTTTTTTTTAGTAAACGAGGCGTTTACTCGATTCTACGGGTTGTTGAACCATTGGCCAACATGTGGGGTGGTCGGCGATTTGCTTTGCTTTGCTTTGCTTTGCTTTGCTTCGCGCTTTGCGTTTTCCCTCCCAAGTGTGTTCTTTGCAAATGAATGGCGTGCTTTGATAAATGGCACATGGTAACGTAGCAATACTATATACATACATATATGAACACACACATATACACATATATATGTATATACCACTAGTCCAGTCGCCTTATATGGCTTTCTTTCCACGCAAATTCATTGTCACAAAAGTTTCTTCCATTGATAAATTGCACTCGAAATACCCACGCGCAGAGTCTCCTGCCTCTCTCTCCCTCTCTCTCTCTCTCTCCCTCTCTCTCTTTGATAACGACGCTCAAATTGCATCAAAGGGGGCGTTTAGCAATAATCAAATCAAATGAAAATAAACAAGAGCTCATAAATAAAATCATGACAATTACAACTTAATTTTGCTGACAATTTTGATCAAATTTTAAATTGATGATGAGCGCAAATTGTGAAGAAGAGACAGGAGCAAATAAAACACAATAAATACAAATATATATATATATAAATATATACATAATGCTAGATATACAATATTGATTTGACAAACATTTACTCAGACATATACATATATATGATCATATCCAAATATTTATCTATACAGCTCATAAACAACAAGTTGAAAATATCAAATTTCTTTTGCATTTCGGTAACAATATAAACGAATATTCTATAAGCAAGACTTTATTTATTTTTAAATTAAGTAATCAAATTCACTCTGATAAAGATTTGTAAAGAATTAATATATATTCAGTTATTTATTTAGGTATTAAAGATAATAGAATTTAGAAACACAGAGGAATTCGTGCATAATTTTAAATACTGTGCGCAATAACCAAGAGTTTAAGATTTAGAAACACAGAGACATTCGTGAATAATTTTAACTTTGGCTACTCTAAGCAATACCCAAAAGCTTAAGTTGTAGGAAAACAAATCTTGTAGGAAAACAAATCTTGTGCTTGCGCTTTGAACTTGTATCGCTCCTTCTGCTAGTTATTCTATCAGTGATTCTATCTCTCTCTTGCGCTATCATAATCCTTATCCATATATTTATTTATTTTTCGATATATATTTTCTTTATATGTTTATAAATCAATTTATAAATATCTCTCTTTCCATTTCACTTTCTTTCTCTCTCTCTCTCTTTCTCTTTCACTTTCTCTCTCTCTCTCACACTATCTTTCTCCTTCTATTTCTTTCTCTTCTCTCTCTCACACTATCGTTGTCTATATGTTTATCTCTATCTTACACGTTCTCTTTCTATTTATCTCTCTCTCTCTCTCGCTCTATATTTCTTCTTCTTCATATTTCTGTCGTTTTCCTTCTCTCTCTCCCACATTTCCTTGATCTCTCTCTTCCTCTCGTTCTGGTCATCTCTATTTTTTCTTTCCTTGGCCTCTTTCTCCCTCTCGTTTTCTCACTCTCACTGTGGCCCTCAAATTCTCTCTCTCTCTCTCTTTCTTTTTATTTTTCTTATTTCAGCATCGCCTTCTCACTTATATATCTCTCTCTCTTTCTCTCAATCTTTATTTTTAATTTACTCTCTGTCTCTTTGCATAATTCCTACGTAATCTTTCGCCTCGTTCTCTCTTTCTTTATTCTTCTGCCTCTCTCTCTATGTTTCCATCTTTTTTCGGCTATTATCTATCTATATCTTTCAACCTGTCTTTATTTCTATCTCTTTCATAGACAGTCTTAATTTATTTATTTCTCTCTCTTTCTCTTTCTATATGAATATTTCAATCTTTCTTTCTCTCTTTCTTTTATAGTTCTTTCAAATTAGTTTACTTTTCTATTTGTTCTCTTCCCCTCATTCTCTCTCTCTCTCTCGCTGTATTGTATTACCTTACTAATTCACAAACGAACTAGTATCTTAACAATTCATTAAGATATATGAGCTATTCACGAGTCCATGAGAGTCGCTAATTATAAAAAAAAAAAAAAAACTCTTGAGAATGCGTCATAAATGCCTTGAAATAATTGCAAATATCTAGTATACACTTGTATTTGAATTGGCGCGTAACACAATGCCACGATTTGCGGACTTTAGTTAATTAAGTCACATCTGGCCAATTTTAATATGCTTTAAATTGGATTTAATTATGCAGTGGTTAAAGCGAATGTCTAACGCTTGTCTAACCATCGTCTGACTGTTTATGCAAACATCGACCTGCCGCAGAATTTCATGGCGGATGGCGGATGGCGGGGCAAAGAGAATCCAAATAAAAACGAATTAAGTTACGCAAATGTAATTTGGTTTTTGTTTAATTAAATTTTGTACGTGGATTTTTCGTTTTCTTTTTCGCTTTTTGCTTTTTGTTTGGCAACTGGCCAGCACTTTACTTTAAAACAATAATAAAACAAAAACTAAAACGCAGCAGAGGCCTTAAAAATTCACGGCATGCGGCAGCAGCTTTTTAGGCTGAGGCTGAGGATGCCCGATCAATGGACTTAACTCGGTCAGTGGGAGTTCGTAGCACCTTAGCATTTGAGTGTAGAACAAAATGTTGTTTTCTCAGTTGAGATATCACAGCGAACAAAAAAAAAAAAGAAATGAGGCAAAGAAAAACAAGAGATAAATAAATAAAACTGGGCCGCCGACTAAGGCTGCGGCTGAGTCAGCCAACGTTGAGGTGAAAAGTGCGTTTTGCATAATTTTCTAGCAACTTAAGCAATTGAATTTAATTGCCTAAGCATGGGCGTTAATCAAGCTAATTGCTGACATCAGCTAAACCAACACGACTCCAGCTAAACAAACGTCAGCGAGGGCGAGCCGAAAGAGAATTGAAGTAAATCATTTAAATCGTAAGGGAAGTAGATGGAGGGAAGTAGATGAAGGGAGGTACGAACTGAATATGATTATTTTAACAAAAAATTCGATTTATAAATTGATTTTAATATAATATATATAGCTGCATATAAATGATATATATTTGTATATATGTATCTATAAGTCAATAAAGATATATATCTCAATATATATAATATATAATAAGATAGGAGTTTGCCTATATATATATATATATAGGAATAGAATTTGCAATATGAATGAAGAAATTTGATGATTTTTATAATGATATCTTGATCAGATATTATAGAAGTAACAGATCTGGGCTAAGCCATCCTCCAATTCCATATAATCCAAAATCTGAAATATATTACATTTAAATCCTTAAATTTATGAACAGCTTCAGCTCTATTAAAACTTATTATTGGTTATTATATTATTATTGGTTATTATTTATAATATAATATATGATATACATATTTATGTATTGTATTTATAAATATTTATGTAAGTTTATTTCCTTACGTATATCTATATTTTTACATACATCTATATCCATGTATATATGTAGATACATTCATGCATGTTTCTATAAGTCTAAATAAATATTGATATTTATTTAACTATATTTTTATTTATTCATAAATCGGTCTATATATTTATTGCACGACTTTTAAGCTATTTTTAACTAATTGAGTTTCAATTGAAATTCTTTACTAACAATTGCCAAGGCAATTGAATTTAAAAATTCTCGAAAAACAAGTTTTAATTTATGTTATAAAACAATTTGAAAAAAAAAAAAGTCAATTGCTGCTGTGAATTAATTGATATTTTATGCAGTGTATGCTAAGTAAATATTATTGACTCAGCAGCACAAATGAATATATACATAGATATATATATATTCACAACATAATTAAATGACTAATTATGAATATTACAAAAATATATTTGATATTCCCTTTGAGCGACCCTCTCTCTCACAAGTGTTTCTAGCATATCGAAAGTCCAAAACGTTGCGTAAGTCTGACTCAGACCATATATCACATAACGCCGCAGACCCGACTGGAATTTCAATAAACGAGTTCTATTACAAAAGCACAAGATCAAGTTGAATATATATATATATATATGTATATAGTAGAAATAAATACAGTCGTCGCCTCCAAAAATAAACTAAAACAAAAATACAAAAACAAAAGTTGTTTATAAAACCAGCAAATGCTAAGCGTTTTATAAATAAATATGCAATAATTTTAGTGCGCGTTTTGCGCTTTTCATACAACAAAAAATGTTGACTATTTGTATGAACTATGCAAAGTTTGAGGCACAAATATTATGATTGTCATCAATCAATCATGCAGATACGACGAGTCAATTGTGAATGTGCTGGGTTCAATTAGCTGGCTAAACTAAGCCTGACCTTCAGGCCATTTTATTACACCTATGAAAATATCAAGGGAGGAGAGTTGTATTGACAGTGGACTATATACATATATGAGGAATTTTTTGTAAATTTAAATTTTATATAAGCTTTGTAATGTATTCTATATGTGCTTTGAATGGCATCATCATCTAGACATAACTGAGAGTCAATTTGACATGCCCAGCTTGAAGATTGAAAGAGCTAAAAACAATAAACTTGAGCTGAGAGAATTGAGCATTACTTTTATTTTTTTCCTCTAGCTCAGGGTATGTGCTAGTCGAGCACAGGACACTCACTAACTCAGTTTTGCCAGTACCAGAGCTCACATATTTATTCAATACAAGCTCAAGGTATTTTTCTGGTTGAGCATATCCCAAAATTATCCACTATTGACATTAGCTAAACTGTTATATATCTTTTTTGATAGTTAGGGTATTCACTAGTCGAGCATAACCCATCATCACCTACTGGTGACATTTGGAGAATTTTTATATTTAGTCGAGAATATACCCTACCAAGAACTCTTTTATTAATCTTCTCCCACAGTTAGGGTATTTGCTAGTCGAGCTCACACACACACACACATGATCATAACTCACTTTTGACAGTCAGTTCCGCTGTGCGAACACCTTAATTTGTCCAGGCTATGGGCACTGCGATACGATACGATGTGATGATAAATGATATATTTATATATGACATATGCCAGACCTAACGCAGGCAAATCAATGTGAATTAACTCTGAAATGGCGTGCCATTTGGGCAACGGATGTATATACACTGGCACACACAAGCCAGACAGTTATCTTCATATATATATATATATATGTATGTAGAGTATATCACATAAATAATAAATAATTTGCACAATTGAAAGCAGTCGCATTAGCTGTGGAAACCAGTTTTATAAGGCATTGGGTCAATGCGGCGTATGCGTAATGTCTGCGGCTACTAAATAACTAAGTAACTTTTACTGCAAATGTGGGGCAATCATCATCAACATCATCAACATCATCATGATCATTCCACGAGGTCAACACAAGAGTCTGTGCAATACAGAAATACAGATTGTTTATTGATTGTTAGATAAGCTCACAAATCAACAGAACTCTGACGTAAGCGCGGATTATCGCGTAAGCATTGAAAGCGCCATGTGGAAACTGTGTAGAATTCATCTGAGCAAGCAGCACCGAAAGCGGGCTAAACAAAGAACTACTTTGATTTATTAAATAAATATAGTTCATTATAGTATTCAGCGAGACAAGTAAACACAAAAGAAAATCAAGAAAACTTCTTATAAAACAATTCAAATATTAAATATCAATGTAAATATTAATTAAATATAGTTCATTTAGTTTTCAAATAGATGAAAAAATAAAAATAAAAATAGAAAGGCGAATAAACAACAAGAAAATAAAGAAAACTTCTCATAAAACAATTCAAATATTAAATATCTGTAGTGTATCAATGTAAATATTAATTAAATATAGTTCATTTAGTTTTCAAACATATGAAAAAGTAGAAGGAAAGACGAATTAACAACAAAAAGAAAATTAAAATAAATATATGTTGTATTTCATTTTAAATATTAATTAAATGTGGTTCAGATGAAAAAATAATAATTCCGAAAGAAAATATAGAAAATTGTATATAAAAATATTAAATATTTGTAAACATTATTTAATTGTAAGTATTTCATATAATTTAATAATTGTCCAAACGAATGTTGAATAAAAATGGATAAAGAAAATCTAGAAAAATTGTGAATAAATAATAAAAGTGAAATATTTATTTATTAATAAAGCTGAGTAAATTCAACAAGAATTGGCCTTCATTATTCTTTAAATTATAACGTAAAGTCAGCTCTGCATATAAAAAGAAATTTTTAATATTTTCTTTAAGTTACTTCAATAAAATCTGTTATATCAAAAAAGTTTGGTGTAAAGCATATCCTCTTTTTACAAGAAAAGTCTTCTTAAGAAGTCTTTTAATTTTGTAATTCGTAATATAAAGGAATTTTTTAATTTTGTAATTCGTAATATTCAAATAGACAAGTTTTCATTTAAATTTTCATATTTATATTGCTTTAAACAATATATTATAATATAATTTTACGAAAATTGTACTCAAAAATAGACTAAAATATACATTTTAATTTAATTAATTTATTTTATTTAATTATTATTTATTTTTTATATTATATTATATTATATATTATAATTTATATTTTCATATTATATAATATTTTTATTATATATTTTATTATTTTTAAATTATTATTTTATTTTGAATGGAAAATGTTCCATGCATCTGTCTAAAATCGTCAAAAGAAATAAGTTACATTTTTTCGCCATATTCTTCTATTATATTCTATATAAAAACTGGACAATATTTTAATTTTCAATAAAATATGTTTCATTTGCTAATGCAACATGACTTTTTTCATGAACACAACTGTAAATAAATATAAATTTATGTATTTAGAGATATATAGATTGGCAATAACACGCAATGGAAACAATAAACTGAACACTTAATATATATAAATACAACTACATATAAATTATACAATAATGAATGTTATTTAATAGTTTCTAAATACATTTGCTAATAATAGACGAGTAATTTAACAAAAATAATAAATGATCAAAAAGTCACGTAAAGTCAGCAATTCTGAAAATTCTACAAACAGTCAATTTCTATAGAGTTAAGTAAAAGCCGGAAATTCTAGCGATACAGAGAGAGAGAGAGAGAGTTAAGTGAAAAGTCATGTTTAGTTTTAGCTCTTATCTAACTTGTCTGCATTACTATAGAGAGCGAGCTATCTACTTATTTGAGTTTTTTTTTTTATTCATATAAATGTAGATTTCATCTACACAATCAACACGCTCAACAAAATTACAAATTTGGACAAGTTAAATGCAACCCTTTCATATTGCTGCCGTAAAGCGAATGAAGTTGAGCTGAGCTGCACAGGTCACGGAGCACACGTAGGGAACACCTGACTGACTGACTGACTGACTGAGCAAAAGGTGCCTGTGGTCAATCAACTGGGGTTCACTGACACATAACGTGCCCGGGGTTTGGGGCTGGTCAGGACTGTTTTTGTTTGCTTGATGGATTGACAAACTGTTGAACAACTCGCTGGCCTCTAGCCGCTCGCAGCTCGCAGCTCGCAGCTCGTCGCTCGCCTCTGGTCCGGTTGGCTGGCAGCAAACCAAAAAGTTTGTTATTTGCCAACGCCCACCACCATGATGGCCGTTGCTATTGATTGTGACACGGCAACAACCCTGAAAAACCAGGAATTGCTGAGAACTTAACCCTCGCACAAGGTGACGTGACGTGGCCCATACCGGAAACGGATGTGGGCGACTAAATTGTTTAAAAGGGACTCCAAAAAGGGGGCAGAGCTTAATGTGATAAGCCCAGAGATGCCCTGCGCTTTGAGTGAGTGGAAAAGATTGTAGTTATATACTCTTTAAAGAATATTAAAAATAAAGTTTGATATAGAGTTGCGTGTGAGATGTATATAATTCAAATACATTTGGTATGGGAATCAAATGTAAATTGATTTGCATCAAATTAATATTTTAAACTAATTAAAAATATAATTATATATATATATTTTTTTTTGTTAAATATTTTTTTTTGTGATTTATTTCCCTTTAATATTATTTGTACAATATATGTTCATAATAATTACACATTAATTCATAAGCTTTAAATGAACATATATTAAACAAATAATATTAAAAGGAAATAAAGCACAAAAATAATAATAAATAAAAATTTGTAGTTAATTTGTGTGCTAAAAAAAATTGAAAAAAAGATTATATATATATATATATATATATATATATATATATATATATATATATATATATATATATATATATATATAAATTTATAAAAGGATAAAAAAAATTAAAATCGAGCATTCATTTGTCAACAACATTAAACTAAATAATTTTCATATTATTATATTATATCGTATTATATTTTTCATTGAACTTTTATATAATATAGCAAAAGTAATAAAGAAAAATATTAATTTAAAAAAAAAAATTAAATAATTAATTATTTGGTTCATTATTAATAATAATATAGATCAATATTATTTTTTGTTTAATTTTTTAATTAATTATAAATAACAGTGACTTAAAAAAAAACCTTTCTTCTTTTTTTCTATTTCTTTTAAAATGTGTTTATATTTGTTTCTAAAATATATATCTGATTGAAATATTATTATTATTTTTATTTACTATAAAGAATTAATTACCAGATCTATATCTACATTCTTTTTAAGTTTTACACTCTTAGTGCTGAAACTTTTGAACTACAGAAATAACTGAAATTAAATTTCATTTTGTTTTTTTAAATATATAGTTTAATTCACAATTAAATTTTATGGATCAAATTTTATAAACAAAATGAAATTGAGTTTTGAATATTTAATTTCGATTATTTCTATTTATTTTTTAACGCAATAAAATCTGTATATTTTGCAGTTTCCTTTTTGGCCCTACGCTAAGCGACCTTTTTCTTTTGGCTTAGGGTAAATCAAGTTCTGACTATAATTATGAGCAGTTAGCTAATCGCATATGGCATGCACAGATGCAAACGGTGCATTTTATGTTTCCTGTTGATTGCAATTAGGCGGGCATGTCATGTAATTATGACATGAGCAAAAAGAACCTAAATGATGGGAGAGACAGACAGAGAGACAGAGAGACAGAAAGCAAGACAGAAGGGCAGACAGATAAAATTGACTGTCTGCTTGCCTTCTGTCTGTCTGTCTGTCTGTCTGTCTTACCTGTCTGTGTGAAGTGGCATTCGAGCCAAAGGGCCATTGTCATGCCAATCTCTTTTGGCTTCTACTTGATGACAGGCAAACAAACGGGCTCATGACTCGACTATATGGGCCTGCCTCAAAGCAGTAATAGAAGTGCCTAAATAGAACTGTAATCAAATGAGGCCCCACAAATGGCAACCAATTTGGCTGGCAACCAAATTGAAGTTCTGCCAGCCATTCAAACTGTAAACCTAAACAGACAATAAACGCACGCACGTGCCACGCATTTATCAAATGCATTTCACGCCACGCTGAAGCCAAAGCAGAGTTTTGATATGCCATCCATTCCCCCCCTCATCTGTGGTTAATGAACGACCCTGACTATCTAAATATTATGCACACACACACACACACACACACACACACACACTACAAATAATTTACATTTTATTTTAGTTCAGCTGTGTGGCTGCTATCTAGCAGCTGTAATCGCATAGAGTGCGCCACATAAACTGACCTTTTTGAAGCTCTGTAGTAGCCATGGGGGTTGAGCGAGGGGCGCGAGCTGTAAGGCAACTCAGCAAATGTCATTTCCATTTGCATGTGTCACTGAAAATAAAACCCGAAGGAAATGCTAGCAACAACATTATGTATGGAATCGAACGTGCGGATAGATAGAGGAGGCCATAATGCAACAGCACAAGAAGTAAATGTGCTGCTAGTAAGTATATGTACATCAGCTGATGATTGAAATGAACGAGGTTGACAGGGTAAAAATAATGCTGGCAGAGATAAAAATATATGTATTTGTTATGCCTTTATTTATTTGATTAATTATTTACATTTTATATTTTATATTTTATATTTTATATTTTATATTTTATATTTTATATTTTATATTTTATATTTTATATTTTATATTTTATATTTTATATTTTATATTTTATATTTTATATTTTATATTTTATATTTTATATTTTATATTTTATATTTTATATTTTATATTTTATATTTTATATTTTATATTTTATATTTTATATTTTATATTTTATATTTTATATTTTATATTTTAAATTTTATATTTTATATTTTATATTTTATATTTTATATTTTGTATTTTATATTTTATATTTTATATTTTATGTTTTATATTTTATATATTATATATTATATTTTCTATTTTCTATTTTTTATATTATATTTTATATCTTATATTTATTTTCTGTGATCAAAAGTAATCAAACGAAATATTTTATAATGAATTTAATAATTTATGATTTAATTAAAGTTACTGAAATATGATTATAAGTGACTTAATAGTGAAAAAATACATACATACATAGAGAAATGTAGGTATAATTAAAATTACTTCCATATGCAATATTTTGGCATTTTTATCATTAAATAGATAAATAAATCAATTTTAGGAGATTTAAAGCTTGAATTATATAACATACATATATGAAAGTTTTACAAAGATGAAATATTATTTTATCTTAAAAAAAATACAAACAAAATTAATTTCAATAATAATATAAATCTAATTTTGTATATATTTATCTTTCATTTTTTTTTTTATTCAATTAACTTTTATTTATTCAAAGGTCAAAGACCAGACACTGTCTGCAGTGCACATTAGAAATGTTGTCACACCTCTTTGATGGATCGTCTGTCATACGTTTTAGCACTCATACAAAACTATTCTATAAGCAAACCCATTTAGAGATAAGAAATGCCCTCAGGCATTAAAAGGGCAAACAAAAATGCCAAAAGTCAAGCCAAATGCAGCGAGAAAGAGAGAGAGAGAGAGAGAGAGAGAGAGAGAGAGAGAGAGAGAGAGAAAGGAACAAGAACTAAAAACATATTTTACATAACGAAATAGATCTCACTCTACCTTACTCTGCCTTTATCTATATCTTGTTCTCTCGCTCTCTCTATTTAACTCTCTAGCTGCCTGCCTCTTTCGCATCCCTCTCTCTCTCTCTCTCTCTCTCTCTCTCCGTTTGCCTTGCATTTTCAAATTTCTCTGAACATATGGCACAGCGAGCAAAAAGGTAAACAAAAATGCGGGAGAAGCATTTCGTTCTGTAAAAGATGCGGCACATTAAAATGTGATTTATATATATATATATATATATATATATATATATATGACACACACATACATGCATATACATAAATATGTATATATATGTATGTTATTTACCGACAAAGTGTGCGACTATTTTTGGACTGCAATCGAGTTGAGCAACTCACAGAGGCGGAAAAGGAAGTGCGCGTTATTTGTTTGCCCCACTCTTCAAAACTGTTGTTGTTGTTGCTGCTGTTGTTGTCATTTTGTCTATCTGTCCAACTGTCTCTTGTTGTTGCTGCTGTTGTTTCACTAGTCTCTTTGAAGGGTGTCCGATTTGTACTATGAGCCGCCGCCTGCTGCTGCTGCTGCTCGTTCACGCAGCTCAGTTCCAAAGGCAGGTGTGCATTTTTTTTTTTTTTTTGAGGGTAGTGAACAGCAGCAGCTGACACCGTTACGTTGTGCAGGTGTGTGTTAGTGTGTGTGTTTGTGCATTTTTCCAATCAGCATTATGCACAATATTTGTTAGCCTTGAAAGTTGTTTGGCTGTTAACTTAATTTGCTTGCCATTGGCCCACACACAACGAATCAACCCAGTTTGCAGCTTGTTTTTTGCTAAGGCTAATTCAAATGCAGACTTGAAAAAAAGAAAAGAAAAAATGCCAACAGTCTTTGGCTTGTTTTTGTCGGCCAAACAAATTGTAAATTGTATTTGAGTGCGGAGGTTTTAGCCACAACTTTGGCAATAAATATACAAGAGGCGAAGCAAAATAAAAAATAAAAAAGAAATAGAACAAGACAAACTTTGATGGATAAGAGCAAAAGATGCTAAAATAAAAAAACTACTTTGAAGTATTCACTTGAGAAACTGTGCTACTGTTTCAACAGCATTGATCATGGCCATATCGGTATAGTTCATGGACCTCTCTAGAACAATAAACAATGTTAAAGATTCTGAAGATGAACAATCCATGAATAATCAATTCATCAAGTTTCTGGCATTTCTTTTTATACACATTCCAAATGAATAACAGTTAAAGAAGCAATGGAATTTGCTCTTGAGCATGTTTTGTTTTTCTTTTGTGTTTAATTAAGTGTCATTCATAGAGATGTAAACATGTAGAGATACTGTTATATAAGCTGTTATACTGGGAATATACATTACTGTACCCACTAATATCACAATGTATTTTATTATTTTATAAAATGAATAAAGCTGATTAAGTGACATACCAACTGTTATATACTATGTGTTATACACATGAAAATAGCAATTAGTATGCCCATCAGGTGATCTTAACTACTTAATTCATAAAATTTTTAATTGCAAATAATATTTTTAATGACTGTTATACAAATTGTTATACTAAAGTGCACTACTACTTATTTAATCAATTTTTATTCAACCTAATCTTTTTGATGACTGTTATACAATTTGTTATACTGAAGTGATCTACTATTTTAACTCAAAATAGTTGTTTTAATGACTGTTATACATATTGTTATACTGAATTGCACTGCTTCTGTTATGTTTTGTTTGATATATAATATGCCATTACATAAATGCACATTAAAAGTGTTATACAAACTGTTATACGATTGTTATACAAGTAAAAATATGAATTAGGTAACTTGCATATATCAGCAACTACTAAATAATTAATTAAAATTCAAATCAGTTTTTTTTTTACGACTGTTATACAAATTGTGATACTTAAGTTAATTGTTTCTGTTACACATTGTTTGCCTTATTGAATTGCATTCCATAAATAGCATTCATTGAAACAATTATAATGTGTTATACAAACTGTTATACAGTAGCAAAATGAAAAATGCTTGTACGTGACATTGCCACATAAATTTTAAATGCATTTTTCTATAGATTATAGACATATTCATATTCATTTCAATAGAATATGGAATATTTCTACAGTTCTACATTTAAAGAGAAGTTCCAAAGTTCAGAGACAACCAAAAGCCTTTGTCTAACTAAAAATAAAACTATCTTTCTTTCAGGCACTCTGCTCTGCTGCCATCGTTTTAGGCCACTTTTAAAGGCCACTAGACGAGGCATCCTTGGCAAATGTTGACTTCCAACTGGGCCTTTCTTGTTCATAATAAAGTCCTTTAACCTTTTGCTCGAGTTTTTTGCAGCATTTTGTGCATTGTGCGAGAAAACGGAGGGTTCGTTTCCTTTTGAATTTATGCAACTGCAACTTCCGCATATCTTGACGGCGTTTCGTGCTTAGCCAGGGGCCACTTCAAGTTAACGGCTTTAAACGCCAACTTTCTGTCTCTCTCTCTCTCTCTACTCGTGCCAGTTTATGCGCAGAAGCAAAGCATAAAACATTTCAAGGCAAGGCATGGCAAAGTGGATATGCTACATTTGATATTTATTAAAGCTTTATTATGCCAGACGTTGCATATTTTAATTTTTGTGTTTTTATGGATCACACATTTATAGACAACGATGTGACAGACATTGGAATGTCGTTGTTCTTGTCTTGTTGTTGTTGTTGTTGTTGTTGTTTTTCTCGCTGCCAACTCATAAATTACTCAGCTTCATGACAAACTTGATGCTCGGCGAGTGGGTGGCCTGGAGGCTCAAGTAATATGCATGCAAGATTACTTAAAGCAACAACAACAACAACGACAACAAATGTGAATCATATGTCTGCGAGTTCTTTGCCAGTTGTCTATGTGAAATTGTTATACAGCTGGCCCATATACACAATAATTTCTCATAATTTTTTATTATAGACAAAGTAGCCTAAAAATAGCTAAAAGAACATTTTTGTATGGAACGGAATCGAGCCACTTGGCATTTGTTAAAATTTCGACTATAAACAAAAACAAGCTGCAGCCAGCTTAAAATTAAGGCATATACAAAACTTGAAAAATCAAATATATAATTATTTTTATATTTTCATTTTCAGTTGCTTGATTTTTTTTTTTTTTTTTTTTGTTCTGTTTTGGATTTTATGGCATGTGCAAAATGTTTTTCACATTTGGGTGGGGTCTATTATTTTTAGATTGCAAGTTCATTTCGCAAAATATAGTGAAAATATTATTATTATTACTATTGTTATTATTTCAGTTACTTTCAAGGGGCGGTGTGTGGTAGAAGTCAAGAAAAATTAACAGATCGTGAAAAATTGCAACAAACTGCGTAAAAACAGTTTGTTGAGTTCATTAAGAAGAGATGGAAGATGAAAGATAGATAGATTTAGATACAGCTATAGATAACTGAAGATATATTAACATAATTTATTATTTTTATATATATCATATTAGAAATATATAAACACACATTTTGAATATATATTTAAAACATATATTTTTATTGAAGAATAATTAAAATAAAATAAGAAAAAAATATATAAAAAAAATTTTATTTAATTTGGAATGTAAAAAAAAGAATTGCGAAAAATTCTCGTTACTTGCAGTCAGAATTAATTCGTTTTTTGACGATGTAAGAAACTAAACAAAAATTAATAATAAACAATGCTAAATTTTATTTATTTACTCAAAAGCCAGCAAAGTCTAGCTAGGTGCTAAAGCAATAACATAAACATATACAGATTCCTTGAACTTTGTAAGGAAGTTGAAATAATAACAAATGATTTTATTGTTTATCACTTTTTATATTAAAGATATCAAATCGGACTATTAAAAATTTTCGTTTATCTTTTTATAATAAAAGATATCATAAATAAACTATTTTTTAGTTTATCTAACTACCTGGGCCTAGCTCATAGTTCAATTGTGCAATGGCTAGATATATATCTAGATATTTTAGGTATGTATATACATACATATATGCCTTTTAAAAAACGTTTGACTCAATTTCTCCACACACAGCAAAAAAAAAACTGTGAGAAATGGGTTCGTTATCAAGTCAACTCAAGTCAGCTGACGACGCGTGCTGGAAAGCGTATCATAAATATATATATATTATATTTATATATATTATATATATCTTCTTTTTTTTTTTTTTTTGCCAAGTCGTAAATCGATCTGACATTTCGCATATATAACAATAAAGGCCAAACAACGTTTTTAAGTCAAATAAATATTTGGCCGTTATTTTGGCAGTCATATTTACATTTTGGCGAGCGTAATTTATGAACACCATTTGAGGTGTGAATGGAAAATATGGCCAAAAGCACAAGCAAAAGCAAAGGCAAACATTGATAAAGTTAAGCAAAATAAAATATTTGGCCATAAAAACTAGAAAATTAAGTCTTTGAAGTGTGTGCCAAATATTTAATTTAATAAAATTTAATGCGGCTGAGTAGGAAGTAGTATAAATAGGAAAAGAAATATTAATTAGAACTAAATGTATATATATAAATATATAGGAAAAGATATATGTATTTATATATGTTCATCTATATATTTATTTCCCAATCAACTTTCACATAATTTACTCATATAACAACGTGAGTCCAATTGATGGAGATATATGAGGTTGGCCCAATTGAATTAGCTTCATGAGATGACGATAGTAATTAAAATACAAGACTCATCAATTAGCTCAAAATAAATATAAATTTTCAAGCAATTGTTGTTTAGGTTCAACTGCGCCCACACAGCGGAAAAGCGCCTACGCATTAAAAAAAAAAAAATTAATACAACAACAAAATTGATTTGCGTTCCATCAATTGAGGTGCAAAATGAAAACTTTTTGTTTATCTCAGTTCTTTTGAGTTTGTCGATTTCAAGTGTTTACGCAAAAAAAAAAGAAAATTAAAATTACATGCTGCGAAAAAGTAAAAAAAAAAACAAGAAAACAAAAATTGAAAACGTAATTAAAAGCGTGTGAGAAATAAATTGCGGACAGTCCGAGTTTCGAGATCAACAAATTTATAAAAACGAAAATTAATTAAAATTTCCTGCCCGTTGAGATGCGCACTTTCGCCCTGGGCGTGCACACTGTGTGGGAAGCGACTGTAGCGCAAGACTAAATGCCGTTTCAATTTGAATAAATTACAGCAAATGAATGCTCGAGCCATGAGCTCAGATCAGCTGCATACTATATAATAATATAATACTATTTATAAAAAAAAACTATCTACATTGATATGGAAGTATTTTAATTACTTTGAAAATTATTTGTGCAATTTCAACGTTTTGTCAGCTATTTAAAAGAAAGCGATTTATCTGTTCGTTTTTTTTCTTTTCTTTTTCTTTTTCTTGTATTTTCAATTTGAGTTTTTCCGCAACTATGACAAAAAGCAAGTTGCATTTTTGTCGCGTTTGTTTTGACATTTTAGGCAAAAAGGTGAGAGCGAGATGGCTGCTAATGATAGACATGCAATCGCTGAAGCAAGCAAGCAAGTGCTGCAAATATGGCAAAAAATACAAAACAACTGCAAATCTGAGCATAGATGATAAGCCTGCGTCGATATGGGCAAAAGAAACAGGTAGAAAATACACGAAGATCAAGCGACAACAAAAGAGAGAGGGACTGCCAGAGAGAGGGAGAACGAGTGAGACCACTATTAGAAATTAAGAGCGTAGATGTTAACGGTGGCATAACAGCAAAAGAAACACGCTGTTAAGGCATCAAGTGGAATTCTGGCAGATAGATTATATAATTAGCAGCAGCTGTCAGAATGGATCTGCACAGTTAACAGCAAACTTTACAGCATGGATCATGTAACATGAAGAGAGTGAGAGCAGCGCTATGTTATTACAGCGCAGAAATATCAAGAGAGCGGCAGCATTGCTCGCTCTGTTTGGCAGGCAGCCAAGCCAAACGGCGGCTTATGCGATGTTTTTGCTTCTGTTTTCGTTTCTGCTTTGTTGTTGTATTATGTACTATGTGCGTGCGTGAGAGCAAGCAATGTTTTTACCTTCGCCTTTGCCTTCAATATTTACCGTCTGAGAATGTTAACAACAAATATTTGATGAAAATGAAATCTAACAATTGAATGCCCGTTGGGCTAAGCATTTAATAATTTACTGCGCATAAGAAAGCCGCTAGGCTGGGTGGACAATTGAATAGTTAATGTTGTTGTTGTTGTTGTTGTTGTTAGTGTTGTTGTTCTTGTTTGTTTGCCTGTTCTTGTAGTTTTTTTGTTACCATTTGTTTTATCAGGCGACACTCCAAATACACGCAAAGATAAGCAAAAGCAGAAGTTCAAAAAAAAAAAAAAAAGGTAATAAACAAGCACAGTGACCAGAGTATCATAAATCTGGCACGCTTCTCTGTTTTTTTTTTCTTTTTATACCCTGAACCCATTGAAAATGGGAATTCAGGGTATAATGTTTTTGTGAAAATGTATGTAACAGGCAGAAGGAGACGTCGCAGACCCCATAAAGTATATATATTCTTGATCAGCACAAAAAAATAAGTTGATATAGCCCTGTCCGTCTGTCCGTCCGTCCGTCCGTCCGTCCGTCCGTCCGTCCGTCCGTCCGTATGAACGTCGAGATTTCGGAAACTACAAAAGCTAGAGAGCTGAAATTTTACACGAACACTCGTATCTTAGTTACGCAGTACAAGTTTATTTTGTTTTTTCGATAACTCATCCCATTCCTTAATTATCGATAAAAAATCGAAAATTCGTTTACGTTTTTTAGGTTTTTCGAGGATAACTTCTACACCGTTTTAGCTAGAGACTTAAAATTTGTATATTTAGATAGATATTATGGATACGCAGATTTTGTAATTTTCAGATTTTGGATGCCACGCCCCCTTCGCCCCCAATTTGAAAAAAGCTCATTTCAACTACTAGAGACTTGTAATTTGGCAAATGGACAAATTTGAATGCAATTAATATATTCTGAAAGTTTCATGAAGATAGTCCATCTAGAAACGGAGTTATAAGCGTTCAAAGTACAGCCCATCCCACCCCCAAACGTCGGCAGCAACTGCGCGGTTAGCAGAGCGCTCGCTTATACGTCCGTAAAGAAGAAGAATATTTATTTTTTTTTTTGCAGGGTTCAGGGTATCTCGTAGTCGAGCCGTCTCGACTAGAGCCTTCTTACTTGTTTCTTTTTTTTTTTTTGTCATTTTCGGTGGATTATTAAAAGAGATTTTTCAACTGCACTCGAGAAGACTCGCTTATCAAGAATTTGTTTACATTACAAGAGTATGATAATAAATATACATTTTAATTAAGTTTACTTTATTCTTCTGCTTCTTCATTTGTTTGCTTTAGTGGCGGCAGCATTACTTTTGATGCTATGCTTTCTTTCATTTCTTTTTTTTTTTTTTCATATATAATTATTTTTCATTATTATTCCGCATGACAAATGCAACAGCAACAACAACAAAAGCTGTTAAGCAAGAGCAGCTAAATTTTTTTTAGCGGAAACCAGAGCGAAAGTTTTGGCCTTTTTAGCCAAAACGTGGGAGTTGCGCCTAAGAAAATCGACAAAAAGAAGCCGAAAACATAAACAAAGAAAAAAAAAAGGGCGCAGCTTTTTTATTGCTTTTCCTTCAAATTAAAAAGAACCGAGAAAAGCAATAGAAAACTAAATTCAATGAAGCGCAACGAAAACTAAATGCTCTGCCAAAGTAATTAATTAACCATGCTTTATTGATGATAAAATTTTTTAATTTAAATTAAAAAAAAAAAAAATAAATAAATATAAAATAAATTTCTATTAATATATTTTATTTTATGACAAAGCAACTAATGTAAATTAAAGCATTATGCGCACTTGTTCTAATAATTTATGCCAGCACTGTGTACAGTCATGGATACATATTTATTATATTTTAATATATGTATATTATATACTATATATTTCATCGGATTTATTTCAATGATTTTCTGCATTCTTTCATGTTTCAGTGTTAGGATATTGACTCATCCAATGAGTTCTTTAAAATATTATTCTATTTATATATAAGTGATCCATGGAAAAATATAAACAAATTTACTAGCAAATGAAAAGATTTCGTGATAAAATGTTAAAAATGAAAAATTCTATGATAAAGATTATATACATATATTTTCATTGAATATATAGATATATTTTCATTGAATATTATGTATCCATAAATATCCAGATATATACTGAAAATAATAAACCTAAAATTGACTTCACCTTCTTCAGCTATTCAATATTTACAATGTTTAGGGAATGGCTACAAAGACATCGTTTCATATGTTATCACACAAAATATTATTGCATAAAAAAACTCAAATAAATATTTCTTATCTCACATCAAATACCCTTGAAAAGCCCATTTACACTGGCGGTTTAATTAAATTGCTCACAGAGATCCTTTCATGAACTTTTGAATATGTGAGCTGCTGACAGTGGTTTCCAAAATAAAATACACGCTCTCAAACTACAAACTTGAAATGGTCAAAATTATTTCTAGCACACTGGCGTCAAAAATAAAGTGCATGCTACCAAGCTAAACATTATTGAACGACTTATTGCGACACTGGCGTCCAAAATAAGGTAAACGCTCCCATAAAAGAAACTTGAATGAACCACAACCATTTCCTGCACAATGGTGTCTAAAATAAACTGCGCACTCGCAATTAAATAAAATTCGAACAAAAATTGTTCTGCACATTACCGTCAAAAATAAAGTGCACACTCCTAAGCAAGTTTATAATGCACACTGGTGTCAAAAAGAAAGTATACAACAAAATGTACGCTTTACACTGCCGTCTAAAATAAATTGCACACTGTGCAACGACAATGACATCAAAATTAAAATTTAAAAAAAAAAAAACTTTACTTTTCAAATCTCATCAAGAGTTGAACTAAAATAACTGTGCAAAAACTTTTGGGTCAACAATTTCATTTTGTTCATTTCAAAGCGGTCCCAAGACAAACAACTTGATTAACATAATGAGAAAAAAATACATACAACCCAACTTGTGTAGGCCAAAAGTAAATACAAGGCTGAAAGGGGGCGTGTCTGCAGTGCGGCGGCACTTCATTACACAAATTATATAACCTAAGGTCAAGTGGTCATTGTCTCGGCGGAAGATGACATTAAATTGCTTGTAATTTGTAGGGGAACCATAAAAAAAAAACAGAAATGGGCCCAGCAGAGGAAATTAAGAGAAAACGCGCGAGGCGCGAAAAGCAAGAAAAAATAAAATAAAATAAAACAATGGCCACAATACATGCAAAGGCTTTGATTTATGATTGAGAAGCCCAAGGATTATAAAAGGGAATATAATATACTTAAATATCTAATAAATCATAATGCGACAACAAAAAAAAAACACAAACAAGAAACTCAACTCAAGGCGTTTCATGAGCGTTTTAAAACGCGTCCATGCGCCAAAGCCGATTAGCGGGCGAATTGTGGGTGCAAAGGATACGAATAATGTAAATGTTAAGGCGGCGGCTCGCATTAAAGAGAATGTAAGTGTGTTAATGACTGTAAGTCGTAGGCAGACTTGGCAGGCGAAAAGCGCACCAAAGCAAACGCGTGAAAGGAAGCAAAAAAAATGACACACAAAATGCACAGTTTTTTTTTTGTCTGTTACGCGCGACTGCGTTAACAGCAGGGCGCAGAGCGCAGGGCGCTGGCCACAGGGTGGGCGTGTCGCACTAATGGGAGTGTCGCGAGAGCCAGCCAGCCAAACACGATGGGAGACGTGTAACTGCCGAAATCAATTAACAGGCAGCTTAAGGAAGATCAAAGCTGCGCTCAACTGGAAATGCAAGAACTAGAGCATTCGGGCGAGCGAGTGAGTGAGATGGTTGGTGAAGAAACAGTTACTGAGAGTAAAATTAATGGAAATCACGTCGTATGCATAATTTGCACATTGAGTGAAAACAAATAATACAAGAACGCAAGAGCAGAGAATGTAATGTTAATATGGGAATAGGCAAACATGAATTAAGGACAATGCGCTGCTACAACGACGCTGGAATGCCCTTTCAATAGTTCAAGAACATATAAATGAAATTAAAATTAAATGTAATTTATTTTTGAAGGAATTTAAATGTAATTTTGGATAAATTGAAGGGGAAATGTTATAATTATAATATTAGTTAATAATACTATTATAATTTTTTTTTTTAATAAATAAAGTCAACAAGATTCAAGTGCTAATTATGTAGCCCTGATTTCTCATTCTCAATGGGAAAAGGGTATGAAACCCAAATGTATCTCATAGCGAATCGAGCCTTGTTTGTATTTTTGGCACACCAAACAGGGGAGCGGCTCATCATCCCATAAAGGGGGGTTGCTGACGTTGCCCGAGACAAAAGCCATAAAAACTATGTGTTAGTAGTTGCTGCCAACCGACACACCAAAATGGGTGTCAAAGAGAGGAGAGCAAAAACACAGAGAGAGAGAAAGGGAGAGAGAGCGAGTGAGAACCAAGTATTGGAGGATGAGCTGGAGCGTAATAACTACAGTAAAGGCGCGCTAGAGTGAACAAACAATATTTAACATTATTGGACAGAGTTTGAGAGGAGAGATGAAAAACAGATATAAATATTTGCATTCATTTTTTAATATTTTGTAAATATTTAAACGTAATATGAATGAAAAAGTTGTGTTGCAAAATTATGTATTTGTAATTGCATTTTTTTCATTTTGTAATATTTTGTAAATATGAATGGGTAATAGAATTGAAAAATTAATTATTTTTAATTGCATTTTACTGATTGTTCAATAATCGAGTGCTCACTGTACACAAACATTTCCATTGTTAAGATATGGACTATGGGTAATAAGAAAATGGAATATTTTGTTGCTAAATGGATTATTATCAAGTGAAATATTTTTGGTTGTTCATTAATCGAGTCCTCACTGTAAACACACACATTCCCATTGTTAAGATATGGATTCTGGGTAACAAGAAAATGGAATATTATCCATGTGAATTGTTTGACATTTCTGATGTTCGTTAGGCGAGTGTTCACTGTACATGCCGTGTATATTGTTTCGGTTATTGTTATTATTATTTATTTTTATTATTTTGCTTGGTACTCACCAAAACATTCTTTTGATTCTCTTTGTCCAGTAGAAATTCCATGCTTTTGTGTGGCCGACGCACTGAGGCGATTTGCACGCCATTCGCCTGTGTTGATGGCTTAATCCGTTGTCCATCATTATCAACGTCATCATCATCGTCATCGTCATCATCATTGCCGTGGCGTCCATCATACACAGCACTGGTCACATTCAAACGCTTCACCAAATACCGTTTATGCAGCGGATTGCACTGATTGATGTCCATCAATGAACGCGTCTTGCCCGTTATTACCGTTTCATGTGTATCCAGATTTGTTTCGATTAGACCCATTTTACCGGTAGCATCGCTGTCATCGTCCATGGGTGACACGGCAACCGGTACGGCGGTGACCATGGTCAATGGACGCGACTGTATGCCGCCATTGCCGCCGGCGCCCAGCTGATTGAACATTTGCGTCTTTTGTGCCACCGAGGCGCGCGATGGTGATTCGGTTGCACGTGCCATGCCGTTCGTATCCGTATTCTGTCCGGTTAACGACATTTCGTGTCGCTGGCCCGTTGTCAACTGTTTGGCAAATGCCGCATATTGCTCCCGTTCGGCAGCCAAGAGAGCATCACTGGCATGGGCAGCACTGGCGCCACCATTGGCCACACTGGCCGTACCATAAGGCGCATGCGTTTGCCGTGGTGGCAACTTGGGCAACGGGGGTTTGCCCGTTACCAACTTTTGCAATGTTGACGTCTTTGGCTGCTCCAGCTCAGCTGTTGCCGACATCGTCTGGCGACTGTGTATGCTGGCCGTGCTCGCCTGAGAGGCATTGCTGTCGTCCAACAACGACGTGCTACGCGGCGGCTTCAACGGTATGTGTATAATATCCTGATTTTTGCCATTGCTTTGAGGCGCTGACTTTAGCTTGCCTATTGATTGCGACTGCGACTGTTGTTGCTGCTGCTGCGACTGTTGCTGCTGTTGCTGCTGCTGCTGTTGTTGTTGCTTCTTCTTGCGTCGCAGCGAGAAGCGCAGACCGTGAGCGAAACGCGATAGAAAACTCTTTGAGCTGGGATGTTTTTCGTCCGTTTTGTTGGCGCGCTTCGAGGGCGGCGATTCATTGTTGTTGGCGCTGGCAATCAACGCTGGCGTTGGTGTTGCCGTAGCCGGCAGAGGCTTGGACATGTTGTTGTCCTCGCTGTCGTCGTAACGCTGCAGCAGCTGCTGCGAGGCGTAGAGTATGTGATGGGCGCGATTTGTGGGCGGTTCACTCAATATGGGCAAATGCAGGCTTAGTGGGCGTGTATGCAAAGGCGGCGTGACTGAACTAACTGACGTGACTGGCGTAACTGGCGTAACTGGCGCAGCTGACGTGACTGTCGTAACTGAGGGCCTAACTGTTTTAACGATCGCGCACGATGAGCTCGGTACGACGCGCGTTTCAAGACTAACAGCAGCTGCCGCAGCAGCACCGCTTGAAACTGGCTGCGGCGATGTTTGCTGTTTCGTTTCCACAATGCCAACGGCGATGTTTTCATTGTTTTCATCGCTCTCATTGTTTTGGTCATCGATCATGCTCTCATGCTCGTGCTCACACTCGCGCTGACGCACGCTCTCTCGCTCGCGCTCGCGCTCGCGCTCCCGCTCTTTGCTTGCGCTCTCTGGCGTTTGCTCTTGCGCTGGCTGCGCCGCTCTTAGTTGTTGCTCTTCGTTGTAGCGCGCTGCTATGTTTTCGTTCTCTTTGGTGTTAAATATAACAGTGGCATCGTTGTTATCCAACAGCTCTTCCTCTTCCTCCTCGTCGTCGTCGTCGTCTTCAACGTCTTTGTGCTCCTCATCGCTGCTAGTGTGCTCGTGCTCCTCTTGCGGCTCCTCTGACGACTGCTCCTGCCAGCAATATTTACTCACCACGGGACAGAAACTCACCTCCTTGCTGAACGAATTGCGTGAGCCAGCCGGCAAGAGGATGCCCAGTGGCTTTGGCTGTGTCGGTGTCTGTGGCAGCTGATGCATCGAATTGTGCGCACTGCTCACGTATATATCATCCTCCGTTTCCTGCCCATTATCGTAGGCCGATAGATTGGGTGTGCTGCTCACCAGGCTGCGCTGCTTGGCCGTTGTACTCTGGAAGCGCCGCTTGGGCAGCGCTCGCGTTGGCGTCGTCGCTGCAGTCGATCTGTGTGTCTTCGTCGTGGGCAGCTCGAAATTGCATTGCTCCAGTGACTGGGCGTAGGAGGTGCGCAAATTGGTTGGATCCTGATCAAAGGTTTTGCCAAAGCTGCTGAAACTGATGACGGCAGGTGATGCTGTTGCTGCTGCCGCTCCTACTGCAGCTCCTGCTGCTGTTGCAGGAGGCGTTGCTTCCACTGGACTCTGTACCTGTTCCAATGTCTGTCGCTTTTGACGCGCCGGCGGCTTTCGTATGGTCAATTGGACATGTTGCACCTGTGGCGCTGCATCCAGCACATCCTGCTCCTCCTGCTCAACCGTTTTGTCATTTAAAATGGACGCATTCTTATCATAGATCTGACTCAGTTCGTCCAGCAGAAAGTTGCCTTTGCAGATGAGCTGCTCGTAATCCTCGCCAGAAACAATACGCTTACGTTTCTCCATATCTAATGCGCTGCGCTTGCAATTCTCACTGGGATCCGTATAGTCGAGTAACGTTAGATTCTGATAGCTAGCATTCAGATAGCCAGCACCGGCTCCTGCTCCCGCACCAGCTCCTGCTCCTGCTCCCGTTCCTGTTGCGCCACCAAAGCCGCAACGTTCGTTCCAACTGCAGCTGCGTCGTATGCGTGGCAAACTGCTGCAATCGAAATTATCCAAATCCTCGCTAGAGCTATGCCCGTCACTGCTATGGCAATTCCTTTGCTGCTGTGCCTGTTGCTGCTGGCGACGTGCGCGTCGACGTCTGCCCAGCTGCTGCAGTTCGTTGGGCACACTGCCGCCAGAAGCTGTACGCACCAATACAGGCGAACAGGAGGCGGAAGAGGAGGAGGCGGAGCTGCTGCTGCTGCTAGCGCTGCTGGTGCTGCTGCTGCTGCTATTGTTGTTGCTCTTGTTGTTGGCCAGCACGTAGCTGTTGTTGTCCGTTAGAAAATTGGGCGACGAACCTCGCGGCTCGCGTATATCGGGCAAACTGTTCCGCAGCCAAGTGAACGAGGCGGCGGACGATGTTGAAGACGATGGCGACGACGACGTAGCTGATGCCGCTGATCCGCTGGGCGATGGCGAGTGTGTGTCTCTCTCGCTGCTATTTATAGACAATGTCGGAGAGCCAAGAGATGATGTCGATGCCGATGCCGACTGTATCTCGTTTGTCTGCTGCTCTATTTTTGTCTGACACAAATCATTGGAGTTTTTGGAATGTGCCCCTGTTGAGGCTGCCGCTGCTGCTGCTGCTGCTGCCGCTGCTGCTGCTGCTGCCTGCCCCGTTGCCGGCTCATGCTCCAGCAGCAGCTCCTCCTCCTCCTCGCAGAGTTTGTCGAAATTCTTTGGTATGCTCTTGCTTTTGCTGCGCCGCAATGTGCTCGGCTCACAGTAGCCCGAATCCTCAGACAAATTCTCCGCCGAATTGAGTGGCAAACGTCGGGCACCGGCCGCATCTGTATGTTTGCCTGGACAGGCGCTGAGCATGCTGTGACCGCTGCTATCGCTGCTGGACGAACTGCTTGACTCCGAGTCCGATTTCAGCTCTGCCTGATGCAAACTCTTGCAGGCACCAAAGAGTTCACGTTGCTGCTCCTCCAAATCCAATTTGTTTAGCTCAAAGTATGTCTGATGCAAGCGTCCATCGCTCGACTCGTAGCGCTTCAGCAGCGAGCTAGCCGATCCACGACGACTATCCGGATTGCTGTGACTACCGTTGCTGCCGCCACCGCCACCGCCACCGCCACCGCCGCTGCTGTTGGCCAGCGTATCGCAGCTAAGCAACGAGGGCGAACTGTTGCCCAGACTGCTCATGCTCTGGTGCTGCTCCTGCAGCGTCATCTGTCGCTCCAGCGACTCGAACTGCACCAGCGACGAGCTGCGCGACAGCGAATGATATGAATCGTTGTCCGAATAGAAATCCTCAAAATTACCGCCACGTCGACAGCTGCCCGTACTGTTGCGCTGGCCCTGACTTCCGTAGCTATCCCGGGTGCTGGCCTCCAGCGTCAGGAAACGCTCCAGACTGTTGTGTGCTTCGGCGTCGTAACGCGGCGGCGGCGGACGACGTAGCTGCACCACATCCTCAAGACTGTGCGGCTGCTGTGTTTGTTGCTGCTGCTGCAGCTGCAGCTCCTCCTGGGAGCGCCGCGCCCGTTTGGGCGGACAGGCAAAGTCGCGTTCCGACATTGCGTCGATATCTGTACAAGAAAAAGGACTTTAATAAAAATAGAGCTTTATATTTGTATATTTCATCCAAACTAACCCTTGTTAATTTCGACTCTTATCACCGAGCCCGTCTCGGACTCCGTGGAACTCCAGAAGCCGCCGCAACTGCTGCTGTTGTGTTGATCGTAGCCATTCCAACTGTTTTGCGCATGCTCCTCATCCTCGGAGGTCTCCTCCATGATGGGCTCCAGCATTTGCCGCGAGCTGGACAAGTAAATGCCATCTGTAAAAGGGAAATATATTAGATCAAATTTTATATTCATATTCTATATACTATAAAATGTCATTGTTATTATAATTATCTTTATTATTGCTGTTATAATCATTATTATTGAAATTATTATCATTATTATTGATATCATCACTCATTATCAGCATTTTAAAATTTATCTTTTGGTTATAAATATTTTTATTATTTTTTGTTGTTATCATTATAATTGTGTTTATTTGTATTATTCTTGTCATTGTCATTGTTATGGTTATTACTCAGTATTAGATTTGTTAGAAATATTATTAACATTATCATTGTCATTGTCATCAGCATTCTCATTGCTATTGTAATTGTCATTGCTGTTAGCATTGTTATTATCATTGACATTGTCATATTCATTGTCATTGTCATTGTCATCGTCATCGTCATTGTCATTGTTGTCGGCATTTTTATTGTCATTGTCATTATCATTGTCATTGTCATTGTCATGGTCATTGTCATTGTCATTGTCATTGTCATTGTCATTGTCATTGTCATTGTCATTGTCATTGTCATTGTCATTGTCATTGTCATTGTCATTGTCATTGTCATTGTCATTGTCATTGTCATTGTCATTGTCATTGTCATTGTCATGGTCATTGTCATAGTCATAGTCATTGTCATTGTCATTGTCATTGTCGTCATTGTTGTCGCCATTTTTATTGTCATTGTTATTGTTATCGGCATTTTCAGTGTCATTGTCATTATCATTGTCATTGTCATTGTCATGGTCATTTTCATTATTATTATCATTATCATTAGCATGACCATTGCCATATTATATTCTATTTTCACTTTAATTTGTAGTTCTATTTTTATTTAATTTTTTTTTTAATTCCAGCGCACTTAGCCACTTGCGCATCTTTTGCAGCTCCGTCTCCAGCTGTGCCTGCAGCAAAACTGAAGAGAATTGCGACGACAATTCACACACAGATACAGATACAGATACAGACACAGACCCAGGCCCTGGGCAAGGCACAGTGACAGTCACCGAGCTCCATTTGCTGCTGCAACTGAAAATGAAATTGCAAATGCTGCTTCTGCTTCTACTTCAGCTTCAGCTTCGGCCTCTGCTGTGATCTTATCGCTCAGCGCCTGCATCGGGATTGCTGTTGGCTGGCTGCAGGCCATCGCCTGTGTTCGGCGTGTGTGATTCATGCCGCTTAATTATGCAATTTATTAATAAAACCTCGTCACATCAGTTGGTCAAGCTAACCAGCTGAGCGACGATACTGAGCGAGCGACTTCCACTTTGTTTATACACCCAATGACACTAGCTTCTGATTAGTTTAATCAATAAAGATGCAGCTTTACGAGCAGCCGTGCGGTCATAAATTATGCCCCACACAGTGATCGCTCGTAAATTCAAATGATTTTAATTTTGGTTGACAATTTCTAGTTTTTTTTTTTTTTGTTGAGATTTTTACTATTGTGATGGGTGTTTTATTTGGTCAACAAATGTGTAATATCTCATCTGAAATCCCACAAAGTTTATATACTCAGTGCACATTAGAGTCAGCTAACTATTTATATCTGTTCGAGTTTGAAATACTTCTAAATGAAGCATTGCAGAATATTTTCTTCGTATACTTGATTTGTTTGTTAATTAAAAATTTATATTAATTTATTTTTAAATACTTTTTGTATTTATTTATTTTTTAATTATTATTTTATTTATTAGATTCTAATCTAATTTTAATTTTAGTATTTTAAAACCGTTTTTAGTTGATTTCTTCTTCATTTTTTATATTGTATCGAGCTAAAAAAAAATTTTAATCATACATTACTTCAACTAACAAAATTAATTTATATATTAACAAAAAACTAGCCAGTGCTTTAGCATTTAGTAAGCTTTAATTTTACAATTCTAATTGATATAAATAACTAACTGATATAAATAACTGATATAAATAAATAAATAAAATAATATTAACAAAAACAGCTTTTAAAGCATCTGAAAACTAAATTTAGCTATTTAAAATGTCAGACACAGTTTAACAAAATAGCATGAAAAGATTATAATATGTAATGCTTCCTATAAAGTTGCTATAATTCCATTTAACATCAATTTTAAAGCTTAGAAAACTTCTACCTAAACTTACTATTAATGTATATTTATTTAATAAATACCAAGCTTTATCCAAAACCGCTTCAAAAGTTTATGAAAGCTCTTCTCTGTAACCTTGCTTCTGTTGTTTAACTTGTGAATTAAGTTTAACCTAGTGTCATTAAACGATAAATTGATATTTATATAATTCATAAAATACTTTGGAAAAAAGCAACTTGATAAGTCTCAACTGCAATATGCAATATTTTAAGATATCTTGAAACAATAATTCATATTAAATCTCAAATAAGTAAATGACTTAAAGCTTATGAAAAAACAACTAGAAAATCTACTAAAAGCTGGCAATATCAAATAGAATTTGGGCTATTATCATGAAATACAATTCACCTAAAACTAAAAACATCCTCTCGACATTTACATGATTTATATGATTAAGCTATTGTAAAGTCAGTTTAAAGCAGTAGGAAGCTATCAATATAAATATTTCGATTTATTAAAAGATTTTAATATTTTTAATATACTTTTTTTTTTTTTATTTGAGCTTTGCACATGTTTGTGAATATATTATTGATCTGTGATCGATTTTAGAACAAAAGGAAAATGTTTTATTGCTCACTAAAAATTAATTAAGAGTTAACAAAAAAACTTGTTCACTGTTCGTTATCCACAATCTTTTATTGCCCTTGATTAAAATATCATATATAAGCTAGCTCACATTTCATTGATTAAATTCTTTACTAGATTATCTGTTTTCTCATTTATTATACGTAATGCCAACGTGACGCAATGCATTAATGTAGTTCTCTTTATGAATGGTTGAGGGCCTTCTCAACTTCCCATTTAATTTACTAGTGTATATTTATATAACTTTTTTATTACATTTATTTCTATTCATAGCTCTCTCATCAACTCACCTTGCTGCTCAAATGCGCCCAAATTCCAATTGAGGGGCGTATTTATATAGCCAGCTAGATCCAAGTGTTCCATGTTGAATATGGGGCAAGTCTTGTAGCAAATTAATTTATTTCTATTTTGTTTTTATCTTGCTATGCAGTATTTCTTTTTTTCTTTTTTCTCTTTTAACTACTGCTAAATACTATAGAGTAATGTATTTTATTTTTTATCGTTGTTGCAATGCTTAGTCTCCAAGTATCACATCGGTTCGTTTCTGATTCTTCAGGTTCTCCTCATTGAATGCAACTGGAGCATATATAGCACCATTTATTTCCATTTACCTTATCGCAAGTGTATTGAATTTTCGTGCAATTCGGCGGCAGCATTCGGTACAGACTTTTGTTGTATTTTCGATAAGCGAAAACGATATCTGTAAGCAAAAAACCAAAACAAAAAGTTAAAAAAATACAACGACAAAAAAATGTTAGTACAAATTGTTGATAAGAACGGGAGTCATAGAGTTATATATAATAGACAAAGTGTCTTAGTATATTTATTGCATTCTAAACTGAAAAGCAAAGTGCAAATCAGTTTTAGATCTAGATCTAGCGAATCATAGTCAATACAAACTTTGAGTACATTTTTAGAACACTTACTAAAGGGAAACATTGTGCTTTTAGTACAGTTTAGTACATTTAAAATTGTTACATTAATAGTAAACAATATTTAATGCTATCAATTTAGCAATTTTAGTTATCTTTTAGAAGCATAACACATTTTAGTACAGTTTTTATTATTGCTAATCTCAGTCATTAGATTATCACATTTTAGTTCAGTATATATCTACATTGTAAAAGACTTTAACTTGATTATTAATTTAGCACATTTTAGTACATGGCCAAGCGAACATCAAAATTTATTATGGCTACCTGTTTTAAGTCTGACACATTTTAGTACAGTTAAAAGTAACTCTTATATGCTTTAACCTTTTTTCACTATAGCAGTAGATTAAACTGCTCTTTAAAACTAACATAAATCATATTAGTGATTTCAGCTGTCTTTTAAAAACTTAGCACTTTTGAGTATAAAGCCGTAGATTTTATTATTATTGACTTAAGCCTCAAGTTTCCTCATTTTACTACAGCAAGACGCATTTTAGTACTTTAAACTTTGCAAATTGTATGCACTTCAGGCGTTTACTATATTTAGTACATCTCAAAGTAAGTAGTATTTTATCATTATAGCATTCAGCTGCTTTCGATGAATTTTAGTTCTTTTTAGTACAACTCAAAGTTAGCTTATGTATATATAAATTTAGCTACATGTTTATTAGAAAACGTCAGCACGCCTTCAATATATAATTTAGCACGCTCTTAGCACGTTTCGATGTGTACGCATTTAGTAGTGGAAGCT
This sequence comes from Drosophila stalkeri, assembly GCA_035047405.1. Taxonomy (NCBI): domain Eukaryota; kingdom Metazoa; phylum Arthropoda; class Insecta; order Diptera; family Drosophilidae; genus Drosophila; species Drosophila stalkeri. The sequence goes on from JAWNPR010000039.1 coordinate 24,883,284, forward strand.
GTTGCCCCTTTATGATTATTGAGTCGGGGGCGATTTTAATTGCTATACCCGAATGCTAATAAGTATTTCTGTATGCCATGGCGCACATGGCGAATATAGTATAATATATATATATATATATATATAAATATATATTTATATATTCGAAAAATAATGCCCCTCAAAATGCAATGCACCGTGGGCGATCGCCCAATCGAATCGAGTCGACTCGAGTCGCAAGTTGTTTGCTTCATTTGCAGCTGCATTTCGTAAATATATTATGTATACAATATTATTTTCAATATATAGATTTGGTTTAAGATTCCTATTTTAATGCCACGCTGGATTGCACAAAAGCTCAGCCGATAACCCAATTGCCCGCCCGCAGTTTTCAATGTCATAAGGGGTGAGGGCAATATTTCTGTTTGTATTTATATTTCAATTTCGATTCGATTAAACCTATTTTTTTTTTTTTTTTTTTTTTTTGCTCTAACGTCATTGGGGGCGTTCGACCTGTTGTTTATTTCGCAATTCGTGCTATGTAAACTTAAAGCTATTTATAAATAAAAAAAATTGGAAATACATATTGCACAATACACATGCGGGTATACAATGAAAAGTTTACAAAGAAAATCTATATGAAATACATAGTTAAGAAGTAAGCAATACTGTAGTGAATGCGAAATGCCATTGATATCTGACATATCACAATATCACAGGTAAAGAAAACAAATTTGTTGTCTCAATATCATAGGTAGATTGATTACAACACTCTGACAGCCATTTGGCCAAGTGTCAAATTTATTTATAAACACTAATTGTTTATGAGCCGAATGCCAGATGCTTTCAAATAAATATTAGACATATTACAAATTAAGACTGCATTTGTAATATTGCAAACACCCAAGCGTATTTAGCATTTAAACGATTTAGTACAGATTTCTATATTATATATTTAATTTTCTTTAGCAATTTAATGTGTGCGGCAACAGCTGAATAATTGATTATCATTTGTTTTATATATCTATTATGGTGAATTAGGCTTTGAGTACATGTATATAACAATCATTTGAATACTAAATAGTACCATAATTAAAATATGATCTCATCGTCTTAGTTCTGAAACCTCCTTAGATAATTTTTACAAGTATAATATTTCTTTTGTTCACTATACTAGTTTTTTAGTTTATTACAAGTAATTTAGTACAGGTATTAGCTTATCAGTTTATATATCGATCGATCTAATTCATGCAGTGCCATTTTAAGCAATTTTAGTACTTAATTATATTGTATTATTATATTTAGAGTTTATTTCAGTATGTATATTTATATACATGCATTAGTTGAGCATTTAGAACATTTTCATTTTACTGCAACCAGTTTGTTAAACTTTTGAATAATTTTAGTACATCATACTGTAAATGTTTTAACATTTTAGTACATGCATTTTAGTACATGCATTTTAGTACATGTTTGCTATATTAACATTTTAATAAAGCGTTATGCAATTAATAGTTTCACCTCTTTAGTACATGCATGTACTTTAAAAGATTATTAACGTTTTACAGTTTCAACAATACAGTGCATATAACCGTTTAATAATTTTAGTACATGTGCATAAACAGATGACTTGAGTTAATTTCGCTTGAATACAATTTTATCTAGCAGAATTTCAATAATACATTATCTTTTTTAGTGCGCCACTCTATGTATTTAACACTTAGTTCATTTTAGTACTATTATCTATAAGCATAAAACTTGTTTAAATAATCATATCTACAATATATACCAATTTCAACACATTTCACACTGACAACAACAGCTGAACAGCTGATATTTTATCTTGTTGACGCTTTTTAGAACGCATTATTTCGACAATTTTCACTTTCGTGCGACTTCCTCTTTACTGTGAAAAATGAAAAACTGTCATAACTGACATGCAAATGTAATAAATCGTGCCCAATTAATCAACACAATATTTAAAATGTTTGGAGTGTAAGACGAAACGTTTTGACAGCAGATAAAAGAAGAAGCAAATCCATAAGAGGAAACAGCGAACACATGTAGCGCATTAGAAGTCAGTGCTAAAACTTTGAGAGAATGACATCAATCTTATATCTTTAGCTTATCTCCGAACAACAGACAATATATATAGTAAAAAACACAAAATTTGAAAGCTGATTTGGGTTTTGTTTTAGTACAACTACTTCAAAGTTTTGATTATTTATATTTGTTGCTAATAGTGAACAAAAAAGAAGATAAGATAGACAACTACGAGTAAATGGAATATTACTGGCCACAAATGTGCGGTCTATGCAATAATTATAAATCGGAAGTTGTTTACTTTTGGCTTTACTTCACACATCCATCAACAATTTGGGCCACTAAGCTCAACGGCAATGAACTTTGGAACGTGCAGAAGAAATACAAAAATGCCAGAGTTAAATGAGCTAGGTGTATGATATGTATGAATATAAATATATAAAAAAAAATAAATATATTTATACATATATATGTGCATATGCATAAGTTAGTGATAATGCGTTGTTCAATTGAAAGATTGTCACATGTACTAAAAAAAAAAAAAAAAAAACTGTAAGCTAAAAAAGGAGTAAAACCAAATAAAGAGCACACAAGTCATTCACTCGGAAAAAGTTTAAATTTTATATAAATAAATAAGTTCACATGCCAAATTAAACGAAATGCGTCACATTTCGTACTCGACTATAAATAAAATGACTTAAAAAAAAGAAATAACGGCCTCAGGCCTAACAACAACAACATTTTTTTTTTTAGTACCGGAGGCACGAGAAGGGCAGACAAAATGTTCTTAGAAGCGCATAAATTATTTTATTAGATAGTCTGGCACACAAACACAAAGATAGCTATGGAAGGCTATATGTATTTATATATATATATATATTATTTGGTCAGGAATTGCGAAAATCTTAAAGATTGTTTTAAACTCTCTGTGTAGCCATCTGGCTTTTAGGGATCACGCATCGTCTGCCAGTTGCCAGCAGCTTTTAATTGCAAAAGTTTACCCCAAATGCAGCACAAAATATTTTCATATTTTCATTTATTTTTTATCTCTCTCTGCGTCTGATTTTTTTTTTTTCGACTTTTCCCTTATGCCGGTCTGGCTACGCACTGTTGTTTGCTTGAATCTCTGTTTATTTTGGTTCAAATAAATTTTGTACAAATTTCTTTCGGCCTTTCATAAACAAAAAAGCAAAAAAAAAGCTCAAAAATGAATTATTGTATAAAGGGGATCACTATCTCCCTCTCTCTTTCTCTTTCTCCCTTCCTCTCTCTCTCTCTCTCTCTGTCTGTCGACGATCTTTGAGCACGTTTGTATTTTGGGGCGCGTCACTTGCTCGTTCTGTCAAATGAGTCACTTGACTTGTCTTGTTTTTGGCCAACTATCGCACAAATTGTACGATATAATATCGCAATAAGCCCAAACTGGGTGAAAACTAATGTACAAACTTATATATCTTTAAGGGTCTTGAGTGGCATTAGCATATTTAAGACACTTTCGCATTGATATGAGTTGTTTATTTGTTTACAGTTTTGGCTAAAATGCAATGTAAACACTTTTTAGTACACTTTTTTTTACAAAAACAAATTCAAAACATGATTCATACTGTGAAATATATGAGAATCCATTTACATCTCATTTAATTACAAATTAGATCTCTAATAAGATTTAGTCATTTGATGAGTGTTTAATCATTATTTGAGGTATTGTTCAGAAACAAGTTTTTAGAACATATAAACATTTTTTATACATGGTATTTAACACTTGCTTACATTATATTATAATATTATTATATTTATATATAGTGTATTATGCTTTATTCTTTCCACTTTAAAGTGTTTTTAGTTCATTACAGACCTCAATTTTTTTTAGTACATATACATATTATTTTGTTATCAAATTGAAGTCAGAATATAATTTCGGAACAAAAAACCAGTTTTTTAAAAATTATTTTTCATTTCTTACAAGTTTAGTACCATATTTAGTACATTTTCAACTCATATATCGAGTATCTTTCTCACTTGGAACATTTTCCGTTATAAGTTTTTATACATAATTAACTTTTAACTATATTAATAACTTCATGTTTTCGTAAAACCAATTTTTATTTTACTTTAGTCTTTACTTTTTAGAACATCTACCACTTTCATTAACATTTAGTACATTTTAATTATCAATAAACGTTAAACATGTATATACATACGTAGAGATGCATTCACTTATTGCTTTCAGAGCAAAAACATTCAATATTTACCAATCGCACACATTTGCTATCTCTCCGTCTATATATAATATACATATATCTCTTTCACTTATATATATATATATATATATAGACAAAAAGTTTACATATTGCAAAAAACACGCCCATTTCGAGCAGAAATGCGTCAGACACCGAGATCTCACCTGTGTTTCGTTAAGAATCGGTTCGTTCCTTAAACGTTGTGCTAAAATCTCAACATTTGTAACACACCAAGGTAATAAAAAAAATCATATTTAGCTCAGGGCAAAATTGAGTTAAATGTCGTATAGAACTTGTTATCTTATATTAGAACATAACAAATTGTGCGCCGTGATAAGCGTCGGGCGTCGGGTGAAATAGTAATGGATATTCGTTTCTTTCACTTTGGCTCTTTCACTGCCAATTTTCGCGCAGTTCGATTGTGTACTAAACTCAGCGCTCAATTTAGTACGGGGCTAAAGGCGAAAGGTGTGCGCGTATCAAAGAAAAAAAAACAAAAAAGCAGAAGGAAAACAACACTGAAAAGTGAAGGCGACACAGACTGACGACATTTCCGAAACGCCGACCGCAGCGTCTGAGGTGCGCTTAAGTACTAGGCCGCAAAAAAAAAAAAAAAAAAACAACACAACACAACACACACTCATTCACACTCATACACACTCACACACACACACACACACATTACTCGCTGCGTCGGCGGCGACACGAACATAATTCTTGTTTGCTTTGTTGCTTTTGTTTTTGCTTTTTAGTATTTATTTACAATTTAATATTTTTCAACGCAGCGAATCGGCGATTCGTGCGACTGCCGAACATTGCAGCAGCGCAGAAACAAATACATACACAAACACACACACACACATACACACACACACGCACACACACATGTATAACAATAGCACTAGATAATAAATTGTAAATTTATATACATTTACTACATTTCTTAACGGGAAATGTCACGCGTAATCAGCAGCCGCAACGCCCACGCTTAACTATTTTGTTGATAGCTTAACGCTTGGCGCTTACCCCCAATCGCTGATCATCGTGCGCCTCCATTCCACGCGAGCTGGCAAACCAAACTGGCCAGCCAAATGGTCAGCACCCGGTGTCGCCAGGCTCTCTCTCTCTCTCTCTCTCTGTCTCTTACTCTTTTGCATACACAAACGTGTATCAAGTCAAGTAGCCAACAAAATGGGAAAGTTTGTAATCATTGCGATAAGGTTTATCAGTCCATAATATCTGATTGTCTTGGACAGCACAGTTGAGAGACTCAAGTATATCGGGCACAAGGCAAAATGACAATGTAGAGAGGCAATCAGCTGGCAATAAATTAAAAAAAAAAAAAAAAAAAAATACTAAAAAATCTTTGCTCAAATCTCCATTCAGTGGTACTAAAAGTGAAGATATGATATTTGTCATCGTTTTAATTGTACTCAACGAAGGTAATGCCTGTGTTTATGCTTAATACCATTAACAATAAATTTAAACTTTTTGAGTACACTGCGAAAAATAATAGAGTAAGAAGCGGAGATGATTTGTTTAAGTGCAAAATTTAGCGAAATTACGTAAAGTGTAGACCAGATGGATTTCTTTGTAGTTAGACAAAATTACCTTTGTGTTGATCTAAATTTTTTGTATGTGTTGTTAAGTATTCTAAAAACGTTTAGCAATCATTTGGATTACTTTGATAGACATTTTCGTAATCGATGCTCTATTGTGACACAGTTGTACTAAAAGTAAATTTATTTTATAGTTTTGTTTGTATAAGTCTTTCAAGCAACACTGAGTTGCAAAACTTTAGTAGCCTATTGATACCTACTAATCTTAGTTAGTATTAGGGTTTTGTCAAGCCAAGTGCTCACTTTCTGCTAAGTTGTTAGGTGTACTAAAAATAATCTACATGTACTCTTCTACTATTTGTCGCTTAATTGAACTGGCTTCCATTAAGCACTGTGTACGAAACTGTGTCAAATCAAAATTTTTAGTTCAACTGAGAAACAAATACGTGCCATAAATAAGGAGTTGTTAACGATTGAATGGCATATGGAAATTTAATTTTAATTTAAGCTCCAAATTAACAGCCCCAAAAACAATATAGCACTTATTGAAAAATTAATTAGTATACAATTAGTATTATGAATTACAATAAATTCAGCTATTGGCCGTTTATTTATAAAAATTAAATTGCATCACAAAAAGTGTGCGTCAGTTTAAGATTTTTATTTTCTTAAATTAATTTTAATTGATAAGCACACAAATTGTATCAGTGTATTTGAAAATTAATTTAAATTGATTAATAATTTAAAAAAGCGTTCTTGATAAACATTTTTTGTGTAACTAAATCAATTAAAACCTATTTTTTGATCTCAGTTTAGGATTATCTACTATATTTGAACTATCTATTATACAATATATAAAAATTAAAGCAGGTTGATGCACTTAAAGCTATCTTCATTTACAATCTAAAAATCTGTTTATGCAGAAAATATTTTAAATTAAATTACAGTTTTTATGATGATTTTTCATATAAAAGATATTTGACTAATATATAATATATAATATATAATATATAATATATAATATATAATATATAATATATAATATATAATATATAATATATAATATATAATATATAATATATAATATATAATATATAATATATAATATATAATATATAATATATAATATATAATATACAATATATAATATATAATATAATATAATATATAATAATTATTTTTTGTATATATAAAACTTTATCAAGATACTAAACAGTTAAATACACATTTGACACTTATCAATAAATAAACATATGACTAACTTGATTGCAAAAATGAATAAATATCATAAAAGTTCTTGCAAAGCAATGAATATAGAAAAAACTGTCCCCTTTCCATTCACACCAAGCGCAATGAATAAGAAAAGAGTTCTGTGTCTAAGACATCAAGACATTATTAGTCGATTAACTTTTTTTTTAAAACTCTTTCCATTCAGTAATAAAAAGCAATTCTACATAATTTCAGTGTTTTTGCAGAGCATCATTAATGTATAAAGATGTAATAGAAATGTTTTTTATTAATTTTTTTTATTATTAATTTTTACAGCATATTAAAGCAAACTGTCAGCTTGAGTTGAACTAAATAAGAATCAGTTGAATATGTCAAAGAGATAACAGCTATAATCTTGTAAACCTAATGAACCCTAAATGACCTTTTGTTGTTGACTGCATGATGAAGTTGTTGTTGTTCTTGTTGTTGTTGTTAACACCTTTCTCTCGCTTAGTTAGATGAATGTTCAGTCTCGATTCGAGTACAGTTCACATTTTGTTCAACATTTGCTTTTTATTTCGCACACTCTTCGCTGTCAAAGTTGAAAGTGTAATAAACTTGCGTGTGAAACGCACGAAAATTTTGAACAAAAGGCGCTCGCTCGCATTTCTATTCAAACATTTTGCACACAATTAAACTCTGCGCTAGCTGATGGACTTTCACTTTCTTCTGGCCACGAACAAAATTAAAAGAGATTCATTAACATTTTGTTTTTGTTCATTCGCTGAGGTGCCACACAGATTAAATAAAATAAAATAAAAAATTGAAGAAATTTGGAAGTGAACGACTAGAAAAATACCCTGAAACTTTATAAAAATTTAGTAGCAAAGGAGATGTGCATGACTAAAATATACCCTAAACTTAACGAAATGTAAGTGTATACAGAGAAAGTTTGAGAGAGAGAGAGAGAGAGAGAGAGAGAGAGAGAGAAGAGAGAGAGAGAGAGGAGAAGAGGAGAAATAAAGGAGAAAAAGAGAAAGAAAGAAAGGAGAGAGAAGAGAAAACTAGAGAGAGAAATAGGAGAAAAAGAGCCAGACAGACAGACAAATAGAGGAACACAGTCAGACGGAAAAAGGGAGACAGATAGACAATAAGAAATATGGAGACAGAGAAAGAGACCGATAGAGTATATTCAAGAAAAAGAGACAGACAGATAGACAGAAAGAAAGAGAGAGACGCATACTTTCTGCAGCCACTGTATTTATTCTGTCAACAGTCTCACATTATGGAATATACATAATCTTTAAAACATGACCTTAATGTAATTTAAATAAGTAAAACCATTTAAAATTAGAAATATTTATAAAGTTCATATTAATTCAATCAAATCAAAAGAATAGTAAATTCAAGTAAATCGATACACCTGTTTATAATAATAAAAACAGTAAATATTAAAGGCAAAAATAGTTTTCATATTTCTTCTATCAAAAGAAATATGAAAACTATTTTTGCCTTTAGCTTGAAAATGTAAAAACTCTAGCTTTGACTCGCACAGATTAAAAGACTTTGAAAGACAGACAGAATTGCATTATTTTGCTGATAAAACACGCCTTCTCTTGCCTGTAGCAAACCCATTAACAAATCTAACATACTCTTTTTAGCCATCTTCAATGAGTTTCAAGAAAAACTCGTAAACAATTGTCGAGACTTGAGCTGATGGGACTCAAATCCGAAGAGCAAAACTAAAACTAAAACTACAACTACAACTTGAATCGTCTCGTCTCGACTCGAGTCGACTTTAACTCCTACAACACAATAAAACTTTGCACAATTGCAATCTCATTTTTTGGAGGCTTTTAGTTGTTGTTGTGTCTTGGCTCAATTGAGCTGCGGCTTCTTCTTCAGGCTGCCTTTTGGCCATTTGCAATTTGCGGAAAGCTTACGAAATTTTACCTCTAGCCATGTATTGTTTATTGTCTTGTTGTGGCTGTGGCTCTGGCTTTAGCTCTGGCTATGGCTCTGACTCTGGCCATTCTCAGGAGTTGTGCAATGCCGCTGGCAACTGGAACTTTTCACTGTGCAGTGCAGGAAGTTTTCGCATAAAAAGTGAATGCCAGTAAATAGTAGATAGTATGAGAGTTACATATGTATATATAGTTTTATATAGGTATACGACCAGGTAGCTCATTAATTGATCTCGTGCTGTGGTGGCACGCCTTCTGTTTCACTGCCGTTGATTGCTTATGCAAATTGGGATTTTTGCTCATTATAAGTCATATTTTCTGCTCTAATGAAATACACGAAACGATTGGCAACCTTGCGGCCTAATTGCTGCCAGTTTGTGGTCCAATAATTTGCTTGTACTTTTACAATATTTGTTTTTGCTTTTTAACTCTTTTTTTTTTTTTTCCTGCTTTCGTAACTGTGCCAAATCTTCGACTATTTCTTTTTGCACAGTGTATACGGTGACATTTTTATTGCAAAAACAAATTCAAATCACCAAATCATTTGTGCAAATAAAAGTTCGTGGGAAAACCGCAAAACTTGTTGCGATTTGATTTTTGTCTTGTTTGTAGCAATTTATAAAGCTTCTCTCTTTGCCTCTGTCTTTCTCTTTCTAACGTTGGCTTGAGAGACTTTATAGAGTTCATCGTCATCATGCTCATTATGCAAAAATGCGCTCTACGTACAGCTCTATAAATACTGTATTGTTGTTGTTGTTGTTGTCGGTTGAAATGCTAATAATTGTATAAATCATCGTTTATCTTGTTGACGATTTCGTCATAGCAACTGTAACATGTTCTAAATGCGTCTTTAGTAATCATTGTGAATGCGTAATACTTCAAGATGCTTTTTAATCTGAACATTACTAAGTACTTAACCCAATAGATTTTATTGTTTATTTTTACAGTGGAAGTTATTGCACTTATAGAGAGTGTAATTTTATCTAAGGAAATAAAATCGAATCATTTCTGTTGCCTAAAAGTTTTAGTTTGCTTTCTCTTTTGTTGCCTTTTCTGTGTCATGGGAGTTAGAGAATGTTAATTTGAATCAAGAATCATTGAATATTCATTGTTTTTATACTCCCTCAGGAAATAAAAAAGGTATATTGGTGTTTTTCTGCTCTTCTTCTTCGATTTTCTGTCTTTGTGAAAACCGCCAAAAAATTGTGAATATATTCTACATTAATGACTATTATCGTCTTACAAGACTTACAGCTTAAAGCTGACTATGAGAATTATAAGTCATAAGTTACTTACTATGACAAATCGCGAATTACTATATCTTTTACTATATTACATATTTGAATGTATTTTTTGAGTGCTTGGCGAATTACAAAATTAACATATTTTTCACATTTTTTGCATAAAGCCACGGGAAGATTTATTTTCCAATTCGAAATATTTGTTTCCAAACATATTTCTAATTAGGCAGAAAATATTAAAATAATATACAATCTAATTACATTCCATATATATTCATATAATTCAATTATTATCTACAGATGTATTAATTACAGTTATATTATATAAGTAAATATATACTCCCAAAATTAATTGATTATTTAAAATATTTTATGCTCCTTAAAGTCTCAATTTGTTTTTCGCATTCATATTTAAATCACTAAACATAATTTTGATTTTTAGACTTTTTATTATTTATTATTTATTATTTATTATTTATTATTTATTATTTATTATTTATTTATTATTTATTATTTATTATTTATTATTTATTATTTATTATTTATTATTTATTATTTATTATTTATTATTTATTATTTATTATTTATTATTTATTATTTATTATTTATTATTTATTATTTATTATTTATTATTTATTATTTATTATTTATTATTTATTATTTATTAGTTATTATTTATTATTTATTATTTATTATTTATTTTTTATTATTTATTATTTATTATTTATTATTTATTATTTAACATTTCTTATTTCTCATTTATTATATTATTTATATTATTTTTAAAATTTACTTTTCAATCAAGCTATATTTATATAAGCTATATACTTAACTTATTAACCAAAAAGCCAACTTTTTGAATTTATGTTAATTAAGAAAAATTTTAAGACACACCTACATAAAAAATATATTTTAAATACAATCTAATGCAATTAATTTTATTTTAATGTAAAGTCATTTATTGTCAAAATAAAAAAAATATGTTAAATAAATAAAAAATCATATTACAGCTTCTCAGAGAGCAGATGTGCTATAAAAATATGTTTTCTCCGACTACGACATAAGCAAAATTAATAAATCAAAGCGACTCTCGACACACGGAACTCGGGTAGCGCCCATTTTGTTCCAGTTTAGCCCTGGGCCTCATCTCGTATCTCGACATTTCTGTCATGTAGTAGTACATCTATGACTAGACAAAAATTCCTAACTGCGAAACTCGCAACGCAATTTGCAATGCATAAAAATACCATTAAGCAGAAATTAAACATTTTGAATAGCAAACTGCGAGAAGATGTGCCGTGGCCGACCAACCTGGCAGAACGGCAGCTCGTGAGGGGCACAGCCGCAGGCGACTGTGTGCCAAATTCACGTGGAAGTAGCACAAGAGTTGCAAATATTTATTAAGGACGGGAGAGAGAGAGAGAGAGAGAGAGAGAGAAAAAAATAAGAAAAAAAAATATCAAAAGAAACAATGAATGAGCAGACTGACAGAGCAGTTGGATTCGAAGACGTGGGCCACAGCCAGACACGCCTCAGCGCTTGCGCAGCGGCAGCAGCTACAGTAAAGACTGACACTTAAGAATCCAGCTTTTGAATGGCCGCCAGTCAGGCAAACCCACAAACACACAGAAACACATCGTCATCGTCAGCCAACAAAATGATAAGCCCAGTTAGACAGACAGATTGGACGGCGGGAAAGTAGGTGGGCGTTTAATCAACAGCTTCAGTATGCATCGGATCGGTTCGTGTTGTGTATGGCTTGTGGAGCACTGGGAACGTGGGTGCAGCATATCTATGTACGTGCAACGCTTGCAGATTCAGTTAACTGGAATCTGGAATAATGGTTGCTCTGCCAGCTGACGCTCTGTCCATAAATTAGACTCAACTCTTTGATTTGAATTTATCGCAGCTACCTTTTCATTTCTTCATTCTGGCTGCGGTCGCTTGATTAAGTTTTTCCATTTACTTTCCGCACCTCTTACACTTTTGCTTCTTTCTTCTTCGTCTTCTTCTTCTTCTTCTTCCTTTTCTCTTTCTGTGTGTAACACGAAACGAAATGAAACCGCAAATTCAGACCAAAATTGTCGTCAAGTAAATTATAGCCATTTGGGCTAGTGGCCGGTGTAGAGTTCAGTTCGGTTCTGTGGGAACAAGGTCATCCAAGGCACTTGCTCGTCACAGTTGGGAACAAACTTGATTTGGAACTGTGCACCGGGAAAAAAGAAACAAAGCAACAACAACAACAACAACAAAAAGAGTGCTTAACACGGTCTCTGGAAGTGCTGTTATAACTGAACGAAAGCTCGCGATAACAGAGGCCACCTTTGTGCAAACAAATTTGTTGAATGGGAAAATCTACAATGAAATTTCCTGTAGTTGGCCAAGTTAGGAAAGTATCTTGGAAAAATCTTTCAAGATTATAAAACATTTAAAAACCTAATTGTTTATGTAAAAATAAAAATTAATAATTATAGAAAACTGTGACTTGACTTTATGCTTCAGTATACCTATATATATATAATTTAAAATACAAAAAATAAATTTTCTTGTTACTAAGACTATAAAGAAATTATTTGAAAAAAATTATTTTAAACATTTTTTAAGAATACAAAAACTTTAAATATATAAAAACTATATTTTTATCTTAAAAATAATATAAATATAAATATATAATAGAGAATAAAAAAGTTGAAAATAGAAAATTTTTTAAAGAAAAATAACATAATAATAATTATATAATACAAAAAAAAAAAAAACAGAAAAATTTTAAATAAAAAATAATTTTAACATTAATAATTAATAAATTATTTTATTAATTAATGATTGCCTAAAAAAATAGTATCGTTTTTAGGATTAAAAAATTAAAACAATTAAATATTGAATCGCAAGAAAAATTTCAACGAGTATCAAAATATTATATTTATATAATTATCCACTAAAAATATAAAAAAAAAAAATATGAAAATCAAAATAGAAACATAATTTTTCATAACTCTCTACTAAGCCTCAATGAAATAACTTAAATACAAAACCTGTCGGCACATGGCACTCAGAATAAATAAAACCTACATAAAATATTTCGTAAAAAACAAAAATGAATGAGAACTCATAAATTATGTGTAAAATAGAATAATTCTACAATAGCCAATTGTGGGCAAATAAATAACCTTGGGATTATAGTCCAATTTTGCTTTAAGACATATGACATGCGCGTATAAATATATAAAACTATAAAAAAACAAAAAATAAAAAAAATGAAAAAGAAATACAAAACTAACCAGGAAATTTTCTAAAAAAAAAACTTTTATATGCCAATGAGAGTCAATAAAAATGACGCAGAAATTACATAAATTATGCAAATTTAGGCCAAAATAGCCAAAAGAGGTAGTCGAACTATAAAAAAAAAATAAAAATAAAATAAAATAAAAATGCCGAAAAAAGCCAAACAAAAACCCAAAACAAAAAGCTGTTCGTAAACAAAAAGAGATCGGACCGTGTCCAAGCAAACACCTACACCAAAATCAAAATCACCATGTGTCAAAATCTTAGCAAACGTAACACTTAAAACATAAATAAATAAATATTTTGTGTATTGTCATAGGATAGGCAAGTTATTTATTTGTTGACTGCCAGCATAATAATGCTCACAAAAGACAGCTGGACAACTGTTGAGTGCAAAGGAGTCAAGTCGTTTATGAAAATTAGTATTTGAATGGTGAAAGTTGTGACAGCGAAAATGAATATGAAAAAGAAAAAAAAAAAAAACTCTCAATCAAATGCACAATAATTGCCAACAAATTAACAAAATGAATTTTCAATTAAGCCCATTGAACCGTCTCGACTGTAAAAGTGTGGCCAATTGCCGGCCAGCGGAAGTTTCAACAGCAAAAGTTTCGAGCACAAAGAAAAACCGCTGAAGATTTCAAAAGAATCGAGAGCTGAGGTTCATTCAACTTCAAGTCACAGCTTCATGCCTAACGCTAATCAAGAGCTAAACAAAAACAATTACCCAAGCCTAGCAAAAACCAAATAGTAAAATAAAATAACAACAACAAAAATCAGCTAAGAAAAATAAGAAGAAATCTCAAAGAGTCGCAGCACAGAGCGACTTGCTGCTGGTCAGGAAATTAGTAGGCATTACATTTGTGGTACGTGTCGGCATGGCAAAAACGAAAATCGTTCGCTTAAATAATTTGTGCGATTTGTTACGATTTAGCTTATTGACCAAAAATTGATTCGAACTGCTTAAGTGTAGAGGAGGTCACAACAATTTAATGCCAAAACCAGTCAAATACATGTAATGGATTAATAGATCAAGGAAAAAACACAAATAGCTTCCTAATACTTTGGCATTGAGTGTTTGAAAAATATATTAAATTAATAATTTTATTAACTAAAATTTTTAATAGTATATTTTTCCAATCAATTGATCACCTTAGTGCGAAACTTTAATATATAAAAAAATATTAAGTGTTATAAATCATAAACTATCAAATATTAGCATATTTATTTTTAAAAAATTATTTTAATATATATATATCTATATTTTTTATACTTTGCCAATTTCAGCTGGTTCGAAATTATTGAATATATATATTTTATTATTTTTTCAATCACACATTTATTTATACTTCAACCGCAATTCATATATAGTAATCATATTATCGCACCTATATATTGAAATTCTATAATATATTATATTTGTAACCTGAGCTTAGAACATCTATTTATACTATAGCTCTTCACCATATTCTCTTTTGGAGTTCCCTAATCAGTTTTTCATATTCCTCACGCCTTCCCCACTGCTTTCTATTCGCCTATCTCTTTATTCATTTTCTTTATTCATCTTTACGCTTTCTATTCTATTTTCGTAGAATTTGTTCTCTACCTTTCACTGTCTTTCTTTCTCTCGCTTTCTCTCTCTCTCTCTCTTTCTCTCTGTTTGTCTCTCTCTCTCTATCTCTCTTCCTCTCGCTTTCTCTCTCTCTCTCTCTCTCTCTCTCTCTCTCTCTCTCTCTCTCTCTCTATCCCTCTGTCTGTCTCTCTCTCTCTCTCGGTATCTCTCTCTCGCTCTCTCTCTATCTTTATCTTTCACTGTGTCCCTACCTCACTTTCCTTATCATAGCACTGCATCCCTGTGTTTCTCATTCTTACTGTCTATCCTCTATTGCAATTTCTGAATGTTTCATTCCTTCATTTCATCTCTTTCGTTCCCTTTCCATTTCTTTGGCGCTCTCTCTTTATTCAATTCTTCTGTATTTTGCTATATCAATATATTTCTCTCATTTGCACTGAACCTGTGTATTCCTTTCTCTCGATTTCTCTTCCTTCTGTTTGCCTTTCGTTCTCTCTCTCTCCCGTTCTTCCCTCCTTTTCTCACAATCTTTTTTTTTTTTTGCTTTTTCTCTTTCTCTGTCATTCGCTCTCTTACTTAGTCCTCAGTCTTTAATCTACAACTTGCTCCCTCGCCTTTCCTAGCTCCATCTCTCTCTTTCACTGTCCTAGTTTCTCTCTCAGTTTTTGCCTTATTATTTTCCTCCATCCATTACACATCTAAAGATATTCCCCTCCATAACCATATCCATATCAAACAATTCGTTAAATAAATGACTCCACTTTGCAACAAATCTACGGCACAACAACTCCAATTTAATCGCATATTAAAGACAATTTGAAGAGATACGAACTACAATGAAAACGTTTCATTTCAATTTTGCAAACTGATCTGGAGATCGGCAACAATCTTGGACCGGATCTGGCAACAGCATTTAATAATGGTTTCAATTTTTCCATCTTAATGTGAATACTACACAAAACTGCAATGGAGCATGAATGTGAGTAGTATGTATCTAAATATTTGTATAAAAACCAGTTTCGCATTGCTGTATGTCTCAAGACATTGTGGGGTCGGTCTGTTGAGCTGTTGTGCCCATAGAGCATGCAAATCGGCAGCGTTATTAGTCATTATGTGGTTCCGCACATATGCGGCAATGGATCCGTGTTTATGCTATGCACTAAAAGAAACAGAAACAGAAACTGAATATAAATCCGTATCTGAATCGAAGCTAAACATTAATACGGCCTTCACGCTTACCCGCTGAGCCAGCAGCCAGCTCCAATTCATTTGAAACGAACAAGGAAGGGAGGGAGGAGAAGGCGTCGAAAATTGTTAAATGATTGAATTTGATTTGCTTGCAAGAGCAAACAAGCTGCTGAAATGCATAATAATTAGCAGAGAGCAAGCCTAGAGATCGCCCGTTGAAAGTTAGAAATGTTTTTTTTCTTTTTTTGGCTGTGACTGCGGTCATGGACCAAATCTGGGCCGGCTGCAAATGCTAATGAGCTTAGATAGTAAAAACAGCAGCAGAAGTGTAAAGATAAACTTATTAAAAAGCCATTATTAACTCTCTACTTCATTAAATATTTATTTAGCTAAAATATACAGTGGAAAGAACCTGAAACAATCTAAATTGTCAAAAGAGTTTTCTGATTTGATATACTTTTATTTATATACTTCCACTAAGATATCTAGAGGTAGAGAAAAAGAATTCGCTCAACTATTTGCAGCTTTCTGTTTTATACTATTTGTATATCTATCTACCTGTCATTTCATTAATGCCAATTGCTTAGTCTACTCACATTTGAGACAATGTCTTTAAACTGAATATACATGGCTTATTTAATTGCGAATCGAGTGAATCGCACAAGCAAAAATGCGAATATAACCCCAATAACAGAGTAAAGTCTGAGCAAATGATTTGTGAGCTTATAAAAGAAATTGATTGTTAAAGTAAGACAAGCAGATGCTTGTTCGCAGTAAATAAGAAAAAGTGGTTTCAACAGGTGTAAGTTATATATGTATATATATTTTACAAAAAATAATAATAATAAATAAAATGTAAGAAAAAAATATTTAAAAAATATGAAGTATGAAAAAATATAAATATATATGAGAAACAAATATTTATTTATTTATTTAAGAAAAAAAATCTCTACATCTGTATATTCCAGATTCCAGATGTAGAGATTTTTTCTTGAATACATATTTTCTTTATATATATATATACATATATAATTTTTTTTTGTTTTTTTGTTTTTTTTTTTTTTAGTTTTCTCAAATATTTTTATACGCTGAACCCATAAAAATGGAAAATATGTGTAAAATGTTTTTTTTTTTTTAAATGTATATTTTCAACTAGAAATTGAGCAAAAGGTTGAGCAAGTTTTTAAAGTTAAACATGTAGAAGAAAAATGTAAAATGTATTACAAAAAATAATAAAAATATATATAGTATATTTTAAATTTTTCTTATATATATTCAACTTTAAAAACTTGCTCAAATCTTTGCTCAACTTCCAGTTCTCATCACTTGAAAGTTCAAAGTATTTGCAAGATTTATTTTACGAAATAAGAAAATATTAATTGCGTATAATGAATGGAAAAACGCAAATCTTTATGCATACAAGTTTTTTGTCTTTTATTTTAAACTATTGTTGATATTTCTCATACGCAAAGTCTAAACAGACACACACACACATATGTGATCTTTGGCAGCACCGCCAGTGGTGTGTCTATAACAATGGCATATAAAAGTTACCAGTCAAAGCAGCACATAAATGTGAGAAGATTCTCAAACAGCATTTTTTTTTTTTACATTTTAATTAGAATTTTCAACAAATGCTGACGAAAGAGCAAAAGGCAGAGAAACATAAAAGTCAACCATTTTTTTTTAATTTTTTTTTTTTTTTTGCTTTAAAGCTTAATTCGTTTGAGGCATTGTCATAATATGTTAAGCCATTTTTTTTTTAAATATAAATATGAATGTTGTTGTCGCTGCTGCGCGTTAAGAGCGTTTCAATGAACTTTTGCCAACACAGTTTTATATGTCAAAGTTGAGAGACAGCTACGAAAACTGGTTGACTTTTATTATTTTTCAATTAGAGGCCCCTTAGAGCCCGAAAGGCCGACAGGCCAAGCCCCAGCTCAGCCATTGGCAGTTGAAGTTCAGTTCAATAAGCCGACTTGCAACAAAAGTCAAAAAAAAGCGTCTATACTTTACGCCACAGAAAAGAGAGTGGCGACACTTTCTACTCGCACTCTGTGAGTGAGCTTCAAGCTCGACTCTGACTCTGACTCTGACTCTGACTCGGACTCGGACTCGGTGCGTGCTGTCTTTAATCAGGTCAACGTATAGGTAAACGCCTCGCTGTATAGAAGTAGAAAAACGCAAAAGAAATACATAATAATAATAAAAAAAATGTTACAAAGAAGGAGAAAACAAATAAAAGAAATGTATAAAAAAAAAAAGAAATAACACTTATTAATAAGTTTGGCCAAAGGCCAAGCTACGTCGCTGATGATGACGGTTCTTGCCTGAGTTGGCTTAAATGAAATTAAATGAATTAAATAGAAATTTTTGATGGCGTAGCTTCCATCAAGGGGTATATCGTATAATAGGGCGCTCGAGGCCATTTGCGGCTGCTGCTTCTTCAATGCTCTTCAACACTGCGAATTGGGCCAGCAGTGGAATAGCTTTAACTTATATCTCCGATTGAATTAAGTGTAAGTAAATTGCCAAGCGCAACGGGTTTCTAGCTGATTCTTTCGCACGAACAGCTGGAGCTGCGAGATTTCTTGAAGACTTAGCGATGAATCGGTTAAGCAAAGGTCTGCAGTTTTATTTGTTTGTTGATTATATTATAAAAAAGAAAAAGTAAGATTTGTTGTTTATTAAAATTAAGTTTAGACTGAATGAGAGGAGCTATGACTAATCAGTATTGATCTACGCTGATCATCGCCGAAGAGAAAATTTTGTTTCAAATTTTTACCTAATAACTTATGCCATAGTTTCCCACGGCATATAATTGAAGCACAAATTTTGATAGCCTAGTGAAAATGGGAAATCAGTGTCTAATGATTTATTATATGATTTCCATGCGATAGATAGGTAATGATCAATTGATAAAGATCGTTAAATCTATGTTCAAGCTTAATCATTTATTGAAGGAATCAAAAAATACCGCTGCAAAAATCTTTATTCAATAATCGTTTCTCTTCTGGATCAACATTTTGTTTAGTTTCAGTTGACCTCGACGGTTTGGTGTGGTTCATACGGTTTTACGAATTCCTATTTATTAAAACTTTTCTTTACGATTTTTGAGAGGGAATTTGATAAAAATCTTTCTTGTTTTTAAATGTTTTAAAAATATATGTGTGTATATTATAGTATATTCAATAGAGATAGCTTCATTTCAGTAATTATAAAATATTTCTTTAAAACGGATAAGAATTTCAATATGCTGAGGCCTTTAAAAATGGAAATTTAAAATATGTTTTTATGATTTTGTTTATGTTAATTATCTATTTATCTATTGAAACGTACTTTGAAGACCACAAAAATTACAAAAAATAACAAATTTGTGGATGCTTCTGGAATAAATACGATAATTTGTAATATTTTCATTTTGAAATACCTTCACGCCTTTGCTTCCCCAGATTCGAACCAAATGTATTTCAAATACTTGAGCCTTGTGCTTTAGCACGCTCTAAAAATTTGATTAAGAAAGTCCATCTAGAAGGAAAGTCATTCAACTATGAAGCTTCCATTGTAAAGCCCATATTGCAGCCTAAGCGCAGCCGCCACATAAACTGCGCAGTAAGCAGAGCGCGTACATATGCGTGTGTGCGTGTGTATATGTATGTATGTGGGCATGTATTCTTAGTGACATATACATGTATTTATGTATATTTACATAAGCATTTATAAAAGCAACGTAGACTGCTTGGAAGTATCAGCTCTTTGCAGGGTTCAAGGTATTTCCTAGTTAAGCAGAGTTTCTCTCTCTCTCTCTCTCTCTCTCTCTTCACTTAGTATTTAAAAATATATCTTGTAATGTTTTAATCTTCATCAAAAGCTTCAAGAGGTACCAGCTAAAATCTTTGTACTCAAATATTTAAAAATCCTAATGATATTCAATGATATATGAACTTAAACAAATATTAAAATAAATTTAATTATTGAAATTATTAAATTAATTTAATTTAATTTATTTGTATTAGATAATAATATTAAATTAATTTTATTAAATTTATTTATGTAATTAATTTATGATATTAAATTAGTATTATTAAATTTATTTTTGCAATTAATTTATAATATTAAATGCATTTTAATTATATTACAAATTAAATAAATAGATTTATATTAATTACTTTTCTTGCATTTGAAATTTTTGTATTTAAAATATCTATTAATTATAGTTTCAATGCTAACTAGTTTAAAATGCTTTCAAAACTCTTCTCGCCTTCCCCACAACCTCTTAAATATTTCAAATACCTGTCACATTTACTAAAAAGAAAAAAAGAAGTAAATTAATGTATACAAAATATTTCAAATTGTTTAAGTTTCAAATACCAGAGCAAAGCAAGAAAGTAAATATTTCCCTTAAACATATTGAAATATAGCATAACTGAAACAAGTTTAACCAAATTATATAATTGGTAAGAAAAAAAAGATATGTGTTGGAAACAAAGTAATCAGCCAAAAACTTTCCGATTATTTACCCAGCTGTCATATCGTTCATAATATGCACAGTTATGTTTCAAATGGCTTTTAACTGGTTTTCATTTTGGGTCCGGTAATTATCATCATGCAAAAGTTCACAAGCGAACCAGGAACATGTAAGAGGCACAGTAAAAATTACGAGCACTTTGGGTGCTTACAGATATGGCGAAAACAACTTCTATACAAATAATAAAAAATAAAAAATGAAAAATAAAAACTAGAGGCAACTTAAAAGGTAGCTGACATTTGATGGGCTGCGGCCCGCGACAGAGCCTACCACAAATATGGCTAAGGCACGCGTGATTTATGGCCAAGTCGAGTGCGTTGTGCGTTGTACGTTGTACGATGTAAGATGTATATACGCACACAATGCCTATGGCGTCTCGGAGATCTATCTCGCTCTCGGCCAAATTGCGTGCGGTTAAGAATGTGTGTGTATGTCTGTGTGTGTGTGTGTGTTTGTGTGGAGAATCATTTTCAAAGTGTTGCGAGTTCAACGCCGCCGCTCCATTGGGCTGGCTGTTCGGTTACGCTTGGCGGCGGCCAAAACAATTACAGTGCCGCGTTGTTGCAGTTGCAATTTGCAACATGCAACACTGATCCCGACGGCAGCTAAAAACAATGCATGCACAAATACAAACACAACTATACTCTCAAACACAAACACCACGCATCGCATTGCCAATCAAAATTGTTAACATATTGTGGAAAGTAAAGCCTCTGTGAAACAAAGGCAAACCAACAACTCAACAGTCTGGTACAAAAACATCATCAACTTCGAGCTAGTTAAATACAACAACAACAACAACAACAGACAACAGACAATAGAGTTTGTGCACAGTCTGTGCGAAATCAAGATATAAGTTGAAAATGTGAATTAGCTACTTGTATTATGTTACTATGAGGGTTAATAAAATATAGTTAAGAGAAATTTTAATATATTTTGATGTGAAGTCTTTCTGAAATTATAATAAATAGACATTCAAAATTTGCATTATTCAATATTTAATAATATTTGAACTCTTAAAAAAATATACATATATATTATTAAATATTAATTGAACAAAATTAAACAATTATATTTTTGAATATTAAAAAATAATTTGTTTAAATATTTAAACCGGATATTATAGAAGTATTATATTTTAAAAATATAAAATTAACAATATTTTTAAATATTAAAAAAAAATGGTTTAATATTTTTTTTTTTTTAATTTTGTAATATTTAAAAATAATATAATACACAAAATATATGTTTCTTAATACATTTTAGAATAAAATAATATCTATAATTCATATTTAAGAATATCAAATTAAATATATTTATATATAATATATGAACAAAATTGATTAAAAATATGTTTTAATATTAAAAAATAAATAATTGTTAACATTTTAACCAGATACTACAAAATTATTATATATTATTTTATTCATTTTACAAGGATATATGTTCTTATGTTTACATTTAAGAAAATAAAATGAAAAATATTTATATATAATATATTAGCAAAATTGAATAAATAAATTATATGTTATTTAAAAAATGTTCATAAACATTTTATCCTGTCATTATTTTATTTATTTATCAGTAAAAAGATCAAACGTTAAATTTATGTTATGATAGAATTAATATATATGGACACCTTTACTACTTTTTTTTTTTAATAATTACAATATTTCCAGACTCTACTAAAAATTTGGAAGTAAACTGATCTTCTTACCAACCCAACTTAACAAATATGCAAAATAAATTAAAATATTTATATAAGTAATCCCCAATCCATGTATATTTTCGCATTTTCGCATTAGTCAGCCAGCAAATACAAACTAAACTATTCACAAATTATACTTAAGCTCTCAGCTTAAACGACCTTGTCTATAATTTACTTTAAATTATGACTAGTTTCTCATAAGTATTACCAAAGATTTGTCATAGCAGCAGCGCATTGTTTTTCTCTCCCTTCAATAAGATAAATGAATCACAAATAGATTTTTCAGCTCGGTTCAGAATTTAAATGCTTGCCTTAAGCTACACACTTAACAAAGGAAATCATTAAGACGATGAAATAAAAAACAGTCTCTATAATTATGACATGCGGTGTAGTCAAAATGCAATCGTATATACCCTTTTTGTGCTTGGTAGAGATAATTTGGTAGAGAAAGAGCATGAGAGAGGGAGACTGAGAGAGAGAGAGAGGGAAAGGGAAAGAAATGTTGCAGGTTCAATCAACTTGCGGCTCTCTCGCAGCGCGATAGAGCCAGGCTCCAATGGCCTTGGCTTGCGTCGAGACGGCCAAAATACTCATTAGCTTGGCTAAGCGGCTTGACGCGCCCCACAGATGATCTAATCGCCAAACACTTAACACTCAATTGAATGACAACAACAACAACAACAACAACAACAACAACAACAACAACAACAAACGACTTTTATAGTGAAATGTGAGCGTGGATGATAAATCACAAAAAAACAAGCTGCAACAACGCTAATTTCCAATGCAAGCGTTTGGTGTGGGCCTGCTAATTCCCCGGATCGAAAGCGTACGACAACACAACTGAATCATCTGCTTTATAATTGCAAATATACTATAGATAAAAATTATAAAAAATAAAGATATATATATGTTTATATATTTATGAAACAATTGTACAAATAAGTCGTTGCAATTATTGCTTGTAAACAACTGATAAATTCTGTTCCAGAAAAAAAAAAAAAAACGGTTTAACAAAGTCGAAAACAAGTGCATATACAGATTTAAATAATACTATAATATATAGTTAGGGGTTAGAGCTGCTTCTAAACTGAAGATCTTAATTGTTGTGTTTGGAACAGATAGAATGAAGCACGATAAAAAGCGCTAGACTAATAGATACTCTCACGGGTTTTTTAGACAAGTTTGGGGTCAATGACACAAGATATTTAAACAGTTAAATATTCGTTAATTGCATTGACTTTAGCAAAAATATACATAACATATTTGGTGAATTATCTTAAAAGTTGCAAGATATGTTTAACTAATTTTAAAATAATCTAAATAAAATGAATGAGTGATGCTCTTATTTGCATAGATTTTAGAAAAAAAAAAACTACATAACAAATTTGGTAGCTTCTTAAAAGTTAATTTAAGCTTAAAGTTAGATATCGACTTTAATAATAAAAAGAAACTTTAGTGTGGCTTAAGAAGTATTTACGTCTAAAAAAAAAACATTGACAAATTGAACAAAAATAATATCTATGTCTTGAAATAAACTTCATCTACTAGTGCTATAGAATAACTTGCTGTACAATTATTCTAGGATTTCTTTTAGGATCAATGCGATATAGACGGATATTGAGCAGGACAGAAATACTGGGCTATTTCTGCTAACTAGGTATATTTATGTATTGAAAAAATGTTGTTGTTTTTAGTCTATATAAATTACTTGAATATTTAACTTTGAGTTGACTGCAGTTTTCTCATTATCTTTAAATAAATATAATATAGTTTTATACTAGGTAACCCCATAGGTTTTGCCATGCCCCCTGTAGGTTTCTGCATTCAGCTTAACCATAATTTCACATTTTTAGTGGATTTAGATTATTTCTTTAATTAAGATAATTTCTACAAATGATATTTGAGATAGAGTTGATACGTCAAGATCTTTCAAATCTTATCTTTATAACTTCATATCTATTTATACACATAGACATTTGAATGAATTTTCTAACGTATCTTTGTAATATAGCGGTTTGATCTACGATTCAGAACTGATTTGCATTGAAATATATAGCCGGCAAAGAATACCCCTTTGTTTGTTATATAAATATGTTTATATAAAATAATAATAAACTTTAAATAATAATAATAATAATATAATAATAAATTAACATAAACAATACAGAAATCAAAACTTACTTATTTAGCGTTATAGACTGAGGTATAACGTAAAAAATATTCCAAATAACGCAAACGTTATGTGTTTTGTTCTTCTTCTTCTTGCGTTGACTCGTAGCGATAATCCACATAGAATGATTCCAAGGAATGCATGCAGTAGAGCGAAGCTTAGGGGGAAGTAGGAGTACGCTTATGGAAGGAGCGAGATAGAGTAATCGAGGAACAGAAAAAGTGTGTGTGTACGAGTGAGAGGTAAAGAGAAACAGAGAGGGGGAGAGTGCGCGCACGGTACGTAGCTTGTGGTTACTTTTTAACTTTTTTTATAGCACATTTTCTTTTCTTTTATTTGAATCTTGCTTTATGGCTATTGTGTATTATTGAAAAAAACTTTTTCTGCCTAGGCAAGCACTTCTTTTTTCTTCTTCTTCTTTTTGTTTAGCACTTGCAGCCACTTCTATTATTTTTAATATTATTATTTATTACTTTTTTTTTTTTAAAGCGAAGCCGTAGTCCGCAACGAACGCGCATTAAGATATAACAAAAAATATATGAACGGATTATTGTTGTTGCTGCTGCTGTTGTTGTGGTTGTTATTGTTGTTGTTGTTGCCAGCTGGCGCGATCCGTTGGTAACTAGCGACGCTGACGACGTTTCAAAAGTGACTGAAAAGCGCCGAGTAGCAGCAAGCGCAGCGAAGCTGCAAACGTGTCTTAAACGGCTCAAACGGTAAGCAGGTAGAGAGAAAGAGAACGAGAGAGAGAGAGAGATAGGGAGAGCGCACAAACTGGCCGAGAGAGCGTGCGATCGATCGTACACACAAAGTAAAAGCTAAAGAATATAAAGTAAACTGGTTATGCTGCTCGGACCGGCACAATTCTATTTGATTAACTTGGACCTGTCTGGCAGGCGACCAAGGAGCCAACAGGCTTCCCAAGCTTCCCCAAGCAAGGTTAATAACATCGACAGCCAGCAACAGCAACAGCGGCAGCAGCGACAAAAAAATGCAGACGCAACTGCAACTGTGCATACAAATTGTTTATGAAATGTGAGACGAACCGAATGCAATGCTAGAATGGACAGACTATAAATATCTAGTAATAAAGCTGGCTGCTGGCTGCTGCCTCTGCTGGACTTGTCTGGGCTCCCCAGGGCGTGCGATCGTTTGTTCTCAATACCTTAACCAGTTTTGGTTTTATTTTTTTTTTAGGCATTTTGTAATGCAGCTGTTATGCAAAACAGTGCTGCCCAGCGCATTAGAAGTGGGTGGCATAAATTGGCGAAAAACTGGAAAGAAAAAAAATCAAGTAGGCGAATGTAGTGTAACAGGAGTTGGCGGAGGCAAAGGGGAATGAGGAACAGCAACAGCAAAAGCAAATTCCTGTTAGACGACCATATTGACCGCATTATTTGACGTCTGCACAAATGAGCGTCGCATATTAAGCTAACGACAACTGGAAAGGCTGGTTATAAATAGTTACCTCAACTAAGCCAAGGCATTGCGGCTAATTGGCCAAACGGCGGCCATGGACGCATACAACAGGTATGCGTTGTGCCATTTGTAGCAGGCGGCAGTGGCAATAAGAAAACACACACACACACAAAAAAACAGACTAACATGTGGAAAGTCAAGCTGAAAAAAAAGTAATTAAAGTAAATATTTGATGCTTAATCAATGTCAGGCCAAACATACCTTGCGAGCTAATTGCGTTACAGCTTTTTCGCAAACCTTTGGCATTTTGCAAAGTCAAAATAAAAACACTAAATGAGAGAAAACATATATATTAATTTCTTTCTTTTAAAATAAAATATAAAACGCGCTACAAATCTATAAAACTTCGGTCACACTGCCAGCAGCAACAGCTGTTTCCCGTTTAGCGTTGCCATCTACTGTAAGTATATATTTATGTAAATACGCTAAAAAATAACACAAGAAAAGCACTAATTTTTTGTTGGTTTTTTATGTTATCATTAACACAAAAAAAATAAATAAAAAATAAAACGCTGTAGGCCTGGAGAAAATGCCTTGCTGGTACTATGACAAAAAGGAGCTACGCGAGACACCTTCAATACTGGATGGCGTTACATACGACACAGAGCGTCGCTATCGCAAGGAGGGCGCACGCTTTATTATGGAATGCGGCACCAAAATGGGACTCGGCCACAACACAATGGCCACCGGCGTCGTCTATTTCCATCGTTTCTACATGTTCCACTCGTTCAAGAGCTTTCCACGCTACGTCACCGCCTGTTGTTGCCTCTTTCTCGCCGGCAAGGTGGAGGAGACGCCCAAAAAGTGTCGCGACATCATTAAAACCGCTCGAGGCATCCTCAGCGACAATTATTTCTATTCGTTTGGCGACGATCCCAAGGAGGAGGTAATGACGCTGGAGCGCATCTTGCTGCAAACTATTAAATTCGATCTGCAGGTAGAGCATCCATATACGTTTTTGCTCAAGTATGCCAAGTGCTTCAAGGGCGATCAGCCGAAGCTGCAGAAAATGGTGCAAATGGCCTGGAATTTTGTCAACGATTCGCTCAGCACCGTCGTCTGCCTGCAATGGGAGCCGGAGATCATAGCCGTTGCGCTCATCCATTTGGCCAGCAAACTGAGCAAATTTACGGTGCAAGACTGGCTGGGCCGACAACCGCAGCATCAGCGCTGGTGGGACATGTTCGTATCCAATGTGACGATGGAAATACTGGAGGATATTTGCCATCAGGTCCTGGATCTGTATCAGTCGACGCAGAAGGAGGGCCAGGAGCCCAATAGTCCGCCCCAGAAACCGCCCAGCCGTGCCGATAGCCCAACAACAACAGCAGCAGCAGCAGCTGCAGCCGCCGCCGCATCCGCAGCAGCAATAACACCAAATGCGAACTGCCCACAGCAGCAGCAGCCGACATCGGTGGGGGCGGCGGCGGCAGTTGCTCCGCCCAGTGCCGGCAATGGCGGCCTGATGGGCGAACTTAATAATATTCAAAGCATCAAATCGCTGGCCAATGCGGTGCCTGTTGCCGTTATCTCCATACCGCCGCCATCGAACGATGGCTTGCCGCTGCCCACGCCAACAGTCGGGGGCGTCGGTGGCGTCGTTGGCGTTGCACCACTGCCACCACCACCCAGCAATATGAACAGCAATGCTGCCAATTATCATATATACCATGCACCACCGCCACCGCCGCCGCCTGTGGTCCCGATGCCACCGTATGCGGCCGCCAATGCCTGGACACAGCAGCCGCCGCCGCCAACGCACTACAGCACGTCGGCGCCGCCACCGCCGATGCCGCCCAATATGGGACCAGGACCGCCCAGTGGCGGTCCACCTGGCTATTACAATGCTGGACGCCAGCAGCAGCAGCAACAGCAGCAACAACAACAACGTTATCAATAAAATTTTGTCAACTTTTTTGTAGTAAAAAATAAAAAGAAATAAGGGAAAGATCATATATATATATATAATAATATTAATAAAGCGTAATTTTATTAAAACAAAAAACATTATTCTCACCCTTGCAGTACCGTTATCTTCAGCGTGTTGGGGGTTATATAGTGGGCGTGGTGGTCCAAGAAGTCTAGGGAGCTGCAGCTACACATTATGAATTGTAATGGTAAATGTATGTGTGTGTGTGTGAGTGTGAGTGAGTATGTGCTACTAAACGTGATTTACTGATTTACATAAATTTGAAAATATTTATAAAATATGTTTTTTAATCACAAAATGCGTTAATTAAAAAAAAATTGCTATAGATGCTCCGACAATTTATAAATCACGTTCAGTGCAACGTATAAACGTTGGTTGTATACGTAAGACTTATACGTATGCAACTAAAAACGTGATTTAGCATATTATTGATTTACATGATTTATAAATTAGTTAAGGAGATTTTATTAAAGCACAAACTGCTTTAATTAAAAAAATAAAAAAAAACTATAAATAAAATAAAAATAAACAATCAATTTATAAATCACGTTTAGTGCTGCGCATAAACGTCTACGTAAAGCTTATACGTGTGCAATTGAAACATGTTTTAATTTTTAAGGAAAATGGTTTTTAAAGAAAAAAGGCTTTCATTAACAAAATATTTCGCATTATAATCAATTGATAAATCACGTCTAGCGCTGCGCATTAACGTTGATTGTGTATGTATGCGTGCATAGGGTTTACATGACTGCTACTTAAACGTGATTTAGACAAAATTCAATTACATGTTCTTAAAGTAGAATATGCTTTTAACAAAAATTATGTCTATATATGCTACTACAATAGGTTTATAAATCACGTTTAGTGCAGCGTATAAACGTAGGTGTATATGGTTTACTTGACTACTTACAGTTTATTTTGTAATTAGTATATAAGCTAAGCTATATATACGCTACACATTTATTATGATGTATATATATATATATATATATATATATATATATATATATATATATATATATATATATATATATATATATATATATATATATATATATATATATATATATGTATGTATATATTTAATATTGTTGTGATATACGTTAGTGAGCGTGGCATGTACACACACACATATGTATATAATATATATAAACATATATATAGTTATATGGTATTGGTTGTTTTGTTTTTGTTTTTTTTTTTTTATATAAATATTGCAAATCGATTAACGGTTATTGTGATTAACGTTATAACACATACATAAAGACGCGCCTAACTTTATTTCTTTTGTTTCTTTGTTTGATCAACAACTCGCCAAACCGCCCACTTGTGCCCCACCCTCAACGGCAGCAGTTTTGATAAATATTGCTAAAGTTTATGCGTGACAGGCAGCATTGGCTTACAAAATGCATATGAAATGAATACAGGAAAGGCAGATCTGAGCCGGCAGCTCGAAATAGTTAACATGGCTCAAACGGATGAAAAACTAGAACTAAAAACAAAAATTTAGTTTTCTGTTTTGTGTAGCGAGAGACTAGAGCAGAAATTCGAAAAAAATAAAGTACATTTGTAAAGTAGTTATAAAATATATAGGATATCGTAATATAATTTTAACAACTAAACAAGTTAATGATTTAGACTTAATTTATAAAGCTTAAACAAATACTGAACATGCGTGAATACATTTAAAATTGATTTATGTATGCGATTAGCTTGTGTTTGTGTGCTTAAATATTTCAATATTTTTAACAATATTTTTTGCGAAAATAAGCCAAAACCGGCACAGATCTATATAAGCTTTGAGCAGAGCATTTGCAGAATCTCAATTTCAATACGAGAATTAACAAAAACGCAGCCACGCATAAACACTTCATGTGACTGTGTGTGAGTGTGTCTGTGTGTTGTCTGAGTGTGTGTGTGTGTGAGCTTGGGCGACTTTTAACATTTGCGCGTCAATGTTAATTCACCACAAGCATAATATTGTGGTATCATTAGAAACTCGGGCAACGCTTGCCGCATGGATGAGATTGAAGTTGAAGCCGCCGCCGATGCGGATGTGGTTGCCCCCGGCTGCTGCTGCTGTGCCTGTCGCACAATGTGTCCAATTTTGCCTGCAATATAAAAAGATTCATTTAAATTGTATATACTGAATTTAGTTGAATTTTCTTAGCCAGTTTTACCCAGCACATTGGCACGATGAAAACGCGCATCCAATTGCCGCAACACATAGAGATCTCGATGACGCTGCCAGGCGGCCAAGATGTCCGTCACCTTGACGGCCACCAGTGCAGCGTGGCCAGCGTTAGTCTAAGCACAAGAATTTATCATTAATATATATATATATATTTATATTTATGTATACTAGTTTAAGCTGCCTTTCTCACCCGCTTGAATTGCACGCTCAGCTGCTGTTGCTGCGGCTGCTGCTGCACAATGAGCTCGAGCAGCTTTTTGAGCTTACGATGATTGCATTGCTGCTTAGAGGCATGCAACAGCAGCTGCTTCAGATTGCCGCGATTTGGCGACGATGGTGCCGCTAGCTGCTCAAAGTAGGCATGCAACAGAGATGCGTTGTAGGAAATGTGAAGTTTGTCCAGCGCCTGCACCAGATGCTCCTCACTCAGATGTGCCGTGGACAGGCGCGCCACCAGCGGTTCAGTCGAAAAGCTTTGCTTGGGCAGCTGTTTGAGGGGAGATTATGAAAAGAGATGGTGAGAGAGAGGGAGAGATTTTCAGTTAAGATGGGATAAGAGAGAGCGTATACTGAATACTCAATCACCTAAACCTAAATATAATATATAAAATATCATATATATGATTTAAGATGTATAAAAAATTCATGCCAGCCTCATCTATAAGTTTTCTAATAGTATTCTATATTCCATACTATATTCTACAATATTTCACAACTATTCCGATTCTACTCAATATCCAATTATTCAATATTATCAAAAAATATATTTTAAATTAGTTTACCAGCTAGTCTCACTCACCTGCCTGCCGCCAAAATTATTATCACACGAAATAAACCTTTGGTTATATAGACCCATATCGCCGGCCGTATTGTGCCAGCTAAAGAGTCCGCCAAATTCATCCAGATAGCCCGGCGAGCCGCTGCGACAGCGTGTCTGTTCGGCGCGTGTGTACAGCGATAGGCTGCTGCCACGCCCACCGACACGTCGTCGACACTTAGCACAGCTGCTCAGGTCGAGCGCTTTGCCAATTGTATTGGCCAGAAACTCCTTCTCGAGACAATCGAGGCAGGTCTCCTCGCCGCTGCCCAAATCAAATTTCGTTGAATTGCTGCTGGCCATGGCAGCGCTGGCAGCGACCACAGCTGCTGCTGCCACCAGCATGGGCGCCACATCCTCCTGCTGGTGTTGCTGTAGCTGCAGCTGCAGCTGATGCTGATGATGCTGTTGCTGTGAGACGGCACGGAAATCGGTGCAACTGAAGCAACGTTCATCATAGCTGGGCTGCGAGCGACGCGACTTTGAGGAGGAAGCGCAACTCTTCGAGGCGGACACTAGAGAAGACGAGTTGGATAGCGTGCTCAGACGCTTCGGCTTGGCGCCCGTCAGCTTCGAATTGCAGGTCTCTTCTGCTGCATGAGTGGGTTCGCTGGGCACACTGGTGCTGCGATTGAAGCTGCTGTAGGCGAGTGTGTTGGGCAGCGAATGGGCCAGTGCATTGACTTCCGTTGTGTTCGCGTCCACAAAGTCCTGCTCATCGTCCTTGGTGCCGCAGAGCAGCTCATCAGCATCCACATCCGAGCCGACATCAGCATCGGCCTTAATCTGATCCAAGTTCAGGCTAATGCGTGCAAATTTCTTACTCAAACGCTGCAGTGCCTCCTGCGGTGCCGGCAGAGCCAGTTCTTCAATGGGCGAACTGTAGAGCTGCCTTGGCTGCGTGGGCGTGGCCATGTGCCGACCGCTCTGTAGCTGACTATAATCGCGTTGCATGAGCAGCAAATTTGCATGGCCCGCTGCCACTGCCGCCGCCTCCTGTGCGCTGGCCACAAACTCCAGCTCCGACGAGGGATCCGGCTCAAAGTCCATCTCAAGAAAATCCGTCTCATCATCACGCACCAGACTAAAATCCAAATTACGTCCACCACGTCCAGTGCTGGCATCGAGCGCCGCCATATCAAAGTCAGCGGCATCGCCGCGATACGCATAGACACAGTCATCCGAATTGAGCGATATCTCCTCGGCCTCCACATCGTCATCTTCGTCATCGTCGTCGTCATCGAGCAGTATGAGATCGTCGGCATAATAATTATCGCTGGCATAGCTCAGATTCTCCGTGGAGTTGTTCATGGAGGTGCGGCTGGAGCTGAGGCCGCCAATTGCCGCATCGGTGGGCGAAAGTGCGGAGGCAGCAGCCACAGCAGCAGCTGCAACTGCCAAATCGCAATTCAGCGCTGGCAGCTCAATCAAACCGTAGGCAGCGCCAATGCTGAGGCCATTAAACTGCAGCGAAAATCTCCAATTATTACAGCAAAAATAACAAAACAATGGCATGCATACATACAACAATAAGAATCATAATACGACAAAAGAAATAAAAAAAAAAAAACAACAACACTTGCCTTATCACTGGTGACTAGGCCTGCGGCAGCTGCAGCGCAGTCGCCGTCATCGTCGTCCGCTGCAGCGCCGTCGCATCCTTCTCCTCCGCCCTCGTCCTCTATGTGTGCGACACAAGTGGGCGTCACAGCAACAGCGCCTATCGTTGTTGTTGTTGCTGTTGGTATTGGCATTGTTGTTGCTGTCGATGTTGTTGTTGTTGCTATTGCTGTCGTCGCTGTTGATGTTGCTGTTGTTGTTGTTGTTGTTGAGGCAGCTGCTGCTGTTTTCTGTTTCTGTTTCGCCTTTGCCATAGTCCTTTGTAATTTCGCCTGTTCATCGCCATCGAGACTGCTGTAATTATGTGTTAAGTTGCACGCCACAAGATTGTTATTGTTATTTAGATTCAATCGCCACAAGCCATCGTGTTTTAACTTATTTAATTCAATTTTATCTTTGCCAAAACTAAAACGATAATCGTTATCGCTCATTTCTAACTTTAAGCCTACACCTTAGAGATGGGAGTTGAAGAAAAATATATAGATAGATACCCACGTACTCACATACTCGTTACTCATTCAAAATTAAATATCGCAAAAAAAATGTTAATCACTAATTTTTTATATTTTAATGAATTGTTAAGAAGAAGAAATAGGAATTTAACATTATTGGTAACTTAAAAACGATTTAAACAATATAACCAAGTTAATCAAACGTATTTTTTGCAACTATTTCAAAGATTTTTCAAATGAATTAAGGAAACGATCTTAATGCGCGGCCGAACACTTCCACGCTGCGTGTAAAATATATATTAATAAGCTAAATATTATAATAATTCTATTTTTTACCGATATATGCAAGTGGAATTGTCGCCATGATTTGAGTTGAATTGAAAAATCAATATACGAAACGGGACATTATTGTTGACAAAATAATTCTCTGTGCGTTCATTTGGATAATTTTTATATCTCCACCTTCCCAATAACTCTTTATTCTTTTTAGCCGACACGCCCTATAAAATAATACTCTAAAAATGATTCGCTTATAATAAAAATAGAAATAGACGTCTTACATAAACCTCAAAATCTTTTGGTGCATTATTAACACACTCGCTCGGCGTCATCTCTTTAGCAATATGTGTCAAAGATATTTGCTCCACATAAATAGTTTTGGCCAGATTTAGAAAAATCGTTGCCTGAGTACCACGAAAACCGAAACACGATCCTGGCAACAGACTTGTCTTCAGCATATTAATGGGCGGATTTGTGCTGAACTCCAAACCAAGTAACGTCTTAACCAAATTGCTATCAACAATTGGTTTTGCTAAAGCCGAAATTATACGAGCGCCCAGCTCCTCGGAAGCATAATTAATGCGAGGCGGACTGATTTGTTCCTTGCTGGTATCGGCTGCATTTGCAAGCGATTCCTTGCACATGGATTTTTCAATTGTCTTCTTAATATTATATATATCGTCCATAAGGCCGCTAATCCTGCGTTTGACCAACGATTCCACACAATTATTCAATTCAGTCGATTCGCAGGCTAGACATCCCTTCATATCCATTCCTGGCAGAACATCAAATTTCGCTGTCGAGCAATCCACTTTAAGCGCTTGCTGTTGAGCAAAAAACTAAATAAATACATATTTGGAGCATTTCAAACAATCGTCATTCAAGATATTTACGGATATGCAATTGACGTCCCGTTGCAGCCGCGTGAGTCCAACAATACTTTTTCTATTATTCCACATTAACTGATAGAAGAAGAGAACGAGCAACACGAACGTGAAAACGTACGTACAACAGATGCGCTTGTTGCATGTTCGGCTATATCCATAATCCATAATTACATATCGAAAGTTATAAATCTATTTTCTTTCTAGTTTGATTTAAATATAGTCGACTTTGGTTTTTCAAATATAACGCACAAAAGTACATACTCGGATTAGCAGTTACATTTGAAACTTAACAGCGTTCATCGTCAAACAGATCGATATTTCAAAAAATGTGTTCATCGATATATCGGTATATATACTGCGACATCGCTAACACAGAAGCAGTCAAACATTCGCGGAGTGTACACAAAAAAGGAAAGGCTTTCTTTTTCAGCCAGCTGCAGCAGTTGCACGCACAACAACAAACGCTGGGGCTGCAGAGAAACGAAACGAATTTAACAAAAACACTTTAACGAAATAATAATACAAACATTTTACAATTTTAACTGTCGTAACTGTTACAAATCTAGAATTGAAATACAAAAATTATTGAATATTTGGCGCGTATATGTGGATAAAAAGTGCAAAAGACGAGAGAATAAAAATTGATTTTTAACCAGTGTCAAGTGCCAACAACAGCAGCAGCAGCAACAACAACTGGGATAACAACAACAAAAACAGCAACAAAATGGTGCAAAAATTCCAATCGCCCGTACGCGTCTACAAATATCCCTTTGAGCTCGTTATGAAGGTGTGTATCTTATTTGCAGTAGGCGTGGCACATATACCGCCCACGCCACGTAACGTATGTGCTTGTGTGTGTGTATATGTGTGTGTGTGTGTGTGTGTAGGTGTGCATGCGCTTAACGCGTGTCAAACTTAAATCATTTTTATAAAAAACGCAAAAAAAAAAGAACGATGCAATTTGCTCCCATGTTATTAATTATGAGCAGCTGTCTTTGTTTTCACTAAATACAAGAAAATTATATTCCTCAATAAAATTGTTCATCCAGCTGCTTTGCTCCTTCCGCCTGCATTTACCTTATTTTCTTTTAGCTGTCAAATGCCGCCGCGCATCGCATGCAGCAGATAAATAAAATTAACCTTGGCACTCTCTCTATCTCTCTCTCTCGCTCGTTCGTTCGCTCTTGCGCTGCGCCCCTCTGGCATTCGCGCTCTATCTTTCGCTCAATTGAATAACCCGCGTATGTAATTTCATGAATGGAACGCCTCACTTCCATCGTTTCATCCCAACTCCGTGTTATAGACAGAGGCATAAAGAAGACGGTTCGGTCAGCTGCCCAGTTCGTGTTTTGCATTCCAGATCCGCCTCACACTGCGACGGGCAGGAAATAAGCGATTATGGGCACATTGTACACAATCTACAACAATCAACCAAATGAGACACATAACACTCTCAACAATAATAAAATATGACAAAAAACAATAACACAATGAACAGCTATGTGCGAATCTTTGGCATGCCGAATGCGAAATACACTTTGACCTACTTGCACATTAGATATCAACAAAACACCAAGTTGCCAAATCTAGAAAAAAAAAAAATGTTTTTCTGATTGGATTTTAGTTTTTGTATCGAGCTCAAACATGTTTGTTTGTGTTGTGCAGCATGTTCGTGCCGTTAGTTGGCTTTTTAAATGCAAACATATGATTCTGATTAGGATTTTGTTTATGAATTTAAAAAGTCATAATCAAAATTACAATTTCTTTTGTATTTTTGGTTTATTATTATATTTTAATTAAAATGCAGTAGTATATATATAAATAACATAGTACGATAAAACTCCATGACTTTCACTATCTCTAATTTATCTTTAATGTTGATAACGTAGTTAATAGCAAAGCCTATGAGCCTTGTCAATGAGTACAACAGTTTTGGTATCTAGTTTGTCGTAGATGATAAATGAATTTATTTATTTTTAAAAATTTATTTTAAATATTAAAATTGTGGTAAGAAAGCATAAACAAATTTATTTTAAATTGTAAAAGCTTTACAAGGATAATATATTATTATTTTAAAATTTGCATAAACGCTAAGATATAATATAATAAGAAATCAAATGAATTTCAGATTCAAAAAAACAAAATATATAAATAATAATTTTCTTCATGAATTATAGTGTATTTAGTGTTGAGAAAAAATAAAAAATTAAATAAAATTTATTTTAAAGTAATTAATAAGTAGAATTAGTCTCAAATTCTATTTATATATGTATGTTAGGATATCTGCTATTCGCTGAATTTATTGCAGACGTTTTTTTTACACATTGTTACACAATTTGTTACCAACTGAAAAAGAGTAAACAACACTGGGGGCTGATAGCTCCATTATGATGGATAACTCCGCGAGCTCTGTCGGCGCTATTAACTAATTGACCCCTCGATATCGCTCGCGATAAACACTTTTGGTGTTATCTATTTGGCAACGAGCCAATGCAATAGTAAATTTAATTAAATTTCGCATTCATTTATTATGCCAACAAATGTCGCATTCATTTATCAGCAAATTTTATTTATTATCACATTGAATTGAAGTAGTTTGCATTTGTTGATGGGTGCAGCAATTGCTTATATACAGAGAGACGTCGCTGTCAAAGGCCAAACAGTTAATGTCATTGACTTGAAAAAATAAAAAAACTGAACGAAACGAAAAGCTCTGTTCCTCTTCTTTTCGCACCCACAGTAAGTCAAGCTAATTGGCTTAACAGTAAAAATAATCGCTTTATAGTACTAGACACCATATCAGTCTTCAGTCACGTTTTCGACTCATTCGCTGTCTATTTGGACTACAGACTCGCACTATCTAGAGAGTGTGCGTATATATTATAGAAAAAAAAAACTTTAAATTCACAAATAGTTAAATTCTATTGATAAAGTTGAATGAGGGCGGAAATTTTTGATTTATATAATAAATAAAATTGATAAATGATATCAGCGGAAATTAAACAATATTCAGATTTTAACAGTCGAAACATTTGATAGTTAAGGCAAAATAACTTCTTTATGAAATTTCTTCAAATATATATAAATTACATATAGGTTAACAATACTAAAAACTAGAAAATAGGATTTAATGTAAAAACTATTTTAATTTCTTCAACTCTAACAAATACATAATAAATAAATTATTTAGTTGACAGAACTAAACTTTTAAAAAATTTGCTTTGACTAAAAAACAACAATAAATCTTAGAATTCTATTTATAAAAACTTCATTCAATTCTTTTCACTTTGTGAGCTAGCATGAGTAATAGAAAACTTTATTTTAAAAGCTGTACTTAAAAACAAAAAATTAATCATCTAATTGAATTGCTAATTATATTGATGATTAATTCAAATTATAAAGATATACTCTTCACTTCATTAGCTAGTATGAGTATTATTAAACTAATAACGGCGTTTTTAAACAAATATCTCATCATCTAATTGAATTGTTAATTAAAGCGTGCAAATATATAATTGAAGCAACCTGCTGTTGCATGTCTCAAATTTGCAAGACATAATCTATAACATTAAGTAGACCTGTCCCAAATGTCAGTTATTTTTATGCACGCCCACTAGACAAAATGAGAATTGTCAGCTTAGTATACCCTGTACTCTCAATGAGTTTATGCAATTTTGAGGGTATAACTGTTTTGTGCAGTCTTTTGCAACAATTGAATGAGGTGAGGGAAAAGTGTAAAGGAAAGTAATTATATTTCCGACAAGTTGAGTTGGTTGAGCTATATGTCTATCCTTCACGATCCCGCAAAACTATAGAGTTTATATATGAAATATATGAATGTTTCCTTGTGCTTAGTTCAGATGTCTTTTCTATATCTTCTGATGTTTTTATATTAATACAAATTAATAGTTTGGCTTAACTTTTGAAGTTTGAAGCACAATTGAATTCATATTTTACTTAACCTTTGAATAATAAAATTTTAATATGATATTTGAATATATTTATATTATAATGCCTTGAATAATATTATATTATAATGCCTTAGCATAACTTTTTTAACATAGTTACTACTGGAGATATTAAATTCATAGCCGAATTCAATTGGAACTGCGAAAAATGGTTTCGATATTAAGGTGCAAGAATTATTCAAACATCGTTCATTCAGCCAAGAGGCAATAGTTGCTAACGTTATCTGACGCCAAGTAATAAATATATCATCCCTTAGTTGTAGCGACAAACGCAGCGAGTAATTAAAATTAAACGTAAGCCTAGACAACGGCTTAACGATCGAAAAAAACATCTTTGCACTTGTGTGCATGAAATTAATTTGAGCCTTCCAGTGACTGGAAGTAGTTTTAAGGTATATAAGCACTAGGATTTTAAGAAAATTAACAGTTCACTTTTTGAATTCGTCAAATGTGGAGTTGTTTCTTTTTAACACATCGTGTTTGATAATACGACGTATATAACACATATTATTGATTAGCATGCTGAGCTTAATCAAATATAGTCATTTGCATTCTCTTTGCTCAAAATCTTTTGTTATAATATCTAGAAATTATATATTTGTAATAAATAAACTTTTAGAAATCGCGTATAAATCAAGTTGATAATTATTTTGTCTTTCAAAAACTCGAAACCTATTGATATAATAATAAATAATATTAATATTTATTATTAATATCTGTAAATATTTCATTACCATCGCATGTGTAGAATAATAATAATCTAATAATTTATTTATTTACTTATGCATTGGCAAGATAATGTCATAATATAATATGTATGAATATTTAAATATGCGCATATGCTTTTGTATTTACATATGTATGCGAGAGAAGTCAGACAGAGGTTGAGAGAGCTGCATTGTTCTTTATAAATTAAATAACTAAATTGCTTTCTATGAAATGAAAGTATATATCGTTAATAGCTAATGGAATATTCCTTATGATCTTCAATTATGTTTGTCCACTCTTTACTTTAATTTAGGACTCATTTTTCAATCAAATACTCCCGACTATCTTGCTCTATCTTGCACTCTTTTCTGTTGTTATTGAACGAAAATATTTCTGGGTATCTCTTAGTCGAACATTCTTGATATTTTCTTATCTACATTTCTAAATTTTTCTGTGTTATTGAGCAGCTGGAGTTTTCAATATTTCTAGTCGGATATTCCCGACACTTTTCATGGATTTCTGTCCACTCTTTTTTGTACTGAGACGCATTTCCCCTTCAAACAGATCTGCGCGACATTTCTTACTCATTTGCTGTCTATTATTTACTCTTATCTGATTATCTCTTAGTTGGAAACTCCCGATACTCTAGCTGACTTGTTGTCTACTCTTTTCTATCGTTATTGAGTAGTCGTC
Organism: Drosophila stalkeri; assembly: GCA_035047405.1. Classification (NCBI taxonomy): domain Eukaryota; kingdom Metazoa; phylum Arthropoda; class Insecta; order Diptera; family Drosophilidae; genus Drosophila; species Drosophila stalkeri. The sequence continues at coordinate 24,922,998 of JAWNPR010000039.1, forward strand.
GTTGTTGGTATTTCCCACTCGTACACTCCCATACACTCTTACTTGTATTCTGCCTACTATTCTCTTTTTATTGACGCAACAGCCGATATGAAGAGGCCGCAGAGGATATAAATGCAATACGTGTTTGCGATCAATTTCCATTTGGCATAAGCGTCAAAGTCGTCAATGTGACAATCTGAAGTGTTATTACGCATACGTCACATGAGCCAGCTGTGAATTTTGCACTCGCTTTCAGTGGGATTGGATTGTGATGAGATGGAATGGAATATGGGGCGGGGAAATGAGTGTCAAAATAAATTGGATACTATAACAAAACTGTTTAATGGGCAATTAGCAATTCATATGACTCGGGACAACTGCACAAACGTATATAAATCTGTCCGACTCGGCACACACAAATATGTTTGTTTGGGTGCAATTTAATTTGGTTTAGCTAAATTTTACATACATACATATATACATATATTTTGTTCAGGTCATGTGGTTATTCGCACGCTCCGAAGTGACTAAATTATTAAGCGTTCAACAGGGCAAAATATTGGGTTTAGCTCGACAACAAGTTGTCTTCTCTAACAATTTTTCCCAGGCAGTCTGAGACAGCCAGCGACAGCGACAGCGACAGCCACGTGCCAGGCACCGTCAATGTCGTCTTTGCGCCTTGAACTTTTCAAATATTTATGCAGTGAGCCTTTTCCCACAGTAATTATCCTTTGGCGTGTGCGAGCCTCTCAAATGTCAGCGTCTCGACACTTTAAAGGGCGCTTAGTTTTATTGTCCTTGTCCTAGCTTCAAATCCAAAACGTTGTAAGATTTTAAAAATTTACAACTAATTTCCGTATTGCGTTTCTACACAACATCAATAATAAACGATTTATAGATTTATCTATATATACACATATATATTTATATATATATAAAATATCTGCCTTTGCCTTTGTTTGAAAGTAATTTCTTTTATTTATTTATGCATGCTGCTTTCGTGCAAGATAATGTGCTTCATGAAGCACACAAATTTGTTTAGCTCGTATCTATTGAACGCTTTCTGCGTTGCCTTTCAAGTTCCTCACATTATTGGAATTCTTTCAAATTGGCCAATTTAGTTATATAATTAATGCTCATAGATTTGGAAATATTTCTTTTCAGTTTCATGTTTTTCGCTTGAATTGAATGCTTGAATTCTTTTGTTTACTAAATTTGAAAATTTCTTAAAAATGTTTTGAATTATTTTTTAAATATATTTGATTGGTTATTTTAGTCAGGCCTCTTTTTAATTCCCATTTGCAGAAAAAAAGAACAAATTTAAACAAATTCCATACAAAAACATTTTTAAAGCAGTTCTTTAAGTTGAGTTTTCATTTGTTATTAATATTGAACAAGTCGTAATTGTTTTAAAATAAAAAATTTCATAAAATTGCTTAATTTATGATTATTATCTATTATTTATTAAGTTAACATGACTTTTAGTTTAGAATAACTAACTCAGCGAACATTTTACATTCCCATATCTTGTTTATAATAAGGATTGTTAATTCCATAAATTATAAAGATATTTATATATATTATTTGTGGCTATGAATCAAAACCTTTAACAACTCAAGCTGGCAAGATAAGATTTACAGTATATTTGCACACTTGTATTTGAAATATATGAATCAATTTCAAAATCAAAAAGCTTTTAAAGTCTGAGGTCATAAATTTTACGCTTAGCGTAAAAGTTTTTATACAGGAAATTGTTTTGGAAACGTAATGTGAATCTTTGACAAATTTTGTTAGATGCGCAGAGCGCTTTATGAGTTTTTATATTGATTTACGTTACTTAACCATGCCTTCAATTCTTTTGATAACTAATATTTTTAAAACTTTTATGAGTTGCAGATTGTTAGTTATCAAAAGAATTCAAGACATTCACATGGTTAAGTAACGTAAATAAATATATTTAGATTTACGTTACTTAACTATTCGTATGTCTTGAATCCTTTTAATAAGTAATATTTTTCAAAAGTTTAATGGCTTTCAGATTGTTTTAAATAAATTGATAATTCTATAAAATGTGTACAAAATTAAGCAAATATGAACTATAGTAAAAATTAAAAGCTGCATAAAAATATGTTAACATAAAAATTAATTTTTTATATTAACATAATTCATAATACTCCACAAAATATCTAATTTAAAAACAATTTAAAATATCTTAAATTTGTAAATTTTTTAAGTTTCACTCTATATTGTAAAAATTTATTAAATTAAAAATAATAATTAATAATATAAACAAATTGTATAAAATATAAAATCATAATAATAATATAAATAATTAATAATTAAAATAAATTCTATAAAATATAAAAATTAAAGATTCATATTTCTTCAATTTTTATAAATATAATAATATAAATAATTAATAATCATAATTAATAATCAAAATAAATTCTATAAAATATAAAAATTAAAGATGCATATTTCTTTAATTTTTATATTTTATAGAATTTATTTTATTTAATTCCAATTTTAAAAAATCTTTTAAAGATTAAGAATACTATCAAATACATTTTCAACAAATCAGTATACTATAATATATATAAAGTAATTACAAATTTTAAATTCCAAGCATATAAATTAAATAAATTTCCTTATATTAATATCAAGTTAAAGCAAAGAATTCAGCAATTCGGTTTGCCATGCAGTCCCATAAAGCATGGGTAAATAAACGGGCAGCTGTTTTATAATTTGCCAAAATGTATTGCCAATATTTGGCTTGTGTTATATGAATATAAATGTATGTACCATATATACTATATTTGCACAAATATCTCAATATATGTATTTAAATCTATATCGGTATTTTAGCGGGCTGTGTGTGTGGCCCTAGGCCAAGTTCATGTTCATTTGCATATTCACAAATTGGCCGCTGTTCAAGGGCAAAAAGTCTTCTTTTTTTTTTTTTTTGGCAACAGACAACAAAATTCATTCACATTTTTTTTCTCAATTTATCATTATTATTTAGGCCTACGAGCGTCGCTTTCCCACATGCCCCCAAATGCCCATTGTGCTGGACTGTGAAATCATTAAGGACGAGTGCCTGGAGAATGGCGCCAAGCGGAACACGAGTCGCCGCTGCAAGCTGGCCGTCGATGCGCCGTATATTTTCAAGAAATTGATTGGCGTGGATTTTGTGTTCTTTCTGCAACATAATTATCTGGACATGACAAATCGTACGCTCAGCATTGAGGCGGTCAACGAGAGTTTCTCATCGCGCATCGAGATCTTTGAGCGTTGCCGCTACTATTCGCATCCCGATAACAGCGAATGGACATGCTTCGATCAGACGGCCACGTTGGATATAAAGAATTTCTTTGGTTTCGAGCACTCAATGGAGAAGATGGGCATGAAACAGTATACGCAGACAACGCTCAAGGGCAAGGAGATCATAGAGTATTTCATCAATCAGCTGAAGGAGGAGGGCGTTACGCATGTGGATCGTTGGGTGCCGCCATTGGATGCACCCAAATCTCCGACAGCAGATCAACATCATGATATTTTGCTTGATGGTGATTTCATTGCACGTAATTTGGGCCAATTATCGCCAATGCAGGAGTCCAAGCTGCTGGAGCTGAGAAAAATGCTCGATGGTGTCGATGGCCTGGAGCGTATGCCCAGTTATCAGACCATCTTGCGTTTCTTATCAGCACGCGATTGGCATGTTAGCCAGGCCTATGCTATGCTCTGTGATTCCTTGAAATGGCGCTCGGAGCATCGCATCGATGCCCTCTTGGAAGAGTATAGCAAGCCAGCTGTGGTCATTGAACATTTTCCTGGCGGCTGGCATCATCATGACAAGGACGGACGTCCCATTTACATATTGCGTCTGGGTCACATGGATGTAAAGGGCTTGCTCAAGTCCCTGGGCATGGAGGGTCTGCTGCGATTGGTGAGTTGGCTTAACTAAATGGTCAACAATGGATACATGCTCATTCATTATTCTCTTTCAGGCTTTGCACATCTGCGAGGAGGGCATACAGAAGATTAATGAATCGGCTGAGCGCTTGGATAAGCCCGTGCTGAACTGGTCGTTGCTGGTCGATCTGGAGGGCCTGTCTATGCGTCATCTCTGGCGTCCTGGCATCAAGGCTCTGCTCTATATCACCGAAACCGTCGAGCGCAACTATCCGGAGACAATGGGACGTGTTCTGGTGGTGCGTGCGCCGCGTGTCTTTCCCATTGCCTGGACAATTGTTAGCGCTTTCATAGGTGGGTTGAAGGATGACAATGAAGGAAGAAGAGAATTTTTATTAATTTTTAAAATATTCGTTTTCAAAGACGAACACACACGTTCCAAGTTCTTATTCTATGGCCCCGACTGCGAGCACATGAAGGACGGTCTCGCTCAATATATCGATGAGGAAATTGTGCCCGATTTTCTAGGTGGTCCCTGCAAGGTAAATTTCCATAAAATCATTATTAAAAATTGTGTGTAAAAACTTCATAAACATGAAAATGATTAACAATTATTTTCGTATATATATTTTATTTCTCTAAATATATATACCTTATATAATATAATCTATGATTTATTTAATTTTTTTTTTTTGTAAATTTTGTTTAACCAAAAATTTCCTTTCCCCGTTTCGACGCTAAATAGACGCATTTAACACATGTGGAACAAGTCAATAGAAAATATCTAACGCATTGTTATTTAGCTGAATGCGATTGTGTAAGCCGCTTCTCTAACTCTCCTAAAAGCCAAGTCACATTATTTATTACAGTTTGTCGTATGTTTTGTATGTGCCCAAGTCAAGTCAATTCTCTGTTCACAATTGTTTTGCTGTCCGAACTATGTCAAGTCAAAAGCGTTACATTTTTTTTTATATTTTTCTTGTGTCCATGTAGTCCTTCACACACACACACACACACACAAGTATTGCCAAGAAAACAAAGGCATCTCTCGCACACATCTTACTAATTATTTTGTTCCTCTTTTTGCATAAACCAGACCATGATACACGAGGGCGGCCTTGTGCCCAAGTCGCTGTATAAGATGAACTCACTGGAGGATCATGATGATGAGACGCCTGTTCCATCGCGTGCCGCTTCGGCCTGCATTACGGAGCCACCGAGTGAGGGCAAACGTCTCTCTGCTGTTCATCAGCACGATCACAAGAATCTCTATAAGACTGTGGAGCTCAAGCCGGGCTTCACACACGAACTGCTCATACGCAATATGGATCCGAAGAGCGTGCTCACCTGGGACTTTGATGTGATGCGCAATGATTTGCACTTTACTCTCTATCGCGTCACCGAAGAGCTGCCCGAGAAGCATGGTGCGTGAATCAATTGGAGAAATTGTGAAACCTAAAGCTAATCCAGTTTCTTTATCTTACTCTTAGATTCGGCTGTTTCGTATTTCGATCTGCAGGACTTTGTAGAGGGCGTCAACTATTTCAGGGAGGAGCCAACGCTCATCTGTCGGCACAAGGAGAGTGTGCAGGGCTCCCATGTGATGCATCACAATGATAGCTATCTGATGCACTGGTTCAGTCCATCGGGTGCTCAACTGAATGTATTCTACGAAGTACTCAGCTCGGTCAATTACAAGGGTTCGATGACCAGCTTGCAGTCGGCCTTCTCATCGAACTCATCGGCCGCCAGCTCCTGTCAGAGTCGATGATATGAACCCAACGGGCAGGCAACAACATCGTCGCCCGGTGCCCGGGGCGTAAGTGAGGAACAGTTGGAATTAGATTTACTGTCAGGCACTCTGATGGAGAAGAGTCTGAATCTGTTCGATACGCCCGATATATTTTTTTAAAGGGCTTGCGTAAATTTTTTGCAATCTCGTTTAGTTTAATTTTTAGCAAATTGTTTAGTTTGAGATTTTAAAGTGTAATTTCATGTAATTCTTTTCTGTGTAGCACAATTTTTTGTTGTTGCTTTTAATTTGATTGAATTATGTGTTTATTTTATATTACTATTATATCTATCAATCAACTAATATATTTATATATATATACATATATAAATATTTATACATATATATTTTCTAGTACGTTAAGCCAAAATATGAAATTTGTGAATCATGACTTTTACATAGATTTAGACGGTTGTATCAGAGAAATATCACACAATGTTTACATTCATTTGAGAGCGTCAATTAGTCCAGTTTAGCAACAAACAATATTGTAGCAGCTTATACAACGTACATATATTACTAAAGAAACAAAAAGAATAACGTAATATTTGTAGTGCAGCAAATTTTTTTATGGCTTTTTATAAGAATTATCAATGCAACACATAACGAAATAATGCCAGAAACTTTGACGCTAGAACGAAAATAATGAGATTTAAAGATATCTAATCAATGACTACATGTTACCTAATTAGTTTAATTCGGAGTCTAAAATGCGAAATAAGAAAAATAAATAAATAAAAACAGAAAACCCAAACTTTTAGCCTATTGCAATGAGTTGAAAAACTGTTTTAAATCGAAAAAAAAAATCATCATAAGTACAATATCATTCAAATTCCGTTTAGACTACGAAATTTATGCTGCAAAATAAAAATAAAAAGAAATAACTTAGTATTTAGAGATTTAAAGTTAAGCGCATGAAATACTGATAATCAATAATAAAATAAATATTATATTTAGAATTTTATTTAAATAGCCAAGCAAAAGCCGTGCATGTTACCTAATTGTGTAAGTTGAAATAAAAATGCAAGTACATATGTATGCCAATCAAAATTGAATTAATCATCTATTTTTACTTAAATAACTTAAACTAATATTCTTGGGAGTACATTTTCAAATTATATAAATCTCGCGCCAATTTTGGACAGCATGTGTATTCAGTGTGACCAGAGGATCGCATTAAGTTTACGGTATGCAACACTGGCGCGCAGAAACAACTGTTGCTATTGCCCTATTGTTATATATATAAATAAAAATTTGCTTAATGTCAATTAGCACGACTACATTTTTTATTTATATATATAAGGAGTTGGTCAGCACAAATGTGTTATCAGAGCGCTTATCAGCAACGCTTCAGTGGTTAGCCCTCCCCACTCGACGTTACTAACAACTCTTCGTCGTCAACGGAAACCAATTGGGTATTCGGCTTAATGATCGTAAAAAACAATAAAACAAAAACAACAGTGGATAAGCAGCCGCTAAAAACTATTCTAAATAGCGTAGGTTTATAAAGTTTTAAATCAGTTAAAGCGTATCGCTGACCGTTAACACGTCTAACATTGCCGAGCAGCCGTAGAGTCAGAGAGACAGAAAGAGAGAGAGAGAGAGAGAGACATGGTTGCACCTAAAATTACCAAGTGAGTACAAATAATTACAACTGTATATTTACTGCTCAGTTGTTGTTGTCTGCGCAATGGTCGCTGAACAAAGTGAAGAAGTTGTGCCCACAAATAACTTGAGCGACATACTTAAATCTCTGGTGGATTCTTTCAACGACAGGGAGAATGTTACGCCAGCCAATATCTACGAGGACAAGAAGATCTTTCCCAGCTTTCGCAGCGGTCCGCTCCAGGAGTATCGTGCCAAGGCAAGCTTCTGCTACAAACGCTTGAATGTGCTGCTGGAGGGCGAAGACCACATTCGTCTAAAGGTAAAGTGAAACGCTATATGAAATTTCTGTTTTTATCGCCGTATATAATTATAATATTCAATGAAATGCACATAAAGTTGATTCGGTGTTCAAAGTTCAATGTTCACTGTTAATTAAATCAGTTAAGTTGAAATAATGCAATATTTGAATTGGTGTTTACATCTGTAGATAGTTCTGTTAATGACATGTCCCATTGCTTCAAGAAGTTTGCAACATTTTAATTACATTATCAGTCGAATTGGAACTTTATTACACATTTGTATTTACTTGCGGTCCAAAGTGCAGTATTAATGGATTATTATATTTATGATATAATTATTAATTGATTTACATATTTTTGTATAAAACAAATAATGTATTTTTTCTAATATAATGTATTTTTTAAATTTAAATTAATTAATCCAATTAAAAAATTCAATTAAAATATTATCTTTACAACCTCCAACCAAAATTGATTAAAAAATGTTTCTGCAAAATTATTTTAAATGCTTAATTTTTTTTTTTTTTTTAATACTTTGCATAAAATATATTTGCTAAGAGTTTAGTTTAATGAAATACTTCTTGAAAAATCTTAAATAGCAATCATACAACTATTTTTGTATAGTAATAATATTTTTTTAATTCGTTACAGTGTTTAGTTTTAGGAATAGTTCTTAAAAAATCTTCCCTATAAACGAATACAAACTCGTTTATAATTTTATTTTTGCACAATGGAAATACCACAGACTTTGACCTCCACTTAGCAAACGCTTAAAAGTAAAAATAAAAAAATCATGAAAAATATATAATGCATATACAAATACCAATGCCATTCAAGTAAATCGTATTATTCCCAGTATTTGCGTTATCTAAATTCTTATCTAAAAGTGTTCGATTAGCTGAGCACTTGAACGAAATGTTTGGGTGAGGTCGAATTGTTATTTTTACTAATCTCCAATTAATTTTTGAAAATAAATAAAAAAAAAATAGCACAAAATATGGCAATGGATGGAGAAACACCCAGACTTCCAGCGTGAACCAGAAGCGCCCAATCTGGAGCGCACCAGAGAGTTGGCCAATAAGCGTCATCATTTGCTGTGGGAACAAAAGTTCTTCGATGTCAATGAGGTGAGGAAATTTAATAATTAACTAACTTAACTTTAATTAAATTATATATGTATGTCTTTCTAGTACCTGAATACGCCGCATTTGATGTTGGCCTTTGGCCAGGCCATATTCAGCTATGATTTTAGCTTCTCGGTCAAGTTCTCGCTCTCGAATGGCATGTTTCCCAGCACTCTAGTAACGAATGGCACCGGACGTCTGGGCAAATATATAGCCAAGATAGCCGATGATCGCATATTGGGCGCCTATGCACTGACGGAGATCTCGCATGGCACGAATGCAAATGGTATTTGAATATTTTATATTTAAATAAGATTATTTATTTAACATTTATGTTCTCTTCTTTATCAATCTATAGGCATGCGCACACGCGCCACATATGATGTTAAGTCGCAGGAATTTATTATACACACGCCGGACTTTGAGGCAGCCAAGTGCTGGGTTGGCAATCTGGGCAAGACCTGCACCCATGCGATTGTCTATGCGCAGCTCTATGTGCCCGATGATAAACATCAGGGTTTGAATGCATTCCTGGTGCCCATTCGTGATGAGCGTACACTGTTGCCCCTGCCAGGTGTCACAGTTGGCGATCTGGGCGAGAAAATTGGACTCAATGGCATTGACAATGGGTAACTTGATAATGAATTAAAATAATTAAGGCAAATATAAATAATCGGATTTCCTTAATCTTACAGCTTTGTTATGTTCAATCAGTATCGCATACCGAAGGCCAATTTGCTGTCAAAGACGGGCGACATTGATGAGCAGGGCAATTATAGCAGTCCCATCAAGGATCAGCGCAAGCGTCTGGGTGCTTCGCTGGGCGCTCTGTCCACGGGCCGTGTTAATATAACTGCAATCACTTATGTAGCGCTCAGCAAGGCTGTGTGCATTGCTACACGTTACTCGGCTAGTCGTAGGCAATTCGGACCTGCCGATAGCAACGTGGAGTGGCCCGTGATTGAGTATCAGTCGCAGCAATATCGTCTCATGCCACATCTGACGGCGGTAATTGCATTGCGTGTGGTCTCACTGTGGATTGGCAAGAAGAACATGGATATGATGATGCGGGGCATGATGGGCGAGGATACGTCTAAGGAGGGCATGGAAATCCATGCCATCTCGTCGGCACTGAAGCCGTATGCCACCTGGGCGGCTCGTGACGGTATTCAGGAGTGTCGTGAAGCCTGTGGTGGACATGGCTATTTGCGTGCATCCGGCTTGGGTGATCTGAGAAACGATAATGATGCCAACTGCACGTATGAGGGTGAAAATAATACGCTCATTCAGCAGGCATCCAATTGGCTAATCAGCTTGCGTCGCAGCAATGCCAACTTTGTGGATGCCTCGCCATTGGAGACTGTGGAGTTTCTGAAGGATATGAATACGATACTGCAGACACGGGGACAGGAGCAGAACGCTGGCCAAGTGCTGGATGTGCATAGTAATTGATTGAATAAGAATTGTTGACATATATATATATTAATTATATTCTTTACTTTACAGATCTGTTGAAGGCTCTTAACTGGTTGACCGCTTGGCAACTTGATGCTGCAGTTAAGCGCTTCGAACAATTGCAATTCGCTGGCAAGGATGCCTTTGAGACACGCAACAATATTCAAGTGTTTGCTGCACAACAACTTTCCATTATCTATGCAGAGGTGGGATTTGCTACTTACAGAGTATTACCTTAGAGCTTATTGTATTATAATCCTTATCTCTCCCATATAGCGCACCACTTACTATATCTTCTACAAGTTTGTAACCAATCTGCCCGCCTCGGCCGAGCAGCAGGTGCTCTTGAAGGTTCTCTCCTTCTATGGCGCCAATTTGATTATCAAATACTCAGCGCTCTTCTATCAAGGTGGCTATTTCCTTAAGAGCTCACAGATTGAGCTCTATCAGCAGGGCATCTTGGGTCTGCTCTCGGTGCTGAAGAACGAAGCTATTGCTTTGGTCGATGCAATTGCGCCCACAGATTTCATTTTGAACTCTCCACTGGGCATGAGCGATGGCAATGTAAGCACCTGTGAAATATTTTTCTAAATTTCTCTTATCATATATATATATATATACATATATTTTTATACAGGTTTATCACCATTTGCAACGCACCATTGTCTCCACGCCAGGTGTCTATGAACGTCCGTATTGGTGGCGTGATGTCACCTATAAGAATTATCTAGAGCGCGCCAAGTTGTAAAAAAATCTAGAAAGAATTCTTATTATTTTATTCTCTTAATAGTTTATTAAGTCCTAATTGAGTGCCTTTATTGTTATTAAACTTGTACTGTAACGCCTTGTACTGTAAACCTTATATAAAGCACATATAGCTTTTTATTCACGCGTGATATGTATTAAAAAAGAAATGAATGTGCAATAGTGCTGATCAGAGATCACACTCTTATATTTCTAATTTTGCTAAGAACATAACGTAATAAAAATATTATTTTGTTGTAATTGTGATTTTTGTATTATCTGTAAAAAAGAAAAAATTAAAAAAATATATGTTTATAGATATTTTTTTTAATTTTATCTTTTTAATATCGGAAATTATTAGCGCTACCTTCCTATAGACAAAACGAAATAACAATATAATGTAAACTAATTTACTTCTTGTTGTCAATGCATTTTTTATATTTTTATTACTATTATTTTTTTTAAATTTATTTAAAAAAAATTTGGTTTTAAATAAATCTCTTTTATAAAATAAATTATATTTTTAACATCGCAAATTATTCGCATAGCCCTCGTATCGGCAAATCTACCATTATCAAGCATGTTAAATGTTCGACAACCCGATGACTCGCCGATTCTAGCAAAAAGGCATACATACAAATATTTATTTTAATACATATGTAAGTATGTGCGTACCTAAATACCTGTAATGCTAGCCGTGTACATCCCCGCTACTTAACATAAATAATGCTCCTCAGTGTCAATCAAAATAAGAGAAGAAAGAATTCAATCGTAAAGAGCTCAAATTTGTTATTGCTTTCCATTTCTTATACTTGCTTCCTATTCGGTGAAGTTAGAAAAAAAAATGGTGATTGTCTTTCCATTCCTATTAGCCATTCTTCTTGACACGCATGCATGTTGTTATTGTAGTTGTTGCAGCAATGGAAGAAGCTTGACAGAAAACAAGACGCCATTCGCACGGCTCATTTTCAGTTCTACTTACGTGTGAGCATGCGTGCGTCGTTTATTAAAATGAATTACTCAATGTTAATTTTGGCATATAAGGATAATATTCATATGACGGAGAATATAAAAGTGAATTGTGTGAAAATTTTAATAGTAAAGTATATTGTATTATTTACATACAAATAAATAAAAGTGTATAATTATGTATATAATTATTTTACTTAAAATATATATATATATACATATGTACATGGATATGCACTGGAAAAGTAAGCTCAGATATAAAGATTTAAATATGTACATATTTATAGTAAACAAATTATAAATGCATTAAATATTTAAAATTTACAAATTATTATTTTATATACAAACTCGAATTATATATTTTAATGCATTCATTTTGTGTAAGCTATTCTGGAATGTTCGTCCTGTCAAAGTATTTCTAACCATGCATACATACAGGCGTACACAAATACACACATAAACGCACAGCTACTGCAGTTGAAGTCTGTTCAATTGCCAACACATACATACATACATACAAACCTATATACTACATTCTTCTGCAAGTCTGCTCAGTTGTGAACACACGCATGCATACATACATATATATTACATTTTACTGGAAGTGAGTTAAATTCTATACACATATATACATATAAATGCTCGCAATTAAACAAGCTTCCAGTTATTTAGCTTAACATATTTATATTGAAGAGAAATATAAAAATTGTTTTACTTATGTATATATATATATATATGTATTTCTATTTTCTGCATTTTTGCTTTTGTGCATCGTTATAATTATGCTATCTATAAAGCATTTTGTTGATATATATTTGGTTAGATCTTTTAGCTTAAATATGATCACAGTCTGACAAACGGCTTTGTTGTTGTCGTTATACATATTACAATTATACATAAATTTTAAGCTAAATACATACAAATTACAACATTAAATTTACTAAATATGTTGAGCAGCCATTTGATTAGTTTTAGCACTGGGTGCTGGGGTCAGGGCATTCCTTTCTGTCCCGAACCGGCACCTGAACCAGAACCACTTTCATATAGTTCCGGTGAACTAGTATGCAGAGACTTGTGCGGCTGCAGTTGAGCCAATACATTGCCATCGCTCTCTGTCTGAATGAGCATAGGAATTTGCTGTGGCAGATCGCTGGTGGCCCACAAATACAAATCCAACGTCTTTTCCGTGCAATCGGCAATGAAACGGACAAAGGGCCGTATATCGCCCTCATTGGCCAACTTTAGGAAATGATAGTACTGGCTGCGCTGCTGTTTGGGTATAATCACGGGCGGATAGCCGGCGCGCATGAGCAGCGTGTTCATCAGGAGACGTGACGTGCGCCCGTTGCCATCCACAAACGGATGAATGTGCACCAGTTTGTAGTGGGCCAGCGCTGCATAGCTGTGGGGGAATTGCAAACGTTAATTCTGGAAGCTGGTCTGGCTTAGGTTCAGCCACTCACTTGACCGGATGCAGCGAATTGCTGTGCTCAGAGTTGAGCCAATGCTCGAAGCGCTGCATTAATATAGCCAAATCTCCAGGACCTGGGGGCACATGACCGCCCACATAGACCTGATTGCGACGAAACTCGCCGCCCTCAATGGGATCCACATGACCTAGGACGCGGCGATGCAGCTCCAAAATGTCCTTGAGTGTGATATATAATCTACAATGGAAGATGATAAAGTTCAACGATTCATTGAGATTATTCCAAGCATATTAGGACTTACTTTTGCACCAGGCTTGCATTAATATACTTCATGGCCAAGTCCATGCCTAGAATTTCGTTGTGCTCATCAATGGATTTGCCATCGACGGCCATGCGGGTCTCTAGCACAGAGCGAGTTTGTGCCAGCGTCATCGTATTGCCCTCAATTCCAACGGAATGATATATGTGCTGGAAGTAAGCCTCCTTTTTGGCACGTCTTAGAGCAGAGTTCGCCTCGTGTATGGCCGACAGAGCATCCCGTTTCTCATCCAGCGAGCTCAGGCGTCGTTCATCCAGTGTCTGTACCACATCCGCCGTACGCTGGCGATTGGCCAACGCCTCAGTATTGCTGGGACTAATGCTGAGCGCCTGGAAGTAATACTGATCTGCCAGCACAATATTCCGTTGATTATGTTCGAGAAATTCGCCGTAGCGTAACAGCACCTCCGGATGCTTGGGCGCCAGGGCAAGTGCATGCTCAAAGAGACGCGCTGCCTTATCATCCTTGCCCGTCATATACATCTCCTGAGCAAGACGCAGTGCACCCATTGCCTCCTTGATGTTCGTCTCTTCCGCTTCCGAATAGCTAGCACCGACACTATCACTCACGCTCTTATCGTACAAATCTTTAAAGGCCTTGAGCTCATCTACCGAGTAAACGGCGAACTCATCTCTCGTCTGCAAATAATGAGCCGTTGGTAAATGATGCAGTCGCAGTCGCCAACCCAATAGAGAGCTTGATGGCGATGTCAGCGCATGGAAGGCAAATGCAGCCAAGCAGCCCGCAATAAAGAATAGGGCAAAGCGATATGTTGATTGAAGCGTCGTTCTCTGTTGGAGTTGCAGTTGCTGTTGCTGCAGTTGTCGTTGTCCTGGTTGCTGCTCCTCATCCGTTGATTTGCCTTGTGCCATTGTCTAAGGCAACGAAAGTTTATTTCACTGACATTTAAATAAATGTATCTCACATGCCACGTTACTAACCATTATCTTGCTGGGGCCTCGGTGTTAGTTCTTGGCCCTTTTCTGTTTCACTAGAGTTTTGAACACGCTGTCCAGCTGATACATTTTAGGCTTGTTCGTGGGCGTTTTGCAAACAAATCAACCACGTATTTCATAGATACCATGCCATTAACTAGCGATGGCAACGTGTGCGATGAATATTGATCGTGTCGATGAACTTGGTGCAGCAATGAGCTGTCAGAAAATTCAAATTGCAATCAAAAATATTTTCTATTTCACAAACAAATTTAAACAAATGTTTGCTAGGGTAGGGAAGTTTGAAAAAAAGTTTAATATAAATGTATAGAGATAAAAAAATATATTTCATTTTATATTGTTGAACTTTGTTAGTTATATTTTTTAATATACATATGTATAAATTGTATAGCATATATGCCAACATTAACAATTTGTTTGAAAAAATTTGAACCAAATTAAAAATTATTTTAATTAAAAAATTATAATTTTACTTAATAATAATAATAATAATAATAATAATAATAATAATGATAATAATAATAATAATAATAATAATAATAATAATAAAACTAATACTTATAATAATAATAATATATATTTAAAACTTAATTAGCATCAGACATGTTTAACGTTTTCTCATGTAATTAATTGTATAAAAATTATATACATTTATTTGTTCATTTGGTTTCATAAACGAATAATTTGCATGCTCATCGCTAACGCGCACTTCATTCACTTGTGCAGCCCTGGTTTTGCTTTGTACCGAAACTTCGTTTCAATTAAATGCACTACGTAACGCTAGATGGCGCTAACAGATCTTAGATTAGTCAGCGCTGAAAAATTGCGTGAAATTAAAACCGGATAGCCGGACAATCTAAACGAATTTGAATGTCAATTCAATATTTGAATTTAACGTATTAAATTCTAAGAATTTTCAAATTTTATGACTAATTTATTTATTGATTGTCACATTTTGAATTGAATTTAATTTTTTATTAATAGCAATTTTTGTATTCAACTGCTTTGCAGTTTGTGAAAACCGAATTTGACTTGATTTATGATAAGTTTCGTGACACAAATCTGAATATTAAATATATGTCTTGCGGTTTTTCGAGCTAATTATTTTGTGGTTTATAATATGATGAACTTGTTCTAAATTCAAATTATATATCAATATCAACCAGGATGTGAAATATATACATATATGGCTTTTCCCTTGCGGGGTTTTTTATCCAATTCAATTGAAATGACAAAATTTTCGGTTTAAACTTTGACAAGGTCACTACAAAATCTTTGCAGTTGTATATATACATATAATTATATTTCTGTATGCAAATATCTATTTTCTTCTTAATTGTTTTGAATCACTTTAAAACACTTGAGACACCCACTTAAATGTCGCGCCTCCCTAGATCATCTAGCACATAGAACATTTTGTGCTATGTCGCTGTCGTGTAATAGATGCTCTCTGAGCAAGCCGGTAGCTTATATGAGATCATATATATATATGCATTTGCAAATAAATTCATTATATATTTGATCTATTGTCATTATTGGGTGTAAACAAAATCAAATCGCTCAGAGCTACTTACCGGCTTGTGAGTCACAAATGAGCTCATTAGAAGATCCCAATACAGGTTTCTGTCTTTGAACTGTGACGTCCAAAATGATTTGAGTTTTATATTTAGTAGATTTTCAAATGTTTTGTTATGTTTCTTAATGAAAATAAAAAATCCAGTCAACTGATAACAGACAGACAGATCTTTAAGAGCATTCCCTCTCACCCACTCTCTTGCTCTCCATCTCTCTCGATTGCGCTTCAACTGTCACAAACATTTTCAAATAAAAGCTTTACACTATGCGCTCGGCTGTCAGTTGCTGTTCGGCAGCGCAACGTAGCGCAACATTTTGTCAACGAGATCGATCGGTGGATGAACTAACGGTACAAGCGGCTATAGTGAAAGTGAATCAGAAACATTGTGTCTCATGTGCGCATCCTGTCAATTCTAATCAGTTTTCTTAATTAATAATACAGAGCGCAAACTTGAACGCTCGCAGTGTGAATTCTAAGTGAGAGTGAGTACAAAAAAAAAAAAAAAATTAAAATAAAATAAAGAATATATATATATTCAGATTGCAGTATTATTAGTGTATATATCTATGTGTATGCATATATCTTACTGCATCCGAAAATAGCCACCGCCTGCACTCTGACTGCATTACCTGCGTTAGCCCCCCAAAATAAGTTGTTCCAGAAATAAAATGATTATTCGTAATAGACATTCGAGCATATGTGACACAAATGGAACATTGTTTATGCATCGAAAACGCTGTTGATTTATGATTATATAAATCAATATTGTGTAAATGATGCCATGTATATCAATTTTAAAATTAAATGAAATGAAATGAAATGAAATGAAATGAATTCGTGCATAAAATAACAAAAATTAACACGTACACATTAAAGACTCAGCCGATCAGATACGGATCAACCGGATGAAAAATGCTGCTCAACTTTAAATAAAGAGCAAATGAAAAAAAAATATATATATATATAAAATTTAAAATTTATTTTAAAAAAACATGTGAAACAGTCAAAAGACAGCAGCGAGTTGCTTCAACGAAAAAAAAAATTTAAAAAACAAAAACTGAAAAATTTTGATGTGCTAACATGAACATTATCGGCTGGCGGCTAACCTTTTGTGATCCTCAGTTGTTTGATAATCCCTGAGTGAACTAGATTCGAGCGCCATGCGGTTATCAACCGAAAATAAAAACAAAAAACTTTTCAATTTCTGTACAATTTTTTTTTTAGCTACATAATATATACTTAATATACTTGTAATTATTTGTAACACATTTAATATTTATGAATGACATAGTTTTTTTTTTTTTTTGTCTTCTGAACTCCGTTCTAGTTAGCCCAGAATGCGAGCTCTGGGCGTGTGTGCGTTGCTCTTGGCTTTGGGCAGCTGCCAGAGTTACAACAGCTTCAGATCGAGCTATAGCAGCAGTTCCTCTTCATCATATGGCGGCGGCGGTGGCGGTGGCCAGTCGCAGGCATTGCTGCAGGGTCAATCGCAGCTCAATAGCTGGGCCTACAAACATCTGAATGAGGTACGCGAATTTGCCAATCGACTGACCCAGGAATACAATGCCATGTCCACGGGTAGCAGCAACATCATGGGACATTCATTGCCTTGGAGCGGTAAGTAGCTTGATAAATATGTTTCTATAGAGTTCAGTTAGTTATTGATAAGATATACTCTTTAGCCTACAGCCAAGTTATCTCAAATTCGAATAATGTAAATATCTAAAATTACGGGAACGTTTTTAAAAATATTTTAAAATATGCTTTAACAAGGGCTTGCAAATATTTGCTTCATTTTGAATTGTCATTGAATCTGCTAAATCTATAGATATTTTGTGCTAGCCTTATAATACTCATATGTTTCTATACATCGGTTTCTATGCAAACTATTTTGTTGCTACTAAAACTAAACGCTTAAAATTTAAAATATATAATTGTTATCGCTCTCGGCGTATGAAGTGTAAGAATTGAGCAGATAGTCCCATTAGGGGCATGTCAATTGAGAAATACTATATCTGACAATACTATAAATACTTGTTACCAAGAGTATATATTCCAAGTGTCTAGCACTTTAAACAATCGTATTTTTATTAGACTACTCTATATATATATTAGAAATACTATTGTTACTACACTATATATTATAGAAATACTATTGTGCTAGAGATTTTAAATTTGCAATATTTACTCTTAGCATTAAGTATTTATAGTATTTATAGTATTTAAAGAATTTACAGTATTTAAAGTAATTATAGTAACAAGCAAAGCTAAGACCAACTATGTCTTCCATAATTATAGCACTAGAGATTAATAAAATTAGATAAGTTTGCGTTAAAATCGTATCAAAAATTATATATACAAGCTCCCTAAGGGTGCAAAAAATCAGATCTGAATACATAGTGATTTGTATACATTCTGTTATATTTTTAATTGAGAAAATATCTAAATTCAAAAAAATTAAAATTAAAAATTATACATTTAATAAATAAAATAAAAATTATACATTAAATATTTTTCTTAAGTTTTTGAGTTAAAAATCTATTATTTGGGCTACTGCTGAGCTGCTCTATTGCAGTATTTCTGAAATAAATTAAAAAAAAAAAATTTTTTTTAAGAGAAACTTGAAATTAAACGAATGTTTATATATTATGGCAAATGGGATAAGAGAAGCTATAGGTATAAAAAATTAAATAGTTAGCTTACGGTAGATTTCTTTCTAAGAATTGCAAAAAAAAAATATTTAAATGCGGACAAGTATTATGTTGTCGATGTCGCCTCGCTGTAATATTCTGGCTGCGTTTATTCATGAGCAAAACATATTTGTATTCTATTATCAGATTATATTTAATCACTTAAATGGGGTTAAATGAATACATATGTAATTACATATTTGTTGATATTTGAAATATTCTTAACTTAAAAATAAAATTTAATTGGTAATTTGTATATATTTAAATAATTTATTTATTTATTTATTTATTTTAAAATTTATTATAGAGCTACAAAATAATCTTAAGCATTTTAATAGTCATCGGAAATGACGTTTACGTTTTTTATTTTTCATATAGTATATATTCTTAGAATGCATATAATGTGCTCAGAAGTTCATTGATTTATATTCAAATGAGTGTAGACAGTAAACATAAATTACTTAAATTGAAATTGATTTATTTTTATTACCGGACACTATAAAACAAGGCGTGATTATGCTAATCTACAAAACATTTCAATATATATATATATATATATATATATATATAATTGTGAAATTTTGATAATAGGGAAAGGGTCATCGAGAGTTCACTTAGTTTGTTCACTGCACCCAATTGATATTGTAGTCAAAATAATACCTTAATCGGTCTACTTAGTGATAGAGGTATCAATGCTAGGAGAAAGCATAATAATTAATTGCTGGAAATAACCAGAGTAAATATATTCTATATTCAATTGACAACATTTTTTTGTTCAAGATTATTTTTGTATGCGAGTCTGAAATAAAAAGTGACATCATTATTGGCCGTGACACCATGTGATGCCTTAATCTGGTACAATTCTCTATCAGAAGACGTAATCGTAAAATGGAACTGACCCTATACTAAGCTTTTACAGTTGGACTCAATAATTTGGCTAGAGTTTTTCGAAGCAAATTTTGAGATTAAGTCGAATTGCATAGAAGGGCAGTAAATGCATGAGAGTTTGGTTGAAGATAAAGTCGCAAGGAAGATTATTTTACTATTATTATACATAATATATAAAAATTTATTAAATCAATTTTTTTTTTCTGTTTCTTCCAGCCAACATTCAACAGCTGAGTGGCAAGAGCGCCAGCGAACTGGATGCTCTCTGTTTGCAGATTAGTCAGAAGCTGGTGAATGATATGCGCCAGGGTCTTCTCAGCTATAATAATATTGTGCAGCCAGCATTTTTCGATAGCAAAGCAGCTGAGGTGCTAGAGAATTATGCCAGCGGCAGTACACAGCAAATAGTTGAGTTGGATCCATTCAAGGCCGTCGATTTGAGCGGCTTCGATGAGGTGAAAAACTATGAATATCCAGCTGAGGTGAAGGTAATAGATGGCAAGACCTATTTGGTGCATCGCAACTGCACAGAGGCCACCAAAATATCGAACAGCTATGGCGGCAATACAAATTCTCAGTTGACTCATGGTTATTACCCACAGAATCCAATCACAATGCCCTCCTCTAGCAGAGCCACAACATTGAGTCGTCAATCATCGTCATCGTTGCAGGACTGGATTGCACATCGTATGGAGCCATCTGTGGTGGATTATAGATCGGTGGTTAGCATCGATAATAGCAGACCTTTACCGACATATAGCCAAATAACGGCAATGCCATCTTTTGGCCAGCCCAGTGCACCCGGTGCGAGGTCAACGGTGACAGTGAGGCGTTTTAATAAGACCATCACAACACATCCCGATGGCACCAGCTCTGTGGACGGCTCGGAGGCTCATCAACGCTGGGAGAACGGTCAGCTGGTCTATGATAATAATCGTCCCTTTGGCCAATCGTCGGTGCCGCGCGATGAGCAATGGAAGCGTGAGGAGCGTGAACATTTCTTTTGGTATTTAACGACACCACAACGTCTAGAGGATTGGCAGCATCAGCATGAGGATCGTTTGATGGCTGTGGCGTTACGTTATCATATAACGCTGCCCATTCTATTGGAGTTCCATCGCCGTGAGCTGTCGCGCTATCAGGCGCTGTTGGCTCAGTATCAGGCTCAGGTGCAGGATGCCACTGCCTGGCAGCAGCAGGAGCGTGGTCGTCTCGATTGGCTAATACATCAGAATAGCTACACGTCCCAGGACTTTGATCGCTGGCAACGAGAGAACAGCGCCAGACTGCTTCAGGTGGCCCAGAAGAATGGCATCTCATATGAGCAACTGCTGCAATGGCAGCGTCAAGAATTGCAGCGTCTCTATGTCTACTTTAACAAGGTCAATGAATCGCTCAGTCCACAATTTCCACAGATACCGAACCAAATCACGATACATGAGTCCGATTCACTGATTGCCGATAATGCTCAGGAGCAGCAGCGTCTCAATGAGCTAATACGTCAGCATAATGCTACGATTGCCAAACTCCAGAGCTCCATACTCACAGATCAGCAGCGACTCAAAGATCTCTCGATCAAGTATCAGGGCGATATGCAGAGTCAGACACAGTGGCTGCGTGGCGAGGTCGCACGCATTGGTGATCTCATCAAGGAGCAAAATGAGCAGGTAACCAGATTGAGTGCATGGCAGAGCTCTGAGCGTGCGCGCCTGGAGGAGATGCTGAAACAGCATCGTGGCAGCCTGAGTGAGCTGAGGCAGCAAATGGCTCAGGATAGCAGCTATGTTCAGAATTTGGCAGCCAAATATCGTGTGGGTGTCGATGAGCTGGAGAAGTGGCAACGTGAGGAGCTGCAGCGCCTTCAATTGGTTGGCCAGCAGCAGTTGGAGAGTCATATCAAGGATTGGCAGATCGCTGTTAGTGCACAGCTGCGCAACATCATTGGCCAGAATCAGTTGACGATCGAGGAATTCCAGAATTCCATTATTAATGATCGTGCACGTTTGGAGCAATTCGCACGCACATACAAAGTGCGCGTGGAGGAGATTGAATCATGGATCAAGAGTGAGTTGAAGAAATTCCAATCTGAGGGTCTGCTCAAGGAGGTGGAGGAGCAATTGGTATCGTGGCAACAGCGTGAACGCGAGCGACTTCAGGCTTTGGTGCAGCACAACTCGTTGACTGTGGAGCAGCTGGAGGCAAAGATCAAGAATGATCAGTCGCACTTCTTTGATTTGGCCAATACGTATCAGGTGCGCGTGGAGGATATTCAGGATTGGCTGAAGAAGGAGCTGTTGCGCCTGCAAGGCGAGGGTCTAATCAAGGCCGAGGCCCTGAAGGATTGGCAGGTGGCCGAGCGTCAGCAAATCTCGAAGCTTGTGCAGCAAAATAAATATTCTATTGATGAATTCGAGCGTAAGCTATTGGCTGATCGTGCTCGTCTCAACGATCTATCCAAGACCTACAATGTACAAGTCTCTGAGATTGAGCAATGGATCCAGTCCGAGGGTGAGCGTCTGCAGCGTGAGGGACAATTGCATATGGAGACGCAGCTGAATAATTGGCAAAAGATTGAACGTCAGCGACTGTTGGATCTGATCAACAAGAACGACTTGTCCATTGAGGAGCTGGAGATGAAGATCGGCAAGGATCAGACCCATTTGTACAGCCTGGCCCAACAGAACCAGGTGCGCGTCGAGGAGATCGAGCAATGGATCAAACAGCAAATTCAGAAACTGCAAAGTGAAGGCCTCATCGAGATGCAGCGCTTGAAGAACTGGCAACTGGAATGGCGTGGCAATCTGACGAACATGGTGCAGGAGCGTGACTACACAGTCGAGGAGTTCCATAAGTGGCTGCTCGAAGATCGGGCACGTCTGCAAAGTCTGGCCATGCAGCACAATGTACAGATCGAGGAAATCGAACAGTTTGTGAAGAAGGAGGAGCAACGTTTCATTGGCATGGGTCTGCTCAAGCCCAGCGAGAAGCTAACCAATTGGCAGGAAGTGGAGCGTCTTCATCTCAAGAATCTCGCACAACAGCAATACAAGTCCACCGAGCAACTGGAGGCACGTTTGCGTCAGGATCGTGAGCTGCTCGAGAAACTGGCGACTCAGTACAGTGTGCAGGTGGAGGAGATTGAGAACTGGATGAAACAGGAGCTGGCACGCATGCGTGATGAGGGCAAGCTACAAATCGATAATCTCACCTCGTGGCAGCTGGCCGAACGTGAGCGCTTGGAAACACTGCTCAAACAGAACAGACAATGGAGCGCCGAAGATCTGCAAGCCGAGCTGCGCAAAGATCGTGAGCATATGCAAACGATGGCCTTCCAGTATCACACCTCAGTCGAGGAGATCGAACGCTGGGTACAGTCTGAGATCGAACGTCTCAAGCAGCAGGGCAAGCTCAACATTGAGCAGCTGACAGCCTGGCAACAGGCCGAGCATCAGCGCATTCTATCGCTCTTACAGTCACAGTCCAACATAACCATGGAACAGTTCGCAACCAAGGTGAGTCGACGTTATTTGCTTATGTTCTAAATGCTAGGCAGTTGTGTATATAGTTATATATGCACTGTAGTCCATAACTGAATGAATTTGTTTTTGGAAAGGCTAGTATAAATATGTAAGTTGGAATAGTATGGAATAGTATAGAATCTTCGTTGTTCAAATGTACCAAAAGTCAAATAATAATTCTTAGATTATAAACTTGATCATTTGATTAGTTTTTAAATATATATTTTTTAATTATTATATTTTTTATACAATTAATTAATTATTAATTATTATACAATTATTTTATTTTAGATAAATTTTTAATTGTTTCAATTTTATTAGTTAATTTAATTTAATTTTTTGAAAATGAAATTAATTAAAACTGATTGAAAGAGAATAGTCAAAGACTATGTCATATTAAATTAAAACAGTATATTTTCCTATTTTGTATTTTTGATACAAAATTTTATTATAATTTTTAATATATTTGATATTTATATTTTATATTTTGCCCATTTTGTCATTTTAATACAAAATTCAAAATTATAGGTTTTAATTTCATAATTATTATTTTATAATTTTAAATGTCATAAATTGAGTCTTAATCTCTACGATACGATTTAATTTTTAACACATTATTAATTATTTTAATTTTAATCTATTTATATCAAAATGAAAACATGTTTTTTTTTTTTAATTTTATAATTTTTTTTTTTAACTTACTCGAATAGAAAGATTAATTAAGGAGTATAGAATTTCAAATTAAGAAAGTGTATTTTACTATTTTGTTTTATGGTAAAAAGTAATTAAATTAGAACAATTTAATATTCTGAATATAGGCTCAAGCTCGTAATAAGATCGTCCATTATTATAATTTAATTAAAAAAAGGTTGAGCTTAGAAATATGAATACCTTAATATCCCACATTTAATACCAAACTTTTATTCTACAACATTTAATTTTAGATTATTTCATACATTTTAAATTGTATTAGTTGATTATTTTGTAATTAATTTGTAGCTTATCAAAGTGAAATTTATGTTTTTTTTTGTGTTTCAATCAACAACATTTAATTTAAAAAATTTTAAATTAGATCATCATTTAGCTAATTTCATTTCAATTAATTTTTTTTTTTTAGCTTAGTTAAAGAGAGAATAATTTAGTACATTTTTGCTGCTATTTTTAAACTAATAAAACTTAAAATAGATTGAACTATTACAGTAAAATTTTTTCAATTATCAAACTAAAAATACCTAAAATTCCAAATGTAAAAAATTTTTATTGTCGAGCTATTTTTGAGTCAAGAATTTAAATATTTTGGGGGGCACTCTGAAAATATTTTTCTCATTAATATAATTATAGCTGTGAATTTATTAAATATAAGACTAGAAGAGAATATAAATATTAATAGCATTTGAAAGATTAGATCACATCTTCAATAACAATTTTTTTCTCCCAATTTTCAGGTGCAAAATGATCGTCATTTCCTTCTCAGTCTAGCTGAGCAACATCATGTGAGTGTTATGGAAATTGAGAAATATATTCAGCAAGTCATTGACGACCTGCAGAAAAAGGGACAATTTGAAATTGAGAAACTGCAGACGTGGCAATTGGTTGAGCGCGATTATATCAAATCGTTGATTGCCGAATATAAGAATGGATTATCAACGGCCGAGTATGAGCAGAAATTGCTGGCCGATCGTGCTCATCTCAATCAGCTGGCGGATCAGTATCGTTTAAATGTGGAACAGATTGAAGAATGGATGATATCGGAGCTGAAACGGCTGAGAGGAAATACTGAGACATCGCTGAGATCGCTTAGCGCTTGGCAAGTGACGGAATTGGAGCGTCTGCAGAATTTGCTCAAAGAGCAAACTCACATTAGCTATGTGGAATTTGAAATGGAATTGCAGAAGGAGCGTGAGCGTCTGCGACAGCTTGGCAATCAATATTCGGTGAATGTGGAGGAGATTGAGCAATGGTTGCGCCAACAGCTGATCAACTTGAAGACCACGGGCAATGCCAAGGTCGAGAAATTGGCCAAATGGCAGATTGAAGAACAGGAACGTCTGATTGAGTTGCTATTGAAGCATCAGCAGAACTTGAACTATGAGGATGTGGAGCGTGAGCTGCGCAAGGATCGCGCTCACCTGGAGAGCTTGTCGCAAAAGAATCACGTGAGCATTGAGCAGGTCGATAATTGGCTGCACGATGAGCTGCGTCGTCTGCAGGATTCGGGACTTGTGCAATTCGAAAAGCAAACCCAATGGCAAAAGCAAATCAGCAACGGCTTCAACAATTGGCTCAAGCAACAACAGGATTCGGCTACCTATCAAGAGTTTGTGGATTTCCTGAAGCGCGATAAATCACGTTTGAATGGCATTGCCAATGACTATCATCTGACCGTGGAGCAGGTGGAACAGTGGGTGCAAAAGGAAACGGCACGACTCTCGCTTATTGGTGTCATTGAGAAGCCACAAGATAATTTTCGTTACGAAGAGATCGTAAGCATTACGGATCAAACGGCAAATTCGCAGCCCTGGAAGGAATATGTGACGGCGCGCCTGCGCAGTGAAGCACATCTGAAGCCAATGACGTGGCAGGAGTTCCAATTGTATTTGATACGCAACAAACCGATCTTTGAGCGACTCGCACAACAATATCACATCACCGTCGAGGATATTCATTTGTGGCTGGAGGAATCAGCACGCCAGCTGGCCGATGAAGGCCTCATCACTGGCACCGTGACCGTTGAGGAATGGCAGCTGAAGGAGCAGCAATATATTCAAGATTTGATCAATCAACAGCTGCGTCGCCGTCAGAAATGGACCATTGAGGAGTTGCAATTGAAGCTGCTTAATGACCAGAAGCATTTGCTGGACGTAGTGCGTCAGTATCAAATCACCATCGAAGAGTTGAAATTATGGTATAAGAATGAGCTGAAGCGTCTCTTGGATTTGCGTAAGATTGAGCGAGGCTATGGACTCTCATGGCAAACAAAGGAACTGGAACGCATTTACCAGACCGTTGTGCGTCATCCCATCAATCGCAATGCATTGGAGCAACTGTTGTTGCGCGATGTTTCCATACTGGCGCCACAGTATCGTGTGACCGTCGAGGAGTTGCGTCTCTTTATTCACGAGAAATTGCAGCGCTTGGCCGACATGGGTCTGATTGTGGACTCTTTGGTCGTGAACAGTGACTGGAAGGAGCAGGAGCGTCAGCGTTTACGTCAGATTGGTTCCAGTGTCATTATCACCGATGTGGAGCTCTTGCAGCTGCTCGCTGCGGACACCAACTATCAGAACGAGCTAGCCCGTCTCTATGGTGTGGGATTGGAGCAACTGGCGCCCATTCAAAGCATACACGTTGGCAATATGGCCAAGGAGCATCTGCTTGAACACCGCAGCCTTATTGTGCTCACATCGTGGCAGGAGAAGGAACGCGATCGTCTCTACGGTTTCATTGGCACCCAGAACATGACGTTGCGCCAGCTGCGTGACTGGCAGCGTCAGAGTGAGGAAACGAGCCGTGAAATCAAGGATTGGCAGCTCAAGGAATTCGAACGTATCATGGCCGTGGCGCGTTACTATGGCCTCACACTCACTGAACTCCAGCAGTTCCGCGAGGAAGAACTTCAATATCTGAACTTCTTGAATCATCGCAAACTGCTGCCAGAGTCCGAGGTAAAGAACTGGGAGTCCAAGCAGCACTGGCGTCTGCAAAAGCTACAAACTAAGTACAAGAAATATGGCCAGGACTTGAGCATCTGGCGTCGTACTCTGTATCTGCTAAGCCAGGGATTGATCAGTTTGCCTAGAGGCAATGGCAGCTATGTTATTGATCAGGGCACCACCAATGCCACCGCTGTGCATAAACCAATTTTCTCCAAAGATCGCGGCGATCAGCCACCTCATGCCTATGAGGAGTCATACAATGAAGACGATGAGCCCGGCCTGGAGGGTGAAACAAAGGCACCTCGGCCTCTGCCAATGCCCATTGTGTCTACACCAGCACCATTGCCCTATCATCGCAGCATTCCGAGTAACGCCAAAATTGGTTACGATTATCGTCGCACTGACTACACTTTCAATGTGCCCGTTGGTAGCGTTGCGGCTTCGGCCACTGGCGGAGCCGATGGTTCATCAGCCTCGGCTAGCGCCTCATTGGGCAAATGGAGCCGTGCCGCTGGCGATGAGCCCACTTCACAGACACAACAAGCTCAGCTCGAGGACTTGGGTCAGCAACAGCAAGTGGACTTGGGCTGGAATGAGGATCAAATCGATGGTGGACAACAGCAGCAGGAGCAGGAATTAGGATGGAACTCCAACTATAAACTTGGCAGCGATGCTGGACAAACTCAACAACAATTGTTGGACGACAAAGATGATTTTGGGCAGCAGCAAGTCGAGGACTTGACAGGCCAGGCCTATGGCCATAGCTATGGCTCCAATTATGGTCAGCTGCAACAGGCGCAGCCAGATGAAACAACGGTAAGCTAAACACAGCTATTGAATTCTCCGATAAATAAAAAAAAAATTATTAATTAAATTATATTTAAAATGCACTAGATGCTTTCTAACTTGTTGGAATATTTTGAATTTGAATATAGGACTACGAGAAATTAATTGAAATTTATTGTTGCAGGAAAAATTATATTTTTAGTTTTTGAGGTTTTTTTTTTAAATTTTTTTTTTTGTAATTGAAGAATGCTCAGAGATGGGCATGGCTCATTTTATATACTATTTAAATTGTTTTTCTTTTTTTTTTTATGTACATTTATATGTAACATTCTCAATAGTTTATTAGTTTGTCGCCTCTAAACCAATTTGTCAGACAAATGTTTGATTACGTTTGAATTTCTATTGAAAATTTAACTGATATACAAAATTATTCATGCACAATATTATATATCAGAAGATCAACAATTCAAATTCAAATTTAGTAGTAGAAAAATATATAAAAAATAATATGGGATTATGTATAAATTCTTGCTACTGTTGGTTTGATTATTTCTACGAAAGACTGTTATAAAATGTTGTAATTATATCTGAATTTCTATTATATATTCTGCATATACGATGGATTTTTCGAATCTTTTCACTATATCATATTAGATTCTAGTTTGGAAATCATTTAGTTGCTCAAAATCAAATAGCTAAGCTTGGGGAGCTATTGACCGCAAGTCTAAAACTTAGCTGAATAAAATTTAATTATTGAATTATATTATTATTATTATTTTTTTTTTATAATAATATAAATATATATATTGGATTTTTTAAAAATATTTTTGTTTTTAATATACATATTTGTTTTAAGCTGCTTAGAAGATTCTTTTTTTTTGGCTTTCATTTGCCCTAATTATAAAGTAGTAGACTATTTTATAACAAGAATTCTATCCAAATATCCAAGAGAAATTTATGAATTTATTTTCTGGTGTAGATCTATAAAAAACAAGTAGAACATTACAATTAGAATTAATGCTTAAATCAATGCTTTTTAATTTTATATATATATAATATATACTTACCCATCGATTTTTCATTTTCAATTGCAGCCAAAGCCCAGCACGCTCGAAAAAATAAAGAATAAGATAACCGGCATCTTCGGTTAGAGCTCGAGACACAACGAGAACTGCCATAAAGACTTAAATGCAACATAATGAAAACGAGCCTAAAAAATAAAACAAAATAAAATCAATACGAAAAAAAAGAGAAGTAAAAACGAATCACAAATGTGAATAAATTGTTTTCTACAAACGTTTCTTTAATCAGTTTAGTTTTAGTCTTAAAAGGAAAAGATTTTTTGTCGGTCGCAGTTGAACCGCAACAACAACTACTACTAAATATACATACATATACATATAGATACATGTGTAATACTCGCTCTATAAGGACGTACCTTTGTATTTTGTTTGCATTTTCCCTAATAAACTTTCAAAATATAATTATTACTTCTTGCACTAATTATTAATTCTTGTGTGCATCCAATATTCATATTCATATATTCATATTCTTATTAATTTTCATAATCAACTGCATTAAGCATAAATCTCTAAAACATAACGAAATGGAGCATATTTAGTTATATTATATTTAACTGCTATATATAAGTTCTGTAAGTTCTCTTTCTGTTCGAGTGGGTGAATCTTTTTGCATAAAATCATTTAGCAAATATATTTAACATAATTAAACTTTAGCATTTACTTAATAATTGCAATATAGTGAGTTCTTCTTCGGTTGTCAAATCTTTGTTGCGATATGAATTCAAAGGCGTTAACATAGTTAGTTTACTTTCATAGGATGGTTCTTGAGTGTGTGTGTGTGTGTGTGTGTGTGTGTGTGTGTGCGAGGCTACTTGGTAGCACCAAAGGTAAAAGAAAGTGTGTGTGTGAGTGTTTGTAGTTTGCGAGGCACTTAAATTGAACAATAATTTAGTTAAAAGTTTCCTTGATATCGTATTCAAGATTCATTTAGGAACAGCCAATATACACTTGCAGATTTCGAATGAGTTGCTATGTAAATATGTCTTAGGCTTGGTCGTGATCTTCTATAGCCAAGCTTTGCCTGCTTAGAGTAGAGTTTATAATTTATTATAATGGATTAAATTTATATACTATTTCAGTTTAAAATAAAACATTAGCTAGAAATACTTTTAATCGGACTTATTTATATTACAAATTCTAATAAAATACAAAAAAAATCTAAAAAAAAAAATAATAATAATAATTTAACATAGGCTTTAATAGCTGTATTCTATGGCTAAATATCTCACTCTCTATCTGCAAGAGTATCTTCGGCAGTCCGAAGTCTTTTTAATTTTTTCAGACATTTTTTTTTATCATTTCATAAATGTTTCTTTTGGTGAGTGCTAAACTTAGGCATTAAATAATTGTTAAATTAATACAAAAAAAAAAAAATTGTTGAAGATATTGATAACTCTGTTGTACATAAGTTCTTGCTAGATCGATCTATTTAGTCATTTAGCTATAGCTAAATAAATTCTCTAACTGCAAGACAGTCCGAAATATTTCTCATTTTTTTCCGACATTTTCAGTTGAACATTTAATACATTTTTTCTATCTTTTAGTGAGTGTTTCAAACTTAGGCATTAAATAATTATTTGTTTTTTAAGTATTTTAAAACATCTGTTGGATATATTCTCTCTTGTACATAAATTCCTTTTATATTCGATCTATTTAGAGGTTAAATCCTCTATCTGCAAGAGTATCTTCGACAGTCCGAAGTATTTCTCATTATTTTCGATATTTTCAGTTGAACATTTCATAAATGTTTTTTTTTTTTTTTTTTCATTTGTTGAGTGCTTTAAACTTAGGCATTAAATATATGCTATTAAAAGGTATTTTAAAACATCTGTTGGAGCTTTTTCGAAGCACGTCTCTATCATTTCGTTTAGTCCATTTCTTACAGGTCCTTTGTAGGTCTCTTGTACATTATTTATACATGTCTTACACGATCTATATATATGTATATACACAGTGCACAGATCAACTAATATGGATCTCTAGCTCAGAACCGTTCGCCACACCAAAATGCGATGCTCGAAATTGTAATCCTTCGCTGAGCTCCTCCACAGCCACGCCCACATTAGCGCCTATGCCGATGCTTAGGCCATCGCCAGTCTCTTGAAGCACATGATGTTTGAGCTGTTCGATTTGATGGAGTAGTTTAAGTGTTTCGTCATCCAAATTGTCATCCTCTTGACGCAGCTGTCGCTGCTGCTCCTGCTCGGCATCGATGTCCCATTCGAGAGACTCGGGCGTGGAGATGTGAGACCAGGAATTCTGTGTAGACGAGCAGCAGGAGGTGCGCGTAAAGGAGCCGCCATAACGTTGACCGCTCAGTCGCGCTTGACGTGCTGCCGCATGGCGTCCATGACTGGCGGCCAGTGATGCAGCCGTTGTCAGTTGGTCCAGAGATGAGTAGCATGGCTGGGCGGTCTCACGAGACGGTATATCCTGTTGAGGTCGCTGCTGCTCCTTATGCTGTCGCTGCTGATATTGCCGCAGCTGTGAGTATTCATGCTCCCATTCCAGATCAAGGGAGGAGCTGGCCCTTGAGCTGGTCATGCGCGCATAGTTCTGCAGCTCTGTCTCCTTGCTGGGCGTCGTCGTGGCATTGAGCAGCTTGTTCACGTCCAGATTCTGCAATTGTATATCCGTCAGGGCACCACTGCAAGACGTCAATATTTATTCAAC
Organism: Drosophila stalkeri; assembly: GCA_035047405.1. Taxonomy (NCBI): domain Eukaryota; kingdom Metazoa; phylum Arthropoda; class Insecta; order Diptera; family Drosophilidae; genus Drosophila; species Drosophila stalkeri. The sequence goes on from JAWNPR010000039.1 coordinate 24,954,454, forward strand.
TGATTGTGTCCTTTGATTAGCTGTCACTCTCACCTGTCGTTCTGCAGCTTCGCATAGCTCGGCTGCTGTTCCCAATATCTGTCCAGAAATTGTGGACATTGTTGTTTCCGCTTAAATTTTAATATGCGATAGACCAGGCCACGTCGCTGGCATCGTTCACTGGTGGCCGACAGCAGTTCCGCTTCCGGTTCATCTGTGCCCGCTGCTGCTGCTGCTGCTGCTGCAGCTGCACGAGCTCTCGCCCTGGGACGACGCCTACAAAAAGAACAATTCAATCTGTTAGCTTTTCGCTACAGCTTACATTCCATGTTGGGCATTATGAATTTGCTAGGTAGATTGTGACATGGAAAATATTGATAGTTAAGTTTGTAGTTCAATGCGAGGGGAAATTATTAGCATGTTTTATTTATTTATTTATTTAATTATTTTAAAACATTTCAAATATTCTAATCATGGACATGTAAGATAATGAATGGAGGATTTGGAATTCAGATGAGGGCAAATTCTTAAGTTTTTTTAAAGAAAATTTGTGTTATTTATAAATTTTAAAACGTTTTTACATTTTAGAATAGATTATGTGGGTATGGAAAATTATTATTTTTTAGAAAAATTAAGTTATGTAAGATACGAGAAATCTTTTAGAGAGATTCAATGGATGAACCATTTCTTCTAGTCAGAATATTTTTCATATTTTTTATTTTTCATGGACAAGATATTGAGAGCAGAGTTAGTAGTTTAGATGAGCGTAAATTCTTGTTTTAAGATGATTTCTTTTACTCCGAAAATTTTGAAATATTGAAAAAAAAGTGCTTGAATTTCAGATGAGCTAAAATTCTCAGCTTGTTTTAAGAAAGTTTTACTCCGAATATTTGAAACGTTTTTTGTTTTTTTTTTTATTTGTTTTTAATTTTAATTTTTATGGTTTATTTATTAAATTTATTTATTTTTTGTTTCGAAGCACTTTCTTTTCGTTCTATTATATTAAACGTAGATTAGATTTAGGTTAATTGCTTCTAATTTAAATGAAATGTTTTTATTTCAAATATGTTTATCAACATTTGTTTCCTCTGTCTCTTTCTCTCTGTTTATCAACAAAACAGTGTTTCTCTCTCTCTATTACCACCAGCTATAAGAGTTAGAGTATTATGATGTGAGTGTCACATGTGGGAATTGCCTTTCATTTCTGTTGTTTATGTATGGGAACAGTGAACGCAAGTGAAGCCCCTTCCGGCCATTGTTTTGTGGTAGCACGCACTCAGCCGTTGCATACTTTTAGGCTGTTGACCCTGCCACAGAGCGTTACGGCGGGTGGTGGTGGTGGTGGTGCGCCGCAAAATATGTTTGCCAATGCAATTTAAAGTGAAGAACCTAGCCTGCCATAAAGCGTGTCGTTTAATAGCAGTCGAGCACACGAATTGCACTAATTACAAGCCGGGCAATGGGACGGTGTCGGTACCTTTAAGCTTCTATTGATTGCCAAGTCAGCAGCATGCAGCACGCTTATTGGATTTGCCCTGCTCTTTGCGTGCGTGTGTTTGTATGCCACAAGGTAAACAAAATGCAATTTTAATTAACTGTATGCACTATGCGAATGGTGGTGGCGGAGGGTAGTGGCCGAGGGCAGGGCATTTGGAGCTTACCAAAGAAGCCAGCTGTTGGCGACGGCCGTCACGCAGTTGGTGGAGCTAACCGAGGAGGAAGACGACGAGGCTGTGGAATTTGTGGCTGTGGAGTTTGTGGTGGTGGCGGCAACACAGCTGCTAAAGCATGAACCCATGCTCCACAGCAGCGGATGCTGTTGCTGCTGCTGTTGCCACAGTTTTTGCTCTTGTTGTTGTTGTTCCTTTATGCGTTTTCCTCTTTTTCTGCGTCGTCGATTTTCTATAAAGGATTTTCCCTTTCGCTTCGTTTTCGGATGCACCTTTTATTTTCGTTATTAATAAAGCTTTATTCTTATTATTCTTATTTTTTTTTACAGTTGCGCGTGGCTTAATTGACTCGCTGTGGGCGTCATGTTGCGCCCACTTCTGACTTTTCCGATTGTCTAGCTTTTGTTTTGCCAGCTGCCTTTGTTGCGCTGTTGTTGTTCGTATTGCACTTGCATTGCTTGAGGTCAAGGCTCACTCTCTTCGTTGTTTGCTCTTTACACTTATATTTCTTCTTTCATTTTATTTTTTTAGCAATTGTCTGGCACAGGCGTTTTTCAATGTTACTCCACACACAAACACGCACACACACACGCTCTCTCTCACACACACACACAGACACACACAGTCGCTGAGTCGCGCGTAACTGTTTTGACTAAGTGTGGACGTCACTTGGTGACGCACCGCATGATTCCACGGGTTTCCATTCGTTTGCCAACTGAAACATCGAACAGAAACTTTCTGTTCTAGCTCCAGCTGATGGCTTTGGCAACTTCGACCTATGGGTCGGGCAGGGGGTTGTTCATTTTTTGACAATCAGCTGTTCCCGGAGATTCGTTGCTTCTACCGTTGTATTTCGAACTGTCAGTTGTTAAAGTCAATAGGGAAGCGTTAAGTGTGAAAAGCTTCTGTTAACTGTCGAAATCAAAGTTGAGCTTACAGAGTTGAAAGCTCAACAGTGCAACTGTTAAAGCTTCCATACAGCTTTCGGGGTAATAATGGTAAATTTTAACATTCTAACATAACAGACATGTTCAGCGTTTGCTGCAGGGGTGAGTATTAACAGTGCGCTGTTACGGGAAACATAATGTTATCTAGCCTCTGCTGTTACTTTAGCTTGGGGCAAGGCGTTAAACAGAACAGCTTAAGAGCTGATGGGCATGTTATAAGCAAAAGTTTCACAACATTAATGTTAAAAGACATCTAGTAAAACACATCTAGTAAAATACATCTAGTAAAACACATCTAGTAAAACACATCAAGTGTCTTATTTAATTTATTTAAAAACTATGTATTCTTTTTGTTTAATGCATATTTTGAGAAATCATAAATTTCTTTTTTTTTCACTTATAATGTTTCCCCCTTTAAAAAGTTTCTAAATTTTTTCTCACATGTTGGTCATAAAAAACTAGCACTACTTCCAAATTCTTCTAACGCATCACATCACATCACATTTAGCATATACATATTTCAAAGTACATTAAGATTTGATACGCATTGAAAGCTTGAACATGCATTAAATTTACATTTAACATGCGCATGTTAAATGCAGAGAATCAAATGTAAAAACTCTGCCGTCGCAATATTTGTTTATGTTTTTAAATACCATCTGTTGTATGTTGAGAACAATCTGCTTTCTTGGAGTTCTTTTTGAATGCTTTATAAATATTATTATTATTATTTTAAAAGCGTAGCAAAATTGAAAATTAAAAAAAAAATAAATATATTTTTAATATATATTTAAATATATTTCTATTTTATTTATAAATAATATAAATTTAACTATAAAATATAGGAAACAAAGAATTTATTTGAGCTAAGCTTTATTATAAAGAACTATTTTTTAAATCTAAAAAATGTGAAAGTATTCAAATAAATAGGCAATTATGATGATTTTACTGAGTCAAGACTTATTATTTAAAAATGTTTTTCTTTTGGCTCCTTGAAAAAAAAAAGCAACATTATCTGAAACGATTCAAATAATTGGAAAGAGCAAACTTTTACGTTTAAGAAGTTTAATGAGTCAAGAGACAAGTCTGTTTCCAAAATTTCATGTAAGTATTTCTAAAAAATCTGTAGTTTTTTTTATGAACTGGCAAATTTTTATTCCCTGAATTAAAAACTAAATATTGAATGCGACGACGAATTTCCTTCATATGCACATGAGTCTTAAAACTAAAACATAACTCAGAAAATATTTAAGTTTTAATTCGAATATTTTCGAAAATTTTTGATGAGTTTTTCATTAGAGGTTTTTTTTTTTTTTTTAAAGCTAAGCTTATTTAAAATAAATTTCGATTGGGGTTATAAATTTTCTAGATATTTAAAATGTTTTATTTTTATTTTATTTAGTATTTATTTATTTATTTTAATTTTTTAACACAACTACATTAATTTCTTTTTAATTTTTAAAGGGCTCTGCTGTTGTGTATCTAAATTTTGTCAGCTAATTTTCACATTCCCAAAGAAAAATTGTTCGAATATAATTCTTTAAATAGAAATATATATTTTAACGTATATATATTTTAATATATAACAATACTTTGAAATATGTACATATATATTATATATAATATAATATATAAAGGGTTCCCATGAATCACATTTGACTGTCGACTACAGTGCTTATTGGTATAAGCTTATTAGTAGATATTATATTTTGTAATATGCATATGTCTAAGTGATATGTTATGATAAGTGAGTTAGCTATCAAATGGAATAATATAGCACGATGCCATCTGCTTATCCAATCTGATTTTCTAAAACTGTATTGGGACCAAGTAGCTTGGTTGGGTCGTCGTCGCCTAACAACGTCGACGAAGACCAACGACGGATTTTGTCTGCATTTCGTCTCGGGTGTTTGAATGGTCCTCGGCTTCGGCATTGTCGGCTGTTGGTGTTGCTGCTGCTGTGGCTGTCGATGTTGCTGCTGGTACTGCTGTTGCTGCTGCTGCTGCTGCTGTTGATGCTGCTGATGCTGTGTTCGTTTGTTGCTTCGTTTCAGTGCCAAATCGGCTGTCGTAACGCGCGGTTGTCCTCCACTTATCGCAGTTTGTTCTCTGTGCTTCTGTGTTTCAGTTCGTTTGATGCGTATTTCGCTTGTTGTTGGTTCAAGCGGTTGTAACGGGCAACAATAATTGTATCCTAATCCTAATGTTGTAATTGCAATTGCTAGATAGTAGATGCAGCCTTATCAATTAATCATGATGCTATTTTAAGCAATTACTGCGCCCAAACATACATATTTAAATGTATGTATATATTTAGATGTACATCATCACAAAATACATGTCGGTATATGTACGTGTGTTTGCCCTGTGTATCTGTGCGTGTTTGCCGGCGTCTCTGTGTCTGCTCTCTATCGTATCTATCGCATCTGCCTAATTAAGTTCTTGTGCAAATGTTGCAAAAACAGATCAGCGACAAAACATGAAAATGCGTCGCGCTGTTGTCTCGTTGGTTTATTTATAAATTGATGATTGCCCAGAAACTCTCTTTCTCTCTCTCCCTTCAGCAAACAAAGACATTGACACGGTGAGTTATCAAAAGGAATAACATATAAGAGAAGCAGATAGAATAGGGACATGATTAGCTCTAAAATTTATAAGTGATCTTAATTTAAGCTATGCTTAAGTAAATATTAATATATGCTAGAGCTGGAGAATTATATAAATTGATTAAAGATAAATTATATACATAAATTATATATAATAATAATATTTTTTTTTTAAATGCTTTGATATAATTTTTTTAAAAAGCAAAGCTTATTCTGAGAAAGGGACAGCAATGGGTTGATGGTTATTAAGCTAATATAAATAAATGTAAATCCTAAATATATTTTCCAAATTTCATTATTATGGGCCTTTCGTAATATAGATATTTTGAGTTTTGATTTACTTACTACTAATACTAATTTTTTATTGATAAATTTAGGATATTAATAAAAGTGTCCCGAAAAATTGATAATGTTCAGAGAAGAAGTGGTAGTAAAAAAACTTTGTTTAAGAATTTTTTTTTTTAATTTAAATTTTATTTAACTAATCTCGCTTAGTTCTAGGTTGCTTAAAATAACATTTTTGAATTAAGCTTCACAGAAAATGCAGCTAAAATAATATTTTAAAATTTGGCAAAATAACTATTTTAAATATTTATGTTTATTTCAAAATTTTGTAATTTTTTAGTAATAAAACAAAAACATAAATATATAATTGAGAGAAAGAGACAATTGACCGACAATAAGTGAATGAATAAATATAAAAATAGGATATAATTTAAAATATAATAATATTAACAAATAAGAGAGTGAAAGTAGAGATAACGAATTAGAGAGACCAAAAATAAATGTTATATTTATAAAAGCTTAATAGTCGATGTCTTTTTTTGTGCTAGGATTTAAGTAATTGTTAAAGTATTAATATATAATATAGATGATTAAATTCTTTATAAAATACGTTTTTAAAGATAACTAAATTAGTTAAATTTTTATTTATAATTACTCTACTTATTAATATAGAAAACAATAACAATAACTAATACCTCACTTTTTTTTTTTAATGCAATATTATTTATAATTGTCATTAGTAAGTGCTTTTGTAATTTGTTGTCGTTATGTAGAATTGACAAGACAAGATGAAGAACTTGACTTGTTAGTTCGTATAGACGCAGCTTTTAGTCGAGGTGAGAAGTTTTTTATGACTGAGATAATAATTTATTATTGATTCGTATATTGAGTTGAAAATTAAGTGAAGTGATTCACTATGTGTGATGGTTGTATTTCTTTGCCTCTACAGTGATGGAGTCTTTTGGAAACTATTTTAGGGTGAGAGAAAGAGAGAGAGAGAGAGAGAGAGAGAGAGAGAGAGAGAGAGAGAGAGACAGAGCAGTTTGTAGTGATATCTTGTTGATTGCTTATTATGTGTTCGACCAACAGAAGATTTACATTACATATATAATATTTATATGACTCTTATGCATATATAGATAATTAGATAAATCAATGTAAAATATGAAAAATTTAAAGTAATATATTAATATAAATAATATATACATTTTAATCAAATTAATAGCAGTAGAAAATTTCTTTATTTTAAATTATAAAATCACTTCTTTCGTGTCATTTTCAAAAACTTTGATATTCACTGGATTTTTGTAAAAATTTCCCTTGAATGATTCAATATATGTGAACAGAAGTGCATTGCAAGCAGCTGTCAGCCAGATCAGTTGCTAACTCGCTCACTCGCTTACTCGCCCATTTGCAGTCGAGTCCGATTCGAATGCCATTCGCTTCCCCCTAGTTGCAGCAGTGAGTTATTAAACACTTTTGGCTGTCTGGCTCTGTTTATTAATGCGTGCTGCAGCACCAATGCTCAAATGCTGCAAAATGTTGCCTTTTGTGTGTGCTTTCGCTTTGTGTTGTTTTGTTTATGCGTTGGTTGCTTCCGTTGCAGCGCTTAAGCAACTCCAACGCCCACTCGAACTGCAACTCCAACGGCAAGCTCACCCCATGGCAATTTCGTCGTATTTAACTCCTTAAGCAAGTTTTACTACAACTACGCATGAAAAATCAAGTATTGCCTGAAAACTTAATCCCGAACTTTTCACTCGCCGCAGTAGACTAGTCAAGGCGTTAAAGTGTACCATGTGCTGAGTGCCATTAAGTATTCGAGTGTGCTCTCTGGCTCCCTCTATCTCTCTCTCTCTCTCTCTATCTATCTATCTATCTCTCTCTGTCTATGTGTGCGGTTTGAGCACATGTTCTGCAATTGTGGCTTAATAACAGTCAATAAATGCATTTCCATTTGCAGTGAGCTCGGGGTAAACCCTTTGCATTTCAATAGCTCACGTCTAATAATGCAAGAAAGAGCAAATATAATTTTGTGTAATCAAAGTAAATTAAATATACATAGTCGTAGAAAACAATTAAATAACTCAGACAATGAAAAAGATTTGGAAATATGTTATTATGAATGCATTTTTTATTTATTTTTAGTTTTTGTTTGTTTTTGTTTTGCAGCTGCCTATCGATGTAAATCAATTTTTTTTTTTTTTGATTTGCTTGGGGACATGTTTGAGCATCTAAAGACTTTAATTATGCTAATATTCTTTACATGTAAAGAATTTAATATAAAACTATATAGAGATTATTTAAAGGCTTATTTTAGGCAACAAGAATTGTCATGGTTTGTTGCAAAAATTATATATAAAATTAAATTTGAATATATAAAAGCGAAATTTTAAGCTGTGAAATGAAGGGTGCTAAGGGTTATCTGAGAGTTTCTTTCTTTTCTTTAATTTTAATTTTTAAATATCAATTAATTGCTGTTTAATTATTACAATGCCAATACATCTTTTTTTTTATAATTTCATTTATTTTTTATAAATACAAAAAGAATAACATATAGAAAAATATTCGAAAAAAAAATTGTATTTATTAAATATAAGTTTAGCTTTTGTTTAATTGTCTTAGAGCAAAGTAATTTGTCTGATTTTATAGGCTACTTTGGAGTCTATTATTTTATTTTAAGATATTCTTAAAAATGAAAACTATTTAGGTATCTCTATTTAGGCATATCTAGTTTCCATTAAAATTGTTTGGAATTCCACTATTGCACTTCTGCAATTTCCAAAACAAAATTTATCTTCGAAATGTTATATATAAATAAATTTTTTTTTTTAATTTTTAGTGTAATTTTAAACACTCTTTAATCTACATTATTTATTTACCCGTTTTATTTTATTTTATTTGCGCAAATTCTGTATAATCCCAGACACAAGTACTTGACTGAGCTATAAATAATAAATAAAAGATATATATGAGCTTTATCTACTCTTGTTAATAAGTTATAAATTGAGAGCTTTTGTTCAACAGAAACAAGTTCAAAGGGTTACAAATGGCTTAGCTTAATAAGCAAAAAAAAAAAAAAAAAAAAAAATATATATATATATATATATATATATATATATATATATATATATATATATATATATATATATATATATATATATATATATATATATATATATATCTTTGGCAATTGCTAGAATATTCCAATAACTAGTTAACGTTTAAAGCAACATGCGACTTTTGGCATTAAGTTGTATCACATAAGTTATAAATATTTAACAAAAATCTACTTGAATTTAAAATTTACGATTTAGAAAACTCTAAGAGAAAACAGAGGTGTTTTTTTTTTTTTTTATAAAATGTCTGAGATTTTTGTTGAACTTTAAATATTTGCAACTTACATTACACTGAAACAACAGCATGATTAAGACATGATCTGACCGACCAACTGTTGGTGCACATCAACAATTTTACATAAAATTCACATCTGGAATTGTCCTTTGAGCAGGACAATAACAACAACTGTTGGTATTTAACATATTTTATGCTCATTAAGTGTCACATTAAGTGCAAACTCTTCGACTTTTACTGAAATGTTCAACTGCCGCCGGCTTCGGCAGCTACCGTGGCAGCTTCCTGTTCAAAGTTGTTGCCGGTTATACCCTGGAAATGAAATATTATATATGAAGGGCTATAGGACGTGAAGAGGCAGGTAGCAATAGAGAGAGAGAGAGAGAGTGTGCGAGAGAGAGTGAGAGAGAGAGAGAGAGAGAGACAGAGAGAGAGAATAGAGAGATATTAAATACAATACAATTAAATACAATGAGAGTAAGAGAAAGCAGATTAGGCATGATAGGTTAGGCGTATGTGGGAAATTAGAGAATTTTTCATAGAGCATATAAGATAGCTTAAGATTGTAAATGTTCAATACACAAATGCGAAAAAATATTTAAATATGAAAAATATGCAATATTATTGTTTGTAACTGTTATATAATTAAAGAAAACTGCTTAGGAAAAATTATTGGATGTGAAAGATATTGCTTGTAATATTTGTATATATTTAAATGATTTTTTAAATGTTTGTATATAAGTGTAGTTAATAGCAATATGCAAAATAGTAATATAAATGAATATGTTTTTATATATTTATTTATTTTCATATTTATATATAAATTTAAATATATATTCATTTATAATTAATATATTAAACAACTGTCTTTCTGACTGCAGGGTATAATTCAGTCGAGCAGATATTATCTGTCAATTGGTGCATGTTTTATTTTTAATGCTTATGTACATTGATGGCGATCAATTCTGGTGGCTGTGATTTAAGTGCGCGTAAATCTCTGCGGTGAAAAGTGTTGCCAGCTCCTTAGCCCATGTTCCCCGCGCGCGTGCTCCCTCTCTCTATCTCTCTCTCTCTCTCACACTCGACCCCTCGCTCGCTCTGACTTTCTCCCACTCTGCCATCTCCCATGGCATCCAGCTCGGCCTGGGCCTGCCAGTTCTTGGTGTTCATGCTATAGAGAGTACTATATGCTGCATCGTTCATGGTTTGTTGCCGTTATTTGCATTTCATTTTTGCGTGTGGCGAGAGAAAATGTAAATTGATTTATTATGCACAAGCGACTGAATGCAGAGCTTGGCAGGAGGCGAGTCCTGCACACGCACCGCTTGCCGGAGCTTTGCCAGGCTGGCCAGCCAAAAGAATACACTGCACAAACTACAATACGAAAAAAAAAAAATAAAAAATAAGAGAAAAAAGGGAAAAAGAAAACTGTGAGAAAAAGTAGGTAAATCTTCAATTGGAGTTGCCGCGTGTGGCAGTTGCATTCTTGGCCAGTCTGCGGGGGCGTAAACATTGCTATTAATATTGATTTAAATGCGCTCAGCAGGAAAGCGAGACAAAATGGTTGAGCGGGAAGCGAGAGTGGGGGAGTGGGAAAGGAAGAGAGTGGAAAAGGATAAATACTGTGCCCATTATGCTCGTTGCATTGTTTGCTTCTCTCTCTTTCTCTCTCTTTCTTCCATTACTCACTGTCAGCGAGCATTCAAAGCCGACAGCGCAACGTTGACTTTTCGCTATTAGCCAAATTGCAAAAATCACGCGCTTAAAGTTCTTCAAGCAAATACAACAACAAAATGTTATATATATATATAAATATATATATGATAAAAAAAAACTAGTTCAACTTTCAGCCAGCCGCAAGGTATGCAACACAAAGCGAAATTCACGGAATGCCACGGCATAATAACTTTTGGCAATAATACAAAAAGCCTGCTTGCTTGCTGTGCCAGCACGGGTGTGGGCGTGGCACTGCGAATTTGGTTGGTTGAAGAACCAAATTCGCTGGGCTGTGAACAAACATTTTAAAATATGCATAGCGCCCAGGCTCTGGGCACATAGTGTATCCCCCATCTGGCGGCTAATACACATGTCAAACATGTAAGTAACTCGAGTTCTGCTCTCCCTCTCTCGCTTTCTCTTTCGCTCTCTTTCGCTCTCTCTCGCTGCTTGCTTGCCGCCTACTTTTAGGCAAATTGCAAGTGAATGTTGAAAAGTTGTAAGTTAAAGCCAAAACTGGAATTCAATTAAGTTTACAAATTGATTTCAATAACACAGACAAAGCAAAGACTAACAAAAACACGAGAAATGCAGCGCATAAACCACACAACAGCTGCTATTAAGAAAGCATCGCCAGCATTTTAATTGAAATGCATTCATATTGCAATAGAGCGAAAACTTGAATGGCAAAATAGTTGACTAGAGTTGAGTCCTGTATCCTGGCTGTAGGTCTGCAGCGCGCGAGCTACAGCTGGCGAAGCAAATTGCTTTGCGCTTATGACATGAACAGACAGAAGAAAATGTCAAATAGATAACCAGCTGGCACCGGGAAAGTTACTTGAGTGGGTTAGATACCCTTTGTCTTTATCTATATAAGTATACACATATATGTATATATATATACATATTTTTTAACATTTTTATAAGATGATTTTCTTTTAGAAATTTAAAATCATAGCTTAAACTAAATGGATTTTTTTTTAATTTTTATGAATTTTCCTTTTAAATAAATCTTTATTTTAAATTAATTTCTAGAATTTAATACAATTTTTATATTTGTATCAACTTGTTTTACTCTTATATATTTATTTACACAACTGAATTTACGTTGAAATTATTTTGAATTGTATTTATTATATATAAAAAATTATTATATCTGATGATGATATATTCAGTAAAAAGTGATTTTATTTATTTTTTATGCAGATGGAACTTAAAATAACATTTTTTCTTGCAGTTTATTTTTAAAACTTTGTAAATAAATATTGTGAATTTTTTTTCAATTAAAAAATAATAAATATATATATATAATAATTTAATACGCATCATTTTAGGCTCTAAAATTTCTTATTAAGTTATTTTTAAATACTAAATAAAACAACGATTCAAAAAGTAAAATTCCCATTACGTTATATGTATTATATTATATTAAATATTATAATATTATTTAATATATTATATTATATTATAAAGAAAAGTCAAACACATAATTAAATTACAATTCTTAGAATATTAATAATAATTGAAAACCAAATAAACATATTTTTATTTCATAAAAATAATTAAAACAAGAAACAGATTTAATTTTAAAAATATTATAATTATTATATATAATTATATTATATTATATATTTAATTTTTATTTATTACATACAACAATTTTAAAAATATATAATTGTATATTTAAATTTTTTCGAAAATTTAAAATGTAATATATTTTTAGAAATTATGTAATCTAAAATGGATGCAAATACATGTATATACATATATCTTTTGTTAAATTCTGAGTTAGTTAAACAATATCTACATTGTTGTTGATCTTGATTCTTTTTTTTAATTATTTTTATTTACAATTCAATTTGAATGTATTTTAGTTTTTCTGTTTTTGGTTGAGCTTTTAAACTTCTCATGGAGTTTCTTTCTATTTATTTATTTTTCTATTTATATGTATTTTTCAAAATATTTACACTCGAAATATTAGCCTATAGGGTATATGTGATTGTGTGTGAGGGCAACGTGTCTGTAGCGCCGTCTCCTCTTCAACATGCAAAAGCAAAGCAGAGCAAACGATGATGCCCCGAGACGAGGGATTTAATGATGATGATGCTGATGCTGATGATGATGGTCATGGCACTTGCTGCTGGATTGCAAAAGAGTGAGAGCCTGTCCAAGTGCCGGACAACTGGTCGAGTTATTGGCCAGGGGTGGCTGCAGGCAGTTCATAATGGTCAGACGGTGCTACGTTTATCTGTATTTTATAAAGAGGCAACTTGATTAGATAGAAAACAAACAAACTGAAAAGCAGTGAAAAGGAGAACAATTGAATCGAGGAAAACATGATTCAAAGATCAAATATAATTGCAAAATAAATATATAATTAATACATGTTAATTGGAATTTGCTTTTAAGCTCAGCTTGAAAATCCAGGCACGTGTTGCGTCCATAGCTCAGTTATTATCGTAATTGGAGCGGCGTCCATTGGTCATTGGCCATTGCCCATTGGCCTTTGGCTACGTGTCGACGGAAGTAGCTGGGAATTAAGCCAGCAGACAGCGTCTGGTTCAAAGGGCAATCTTCGGCTCTAAAGCGCTCTCCACTGTAGCTGCTCTGTTGTCCTTTTATGTGCTGCTCATTGCCTCGGCCATGGCTTTCATAGCTTTTCATTTGTCTGTTGCGTTTTTATGACTTGACCGCTATTTTTGTTTTATGCTTCGCTTTATTATTATTATTTCTCTTTATTTTTTGTGTTCATAGAATTTCGTTTTAATCCGCTTACGTCAGGCGAAATTCAATCAAGAATTTGCACTGCTTGTTTTTTGTTTTTTTTTTTTTTTGGTTTTTAATACCGCTCAGTCCCGGGTTTGGCTGTGGCATATAAATCAGGAAAGTCGGCTTTTAGACGCTATATTAAATATAAACAAATTGCAGCGTGTCCTTTAATTTCATAGCAAATTTATTTTAGCCGTCGATAAAAATATGCCATGACATTTCATAATTTCAGTTTTCTCTCTATTTGCAGCACACAAAAGGAAACAACAAAAAAAATACATATAATATAAAAACAAGAAAAATTAAATTAATTAAATGTACAACATTCAAATAAATCCAAACATAAATTGAACAGCGCGTTAAAAAAATTCAATTAATCAAATTAAAAAAAAGATATACCGTTATTTACATTATCGAAATAAAATGCTAAAAAGTGAAAAAATTTAAAGAACAGAAGTGAATAATTTATAATACATCTCTATCTATATAACAATATCGATTTCATATAGAGATAAATTGTAATTATATCTTGACAACATGTTGCTTAAGTTCTTGGCTCTACTCGCAACTCTGCTCATCTTAGAGACGCTGACAACCCTGGCGTTAAGCAGCGATGGCAGTGTCAACAGCGTGGGCGGCGGCTCTACGGTCAACAATGGTGAGTGGAAAGATTTTATATAATAATTATATTAATACGCGCCCATGAAATTAAGAGAGTAAGTATATTGGCTTTATAATGTGCTCGTCTGATACTTATTTGCAGTTTACTTTAAAATTGAGTTAGGACTTTAATTTAGCAATTATATTACTGTTGATTCATTACCTCATTAAAAATGACTTGAATATATATATATTTAAATGAGGATCGTGATCCGAGCCCGAGTATCTACACAAATCAAATGACAATCGTATTCGTATGAACTACGATCGTCGGCCATAGATTAGCTTTGCAAGAGATTTATATTTATAAAGAGATTGCGGTCATTCGTTCCATATTTTAATTCTATTCCCAATATACGTGTTCATTCTCGAAGCGCCTACTCCCTTGATCATGTTAAAATGTCAAGAGAAATGTACTATGTTTTGATTAGTGCAACTGCGACTGCAGTTCTTGAAGTGAAATGTCAAGACGCAGCTCTTGTTGGGTATCGGCATATGACATCATAAGCATTGAAGAAACGGATGAGGATACAGAATTGAAATTTATTTAATATCAGTTTTACCTACAGTATAAAATTAATTAAATAATACTTTTATAAAATACCGAAATACTGGACTATATATACTATGAATACATATAAAATTCATAGTCATAAATACATACATGCAATATAACATAGTATAACACTAATTAAATAAGATGTTTATAGAGCAACGTCTATACAACATTTAATTATTTTTAACCATTTTGTCTCGCTATTTCATTTATCCGATGCGTGGTATCTTATATATATATATATATATATACATATATATTAAATATAAATTTATAAATTATATCGTTACAAATCTGTAATATCCACATTTAATTTAATTTCACTGTGAACGAGTATTCAACAGTCATTTCAGCTTCGTCTGCCATATTCTTATTTATTTTTATTACATAATTGCATTCTGATAGACAGCTTTGGTTGCGGCTGCCTCTTAATATTTCCATCAGACCCAATCAGTTTAATTATTTATTTAATTGTATTGCAATTATTGCAAAACCAACGTAAATATTGCGTATAATATGACATTTTAGCTGGCGCTAAGCGAACGAACGAGCGATTCAGCGAAGTTAAATAAATTAGTTAAAAGCATCAATTTAATAATGATAGAATAATCCTTAAATTGTTAAACTGATGCTTAATTATGCGAGTCAATTTGTAGCTAAGCGTTGCTTAACTGCGCAGAGATTTGCTTAACAACTTTGCGATTATAGTACATGTGACTACCTCATAGAATTGATTAGTATAATTGAAGTGGCAAATTGGCATGGAGTGAAATGAATAATGGGTCAATGCTAGAATTAAGCTGAGGTGTGCAGAACTATTATTAGGCCGGCTTGATTATTATTAATTTTTGTTTCGCTCAGAAATCTTATTTATCCTTAATACATTTCCTAATATATGTTTACATAATAATTATTATTATTATTTTATTTTTTATTGAAACCGAAACTTAAGACGTCAATTGTTTATTTATTATATTATAATAATTTTTCGTATAAATTATTATTTTTTTTATTATGTTTTAAAATAGTTTTGGCATTTATCTTGGTCAGCGGTAAGCTTTTAGCTTTATTTGAAATTTAGTTTTAATTTTACAAAAAAATCTTCGAATAAAACTGAAAAAAAAATACATATTTATATATACATATATATATATATATATATATATATATGAATCGAATTTGTAGAAGCGCTACTATACTTTACTTACTTTACTTTACTTATTTTTTATAAATTATAATTTAATATGATTTTTTATGATTTATAAATCTTTAGTGTATATTATTATTTTATATAACACTTTGTAAAATATTTAAAATTGTTTAAAGTGCTATATTTAAGCAATTGGCTGAATGATGAGCAGAGTATCCAACCACCCAATTCGTTGCTGATTCTACTATTTCGTTTTATTAAAAAATAAGTAATTCATACGAATTTTTAAATGTCGCTTGAATTCATGAGAATCTCGTAGAAGGGCGTTACTAAAAAAAAAATAGGAATTTCCCAATAAATTTGCTACTTTGAAACAGGTTTCAAAATTTTATTATTTTATTTTATAAATTATTGAAACATGCTAGTACAATATTATTATATTATTTTAATAGTTTTATCAAAATTGTAAAACATTCAAAAAATATTGATATACCAACTTTTTGTATTACGATTAAATAATTGTTGGCTTTGTTCCTCATGAGAATTTAATATAATAGCTTCCATTGAAAATCCCTAATATTTTGTATGAAAGCATAGATAACATGTAAAGAACGTAACTAACCGCTCTCCTAAATAGTTATTCTGCTTTTTTGCAGGCAATTTACTTGGACTAACTGCTCTAGTTTCATAATTTAATGGGCCACAGGTGGAAAGGAAAATAGTCAGTCGATTATATTTATGAGTGTTTGAGGTTAATTTGAGATTCATTAGTTTACCTTATTGCAGTAATTAAAATTATCAGCTCTAAGTTTGTTCTGTGAATGCGAACTATTAAAACGTAACTAAAGATAAATATACCATTTATAACTCAGCTGCCAACTTTTGGGCCACTTCTTCGGCACGCTTGCCTCGGTCAATTGTTTGGCATAAAACTTAACTCAATTCTCAACTCTCGTTGGCCATTCGCAAAACTTCATTAGCCCAGAAAGAAGTGTTGTTGCTGTTGTATGGCCCGAGGCTAAATCAAAATCACACCCGTAAAACTTTCAAAAGCTAATAAATGGCACGAAAACTTTCGGACTGCGGCTCGTTTGTCATTTGGGTCCTGGGCAAGCGGCGAAATAATTGTCAATTTGTTAGTAGGCGGACAGGACAATGCCTGGCAGCAATAAAATTTATTTAAGTGGCCTCATAATTGTTAACAACAATGCGCAAAGCAAACAAAGCGTCTGTTACAGCTGAAATGAGCAATTATTAAGCCATGAAAAAATGTAAAACAAAAAAACAAACAAAAAAAAAAATAAACAAAAATCTGAAAAACCGGGAGAAAAAAAAAAGATATATAATAATACAAAAGTTATGAGCCAAGTCAGCAAACATCATAATCAAGTTATTATATGTATGTACATATACATATCTGTGGCAGTAGCGCAGCTGTAAGGCATGCAAAACGCTCAACAATGAAAATATTAATAACGTTAATGAAATTCTCATTGTCGTGGGGGACAGAAAGAAAACGTCAGAGACAAACAAACTGTGGAGCCAGACAATAATGCTAATGAGCAAATGTGTTGGCGAACACGAAAGCGAAGCTAAATGAGTGAATGGGTGGCTGGCTATGGGATGGGGTTGCTTTTGGTTTGAGTAAAGTCAAGTGATATGCTGGGGTTAAGTAAAATTCATGCCAGGCATTTTAAGTATGCGTGAGTGTGTATTATTTTGGCCTGACAAGCTAAATATTTGCGCCGCTAAATAGGCAACAAAAAGTGAAAGTTTGCGTATGTTTGAATGTGTGTGAGTGTGGAAATGCTTGTGACTGTGTGTGTGTGTGTGTGTGTGCTACGTTTACGTTTAAGTGTGTTTGGTCAGCGGTATTTCACTTAAGATTTACATTTTTTTTTTTTACATTTCCAATGAATTAGTTATGTGACTTTGATCATTTTTAAGTGGCTAAACACAAATGAATATTTGTGTGTGTGTGTGTGTGTGTGAGTTTATGTGCAGAAGGATAAAGCACAAAGTAAAAGCATACTTAAGCTGAATATTGAAAGCTATGTGAGAAAGCATATTTGTATCAGTTTCCACTCTTTGGACTACTGATTTATTCCAAATGATTCAGGTTAAACAAACGATTTCAGAATTTAATCTCGTTCATTGCTTTCAAGTTGAGCTATGACGACGCTCATGATGTTGACTGCTGTCATTGTCATTGCTGTTATTATTATTTCTGTTGTTATGGTTGTTCTTGCCATTGCTGTTGTAGCCATTTTAGCCATTGTGGTTATTATAACTAGATGTAAATTTTCTTCCAAAACCTACGACATTTTTCATTTTATACGATCTTTTCAGTAATATCACTTGTTTCGTATAAAGCTTTGTTCATTTATGCCCATGTGGAAGTTTTTGATGTCACTCTCAAGTTCTTCTATCTGTTCCACCAGATCTAATTGCCGGATTTTATATATTTGAAATTTTGTAAGTACGGGTAACATCTATGAATTTGACTTTCTCAATTTCTGTTATTGTTATTGTAGTGTCTGAACTTAGAATTAATAAGTGAATCAATTTTGGCTATGATGGTACTTTGGCTGTCATTTTGTTTTGGTCATTATTGTTGCCTTCATTACTGTTGCTGTCCTCGGCATAGTTGCTGTTGTGGCCGTTTTGGTTCCGTTATGACTAGATTCTAGTGAGCAAGTTTTGCTATTTTTGTGATTAAAACGTTTTCTTTAAAACAGTTTCTCCTTGTATATGATCTCTTGAGAAATCAACGTTTTTCTTTTTTTTTTCGAAAACTTCACGCAGTATTCGCCTAATTGATTTGATTCAATTTCAACATTGATATTAATCACACGGTCTTCCAGCTAAATTAACAATGTCCAGTTCCAGCTCATATTAGTTTCACTTGTAGACATTCTCGAAGTGCACTAAGCACCGTGCACTGGTGAATATGCTTATATATAGCTTTATTTAACTGCACTCGTTACGGTACTACTACAACAAGCTGAAACTAATTTAAAATGAGGAACAAATTAATTTGAGGACAAAATTCGATTTCAATGGATTCGGTATATAATAAGAAACCTCTTTATGTAGTCACGTTTTACATACATGTGACTACAGTTATATGTTTTATTACTTCTTCAAATGATTTGAATATATTTAAGATTACATTGAATAGGAATAGATTAGCCAATTAATTTTATGCAAAATTCAAATATTATTATTTGCATCATTATCGAATTATCTTTAGCCAAAATTAAAATATAATACATCCATTAAGGGATAGTCAATAGCCTTCTCATCGATGCCGTTGTTATTGGTACTATTGTTGCTGGAAGAAGGTTGATTTGGGCATATCTTCTTAGTATCTTTGAAGACCTTTTGCTTTTCTGAGTTTGCCTTTGTATATGTTTTTGTGAGAAGTCTGTTTTGTTTGCTATAATATGCGATACATGAATGCCCAGCATTAAGTGCACGCAGTTTAGAATTGATGTCACACACACGTTGTTCGATATCCTCCTCCAGGTTTAATCGGATGTTGTTATAAGCTTGAAATTCTGCAATGGCTTTTAATTTATTTGTATCATCAATATTTGATTGCACTGCTTTTAATAATTTCCTCTCATATTCGACGTATTCTTTGTTGCCATTGCAGTATCCGAATCTAGAACCAAGAAGTCCGGATAATTTTGCTTCGATATTGTTATTGTTGAAATTTTTGTTGTTGTTGTTGTTGTTGTTAGCACCGCCGAAGCCGCCGTTGTTGTTATTATTGTTGTTGTTAGCACCGTAGAAGCCGCCGTTGTTGTTATTATTGTTGTTGTTAGCACCGCCGAAGCCGCCGTTGTTGTTATTATTGTTGTTGTTAGCACCGCCGAAGCCGCCGTTGTTGTTATTATTGTTGTTGTTAGCACCGCCGAAGCCGCCATTGTTGTTATTATTGTTGTTGTTAGCACCGCCGAAGCCGCCGTTGTTGTTATTATTGTTGTTGTTAGCACCGCCGAAGCCGCCGTTGTTGTTATTATTGTTGTTGTTAGCACCGCCGAAGCCGCCGTTGTTATTGTTGTTGTTGTTGTTAGCACCGCCGAAGGGGGAAGCCAAGGGATAGTAGGGAGGGTAGGGCATGAAGGGACCGTAACGGTAATAACCGTAGTTGTTGTTGTTGTTGTTGTTATTGGCACCGCCGAAGCCGCCGTTGTTGTTATTATTGTTGTTGTTAGCACCGCCGAAGCCGCCGTTGTTGTTATTATTGTTGTTGTTAGCACCGCCGAAGCCGCCGTTGTTGTTGTTGTTGTTGTTGCTGTTACGGTTGTTGTTGTTATTATTGTTGTTGGGACGGTAATAACCATAAAAACCATTGTTGTTGTTGTTGTTGTTGTTGTTGTTACGGTTGTTGTTGTTATTATTGTTGTTGGGACGGTAATAACCATAAAAACCATAGTTGTTGTTGTTGTTGTTGTTGTTGTTACGGTTGTTGTTGTTATTATTGTTGTTGGGACGGTAATAACCATAAAAACCATAGTTGTTGTTGTTGTTGTTGTTGTTATTGGCACCGCCGAAGGGGCTATTGTTGTTGTTGTTGTTGTTGTTGTTACGGTTGTTCCAACCGTTGTTCCAACCGTTGTTCCAACCGTTGTTCCAACCGTTGTTCCAACCGTTGTTCCAACCGTTGTTGTTATTCCAACCGTTGCTCCAACCGTTGTTGTTGTTATTCCAACCGTTGCTCCAACCGTTGTTGTTGTTATTCCAACCGTTGTTCCAACCGTTGTTGTTGTTGTTATTCCAACCATTGTTGTTGTTGTTATTCCAACCATTGTTGTTGTTGTTATTCCAACCATTGTTGTTGTTGTTATTCCAACCATTGTTGTTGTTGTTATTCCAACCGTTGTTATTGTTATTGTTATTGTTATTGTTGTTGTTGTTATTGTTATTGTTATCTTTGTTGGGGAGACTGCAGTAACCGTAAAAAGCGTTATTGTTTTCATTATTGTTGTTGTTATTGTTATTGTTGTTGTTGTTGTTGTTGTTATTACCACCGTTATTCCAACCGTTGTTGTTGTTGTTGTTATTGTTGTTGTTGTTGTTGTTATTACCACCGTTATTCCAACCGTTGTTGTTGTTGTTGTTATTGTTGTTGTTGTAACCGTTATTCCAACCGTTGTTGTTATTGTTGTTGTTGTTGTTGTTGTTACCGTTATTCCAACCATTGTTGTTGTTGTTCTTACGGTTATTGTTGTTATTGTTGTTGTTGTTTGGACGGAAATAACCGAAATAGCCGTTGTTGTTATTGTTGTTGTTGTTGTTGTTACGGTTGTTGTTGTTATTGTTGTTGTTGTTGGGACGGTAATAACCGAAATAGCCGTTGTTGTTGTTATTGTTGTTGTTGTTGTTACGGTTGTTGTTGTTATTGTTGTTGTTGTTGGGACGGAAATAACCGAAATAGCCGTTGTTGTTATTGTTGTTGTTGTTGTTGTTACGGTTGTTGTTGTTATTGTTGTTGTTGTTGGGACGGAAATAACCGAAATAGCCGTTGTTGTTGTTGTTGTTGTTGTTGTTGTTCCTGTACCTGGGTTTGTCGTGGACGACCCCGGATTTCCCTAATGACTTATGCCAACCTATTTGTCTTGGGATGTGTTTCTCATGATTTGAAGAACGCTACAAAAAACAAATTATAATATGAATTGGAAATAATTTGACAATCATATGTTTACACACCAAATTTCGTGGATTGCTCAATTTATGGGATTCTACAACTAGTATTCCATGGAGCAAAATAAATAAAACCGAGTTCCAGTTCATTTTGGTGTTACTTGTAGACATTCTCGAAGTGTACTAAGCACCGTGCACTGATGAAAATGCTATTTATCTGCACTTGTTACGGTACTTCACAATCTAATAAACTGTAACTAATTTAAAAAGGGGAACAAATTAATTTCAGTTTCATTTATTTGTTATTCATAATATTTATATTGTATTTATTTTTGTATATATATTATATACATTTGAAATATTATATAAATTTTAAATATGCTAGTTCATCTGACGTTTGTTATTAAGTAAATCGAAGTGTATGATCAAATTCAATTAGAAGATACATAAGAAAGCGTTAGTGCTCCCCTTCTAACTCATCTTTGATAGTTTACATCCTTCCAAATACAGATTTAAAAGAGTCCATCTTGGACACCTGCCAGACCCTACACTTTTTATACTTAAACCGCGCACAACCATAATTGAAGACTGTGTACTGTATAAAGCATGCTTATCGAAATGCAGCCAGGCATTATCTAAATTGAAAACAACTTTTACGGTCACTTTATGTAGTCACGTTTTACATACATTGGACCACAGCTATATGTTTTATTGATCCTTAAAAGGAAACGAATATATTTAGGATTACATTGAATAGGAATAGATTAACCAATTAATTTTATGCAAAATTCAAATATTATTATTTGCATCATTATCGAATTATATTTAGCCAAAATTAAAATATAATACATCCATTAAGGGATAGTCAATAGCCTTCTCATCGATGCCGTTGTTATTGGTACTATTGTTGCTGGACGAAGGTTGATTTGGGCATATCTTCTTAGTATCTTTGATGACCTTTTGCTTTTCTGAGTTTGCCTTTGTATTTGTTTTTGTGAGAAGTCTGTTTTGTTTGCTATAAAATGCGATACATGAATGCCCAGCATTAAGTGCACGCATTTTAGAATTGATGTCACACACACGTTTTTCGATATCCTCCTCCAGGTTTAATCGGATGTTGTTATAAGCTTGAAATTCTGCAATGGCTTTTAATTTCTTTGAATCATCAATATTTGAATGCACTGCTCTTAATAATTTCCTCTCATATTCGACGTATTCTTTGTTGCCATTGCAGTATCCGAATCTAGAACCAAGAAGTCCGGATAATTTTGCTTCGATATTGTTATTGTTGAAATTTTTGTTGTTGTTGTTGTTGTTGTTGTTATTAAAGTGAACGTTTATGTTGTTGTTATTGTTGTTATTGTTATTGTTGTTGTTGGCGTTGGCGTTGTTGTTGGCGTTGTTGTTATTGTTGGCGTTGTTGTTAAAGTTGTTGTTATTGTTGGCGTTGTTGTTATTGTTGGCGTTGTTGTTGGCGTTGTTGTTATTGTTGGCGTTGTTGTTACCGTTGTTGTTATTGTTGGCGTTGTTGTTACCGTTGTTGTTATTGTTGGCGTTGTTGTTACCGTTGTTGTTATTGTTGGCGTTGTTGTTACCGTTGTTGTTATTGTTGGCGTTGTTGTTACCGTTATTGTTATTGTTGGCGTTGTTGTTACCGTTGTTGTTATTGTTGGCGTTGTTGTTACCGTTATTGTTATTGTTGTTATTGCCGTTGTTGTTATTGTTGGCGTTGTTGTTACCGTTGTTGTTATTGTTGGCGTTGTTGTTACCGTTATTGTTATTGTTGTTATTGCCGTTGTTGTTACCGTTGTTGTTATTGTTGTTGTTAGCGTTGTTGTTACCGTTATTGTTGTTGTTACCGTTATTGTTGTTGTTACCGTTGTTGTTGTTGCTACCGTTGTTGTTCCCGTTGTTGTTCCCGTTGTTGTTACCGTTGTTGTTACCGTTGTTGTTCCCGTTGTTGTTACCATTGCTGTTGTTGTTGTTGTTGTTGTTGTTGTTGTTGTTACCATTGCTGTAGTTGTTGTTGTTGTTGTTGTAATTGTTGTTATTGGGAACATAAGGAACGTAGGGAGAATAGGGAACATAGGGAACGTAGGGAACGTAGGAGCCATAGGAACTTTGTTGACCTATGTAACTGTAACCGTAGCCATAACGGTAGTTGTCGTTGTTGTTGTTCTTACCCTTATTCCAACCGTTGTTCCCACCGTTGTTCCAACCGTTGTTGTTACCGTTGTTGTTGTTGTTATTCTTGTTTTTATTATTGTTGTTGAGACCGCAGTAACCATAAAAAGCGTTATTGTTATTGTTGTTACCGTTATTGTTGTTGTTGATGATCCAACCATTGTTGTTGTTACCGTTATTGTTGTTGTTACCGTTATTCCAACCGTTGTTGTTGTTGTTACCGTTATTCCATCCGTTATTGTTGTTGTTGTTATTGCCGTTATTCCAACCGTTGTTGTTGTTGTTGATCCAACCGTTTTGGTTGTTGTTCTTACGATTGTTGTTGTTATTATTATTGTTGTTAGGGCGGTAAAAACCGAAATAGCCGTTGTTGTTGTTGTTGTTGTTGTTATTGGCACCGCCGAACGGGCTGTTGTTGTTATTATTGTTGTTGTTGTTACGGTTATTGTTGTTATTGTTGTTGTTGTTGGGGCGGAAAAACCCCATATAACCGTTGTTGTTGTTGTTGTTGTTGTTGTTGTTACGGTTGTTGTTATTATTGTTGTTGTTGGGACGGTAATAACCAAAAAAAATATTGTTGTTGTTGTTGTTGTTGTTGTTCCTGTACCTGGGTTTGTCGTGGACAACCCCGGATTTCCCTAATAACTTATGCCAACCTATTTGTCTTGGGATGTGTTTCTCATGATTTGAAGAACGCTACAAAAAAACAAATTATAATATGAATTTTAAATAATTTGACATTCATTTATTTACACACCAAATTTCGTGGATTGATCAATTTATGGGTTTCTACAACAAGTATTCCATGGAGCAAAATAAACAAAATCCAGTTCGACCTCATATTGGTGTTACTTGTAGACATTCTCGAAGTGTACTAAGCTTCTTGATGAATATGCTATTTATCTGCACTTGTTACGGTACTTCACAATCTAATAAACTGAAACTAATTTAAAAAGGGGAATAAATTTATTTCGATATTCGTAATATTTGTATCATATATGTATTTTTATATATTATATACATTTTAAATATGAATAGAATATTTGCAATACGTTTTCAAGTTTATCAAACTATTGTTAATAAGTCGTTCGAAGTGTATGATCAAATTCAATTAGAAGATGCATAAGAAAGCGTTAATGTTGTCCTTCTAGTCTAATCTTTGATAGTTCACATCATTCCAAATACCGACTTCAAAGAGTCCAATTTGGACATTTGTCATAATTGTATACCTTCATCTCATTTTCATTAATAGTTATATATAAGTTCCTTAACTTGCTCATAACACCATTTGATTGGTCTGTCTATTTTCTGGATTCCTCCATTTAGTTGTGTTGGCCGATTTTATAACCTATAGAATCTAGCGACTTGAAATTTTGCAGATTATGCAAATCAAGTTTATAAAAAAAAAAAAAAAATCGAAAATTATTTCGTTTTTAAACGGTAATTCTTTAACGTCGTCTAGCACTACTTTGAAACTAGAGTATCAAAATCTGGAATTGCTCAAAGTGTCTTATTTCGGGGAGATAAGATTGTCGCTGGCGCATTGAGACTCCGGAGACGGAAATCTCAAGAAGTATTTAGCGAAAAGAACCCTTGCATGCACATCAATATGTACACAAAATATGTTTCGATGACGCTCTGATTTTAATGTGTATTTTAAGTAATTTCGATTTGTATTATATATTGGATATCAGCCCACAGTGATTATTTATTTTTCAGATTTGGAGAACTCCAACCATTTTCCCACAAATTTGTAGAAAAATGTATTTCGTAATACGATTTGGCAAATGCAGTCATATAAATGAAATTGTTATTTTCTTAAAGTTTGATTTAGTTTTTCCATCTACAATTCGATTTATTCAATATTCATTAGCTAAATCTGAAGTAACTGAAAATGCTTACACACTTGTAACTTTTTGTTTTAATGTTTTTTTTTTTTTTTTTTCAAATTACAGCCAATAATTGTATACATTTTATGCAAAATTCTAAAATTATAAGTCGGATTTGTAACAAAATTAATATATTTAACTTTTGTCTTCAGCCAAAGTTAAGATATATATAGTCCATCACGTATAGCGAGGTCGCATTCGTCTTTGTTTTTTTTTTTTCTTGATTAAATTATATTTAAATGGGCAATATTTCCTATTTTGGTTCAAAACCTTCTGCTTCATTGAGTTGTTCGTTGTATATGCTTTTGTAAGATGTAACTTTTGTTTCGAATAAAACTTTATGCATTTATGCTTTTTTGGAAGAAATTTAATTGTAAAGTTGATCTCATTCACACGGTCTTTCATCCGTTCCTCCAGATCTAATCGTCGCTTGTTATATATTTGAAATTTTTTAATGATCAATAATTTCCATGAGCTCAACTTTTTCGATTGCTTTGCTCTGATTAATTCATTCAAGTGATTGAGGTATTCTTTGTTGCCTTTGTAGTGTCCAAATTTAGAATGAAGTAGATCCGATAATTTCTGTGTGATATTGAAGTTGTTGTTGTTGTTATTGTTATTGTTTTTGTTATTGTTATTGTTATTGTTATTGTTATTGTTATTGTTGTTTCTAAAATCGGTGTTGCAATCGTCATAGTAACCGTAACCATTGTTGTTGTTGTTAGTATTGAAACCGTAGTTGTTGTTATTGTTGTAACCGTAGTTGTTGTTGTTGTTGGTGAAACCGTAGTTGTAGAAACCGTAGTTATTGTTGTTGTTGGTGAAACCGTAGTTGTAGAAACCGTAGTTGTAGAAACCGTAGTTGTAGAAACCGTAGTTATTGTTGTTGTTGGTGAAACCGTAGTTATTGTTGTTATTGGTAAAACCATAGTTGTTGTTGTTATTTGTGTAACCGTAGTTGTTGTTGTTGTTGGTGATACCGTAGTTGTTGTTGTTGTTGTAACCGTAGTTGTTGTTGTTGTTGGTGAAACCGTAGTTGTTGTTGTTATTGTTATTATTATTATTGTTGTTGTTGTTGTTGTTGTTGTTGTTGTTGTAACCGTTGTTATTAATGTTGATGTAACCACAGTTGTTGTTGCTGGGGTTATGTTTTTTATTGTTGTTGTTGTTAATGTTGTTGTTTTCGTTGCTGTTGTTGTTGTTGTTGCTGCTGCTATTGTTGTTGCTGTTGTTGCTACTGCTATCGTTGTTGTTGTTGTTGTCGTTGTTGTTGTTAAAATCGTAGTTGTTGTTGTTATTGTTGTTGTTGTAATTGTTGTTGTTGTTATTGTTGTTGTTGTTATTGCTGTTATAGTTGTTGTTGAAACCGTAGTTGTTATTGTTGTTGTTGTTGTTGTTGTTATTATTGTTGTTGTTGTTATTATTGTTGTTGTTGTTATTATTGTTGTTGTTGTTATTATTGTTGTTGTTGTTTTTGGGACCGTTGTTGTTAATGTTGTAACTTTTGGAATTGTCGGCGCTGATCCCGTATTTCCCTAGCGAGCCTATTTCTCTTGGGATGTATTTCTCATGATTTGAAGAACGCTACAAAAAAACAAATTATAATATGAATTTTAAATAATTTGACATTCATTTATTTACACACCAAATTTCGTGGATTGATCAATTTATGGGTTTCTACAACAAGTATTCCATGGAGCAAAATAAACAAAATCCAGTTCGACCTCATATTGGTGTTACTTGTAGACATTCTCGAAGTGTACTAAGCTTCTTGATGAATATGCTATTTATCTGCACTTGTTACGGTACTTCACAATCTAATAAACTGAAACTAATTTAAAAAGGGGAATAAATTTATTTCGATATTCGTAATATTTGTATCATATATGTATTTTTATATATTATATACATTTTAAATATGAATAGAATATTTGCAATACGTTTTCAAGTTTATCAAACTATTGTTAATAAGTCGTTCGAAGTGTATGATCAAATTCAATTAGAAGATGCATAAGAAAGCGTTAATGTTGTCCTTCTAGTCTAATCTTTGATAGTTCACATCATTCCAAATACCGACTTCAAAGAGTCCAATTTGGACATTTGTCATAATTGTATACCTTCATCTCATTTTCATTAATAGTTATATATAAGTTCCTTAACTTGCTCATAACACCATTTGATTGGTCTGTCTATTTTCTGGATTCCTCCATTTAGTTGTGTTGGCCGATTTTATAACCTATAGAATCTAGCGACTTGAAATTTTGCAGATTATGCAAATCAAGTTTATTTAAAACAAGTAAGAAAGCTCTATTCGAGACTGCTCGACTACGAGATACCCTGAGACCTGCAAAAAATATGATACTCTTCTTCTTTACGCACGTTGCTGCCGTGGCTTGGTGGTGGGATGGGCTGAACTTTGGACGCTTATAATTCCATTTCTAGATGGACTATCGTCATGAAACTTTTAGAATATAATAATAGCACTAAAATGTGTTTATTTGCCAAATTGCAAGAGTCTAGTATTTGAATGACGTTTTTTTTTTCAAAATTTTGGGGATGGGGGCGAATTTGGGTCCGGTATCCAAAATCTAACAAAAACCGAAATTTTATTAAATTAATATCTATATATATTGAAAAGACTTGGAGACTCTAACTCTAAAGATGAACGAGATATAATTTTATAACTGATTCTTGATAAATGTTAAAATCGATAGCTCTGAAATGAAAAAAGTGATCGATTTTCTGAAATAAACTCGTATACCGCGAGCAATACACGGACCTTATAATTAAAGAATGAACTCTCTAGTTCTTATAGTTTCTGAGATCGACGCGTTCATACATACGGACAGACGGACAGGGCTATATCGACTTTTCTCGTCACCCTGATCAAGAATATATATACTTTGTGGGGTCTGCCACGATTGCTTCTGCCTGTTACATACAGGTAATTCTTTAACGTAGTCTCGCACTTCCTTAAAACTAGAGTGTCAAAATCTGGAATTGCTCAAAGTGTCTTATTTCGGGGAGATAAGATTGTCGCTGGCGCATTGAGACTCCGGAGACGGAAATCTCAAGAAGTTAATGCAAATCGACTTCAAATTCATCGATGTATTTAGCGAAAAGAACCCTTTCATGCACATCAATATGTACACAAAATATGTTTCGATGACGCTCTGATTTTAATGTGTATTTTAAGTAATTTCGATTTGTATTATATATTGGATATCAGCCCACAGTGATTATTTATTTTTCAGATTTGGAGAACTCCAACCATTTTCCCACAAATTTGTAGAAAAACGTATTTCGTAATACGATTTGGCAAATGCAGTCATATAAATGAAATTGTTATTTTCTTAAAGTTTGATTTAGTTTTTCCATCTACAATTCGATTTATTCAATATTCATTAGCTAAATCTGAAGTAACTGTAAATGCTTACACACTTGTAACTTTTTGTTTTAATGTTTTTTTTTTTTTTTTTTCAAATTACAGCCAATAATTGTATACATTTTATGCAAAATTCTAAAATTATAAGTCGGATTTGTAACAAAATTAATATATTTTACTTTTGTCTTCAGCCAAAGTTAAGATATAAAACGTCCATTACGTTATAGTCCTTTTCGAGGTTGCGTTCATATATGTTTTTATATTCCTTGTTTAAATTATACTTAAATGGGCAATATTTCCTATTTTGGTTCAAAACCTTCTGCTTCATTGAGTTGTTCTTTGTATATGCTTTTGTAAGATGTGACTTTTGTCTTGAATAAAACTTTATGCATTTATGATTTTTTGGAAGATAATTAATTGTAAAGTTGATTTCATTCACACGGTCTTTCATCCGTTCCTCCAGATCTAATCGTCGCTTGTTATATATTTGAAATTTTTTAATGATCATTAATTTCCATGAATCTAATTTTTTCGATTGCTGTGCTCTGATTAATTCATTCAAGTGATTGAGGTATTCTTTGTTGCCATTGTAGTGTCCAAGTTTAGAATTAATAAGATCCGATAATTTCTGTGTGATATTGAAGTTGTTGTTGTTGTTATTGTTATTGTTGTTGTTATTGTTGTTGTTATTGTTGTTATTGAAACTGTTTTTGCAATTGTCGTAGTTGTTGTTGTTGTTGGTGATACCGTAGTTGCCGTCGTTGAAACCGTAGTTGTTGTTGTTGTTGGTGTAACCGTAGTTGTTGTAACCGTAGTTGTTGTAACCGTAGTTGTTGTTGTTGTTGGTGTAACCGTAGTTGTTGTTGTTGGTGTACCCGTAGTTGTTGTAACCGTAGTTGTTGTTGTTGTTGGTGATACCGTAGTTATAACCGTTGTTGTTGTTGTTGGTGATACCGTAGTTATAACCATTGTTGTTGTTGTTGTTGGTGAAGCCGTAGTTGTAACCGTAGTTGTTGTTGTTGTTGGTGAAACCGTAGTAGTAACCATAGTTGTTGTTGTTGTTGGTGAAACCGTAGTTGTTGTTGTCGTATCCGTTATTATTATTATTATTATTATTATTGTTGTAGCCGCAGTTATTGTTGTTCGTGATATATTTGTTATTGTTGTTGTTAAAGTTGTTGTCGGAACCGCCGTTGTTATTGTTGTTGTTGTTGGAACCGCTGTTGTTATTGTTGTTGTTGTTGGAACCGTTGTTGTTATTGTTGTTGTTGTTGGAACCGCTGTTGTTATTGTTGTTGATGTTGGAACCGTTGTTGTTATTGTTGTTGTTGTTGAAACCGCTGTTGTTATTGTTATTGTTGTTGAAACCGCTGTTGTTGTTATTGTTGTTGTTATAGTTGTTGTTATTGTTGTTGTTATTGTTGTTGTTATTGTTGTTGTTATTGTTGTTGTTATTGTTGTTGTTATTGTTGTTGTTATTGTTGTTGTTATTGTTGTTGAAACCGTAGTTGTTATTGTTATTGTTGTTTTTTGGACCGTTGTTATTATTGTTGTTGTTTTTCGGACCGTTGTTATTGTTATTGTTGTTTTTTGGACCGTTGTTATTGTTGTTGTTGTTTTTTGGACCGTTGTTGTTATTGTTGTTGTTTTTTGGACCGTTGTTATTGTTATTGTTGTTTTTCGGACCGTTGTTATTGTTATTGTTGTTTTTCGGACCGTTGTTATTGTTATTGTTGTTTTTTGGACCGTTGTTATTGTTGTTGTTGTTTTTTGGACCGTTGTTATTATTGTTGTTGTTTTTTGGACCTTTATTATTGTTGTTGTTGTTTTTTGGACCGTTATTATTGTTGTTGTTGTTTTTTGGACCGTTGTTATTATTGTTGTTGTTTTTTGGACCGTTGTTATTGTTGTTGTTGTTTTTTGGACCGTTGTCGTTGTCGTTGTTGTTGTTGTAACTTTTGGGATTGACGATCCCGTATTTCCCTAAAGACTCAAATGAGCCTATTTCTCTTGGGATGTATTTTACATGTTTTGAAGATCGCTGCAAAATAAAATTATATTATGAATTCGAAATAATTTGACATTCATTTGTTTTCACACCAAATTTCGTGGTTTGCTCAATTTATGGTTTTCTACAACTAGTATTCCATGGAACAAAATAAACAAAATCCAGTTCCAGCTCATATTGGTTATACTTGTAGATATTCCCGAAATGTACTAAGCACCGTGTACTGATGAAAATGCTATTTATCTACACTTGTTACGGTACTTCACAATCTAATAAACTGATACTAATTTAAAATGGGGAACAAATTAATGTGAGTTTATTTCTCTCTAAGTCTCTAGTCGGGTTGTTCGACATAGGAGATATCATAAAACCCAACTCTGTGCTTTTTAAAATAATTTCAAAGCTTCTATCTTCTTAAAACCGTCGACAAAAATAGAATTCTCCCACATCCTTCGAGCTCAAGGACATTACAATAGCATGCTCGCAAAAAAAAAAAAAAATAAATAAATAAATAATTAAATGTAAATAAATAAATAAAATATATATATATATATATATATGTTACAGCCCTCTAAGTGTAATATATATATATATATATATATATATATATATATATATATATATATATATATATATATATATATATATATATATACACTTAGAGGGCTGTAACATTTTGGAAGGGATCATCAAGAAACAAGTACGCACGTTGTAGTCGGGAGTTACCAATTGCATAATACTTATTCACGGTCCAAAGGGTTTCATATTAATTTTCCCATTTGCCATGCCCTCTAATTTAATAAACAAAATATTTGGTCAATTAGCAAAATCACGTGGCAAGCTGCAAGCGTTTGTCCTACACAAACATGCATATATACATATATGCATACGGATATATGATATAATGCATACACGCATAAAGTAAAGTAAGACAGTGGATTCGATGGTAAGTGCGATGCAAGTTGGGCTAGAATTGCGCGAACTCGAACCCCGCCGATTCTTTTATTTATTTGTTTTTTTTTAACACCAATGCGATTTTACAATATTCACCTTCGGAACTTTCTGGAAAATTTTGTTTATCGAAAATTTATAGCTTTATTATTTAATTTATATTTATTATTATTATTTTTCTTGTTTTACAATATTCTTTTTGTTGCTAAGATAGCAACTAGTACTACGTTTATTTATATGAATTGTGCAGTTGGGGGCAACAAACTTCATTGCTGATTTGCTCGTTGCATGAAGGAGCCGAGGATAACTTAACAGTAAAATTTGGATACTCAAACAAAGGTGAAAATTATTGGAGGTTTTCAATATACCACGTCCCCAAACAGATGTAAACATTTAAATTTGGGTCACTGATAGAGGAGAGACTCTAGCTCTAAAACTGTTGGAGACATACGGGTTGTCACGCCCCAAGTGGGCGTACACATAGAATATTGTCATCGATCTTTGTAAATATTTTTCTATCGCAACATAAAAGTCACATGTAATTACAGTGTTCTAACTTTAAAATTGTAGAATATACAGTTTTACCAGATTTGCCACGCAACAAATGTGCGCAGGTATATTCGGTAAACTTTAAAAAAAAAACTTTTTGATGATATACAACATATACGATATTCAACAAGCGATATATATTCACTATATATTTGTTACGTATGTATTGGCACCTCGCCATCGCTGTTGTTGGTATTGGTTTCAAATGGGCATTGTGCGTATGAGGCATGACAGAACCCATTAAGTATATATATTCTTAATCAGGCTGACGAGACGCGTCGATTTCCGAAGATATGAGAGTTAAAGACTTTATTCTTTTTTTTGTTAGGTCCGTATATTGCTCGAGCTCGAACTGCGCGCGTATCAGAAATTCGATAACTCTTATATTTCTGGAGGTATCGATAAAAACATATATCGAGAATCAGTTATAATATTATATCTCGTTCATCTTTAGAGTTAGAGTCTCCAAGTATATATATATAAAATATATATATATAAAAAAAAAAAAAAAAAAATATATATATATATATATATATATATATATATATATATATATATATATATATATATATATATATATATATTAATTTTCGGTTTTTGTTAGATTTTGGATTCCGGACCCAAATTCGCTCCCATCTCCCCAAATTTTGAAAAAACGTAATTCAAATACTAGAGACTTGCAATTTTTGTTTAGTGCTATTATTATATTCTAAAAGTTTCATGACGATAATCCATCTAGAAATGGAGTTATAAGCGTCCAAAGCCACGGCAGCAACTGCGCAGTTAGCAGAGCGCAAGCTTATACGTGCGTATAGAAGAAGAGTATCATATTTTTTTGCAGGGCTCAGGGTATCTCGTAGTCGAGCAGTCTCGAATAGAGCTTTCTTACTTGTTTAGAATATGTTAATTTACTCTTGAAGACCAGTTTATGAGTTTGTGCAGCTAGTATTCCAAGAAGCAAAATAAAATTAATCCAGTTTCAGTTCCATATTACATTTGTATATTTACTTATCGACTCCAA
This sequence comes from Drosophila stalkeri, assembly GCA_035047405.1. NCBI lineage: Eukaryota > Metazoa > Arthropoda > Insecta > Diptera > Drosophilidae > Drosophila > Drosophila stalkeri. The sequence continues at coordinate 24,987,785 of JAWNPR010000039.1, forward strand.
GTATACTAAACACCGTACACTGATGAATGTGCTTAACTAGTCTTATTTAACTGCACTTGTTACGGTATTTCTTAATTCAATATTGTGAAACTAATTTAAAATGAGAAACCAAATGAAATTGGGGCTCATTCATACATTAGGATATATATATATATATATATATATATATATATATATGTTTATTTATTTGTTTTTTTTTTTTTTTAATATTTATATATATTACATGTATGTTGCGTGATAAATATTTACGTTCTCAAATTTAGTTTAAAAAAAAAATAAATAAATAAAAAAAGTAAAGTCAATCTAATGAGAATGCTCTAGTTGAGGCTAGAGATCCGCCAGCTTCCCAGACCCAGACCAAAGGGATACCTCAGCTTCTTTGCTAATATTCGAATCATGCGTTTAACTAAATAGTACATGAACATTTAAATACACGCGCTCTCCTAACTGCTGTATGATCTTTGCTATAAGAACTTAGTTCTTGTATAAGCTTTCTTGTAAACCGACTATCGTCATCAATTTTTCAAAACAAGATAATAATATTAAAACTTTTAAATTTTGTGGAAAATGGTGCGTCAGGACAGGTGCACGAAATGATATGGCTATAAATATATATATATATATATATATATATATATATATATATGTATATATATTATGCAATTCAATAATAATAATATTAATAATAATAATAACAATATTTACTCATAAAATAATAATGTGTAGTAATAAGTAATAAGTTACTTTTTGGGCATTCAAAATTTGTTCAGAATTTATAAAGTATTCAAATATTTTCTACATATGTATATATTGCTGATGTCTCCATGGGTTTTGTAAAAATACTTTTTTTACCCGATTTTTTATGTATTTATTATTATTGTTATTATTATTATTATTATTATTATTATTATTATTATTATTATTATTATTATTATTATTTTTTTTTTTTATTATTATTATTGATATTATTAGTATTTTTTTTTTGTAATTTTGCAATATTATACAAACACAAATATGAAAGCAACTGAATTAAGATCTGTTAAAATATGTTTTTTACACATAACTTTCACAAAGTTAACTCACAACAATTTATGTTTAATGGAATGTGTTCATCAGCGTCATCTTGTTCATAATTTCTTGAAAATGTGTGATAAACTTTTCTCTTTTTACAATTTGGCTAACAAGATGTGGGCTAAATGCCCCAATACTCTAGCCAATTAGACAGAAGTTTTTATTTGACATTTCGAAAAATGTTGCCTAAAAAAAAAAAAAAAAAAAAAATAAATTAAGTAAGCTCATAAAAACGCTTTGATTCAATTTTATGAAATGTTTGACATTCGTGTCTGTTGACATTTTTACTACATCCTTCATAACTGGCAGCCATTAAATGGCAGGCAAACGAGTTAGCTCTGGCAGAGGCACTCACATGCACTGTTTGTGCTGGCTGTCTTTTAGCCAGGACTTTACTCGTTTTCCATCTCTCTCTCTCTCTCTCTCTTTCTCTATCGCACATGTGCATAACAATTACATAAACAATTACAAGGCAACGACAGCAAACACTAATGACAGCCAAGCGCTGACAGAGCGAAAGAGAGAGAGAGAGGTAGAGAATGGGAGAGTGAGATGGAGCAGCGGAACAGGAAGCAGAAGTAAAAGTCAGTCAGGAAAAATCAAATTTGTCAAGTGTTGAATTCATTGTTGTTGTTGTTGTTGTTGTTGCTTTTGTTGTTGTTGTGGCGCTGTAAACACAATAAAAATTACACTTAATTTGGCATTTAAGTGGCGACAACGAAGACAGCCAGGCTGGCAAATGTTTGCCTTTTGTTAGTCAGCCATATAAAATGGCATTGGGAGGCGTGGCCAGCCCACACACACACACACACACACACATGTGTTAAGTGTCATTGTGTAATGTGACATTTAAACAAAGGAGCGCGCGTGAAATGTGTTGATGGCTTTGTTGACATGTGAAAAGAAATGAAACTGAAAAAAAAGGGGAGTGAGAGAGAGAGAGAGAGTGAGAGTGCACGAACAACAGCCAAAAAGTGCCCCTTGACAAAAGTCAAGTGGTTATAACTATAATACGAGCATAGAGTGCTTTTGCTGGAAGAGGGAGAAGCTTGACACACACACACACACACACAAACAATTTGAGTTATTTCCATAAGCAGAGATCATTTGTCAGCTGCCAAACCAAGTGGGGACCGAAATCTGTGCTTTCCATTATGAAAACACTCAGCAGCGACAATAACAGCTGAATGCAAGCATATGGAAAGGGCTGCGGTAGAGATGGGGTAGATGCGCTCTCCTGAGTCCATCATCCCCCTAGCTGCCTGACTGTTCTCACTGACTGACTGACTGACTGACTGGTCATAAAAATAAAATGCCTTTCGCTTCGCATCATCGTTTAATGGCTGGTAAGGGCGTTGCCTTATCTATACTGATTAGCAATTAGCACGTGTCTTTTTTGGGGGCCAAGCCACAGAAAGCCCGGCTAGCTAGCTAGGCACTAACATTGAATTATTATGCTGAAGGTCAGCCACGTGGCCACAGTGGACAGCCAAGTGGCCCATCTGGCAGGCAGTCAGGCAGGCAATAAGGGCAACAGAAGCGAAGGGAGCGACACGAGCGACGGGAGCGACGGGCCATGTCCCGCATGGGCCGAGATTAATGATGTGCCCGGCATGCCACAGGCGCTGGGCATTATTAGCGACGCTGCGCATGTGGCGGGCCTCCCTCCATGGGGCCCATGGGCTCGGTGTCTGGCTGTGTGCAGCCGCATAAATCAAGTAGATTATCAGGTAGCGATAGTCAGAGCCAAGGATTTGCATATGAAATTTAGTTGACAGCCACAAGCAGTTACGGATTTCGAGTTTTTGCGCTCCACTTGCGCGGCAAAGTGCGACAGTGAAATCTCCGTCTGGGACTAGGTAAAGATGCTCGTTTTTGTGTGAACCATTTTATTCTTATGGTCGTGTTATTCTCATTTATCCTCTTAGCCAATTAGTTGGTAGTTTAATGAGAGAATATTATGTGTGTGCGTGTGTGTGTGTGTGTGTATCGGCCATTAGGGTTATAAATGTTGAATAGTGTGAATAAGTAAAAGAGATTTTACGTCTCAGTTGGTTTTGGCTCTTTAGTTAAAGTGAGGCTAATTTGCTGCGGGGCTGTAGAAAATGCTAAAGAATTGAAAATTACATAAAAGTTGAATTTCATTTTAATAAATTATGTTGTGATGCAACTAACAGATTTCAAGTTAAATGGTTGTACAAAAGTAAAGTGAACAAATAAATGTTGCTTATTCAAAAAGACCGCCAAACATATTTGTTGAGCCAACTCTAGAGAACATAATTAGTTCAACAAGCGAATAATCTTCGCTAGTTCAATTAATATAGATCATCAAGGGTGATCGCAAGAAAACATATGTAAGTAGTTCTCGTCTTGATCGAATAATTTTAGCATTTTTAAAACGACCGCCAAATCGATGAACCAACTCAAGAGAAGAGAACAGAAACGTATAAGTTGATCGAACTCAAAAGAACAACACAAAGAGCGAACAACAGTGTGAACGTTATTTTGAGTCAAATGAGCGAACGATCGAACCACTCCACGAATGTTCTTTTGCTCAGTTCGTTCGCTCAATCGAACCAACGCATCGTTCGATACAACTTCGAACATATGTGCAAACACACGTGTGTAAACACTGGATTGAAAATTTTGGCGCGATTAAAATAGAATGTGCGGGAAAAGAATAATGTGCAAGGATTTATTAAAAGAATAACAATTAAATCAACATAAAAACTGCTATGCAAGCAGCAAAGCGAGTTTTATCACCCAGTAAGGCTGACAATGTGCCGGCGACAAGCAAAAAGTACAAAAAGCATATTGATCTCGACGTGCAACCGACGCCGCTTCCAACCGAGCAGGAGAACTACGACTTTTTGTTGGACGACGACAACGACTTCGATGTGAGTGCATTGGATGCGGCTATTACTGCGAAGAGCATTGATCTGAGCAGTTGGCAACGCTGTGTGGTGCTGCAGGTGGAGCGTCTGCCTAGGACACGGGATTTGGTACTGCAATTGCGCAGTGATGAAGATGCGGATGCCAAAGCAGTTTGCCACTTGCAGACGCCATGGAATCAAACTCTAGTGGAACAGGGTGATCTACTGTCGCTTCAAGCACACTGGCAGCCCACATTGGCTGCCTATGTGATCAGTAAGGAGCAGGGCTATTGTGTAATCCATCCAGATCTGCTCATCTCGAGCACCTCAGTGACGGGTTCGCTCTTCTGCCGTCGCAAGGCCGTGCTGCAGGATCGTTTTCGTGGCGTTGACTCCACTAATGCGGTGGTGAGTGTGTTGCGGCATTCAAATCAAATCAGATTCAAATACTTTACCTTCTAGATGATCGTTGGCACCTTGGTGCATGAGCTGCTGCAGACGGTCTTATCGCAACGTTTGCGACAGAAGTCTGAAGTGGAGAATGCACTGCAGCAAATGCTGCACAGTGCTACATTAGCCCAACAGCTCTATGCCGGCCAGCTGAATCGTGCCGAGATCGAGCTGCAGCTATTTAAATTTGTTGCACCCATTGTTGACTTTGTGGCGCAATATGTGGAGGGCAAGCTTCCCTCTGTGCAGCCGGCGGAAATGTATAAAGGTCGAATTGATCGTATACACGATATTGAGGAAAATCTATGGGTGCCGCAGCTGGGACTCAAGGGCAAGGTCGATGTCTCTGTGCACGTGCGCAACAAAAAGCAGCCAATTCCGTTGGAGCTGAAAACCGGGCGCGCCAGCTTCTCGATGGAGCATAAGGGTCAGCTGCTGCTCTATCAACTAATGCACTCGGCTCTGGGCCAGGAGACGCGCAGCGGCCTGTTGCTTTACCTGCGCGAAGGCATACTGCGAGAGGTGCACGAGGGGCGCAACGAGCAACGTGATCTCATCCTGCTGCGCAACGACCTGGCACATTATCTCACGCGAGATGTGCAGCTGCCGGCGAGCAATGAAACCGTTTCACTGACCGATCAGCCTGGCAAGCTGTTGCATCCCTTGCAGCTGCCCGAGCCGATTTCACATCACAGCGCGTGCGGCAATTGTGCCTATGCCACGCTCTGCTGCAGCTTTGCCAGCACAGATGCTCAACTGGAGTTGAGTGAATCGCATCCGTTGCGTCGGCTAATGCCACAAGTCTTGGAGCATCTAAATCAGGCAGACTATGAGTATGTGTTCCATTGGTGTGGTCTGTTGGCACTGGAGGAGCAACAGGCGCGTCAATCGCATCAGCTGCGTGCGCTTTGGACAGAGACACCTGCCAAGAGGCAGCAGCAGGGTCGCGCCATACAGCAGCTGCAATTGCCAAAGGATCATCGGGCACTGCTTGTGGATGGACGCTATGAGCAGAAATTGATTCTATCAGAGGAAGCGGAGACTGAACTAAATTTAACGCTCTGCGGCGTGAGTTCAAAATTGAGATAACTTCTTCGATTAAGATAATTGCCTCATTATCCATTTCCAGTTCGAGCTGGGTGAATATGTCATCATTAGCTGCAGCTCGCGGCTGGCCATTGCCGCTGGCTATATAACAGCTCTGGAGCCGCGCAGCTTGTGCCTGCAACTGGAGCGTGATCTGGGCCAGCGTTATGCGCTGGAGCGCTTTATCGTGGATAAGCATGAATCGCAGAGTTTTGCCAGTTTCAATTTTACGAATCTGGCGCAGCTTTTAGCGTCCAGCGAACGTGCAGCTCAATTGCGCTCGATTGTGATAGGCCGGACTCGGCCAAAGCAACAAAAGGTTTTGCCACGCATCATTGGCAGCAAGGGCGGGCCCATGCTGCGTGCACTGAACAAGGTGCAGCAGGTGGCTGCACTGCGTGCGCTCACCACCGACACCCATTTGCTGATCAAGGGTCTGCCCGGCACGGGCAAAACTCAGACACTGGTGGCCATTGTGCGGCTGCTGCATCTGATGGAGCGCAGTGTATTAATTACAGCTCAAACGCACTCTGCTGTCGATAATCTGCTGTTGCGACTGCTGCCCTATAATCTGCCGTTGATGCGACTGGGTAACAGTGCCCGGATTCATCCGCAATTGCAGGAGATCAGCGAGTCACAGTTGACGGCCAATTGTGAAACAGTTGAACAGTTGATAGCAGCCCTGCAGAGGCCTAGCATTGTGGGCGTCACCTGTCTGGGTGCGGGACATGCTCTGTTCCAGCATCGACAGTTCGACTATTGCATTGTGGACGAGGCCACCCAGGTGCTGCAGCCGGCGGTATTGCGTGCGTTAAGCCACAGCAGCCGTTTCCTGCTCGTTGGTGATCCGGAGCAGTTGCCGCCATTGGTGCGTAGCCGTGAGGCGCGTCTGCGCGGCGCTGACGAGAGTCTATTTCAGCGCTTAGATTGTGAGGGGGCCACAGCTGTGCTAACACTGCAGTATCGTATGAATCGCAGCATTACACGTCTGGCCAACCACTTGACCTATGGTCAGGCACTGCAATGCGCCAATGAACAGGTTGAGAATGCCAAACTGCAGCTGGAGCCGCCAGCCAAATGCTGTCTCTGGGTGCAACGCACGTTGCAAACGCATTTAGAGCAAGCTGTGTTCTTGTTGGACACCGATGATTGTGCCCAGCGTTGTCAGGAGTATGTTGATGGATCCAAACAGCTGGGCAATACCAGCGCCATCATTGAACAGCATTATGGCGAAGCCGTTGAGCAAACAACAATGCAACCAACTCAATTACAATCAGCTACCCGTTCGCGTCGTGTACCCAAGTACAGTAACTATTGCGAGGCGGCCATTGTGTTGCATTTGTTGCACCAACTGCTGCAGGCGGGCTACGATGCTGAACGTATTGGGGTCATTGCACCATATCGTGCACAGGTGGAATTGCTGCGCAAGCTGGGCGAAAATCTTGCGGGTGTGGAATTCAATACAGTGGATCAGTATCAGGGACGCGATAAGAATCTAATTATCTATAGTTGTACGAAAACGGGCAGCTCAACTGCCGATCAGAATATGGAACGTTCGCGTGAAGCTGAAATCCTCGAGGATCAGCGTCGTTTAACTGTTGCCATTACACGTGCCAAGCACAAATTAATTTTACTGGGTGATATCAAGTGCTTGGAACGGTATACACCATTCCAAAAGCTTTTTAATTATATTCCCGAACGCTGTCGGCTGCACTTGGCCGATGGCCGCATGGGTTTCAGCTGGCAGCAGCTCCTCCACGAGTTGGAACAGCTCCAAGTTACCAAGTGAAAATATATAGTAATAATATTTATTTGTTTTTTATTAAATATACATGAGCGATGCGCAAATAGATTTTAAATAATATTTTATTAATTATTCTTTGATAAGGGTAAATGGAAACTGAGTATTAGATTTATTAGTTTTATGGAATTACATTTAAATTTATTTTATTTATAAATATATTTAATTTTTTAAAATACTTTGTTTTATTCTGTTTAGCTTTCAGCTTTTACCTCTGTTAGCTGATGTTTTATGATGAACTAAAAAGAGTATATTGTTTTTTTTTTTTTTTTTTTTTTTTTTTTTTTTATATTTATCTTGCTATTCTTCCGTTTCTAGACTTGAAGTTTAGAACATAAATTATTGTTAATATTCCATTACGTCCTTTAATATAAAATATAGAGTCAAGATGTAATAAATAAGGAAATAATATTTTCTATATTAGAAAATAATATAATATGAAATAATATAATAATATATATCACATAAATGCTAGAGCATTATGATTAAATATCCAAAAATACTCTGCCGCTCAACTGTGAATAGATTTTATATTTTTAAAAGTTGCCAAAAATTATGCGTTTTCAACGGAAACTTTTATTTGATCAAATATAAATGCTATGTAACATAAATAACTATTAAATGTTATATGTTTTAAACATAGTCCACAAATAAATATTAATCATTTGAACCTTAGCGCTCTTTTCAAGAGATAAACCGATAACAAGTTAGAATGCTCTAGTAGAGATTGCTCGATTAGGAGATCTCTGATTTCGCTGCTTTGCCATGGGTATGGGTTCGGGGTATAAATAACACTCACATTCTGTCGCTCTGAGCCTTCGTTTCTTTTCGTTTTGATTTCGGTTGAGTGTTTGGCGTTGAACTATTTGTATAACGCTCTTTTGCTGAATATCGATACAATACAATAACTCTCGCAAATTTACCAATACATACACAAAAGACATTTTGCCTTAAAACTTAATCAAACGATCGGTTCACAATCAGAGTGAAGAGAAACGTTTCGAGCCTATCGCGAACGAACTCGTTAAAGAAACGATGCAATCGGTTGGTCTCTAAATTGTTTTTCAAAGTGTGAGTGAAAGACTCATATTTGCAGACATTGAGAAATACATAGGTAGTATATTTTCTCTTTGACTTTCTTCTTTCCATGTCAATCATAAAACGAAAATATGATAAAACTGCAATTTTTGTTGCCTTAGTATCTATGTTAATGAAAAATGTTATCAAATAAATGTGTGAATATTGTTTCCTTATCATAGTCAATGGTTTTTAAAAGCTGCTTAAGTATAATAGTTTGTTAGTTTTTAACTATATCCTTTTACGTTTAAATACAGCCAATTAAATATAAATTCTATATATTTCGAGTGCTGCGAGAGAGAGGAGTTGACTAATATTGTTGTTAATATAATAATTCAGGCAACAGAATAATGTTATCAAATTTCTAACTCTTCTTATTTTTGGCAAAGGCTTCAGTTGCCAACGCTGTTTAAGTAGAATAGTTTGTTAGTTTTCAACTACATATATCCATTTCCGCATAAATACAGAGAATTATATAGAATTTCGACTGCTGCAAGAGGGAATGATTGACTAAGAAATACTCTGTTGCTGTTGGCATACATAATTGAGACTGTAAAAAAAATTTAAAATAAAATTCTATTTATTTATTTAAAGCATTTTTCTTTACAAACTAAAAATGAATTTGTCCTCGTTGGCATTTCACTTTATATTATTTCGCTAAATTTATTTAGTCAACATTTTTATGTTCTACCGAATTGATTTTCTGGCATTGATTCGTCTGCTCCTGCAACAATTCTGCATTCATTGTGTTCAGTGCCTGTTCATTTCTAGTAAACAAAGCAATTTATAGACAAGTATTGCTGCTATTTTAAGCTAACATAGTGAACCACTTAAGCGAAAGTTTTGCCATACTAGCATATACATACATATTTATGCATGTGTGTGTCTGTGCGTCCCTCTCTCTCTCTCCCGCTGACTCCATGTGTGTGTGTGTCTCACATCGACGCACTCTAATCACACCCACTTCAATTCACTGCCAAGCGCGCACTCTTTTCTCTTTCTTTTGCACTTATGCATTCACTTCGTTGCACGCGTCGTCAATGCGCACAATGTGGGCGTCACTTAAGTGTGAGTGTGTGTGTGTGTGGGCGTGGCACTAAATGACGCTGAGTGCACATTGCCACAATTCTTGGGCAATTGTTGTAGTAGTTGAAGTTGTTGCTGTTGCTGCTGTTGCTTTTGCTTGCTGCTGCTGCTGCTGCTGCTGCTGTTGGTGGCATAATTTACATAGCAGCAACACTTGAAACAAACCGTTGCATACAAAGGCCACACAACTAAGTTGAAGTGGTTTTGGAGCTTGGGCCAGAGACTCTGGATGGATGGGTAGTTGGGGGTGAGTGTGAGGGTGGGTATAATGCACTCTGCATGTTTTATGATTAGCGCAATTTAGTGCACTTCAAGATGCTTAACCATGGCGTATATGTAATGCCTAATTAGCGACAGAGCTAAAGTTTTTCATTGCAATACCAGCTTAACCGCAGGTCATACGAAAACCGCGAAATAGACGCGCACAGACAGTGAGAGAGAAACAACAACAGTAACTATGCAACAGTGCAGCAACGCCAACTCAATGGCCCAACTTCAAGCTACAAATTTGTTTGGCTTTCGGTTTTCACCAGATACCCACAGACGCCAGCGGCAACAAAACCGCAACAACAACAACAACAACAACAACAGCAGCAGCAGGACAGCTGCAATTGCAGTTGGATAGGTGAGCTGCGCGTGGGATGCAAAGCACGATAATTGACCTGCAAGCGAGCTAGAGTATCTACAAATGTGTGTGTGTGTGTGCGTGTGTGCGTGTGTGCGTGTATATATATGTGTGTGTGTGTTTTGGCCCTGCAACTGTGCAACAACTTTCGCTTTGATAAAGGACCTTGGCGTCAAGTCGAGTCCTTTCGGCGGCAACGAGGCATGGCCTTTGCTCCATGCTCCATACTAAAACTATGTAGGATGGGAAGCACCCGTCGTGCACTCTGGCCATGCAGCATGCTACTTTTTAGTGCTTTAAAATCCAGGTAAAATATTTAAAAAGTGTGCGTATCGCCACAAAATCAATTCACCTTCAAAATAAATAGTTTATTTTTAGAAGAGTTGTTAAAGGAAATGTTAGAAGATAAAAAAAAAATGTTTGTTATGAGGTTACTAAAATTTTAATCACTCTCTCTCTCTCTCTTTAATGTTTATATTATTTTTGATGCTAATATATATTTATCATAAATATATCTACTAAATTTACTCAGCAATTCATATCTTGTCTTTTAAATCTATGCATAATATCTGCTCTTTCGCTCTCGCAAAATATTTAAGAAATTAATTAATTTAGCAGAAATCCAGAGAACTTTTTTTTTTTTAAAGGAGTTTTAAAGAATCTGCCAATAGATATAACATTATTTATAATTAAAAAGAACATAATCTGATCTCTCAATTTAATTACATTTTTATTCACATTTATCATAAATCTATTTACAAAATCTAGTCAAAAAAAAAAAACAAAATATATTGAATACTCTTCTCTCTAAATTTGATTGAATTTGTATTCACATTTATCATAAATCTATCTACCAAAGCTACAACTCTTTCATTCAAGTAAAAGATATCTACGAATTTACCTTGCTTTAATTTAAGTAAACATATAATGCGTCTCATGACGATTTGCGAACCCGAGGCGAGAGAAGACATCAGTTTTGTGGCGAGTGCGAATGTCGACAAAGTTTGGCTTAAGGCATTTTTGGCTAAGAGCGTATCAAAAACAACCAAATAACCTGCCAAATGCTGCTTAGTAAAGAAATCTCCGAAAACAAAAGAAAAATGTTGAAACAATAAAGAAAGAAAGCCAAGGAAAACAACAACAAACATAGCGCACAACTCATTCAAGCGCATTAAGCGAAAATAAAGTTTATATTTTGTAAGACAAAAAAAAAAAAGAGGAAATAAAATAAAGCAAAGAACAACTTTGCTGCTGTTCGTGTGTCTGTATGAATTCAAAAGGAAAAGCGAACTAGATAAAGTTGCCTGGCGATGGAAAAAGGTTCACTAAGCGATTGAAGCGAAAGGATTTGCTTTCGCAGTCCCTACAAAATTAGTCAGCCAATTTGCATAAGCAATAAAAACAAAGCATACTTTTTTTGTGCAAATACAAATACATCCAAAACGGCCATGCAAGCAGCACTCTTTTGAGGCAGATGGTCGTGAGCAATGCGATATGATATGCTCAGATATTTGAGCTGATGTTAATCGTGTCAGAGTTTTTTTTTTTTTGGTCACGAGCAAAACATGATTTAGCACGATGTGTTCGTGATCGAAATTTCAAATTTTGATTTACTTTTGTTTGGTCCAAACATATGAGCTAATATGCTGGTAACTCTTAGTATGTTTAGGGGTATGTGTCATTTTAATAGTCCTTATAGACAGTAAAAGGAGTATATTCGGGACATATTTTTATATGAGGTGTATGTCATTTGAATAATCCTTTTAGGCAGTAAAAGAAGTATATTGATTGCTGTATCAGTCCATCCTACTGACCAACTGTCTATCTATATAAATGTAAACTATTTGACTAACTAGAAATTTTGTATATGTACTCGAGTGATTAGAGATTTTTTATATGCCCATTAAGATGTGATTTTATTAACTTTTTCTTCTAAAGCGCTTTTAATATAGAATTTGGAATACTAGTGCTTTAATGAAGAACAACGAACACATACATTAAACATAGCTTAGCTGAGAGTATTAAAAATATTCCAGTGAATATTTGATAGTCAAGCTTAGGTACAGTAGGAGATATCTCAGTCTTCTGCTAGTTCTAATTTTGGGACTCTCGCCTCTGTGAGATGTAATGCCTAGATGCCTAGACAGACTGAACTTTCAATCTAGAATGATTAAAATTAAAAATTTTTTTTAAATTTATTATTTTTTATTTATTTTTTTTATCACCTTTGTGGACATCATCTCTATTAATTCTGTCATTTGACCGCGATTTAACCTAATGCTATTGATTTCACTAAAATTTACTAATTACATTATTTAAAAAATTTACAATAAAATTTGATCAAGCCTTTGACATCTATGAGTTAGTTTTGTTGACAATCATCTATGAGATCGAAGGAGTAAGTCTCTAGGTTGCCTTCGGTTGAGTCTCTAAGGAGGAGTTCGGGTGTACTAAGTGTGTTTGATAGCCGACTTGATATATTTATACCATAATTTCTATTATATACCATAATTTCATGGAGATTCTAGTAGTTAAATATTACATTAGACCATAATTAATTCATTAACACATTTCTAAATATATAAATTATATATGTGCATAATTAATAATTCAGTAAATGTAATTTGTTGATTTTAACAATTTTCAATTAAAAATAAATCATTAATTTACATTAAATTAAAGTCATATAAGACTTTATAAATAAATACTCAGATTTTTAGTTATATTTTTCAAATATATTTTTTCCCAAGTAATTCTTAGCATTGGGTTAACCTCGTTTACAATTCACTTTTGAAAACTTAATAAAAGTGCTGCGAATTTGTTAACCGTTTGGCTTTTACTATGTATACAACTTGTAAATATCAAAGCAGTTGAGAAAGTTTTATTTATTTTTATTTTTATTTTTTTTAATACTTTTGGCTTGTTTTTATGGAGCCATTTTATGGGGCGTAAAAATAACATTTAAATGTTAACACGCCATTTAAACGCAAATTTGCGAAACGCTTGCCTACTTTCGGCCGCCACAAGAAAAAAGTGCAGAAAAAAATTGGGAGAAAACTGTAAACTGTGGCATACCAACAGGCGCCCAGCATGTGGTTTTTTCCGAGCTGCCAAATGGCAGCTGAGACGGCTGGGCGAACAAAAAAAAAAAAAACAAAAAAAAAAAAAAACACCAAAAAAACTTGCCCCAAATTTATTGACGAAAACAAAGTCAAGTGCCGAGAAACCCTAACTCGAGGCTACAGCTGAGATTGCAGCGATTCTGTGGGTACTTCGTCTATGTGGGTACTCCATGTGTTTACGAGCTATGATAAGCTAAGCTGAACCGGCGAAAGCAGCAGCAGCATCAGCAGCAGCAGCAGCAGCAACAACATTGGCGGCAACCCGACTAGCGCCATTAAGTATGCTACACGTTGCGCACTCACTGCAATGTTGTCGCCGGCGACCACAGAAACAGAGCCAACTATAAATCTATCATGTTTACGCTGAGCTTGACGAGCATGCTCCCGCAGATTCTCAGATGGCCAGACAGTAAAGATGGCCGCAACCCTCATGCCTGAAAGCAACGAGAGCCGCACAGTTGAGCACAATTTGTTTATGCAAGTCTGAGGCTGTGAGCGAGTAAACGTTGCTTGAATTATGGCTTTGTTTATCCCAAGTCGTACACACCAAGAACAAAAATAAAAATTTGCCAAACCCCCTCGGCCAACCCAGCCCAGTCCAGCCCAGCTCAGCCCTCGCCCAGCATAGACCTTAACAGAACCCACACTCTTAAGGGTTCCCAAGTTTTTCGCTAACATACAAATGGCAGAAAAAAGAAAACGTTCCCACACATTGCAACGTGCTGAATTTCCTTTGCAAAGATGGGGGCGTGATATGTTATGGCATCATAACAATTGATTTTATTTTTCTTACTTATTGATATCTCGTGTGTTATTCAGCAAAGAGATTCGTGAAGAACAAGAGAAAGCTAAAGCTGTGCACATCTTATCGCCAATTGGTACAAAGTTCGCTTTTATGTATGTGTCTGCCCAACATTGTCCCCAAAAGAATAGTTTCCTTAAATGTCATCATATAAATTTTTATTTACATTTGGATAAACGCGTACTTTATATAAACCAAAATTTATATTCATGCCACTTATAGTATTATATGAGCTCTAAACTTAGCGCGCCAAACCTTTTATGGAATAACTCTAGGCACAGTCAGCAGACTGAGTTTATTGTTGAATATAAAGTAAACACTACGCTACAACAATTTGTTTTATTTTTTGCATAGTTAACTCATAAAAAAATATATAAGACTAATAATAATATTTTGCAGACATAAATTATGTGTTTCTATAATATTTAATGTTTTATTTCAATCATAATAAAAGTAGGAAAAAAATAGTTAAAAGCTCAAATAAAAATATTTAAATCACTAATAAAACCTTGTAGATGGTCGTAAAATAATTTTGTTATTTGATGAAATATTTAGAGATTTATAGTCATGTTAACTTTTAGCCTAATTTATTTACGAATTAATTAAAAATATTTTATATTTACGTTTGAATATTAAAAAAAAGAAGCAAATCATGTCAAACTAAAGTTTAATTTAAACATTTTTTTTTTATTTTTATTTTTATTTGTAAGTTGACCGCCGAGCCCAAAAGTGCAGAACTAATAGAAGACGAAGCCCCGTATGAATTAATAGATTAAATGAAAGTAAATTTTGTGTTGTGTATTTTTAATTAAAATATTAAGTTTATTATTTAAATCTCGTTTTTTTATTATTTATTAATTTTTTTTTATAAAAATATGTTGCTGATAAGATACCTTTTTTTACAAATTAAGATTTCTTCCTACCTTGCTTTATGACTTTAATTAAAATAGTTAAATATTAAAATTTCCTTTTTTTTAGATTTATTCATCTTATTTGTAAAGAACTTTAAATTCTTTGTTGGCTAGTGTAATCTTAAATTAGCTGCAGCCAATATCAATAAGTTCGCATTGGCAATTGTTTACATTTTCATTGGCAGCTCATTTGCATACTATTTTATTTTCGGACAAACTTGTTGCTCGCCCATAGAATATGTTGGACATAATATAGCGAACCCCTATCGACATTTATTCCTTCCGCTTCCCGTTCGCGTGGAGGTCGGGGAAAAAAACTTCTTAGCTTATTGATTTCGCAGCCTTTCTACAAATACTTTGTTTGACACTTGCAACTGGCAGTTTGACATGCCGCAAAAAGTTCGTTTTGGTATATTTATGAAAATGTTTTTGACACGTTTTTAATAAGGTTGTTCACGTTGTTGTTCCTGTTGATTATTTGTTTTTTTTTTTTTATTTATTCGCTCTTTTTTTTTCGTGCTGTTGCTGTTGCGCCATGTCTACCTGAGCTTCGTGCAACATTTGCAACGCCTGCTTTTGACAATTTGTGTTGTTAATTAAATTAAATTCGGCGTTCATGAGCGCTACGATTGGCGCTCCATAGAGACCACTTGTCTGTGTGGCAGCCAAGTTTGTGCTTTGGGAATTTTACAAAAACTTGATCAACTCTCAAGCGCTGCAAAATGAACAGCTATCAGTTTGAGGGACAGCAGTGTCAAGAACAACGAAACCCAGCTGCCTGTCAATTACGATGAAGAAAACAGCTAAAAATACTACATACATACATAAATATTTAATGAATTTGTAACATATTTTGCGGGCATCAAGTTTAATTGATGTTAAACAAAGATGAAAGACGAATCAAGTTACATTCCGTTGACAGCGACTTGCTGATGGTCCAAAAACAGTTGAACACTTTTAGTAAATCTCGAAGGAGAGAGAGAGAGAGATAGAGAGAGAGAGAAAGCGAGAGAGAGCGAGAGAGAGAGACAGTGAGAGATTACAAAATTGAAAGCTCAGACCTTAGAAGATATCATTTTATCTGAATTTCCACTCTCGTGAGGTATAAATATTAAGATTTATAAATAATTTTACATGCAATTTGTATTTTTAATTTTTATTTTTTAATTTTTATATGATTGAATTAAAAAAGAAAAGAAAATATTAAATTAAAATTATTTAAAAACAGATCTTAAAATTTGTATTTAAGGATAATTAATTTCTGTAGTTCTCATTATGTTATTTTAACTATTTTATATGCAATTTTTATTTAAAATATTACTTATGATATTATAATTTTTAAAATATGATATTTCTATATGATTAGATTAGTGTTATTCTAAAAAAATATATTTAATTTTAATTTAATTTTAACTAATTTTAATTGACTCTCCTGCAATAAAGTGCCTGGCGATTCATTTATATTCTTTATAAACAAAACCTAAATTCTATGAATTAACTAACATGCATTAAAGGTAACATCATGTGTTAGACTATCTATTGTATTTGTTACATTATTTTCATAATTATTGGAATTATAAATTCTGTTAAAATTATTACTTGCTAAACTTGTGCAACCACAAACACACTAGTCAAATAATTTAAATAAATTATATTCACTGTTCACTTTGATTGAATAACATGTAAATGTGTTCTGGTTTAAATTGAGAAATACCAAATTGAATTTGATTGTCAGTTATTTTCAATTAAAACAAAGCTGGCAGGTGGCAATGCTTTGATATTTAGCAAATGCAGCAATCAAATAGCATTTACAATGATTTTGAGTAGACGTCCACTATACCCAAATGACCTGAGAAGCCAATCAATATAAATAAACTTTAAACTTTGCGTTTGCCGAAAGAAAAAGCAAAACGAACTTTTGGCCTAGCGCACAGAACAATAACAAACA
This sequence comes from Drosophila stalkeri, assembly GCA_035047405.1. Classification (NCBI taxonomy): domain Eukaryota; kingdom Metazoa; phylum Arthropoda; class Insecta; order Diptera; family Drosophilidae; genus Drosophila; species Drosophila stalkeri. Next base: position 25,004,637 of record JAWNPR010000039.1, read on the forward strand.
ACAAGCAAAAGAGAGAGAGAGAGAGAGAAAGAGAGAAAAAAGAAAAGATTTCTGCCAAATAAACTTGAAGGCAAACCAAACAGAAAATGGCATAAAAATAAAATCAAATAAACCGAAAGAAAAGTTCAAATAAAATGTGATTATACGTCGAGTGTGTGGCTGTATGTGTCTGTGTCTGCACTGTCCGGCGCACAAAAACGTGCCCAAATATATAAGTGAACTAGCTGTTGAAATCTCAGACTCCTGGTTAGTTGCATTCAAAGCAACAACAACAACAATAACAACACAACGACGGCAACAGCAGCAGCAGCAGCAACAATGGTCTATGCGAAATGTAGAAAAATTCATTTTCACTGGCAAAAAAAAAAAAAAAAAAATCGCATATGAACAGGAAAAAATAGCGATAACTCAAATTGAATGCCAATAAAGTAACATATGCGGCCCTCAAACTAACTCACACCCATACACACACACACACACACACATAGCAACACAACTCTGCGTATACGTAACAGTAACTAGCAAGGCGTTGGCTGAAGGACACGCCATGGGCAACGTGAGGCGCCCCTCCGGAAGTTGGCAACGCAGCGCAGCAAAAAATAAATAAAATAGAAAAAAAAAAATAAAGAAAGAAAGAAAAACGTAAGAAGCAAACTGAATCCAAGCGCCGAGAGCAAAACTAACGAGCTTCGTTGTATTTAGCACAGGCATCTCCAATGGCCCCAAAAGTAATGCCAATCTAAAATAATACAATGTGTAGCATGTGTTAGCCTTGCGGAGGCGACGCAGCATAGATGGGCGCCGACCATGGCGATAACGAAGTGCCACGAAACAAATGTATTACACACAGAAAAAAAAAAAACATAATAATAATAATAATAATGAAATAAAAAAAAGAAGAAATGTAAGAAAAAACATCAGCTCACACCGTATGTGGGTGGGTCGTTCATTTCTTCTTCTTTTTTTTTTCTTTTTTTTTTGGGTAGGTCACATCAGCTTAGCAGATGGGGACTGTCAACAACGTTTCGTTGACAACTATTGACACTAACATGATATTACTTATGCATAAAGCCGTAAAGCATGGCCATGCAGCCGGAGCATGAATGATGATGTTATGAGCGAGGTCTGTTTCGAAAGTTGCAAATAGAATATGATTTAATAATTAAGAATGCCAAATTAGAATACTTTTCAGCTTTAAATTAAAAGATATTTGAAAAAAAGTATATATTTATATATATTTTTTGATTCTGCAAGCAAATTTAAAATGTTTTAGTTTCTATCACTAAAAGTTATAGAACACATGAGTTGTCCTATTATATTTACAATATAATTTAAATACATAAACATTTCTTTGTATCAAAATTCTCCGTTGTAAATCCGTCATATATTTTATTAAATTTATTTATTAAATATATTTCAAATATATTATAACTTTATTGCATTATATTAGATTTATTTAATATATATTAAATATATTATAAATTTATTAAATTAATTATGTTGCAACTTTCACTTATTATTTTTCAATTTGATACAGCATTTGTATTACATTTTTGTTCTTTTATTATTTTTTTAAATTATATACTTTTATTAAATTAATTAATTTAGCTTAACATATATTATAATTAAAATATATGTTCAAACATGTTATAAATTTATTAAATTAAATATGTTAACATTTTATGTTTTTTTTCGTAATTGAATACGACGTTTTTGTGTATTAAAAATCTATTTTTTTTATCTCGGCTTTTTATTAAAATGTGTGAAACATAAAGAGCACATTAAAGCGTAAAATGTACTAAATTCATGCCTTTTAGCCTTTTAATTAAACGAGTTTTGCTACATGTCCTATTCATAAATGAAGCTATTTCATGTCTCATCGATTCGAACCCATCTCGTCACTCAGAACGGAAAAAATAAAAAATAAATAAATAAAAATAGCTATATATATATATATATAAGCACACATACGCATATAAAAATACTTACAAACATGTTCATGCCGTTGGCTTTGCTTTCTCTGTGTGCGGCTTTTGTTATTTTTGCATACGTTATGCATATTTTTGTACAATTTTTCATTTTGCATATAATTTTTTTTTTCCTCCTTTCTGAAGAAATTGAAAATGTTGCTGGCTAACTGAAGCTATAGAAGGCTGTTTGGGCGAAGACCTTTGCCTTTTGTTGTCCAGCTCCGAGCTGGGCTGCGACTGTGACTACGAGTTTATATTAACACTTCGACATTTTTTGGGCATTATCATAAGCTATGTTTGCTAGTGATTGCTCGCCTCAGCATTTATTGCCCCCTTGGCTGCTGGCAGGTCAATTTTCCTGAATATTTTTTGAAAATTCTATCACATATTTGGAATTTAGCTTGGACAGCACTTTTAGCCATTTACCTGAAGGCAATTTCATATATGTTTATTTTCTGCATATTTTATGCACAGTATTTTTGTTTTTTTTTTTTTTTTTTTCGTTCTTCTATCAAATATTTTATGTTTATTTTATGGTCAAGCTCTGCACTTCGAAACACTCAACAAATATTTTATGCTGCTTAAGTTATTCAAAAAAGATTGAAGTGCACAATTTTTCAAACATTTTATTCATTCCAAAGGCCATTGCATATGTTATTTCTATGTAACAAGTAATTTCTTGAGTATAAATACTCATATGAGTAAAATACTCAAATAATTTAAAGCACAACTTTAAGGTGGAGTAAGCTCAAGAGTTTGTAAAGATTTGATGAATGAGCTGCATAGACATGCTTATAGTCATATTATTATTCCCTTAACAACATATAAATTTGCCATATTTACATATCCAACATTTTGTTTATTAACTCAAATTAAAATAATATCTGGTTACCCTTCTTTTGATTGTTTTTCATTTATTATTATGAATCATTTAAAGCACTTTTTTTTTTTAAATTTGTTTTTAATTTATTTGTATTTATTGAGGCATGCTGAGCACACAAACACCTCTTAAAAAAAAAACACACACACCCACGCCCATCTGTCCCTTCATTAATATGCAATAATATTTAAGTACGAAACCTGTTCAGTTAACAACTGTGCTGAACAGAGAAGTCCATTTGCCTCAGTCACAACGCAGTCTATGATATGAGACAGAATTGTTGGGCCTGGCTTTCACTTTCGCTTTGGGGCGCAAACAAATAAGCGACTGCCACGCGTCAGTCATTAAATTAGAAATACGGGAACGCACTCAACCCCAACGCGGCTTTTGAACTTTACAAGCAGTTGCCGCAGCGTGCGCTTACTTTTTTTTTTGTTTATTTATTTGTTTTTTTTTTTTTTTTTGTGGGAAGGCGCACAGTTGCTGTGTGGTGGGCGACATGTAAACAACTCGAGATTCAACTTCAGCTCCAACATCAACTCCAAAGGCAAAGCCAACATCTGGTTGTATGAAAGTTTTGTCAGTTAAATTGCTAACATTGCTAATGAGAACGCCGTCGCCTAATTAATACAAAATTTACACATATTTATTACGGAAATTGGCAATTACACAGTTCAAGCGGTTTTTTCAAAGATATTGAAGTTAAATATTTGAGGATTATCCGAATTGTTAAAGTCGTAAATAGACATCGTTGCGTTTCGCAAGTTCGTCACCATTGCGGATCGTATAGTATCAAAAGTAAAGCAAAACAATTTTTCTGCTGGAATTGGTTGCATAACCAAGAAAAGTGTACTTTTCATTTTCACACTGCTGGCTTGCTATAAAAAATAAAATAAAAATAATATAAGTAAATTAATTAAAAATGGAAATTAATAATAGAAGAAAATACATTATAAAAAACAAAATAAATAAATTAATTAAAAAAAAAATAATAATGATATAGTATACAAGAATAGATATTTAAAATTGTAGTTGATAATATTTGAATAAATTTAGAAGTTTCTCCAAGTAGTTTCCAGTCAATGACAAGATTTTAACTTACAATAATCAGCCATTTGTCCATCAGCATGGCTACACTTTCATTTTCCAAAATATAACCAGATGGCAATCGTATATCTATGTTCGTGCCCATATACTTTTTCCGTTTCTTCTTAAAGCGCTGCACACAAAATTTGATTTGCGAGCTGTTAGTGAAATGTATATTGCCATGGTATAATTTAGTAGTTGATTTCTCTCCAACATATTTATAGTCGCAGCGTATAACAAGGTCTCCAGTGCCATGGGCTTCGTAATGAATGGTTGAGTTAATTGGCTGCAATTCCACTAATTGCTCTGTCCATTCATTTGTATTATTGATCAGAATTGTGACATTTTCGTTCTTTGCATTCAGCATAATTTTTAGCTTTATGTTTGAATCCAAAACTTTCCGAGTTTTCAAATAATCGTAAAAGGCCTGCTCTGCAATATAGCATTCATAACAATGGATTGTACTGATTGGGCCAAGAAGGTGGTGCGTTATCCATTCGAAAATTTTCGTTTGCTGTGTAATGTTTCCTAGTGTCACTTCCTTTGATAATATACGCCCAGCAGTTTCAAGTTCACGTCGATAGTGTATCCAATCGCTCATTTCATCCGGAATTTTCCAATCAACTGGCTTCAGTCCGCGCTTAGCCTCCAAAAAGTAGTTATATTTTTCGTCCAAAACAGAAGTAACATATTTATGTGGCCGTTGTAAATTGATCAGACGCTTCGACGCTTGCAAAGTCTTTATTATTTCGATATTTAGCTCCAATGAAGATAAATTTCGTCGGCCAGGTACATAGCAACTCTCTTCGACCTCTCCGTATTTTCCACGACTGCGCAACACAAATTTCTCACTCTTCTTTATCAATCTATCCTCATAAATAATCGATGGAAAATTCTCCAACTTGAGCAATAATAGTACCGCATATGCTGTCAACCAAGTTGAACTACAGCTCGCCTTCTCATTTTCAGCATATAATCGATATCCTCCATCCTCCATACGCAGACGCATCATCGATTGGAAACCAGCACCTAACTCCTCCATCAGAAACTTCTTAAAGCTCGGTGAACACCATGTGAAATCCTTTACATAATCGTACAACAAATATATGGACAGCAGCTTGCTGATCATTTGCTCGGCATTATCCGTGTCTTCTATTAGTTTAATATCTAGCATTTTCGGTACAGCCAAATCTCCACTTACATAACACCTGACGCCCGCACTGGTTGGTAAATACTTTAGCTTTATGCTACCCTCAATAGATGATTGGTGGAGTGTTAATATTTGATGTTTAAAGAATTGTCTGCTTCTTAGATTAATATCTTCTAGGACATTAACATCTCGATCAAACTCATAGACTCCAACATCTGAGACTATGGTAAAGTTCAGTTTGCAATTTCCAACCTTATAAGGGCGTACATAAAATTTGACTGATATTGTCGCATTAGGCAGTATCGTCACCACTTGGTAGCTTAAATCGGGGTGAACCTTATTATTTAAACCATCTTCCACCACCAGAATGCATGTATTTTCTAAAAGTCGTATGGTGATTTCAACCTCTGTATGATACCAGCTAGAAACCATCACAGGAACTTCCAATTGTTCGTCTAATGTGAGAGTAAGGCAGAAAAGATAAAAAAAAAAAACAACATATATTTAAAAGTTTGATGAATTTGTATAATTGAGAGCTGCTGCGTACCAAGATGTATGCTATAGGGAAGCTTTAAATAGTAATAAATCTCACTGACGGCTTTTACGTTTTTAAATGGTTTAGGCGCTAAAAATGATAGTCCCTTAATAGGATGAACTGAAAATGCGCTTATTCTCCAGTTAATAAGTGAGTTTGGCACAACTGCATGCCATGATGACCACTCGGTTTGTGTACTATATTGAATTAGAAATTAGGCTCCATTATGTATGAAAAAATGTAAATACGCCGAACTTACTGATATATACTGTCATATATCCAAACATCGTTATATTCTCTGGTCATCGTTGGTACATTACAACATTTATAAGTTGACGTTACTTGTTGTTTATATAAATTTGTTAATTTATTAAAAACTGGCCCTTTTATATTTGTGCTATTAAAGGGTTCCACTTCTTTTATCAATTTAATTGCTAAAAAATATTTGAATAAAAAAGAAACGAAAAGTTAAAAAAATAAAATTAATCTTTGGTTCCAAACTTAAGTATATATTAAAAAATTTCAAATTTTGATACCGGAGATGTGACTTCCCAATTTGCCATGCTTCTAATGCGTATGCCAGACTATCATAGTCTACCACAGTCATCGTCGAGTACATAGTCCAAATTTTCAGACTATAGACTTAACAAAGGCGAAACAACAAAGGTGAATATAAAACAAGTAAGAAAGCTCTAGTCGAGACGACTCGACTACGAGATACCCTGAGCCCTGCAATAAAATATGATACTCTTCTTCTTTACGCATGTATAAGCGCGCGCTCTGCTAACTAAAATATGACTACTTGCCTAATGTAAGTCTCTAGTATTTAAATTACGCTTTTTCCATATTTTGGGGAATGTGGGCGAATTTGGTGCCGGTATCAAAAATCTAGCAAAAGCCGAAATTGTATTAAATTAATATCTATATATATGCAGAAGACTTGGAGTCACTAGTTCGAAATATGAAAGATTTTAACTAGTTCTCGATAAATGTTTTCATTGGCAACTCTGAAACGAAAAAAATGTTCGATTTTCTGAAACAAACTCGTAGACCGCGTGCAATACGCGGACCTAACAAAACAAGAATTAAGTCTCTAGCCTCTATAGTTGCTGAGATCGACGCGTTCATAAATACGGACAGACAGACAGGACTATATCGACTTTTTTCATCACCCTGATCAAGAATATATGTACTTTGTGAGGTCTGCCACGCCTCCTTCTGCCTGTTACATATTTTTAACAAAATCATTATACCCTGATTTCACATTTTCAATGGTCACAGGGTATAAAAAAAAAAAAAAAAAAAGAATCGCTTTAAAAGTTACTTTCATTAGTGCTCCAAACATCGTGGGCATTGGTCAAAATAACGAATCCCGATTGCAAAATTTGATGTTTCTCAGTTAGTATAGTGTCAGAGGACATCATGGATACTTTGATAAAATTGTAATAGTCTTGATGAAAATCATTATCCATATTTTCACCAAAAGCATAAACACGATCATCCAATATAGTAAGACCAATATAGGAATTGGGTATGGAGTTGACATTGAACATGATCTCAATTCCAGGCGCTATTTGTGTAGGTAGGTCAATAAAGACCTATAAAGCACAGAGTTCAATTAAATATTCATTTCATTGATTTAATTGCATACTTACACCGTCGTGATGGGATAGTTGCAAATCAAAAATTATTGAATGTGTGATCAATTTCTTAGACGGAATGTCCACGTAGTACATAATAACTTGAAAAACTGGCCACATTTGTGATTTGATCTCTACTCGGATTTTAAAATGTTTTCCCGACTTGGTTGGAGTTACTTTTTCTGAATCTAATATTCTGCGATTGTGCACAATCATTGCTATTGCATATTCAATCTTATGTTGTACATCAATATATACAAACTGTATGTTATTCATTGGTTTACCAACACTCTCAAGTATTCTGCAAGTCACGAGATAATTGACAGTTTATTATTTATTATGAAAGAAAATTGTATTTTTGTTAATCATAATAATACTTACGGATCTTTATTAATGTTATTGCTTTTGAATTTCGGACTATCTGCCCATATTGTTACAATCCGGGTTAACTTTTGATTTTTATGGATAACCCTTTCAAAAATATTTACTGTTAATTGTAGATTGCCCCCACTTGTCTCATTGGAGAAGAATTTTGCGAATTGCGTAAGATCAATTCTGATCTTTGCGTCGCCATTTACTATTTGGCTCTTAATTTGTACGTGTTTCACAGGTTTTGTTGTTAAATTTCCAATATGTAGACCAATATCCAGAGTAATATTGCCATTTGCTGGGCCATCAATAACGTGTATGGCATTCACCATTACATCAAATGATTTATCAGGTATATATACTTCAACTGGAGCTTTCATATTTATATTCATCTTTGTTAATGCATACTTTGTGACATGTATATGAGAGCATTGCTCAATAACATAAAGTGCACTTCTACCACAAATACGCCAACGACCAAAGTTCACATGTGCACTGAGTCGCAATTCACCTTCGAATATTCCATTTTTGATGGTTAGTTGCCTGAAACCCTTAACATGATAACCTTTAGCGTCCTCAATCCATATCACTGTATTCGCCGCTGGTCGCACCGGAAGCATTTTCTCATCGTGAAAAAAGACGCGAAATTGTAGCAATTGTCCGGGATGATACAACACTTTTGGCGTTTGTACTTTAATATAGTTTTCAAAGTTATTCGACTCTAAGTATGTTGAATTCTTCACATAACATCCCTTTTCGGTCGTTACCTCTAGCTGATAAGTGCCCAAATGTAAACTGGGAACATGAAATACATACCAAGTGGTTGGAAAGAACGGAGTTAGAGTAAATTGAATGCTCAAATCGAAACTGGGACCACGCAGACGCACATGATAGATAGATAAATGTGGGCAATTAAATAGGCTCAGAGCTACTGCATACGGTTGATTTGAAGCGATGCTATAGGGCGCCACCAAGCTATAGTAACTGTTGCAATATTATTCAAGAATAAAATAAATTAAATATTATTATGTGATTTTCAATATGTAACTGGAGCAATTGTTAAAGTTAGTAATGATATTTAGTAATTGAGCAAATAACTCAAAAATTAATACAACATGTCTTTAATTTCACATATACATTGATGCATACATTGATGTGTTTATCGAAGAAAATCCATTCATACATACGAATACATATACCAAAGACTTTTTGCTTCGTAAAACTAAAAAACTAAAAAAAAAAAACAGTAAGAAACCTTAAGTCAAGACTGTTACTACTGCTAGTCGACTATGAGATACCCTTTTCTGCAATACACGCACACACAGACACACTGATATAAGCATTATAGGTAAACGGAATGCTGTCTTTAGTTCACTTAGATTGAATAACATGTATAAGAACCTGATCTTAAGTATTTTGATTCATATCGTAATTGCTGAAGATTTTGTGGAGCAAATAAAATTAATTTAAGCTTTCGTTGCAAACGATGCCGTCGAAAGCTTCTAGTCGAAGGTAGTATAAACATATATAATCTGTTATATATATGTATATGTATATATGTATATCGCAACGAATCAATGAACTGAAACTTACATTAATTTGTTACCCATTTTAAATTAGCTTCACCTTATTGGTTTGTGAAATACCGTAACCAGTGCAGTTAAATAGCATATTTCCGATTGCACGGTGCTTAGTATACTTCGAGACTGTCTACAAGTAAACCTAATATGAGTTGGAACTCGATTTTGTTTATTTTGTTCCAAGGAATACTAGTTGTACAAGCCCATAAGTTGAGCAAATCACGAAATGTAGTGTGTAAACAAATTAATGTCAAATTAGTGCATACTCATAATATTGTCTTAATTCTAGCGATCTTCAAAACATTTGAAAAATATCATAAAAAAAAGGGATGCACTTATTAAGAATCAATTCGGTCACCACCAAAACAATGATGAATTTTTAGACTTCTTCAGTGAATTAGTCATAACGAGGAAATCGGGAGTGCCACTTTCTGTAAAGGACTTCGTTATTAACAAATTTCAAATATACAATAACCGACGATTAGCTCTGGAAGAACAGATGGAAAACCGTGTGAGTAACCTCAACTCTAAAATCGGATCAAATCAAATGGGGAAAAAATGCGTGGAGTTTTATGCAAAACAAAAGCTGATTCTCAAAAGATCATATACAAAGAAAAATTCGGTGAAGCAAAGAGTTTTACTTACAAATAGAAAACATTGCCCATTTGACAACAGCAACAATCGTGAACTTAACAACAAAGAGTTCAAGAACGAAGACAATGGCATCATTGCCAAAATGGAAATACTTATAATTACTAAAACTGGATTCTACAAAGGAAACAAAGAATACTGGGATAAATTGAGTGATTTAATCATAGAAAAGGAATCGGGAAAACAAAATGAACGTAAGTTAGCCGCTATTAAAAAATTTGAAATATATAACAACCTACGATTGGATCTGGAGGAACAGATGGGAGACCGTGTGGCTGACATCGATTTTTTATTAGAATCACTTCCACTTGGGCATAAATGCACGCGGTTTTATTTGAAACAAAAGCAGAATCTCAAAAGATCATTTTTAAGGGCCAACTCAGTGAAGCAGAAGGTTTTAAAGGGAAATATAAAACCATGCCCATCTGAAATTGAAAAAATCAATACAATGTCCGCAACAATTACAACAATTACAGAAGAAATTATAGAAAAAATGAACAGATGAAACACCGTTTGAGTGACATTAACTTTTAAACCGGATCAAATCAATTAGCGTGAAGTTTTATTCGAAATAAAAGTTTTATCTCAAAAGAGCATTTACAAAGCCAAACTCTATAAGCAAAATGATTTAGAGGAAATTTTTAACCCTTGCCTATTTGAATCTAATCCTAACAACCAGGAGCAAACCAATGACCACAAAATCAAGAGGATGCAAAGTACTAACAAATTTTATATGTCAATCATAAGGTATAACGAGTATTGATGAGCGGCTCAGCCCAGCGACTCAGGCTAACCCTTTTAAATTGTTCACATATTTTTGTTATAAACGCCCAAAATATAACCCATAGTGAACACCAATTACGTAGTTAGCATAGCGCGCACTTATAGGCTCTACCACGCCTCCTTATGCCTGTTCCACACATTTAACAAAATTATTTTACCCTGTGTTCCCAATATCAATGGATTAAGTGTATAAAATCCTATCTTCTACATATTACAAAATTAAATATATATTAGTCACTTTTATAAATTTATCAAAAATTAAATTACTCAGCCATAGCAAATTACATCTACCAATTGAAGGAGTTGGTATTACAATCAATTATTATTAATATTAATTATTTCACACATTTTTGTATATAATCAGAAAAGGACTGATAAGCACAGACGATATATGCGAGGACTTTCAACTATTCACTTCTTTAATCTGTTATATATTCTTGATTTGGCTGATCGTACTTTATAACTTATATTAATATTTTTATAATATTAATGGCACTCACAATAAGTTATCATGGTAAATGTTTCCTGTCGCCACTCCAATTCCCAACAGTAGCAACAGAGGTACAAGAATATATTTAATAATACTGGAGCATTGTTCGCTCCAAGACGTGCTGCATTCGTTCATAGTTTGAACAAAACTGATCGCTGTGGCCGCTGACCGTAATTACATATAATTATATTGCTTTGACATGTGTTTTGCTTTGGCTGCTGGCCGTGGAATTGGCCATTAGTCGGCTAATGTAATTTGGATCTGGTTGTAATACAATCGGATGCACTATTCCATAATTGGGGTAGCTGGGTAAAGTCAACTTTAGCAAGAGACTTCAGTTGCCATTGCCGTTGACGTTGTTGTTCGGCTGTGTTTTGTTTTGTTTGCCTGTTTGTTGTTTGTGGCCATCGTCCACATCAAAGTGGTCGATGCTTTAGTCCTTGTCTTTGTTGCTGTTGTTGTTGTTGTTGTTGTTGTTGTTGTCGTCTCCTGGTTAATAAAGCAGCACTTAGGCTCTCACAGAGGCAAGAGACGCATCCATTGCCATTGCCATTGCCATTGGCAGCCAGAGCGGTTACTTAAGTCCTCAGCTCTATGAGCTCCATCTACAGCAAATGTGTGCGAGTGTCTGTGTGTATGTATGTATGTATGTATGTATGTATGTAGTGACTGTGATGCAGTTATGCGCATTTACGCTTGAGTAGCTTCGATTCCTGACTTGCTTTGCTTACATTAAAGTGCATATACATACGAGGCGAGAGTGTGTGTGTGTGTGTGGGTATTGAGTGTGTGCACATATATATAGAATATGCATAGATAAATTGGCGAGGGTTGAGTTCTTAATACGAAAGTGCCTAAGACACATCAAACATAACAGAAATATGTTAAGCATTTACAGAACATTTCAGGCAATTTTGATGTAGATGTAGATGTAGGCAACTATTGAGGTCTCAAACGTTAACTATTTTTATATTAAATTTGCAAAAAAAAAAGGTCTATAATTGTTTTTTTTTTCTTTTAAGTTAATTATATTTTTTAAAAATAATAATAAAAAAATAAAAAAAAATTGTTTGTAGTACTTTCTACTAACATTATTATAATTAAAAATTATTAGTAATATTATATTAGTAATATTTTTTTATTAATAATATATAATTAAAAATATTACTGATATAGTTATATATAGTTATATAGTAATATATATAGTTATAGTTATGTAGTAATATTTTAATTTATTTTATAATGCCTTCTACCAATTTTGTTTCTGAATAAAAATTCATTTTTAAAATTCACTTTTAAGCAATTTCAACAATTTTATAGGCTTGAATATTTTTTATATATACATATTTTTTTTTCAATGTTTTTCAATTAGGATAAATTCAGTTGGCCGTTTTATGCTTTATTTTCTTTCACGAGATCAAACAAAAATTTTATAGTCTCTCGCACTCGCTCTCAGCAAAAGACTTCGGTTCTTGTTGAATTGAACTATTCGTGTGACGCTCTTTTAAAGAACTTCGTTTAGAGAGCAATACGATTGGCGATCGTACAATGAGTGAAGTAAGTGAGAAAAAAAAAAAAAACGCAAGAAATCAATGCGAATGGCATTCACAATCACATACGCATGTATGCACTCAATTCACGAACGCTATTGATGAGTTTAGCGAACGCAACTCTCTCATAAATACCAATAAATATACAAAAGATGTTTTGCTATGAAAAATAATAGCGAGCCGATCACGAACGAACTCATGGAAGAACCGAAGCAATTCATTGCTCTCTGATCATTTTCATAGAGCGTGAGTAAAATACATTTAATGCAAGCAAAATCCATTATTCTCTATTAAAAGTTTTCACTGCTTTGCTGTTAAAACTAAGTGCTTTAAGAGCTCAATTAAAATATTTCCAATAGGTATAAAATCGGCAACAGTTAAATTTAATAAAAACATATTGGTTTTTAAATATATTTAATTTTGTCATTTATTACTCCTGTGGAATGTTTGTAAAAAATTGAAAACAAATTTTAATAAAACGGAATCAGTTCTTAGGTGAGTGCTCATCATATTTAAAAGAGCACAAATATATCATACGAAGCTCATTTAAATTCTTATAAATATAACTGCAAAATATTAACTATTATTAACCACTCATAAGTTTTTTCTAATATAATTTTAAAAACAATTATACCCCAAATCGTTTAAATTTTTTTTTTTCCATTCGCTTTCATTTGGTTCGTTCTCATATTTTAAGCAGGTTTATTAAATTAAATAAATATATAGTTTCTTTTTTCACTCACTCTTTTTATAAAGGTTTCATTCTTGTATTGTTCGCATTCTTAATATCGAATGAATTCTTTTATTCAGAATATTCTATTTGCTCGAATAGATCTTTTCCTGTGATGTACTAGAATGAGTCAACTTTTTAGCATTAGTTTTCTAGCACCACAACTGGGCATGAAAATTTTAATAATGTAGTAATGGAAAAATTAGAAAAATATTTAGTTTATTGCTATTGGTCAACAATAAAAGTTGAAGATTTTTCACAAATAAAAAGATTTGATATACTCTTTAAAAGCCACACTCAAGTTAAGTCTTCAAATAAAGTAGACAATATTCTTATAACTATATGATCGCCCCACCTGCATTTACAATTGTCGGACGGTGGCAAAAACACCAAGAGCCGACAGCAAGGGCAATATACAAACACAATACATACGTACATTGAGAGAAACGGACACGCACACACTGTTGCCATGTCACTCATTTATTCAGTCAAACTGTCAATGCTACAACTAGTTTCAATCTTTGTATTTTGCGCTTTCGCCTGCAATTGGCAGGCGGAGCAGCATTACATTTGCTTGATTGAACTTGCCCTGCCCTGCCACTGCCCTAACTAACTTTACCAGCTCTGGCTACCGTTGCCCGATTTCCTTTCAGTAAGTGCATTGTATTTGAGTGTGTGTGATTGTGCATTGGCATTTCTGTGTGTGCCACGCTGACAGCAGGCGAAATGCTTGGCAGCCGCTTGGACTGAACTTGGCCAAAAACCAGAAACCAGTGGCAAAGCCAGTTTGTTACCTCAGTGGGTGAGATATGTTGTTAAATGCATAAACAGTCAACCCTGACCCAAATTCGATGCCTAGAGAGAGAGAGAGAGAGGGAGAGAGAGTGAGTGAGTGTCCAAAAAGCTAGCGCTCAGACATAGCCAACAGTATTTTCGTAGCATACTTTATAGCGCATACAATTTAAAGTGCACTTTTCATCAGCACAAGGCGAAGCTGCAGCAGCAGCAAACGAAAAGTAAACTTGAAAAATATATGTCTAGTTTTCTTCTTTTTTTTTATTTTTTTATTTTTGTATGTTTATTTGCCGCTTCCCAACTCATAGCTTAATCCGCCAACTAGAAACAACGACACAGAGCAACGAATGGCAACTAAACGAAAGACAAACTTTCTATACTCTTATACAGTATTAGTTTGCCCGACTTATGCTCATGTTTGACTTTGGATGAAGAATTAACTCTAAATATATATATTTAAATTTAAATATACCTCGTTTAAGTCTAAGCCTGTGACATGAATCTAGAATTTAGAAAGATAATGGAGCAAAAAAGCTCTTGGTTTGTCAAACAAATATATATTTGTTCAAAAAATATTAATGTTAGATGCTCATTATTAATGCCCTGATACCTTTTAGGCAACTTAATTTAATACGAAATTTATGAATATACATTCTTAGGACTATGGATGATATAGTTTCAAAGGAGATATGGGGTGTAATTGAAATGATGAAAAGGTCAATTAAAAAGTTTATGTAATCTGTATCTAATCTGAATTTAGTAATCTGAATCTGGCTAATCTGAAGGTAGTAATATATAATATATACGAAAAATTCTAAGAACAGTCAATCCCCTTCTGAATATACTTACGCAAATTTCATACTCTTTTCCAATATTACGCTACTCTAATATAAAGATATTTTAATGTGAAATGTATAATGAAAATTCTGAAAAAGAGAAATTCAATCTTTCATTTGTATAGGAAATATACTTAATTACAAAGCAAAAAGTATATAAAGTATATGCAATGTAAAAAACTATGAATGATGGAATTGCGAATGTAAGATTCGAAAAATTTTGACTATTCTAAAGATATTATGAAATTTCTGAAGAAGAGAATTCTAAATTAAATCAGTATATATATGAAATGATAAACAAGCATTGAATTAATTAATTGTGAATGTATAATAATATGATATTATGATAAAGATATTATAATATGATATTTCATCTTTTAACCAATGTTAACTCTTAATTTTTCTCTCGAAAGTGTCTTCATGTTCGGTGCTCATCTACAGTTTTGCTCTTTTGCCTTTGGCTCTTACGATTTTCAGCAGCATTTATATGGGCCATACATCTCAATTTGTGCGACTTGCGAATTGGGTTACTCTGCTCGGTGTCTGGGCTCGAGCAATAGACTGTGACAGTGTGACTTTAAGAGTTAAGAGCGTGGGCCTGTGTGATGCGGGCGGTGCGGGCAGTTTGCTTAGCTAAAATTTCAGTGACTGTCAGTGGTGTTTCTGTTGTTCTTTCAAAGCATATCAATTAAGTTGGCATTGGCTTCCGGCTGTAACCGGAGAGTCAGCTTATCATTTGCATGGAAATTACCCTAACAACACACTCACACTCGCACACAGGCCACTCGATGCCAGCGTTGGCTACCAACTTTATAACTTTAAACAAAATCACAGCATGGAAAAACAATGTGAAACGCATAAAAACTGAAAGAGTTGAGCAATTTCTCCTTTCGTTGGAGACGAAATGAATAAAAAAAAAAATGAAAACATAAAACTAAAATAACAAAAAATACCAAAAGTTTTGCTCTTTTAAATTCATTTAAACGCTTTTAGCACTTTTCACGCCAACCAACCAGGATGTCTCCTGCTCGTCTGCAGCTTTATGGATGGCCCAGAGTCGACAATCTCGGGCCCCCTCTTTCACCCCACATCCTCGCCCACCCACACAGATACAAAGTTTCGTTTTGGTTTTGTAAAGGAATAAAAAAATGTGTCTGGCTTCGTTCGTTCGTTGGTGATGGAAAATAATAGGAAAGTTTTTTAACGCACAAAGCGAAACTAATAGAATAATACGAGTGTGAACTGAGGCAGGCTAACTGCCGTTGACAATGTCCTCTACAAAGTGGAAATTAGGACTGGTAAAGCATTTGATTTGATTCTTTCTGTGAGTTAATCAATTACTATCGCAAAGCTTTGCTTTTTTTTTTTTGTTTTCTTATTTAACTGCTTATTGCTGCACTGAGTTTTAAAGGCATTTTAAACATTTCGAATTGTTGTGTATAGAAATACGCATTAATTTATTTATATTAAGCATTAGTAATATTTATTTATTTAAAACTAGTTGAATAATCATCATGCTTGTATTCATTTACTTACATCAGTTTTTAGCTTTCTCTACAATCCAACAGAGGTCTTTAAATTTTCAACTCAACTTGTTGTCCAACACTTTCCGCTCAAGTTGGCTCAGTTTGGCCTTTGTTGTTGACCAAAGCGACTCTGTCTTTAAATCCCCTGCAGCGCATTCATCCGCATGCGTAGCGCATGCCAATTGTGCAATTGTTGGAAAATTTCTTTTGCTAAAAACTTGTACGTTGTGACTTTTTTCAGTTTTGTTTCTTTTCTTTTTTTTTTTTTTTTTTTTTTTGTTCTCCTCTCTTGTTATTTGTTGTTGTTGTTGTGGGTCGTTTCTCACTTTTTACGCCCGTAAATTTTGGTGTTGCGGCTGCCAGGCTGTGGGCTGCTGTCTTAATAGGTGTTGGCAATCATGAAGTTGCTTGCGGCAGCAGTACGCGAATCGGGCCAACAACTTGCTAAAGAGAGAGAGAGAAGTAAAGATTGCTTTTTCTATATTATTTTTTGACTGTCTATCTGTGTGTGTATCTGTGTGTGTGTGTGTGTGTTTAGCCATTAGTCGCTTTGATCAAATATTTAAAGCTAATGAACAAGATGGGCACACTGCCAACTTGCAATAAACGAAAAGAATCAAATGGAAAATAAAAGACGAAACGCAACTGCAACTAAACTTGTTTGCCATCCGCAATGATTTAAAGCCAGCCAAAGAAAGTAGATACAAAAAAAAAAAAAAAAAACAAAAAAATAGCAGAACAAAATAGTGGAGAAAAAAGCCTTTCATCAGCTGTCCTGCCCAAAAGGTGGTTCAATCAACCTGACAAATTTCAATCAGGCTGCGGTAAAAACTGGCTCACAGCACTCAGTTAGAACGAGTCCAGGTTCAACCAGATACTAGCCGAGTCACGCCATGGCACAATTAGGATGCCGTTGAAGTTTTGTCAATGAATGAAAAGCGTCTGCAACTTTTATTTAACTTGCCAGTGGCCGGGCACACACAGAGCAACTCTGCTTGGTCAACAATTGCCCCGTCTAGAACGTGCACTCACGTACCAAGGAACACACACCCACACACAGAGAAATCAAAGGAGAGAGACAGAAAGATAGACAGAGAGAGAAACTGTAGGGCAGAGAGCTCAGGTAAATGGGTAAACCAACATCTAGTGGCTCGTTGGTTTTAGCTATTTATAGCAGTTAGTGTTCGAGTCCTTACTAACTCCTGATGATTTCGACTTTTCAATGCGATAAATAATTGTTGCAATGTTAAGCAGGCTTTAAGTTCTTTAAGAACATGTGTTACATGTCTACTTAATGGAGAGAAAAATGTAAATAAAGAATTTTAATTTTAATTTAATATTAATTAGTATATAAATTATTATAATTATTATTTCAATCTTTTTTGTATACGATAAAAAATATAGAAATATAAATTCATTAAAATAAAAAATTAAATAGGCAAAGTAAATTCATTAATATAGTCTTATTTTGCGATTTATTTCAATGTTTTTCTAACACTAATTATATTAAAAAAAAAATAATAATAATAATAAATAATAATAATAAACATAAATTTAGATATTTATTTTATTTTATTTTTTCTTATGCTAATTATATATTTAATTATATATTTCTTGTATTAATTAAAAATATATACTATAATAAATAAAAATAAAAAAAAGTTTATTTTGAATTTTATAGATATTAATTTTAATTTTAACACTATATGCTTAATATAGATTTTAATATAGATTAGAATAATAAAAAAAAATAAAATAAATAAATAAAACATGAAAGTTATTTAGTTTATTTTAATTTTTTCTTATACAAATTTTGAATATAATAAAAGTAAATATACAAAAAATAAAAATGTTTAAATTTAAATTTATTACAATTTATTTAAAATTATTCAGATATTTTTTCGGGTTAATATTATGAATAACTAAATTATACTATTAACGATCACTTAAAATTAATAGTTGGGAAAAAATAAATAAAAATAAAATAAGAAAGTTAAATTTGAATTGAATATAAATTGTCACAAATTATTCAGTTTATTTTATTTTTTTTTATACAAATTTTGATTAAATAAATAAAATAAATAAATATATATATATATATATATATATATATATATATATATATATATATATATATATATATATATATATATATATTTTATTTTTTTTTTTTTTTTTTTTTTTTTTTTTTTAATTATTCTGCTATTTATTTGAGTTAATATTGTGACTAGAAAAAATGTTACATATGCAATTAATATATTTTTATATTTTTTGTTGAATATAAATAATTAATATAAATATAATGAAGTCATTTTTGTTGAAGTTTAATCTTAGTTATATATACTTATTTAACTTTTTTTTAACGTTCTCAGTGTCGCTTTGTTAAATAACGTTGTAAGAGTATCCAAATTTTTACTTAAATAGAAAAACTTTTAGTTGAGGCATTTTTGATGTGTGCCATTGCTTGGGTACGAATATTGTGAACTTTATTTTAATTTGCTTTGGCTTGTTGCACAGTCGCGTGCCAAAGTTAACTGCGGTCGAGGCATGGCCAGCCGCAGCAATTCGCTCAGTGCATTCGCAGTGCGCAGGCTGTCACAGCGATAAGCCGCCTGTTCATTTAGTTCATTCAGCAGCGGCTGCTCTACACTGCACTGCACGACCAGCAGGTCGTTATCGCTAAACCGACATACAAACCGGCCTCTGCCAAGTCCCCGCTTGCTAATCGGACGGAGCTGAGCTGTAACAACGTTGTTTACATTGCGACTGCAATAAAAATTGACCCACGATGAGAGGCAACAGCAGGCACAGCTGCTGCCGCTTCATTCGGTTAGTTCGCAATCGGAAGTATTCACGAGAAGATGTTCCAATTATCGCTGCTCCATTGGGTGGCATTTCTGTGGCTTGTGGCTGGAGTTGCGGCTGTGAAATCGACAGTAGTCTCACTGACGGCCAAGGACTATCAGCTGGACTTTCTGCATGCCCTTAGCGATCTGGCCGAACAGCGAGCCGAATTAAGCCTTAACGATTATCTGCAGCAATTGGAGCGCAATGCCAGCTACAGCAAATATGTTGAGCAATTGGCCATGGCACGGGCTTCCCACAAATTACAGTCGAAGGTGTTGCTAATCAAACAACTGCTCGATGCTCAACATCATACACAACTCGATCTGGAGCACACTTGTGTGTTGCGTAATCTGGTGTTTCTCAGTCGACTTAAGCAGCAATTGCGCGATGCAAGAGACGCGAGCACCCAGGAGATACGTCAGCTGCGCGTCCATCGTCTCTGCCAGCAGTTCGAACGGCCAGTGACTGAGCAGCGTAGACAACGTCTGATCAACGAGCAAACTGTGGGTGCAGCACTGGAACAATTGAATCTCACACATAGCACGACAAACACAACCAGCCTGGATCTCAGTCAGTTTGGACGCGAGTTGTACGATCGTGTGAAGCTATCGGGTGCCGAGATCATAGATAACTATGTGCTCATACTGCGTGGTCTACTGCAAGACATTCTCGATGCTGAGCATGTCGATCTGACGGAGAGTACAACACAGCTGGAGCTGCTGGTGCAGCAACTGGACAACATGTTGGCCATACCCGACTTCTTTGATAAGCGCCAGAGTGTCTATGAGTTTCTGGAGCGTCATCTGAAGGCGGAATACGAGCAGTTGCGCGAGAGCGCCAACTCCGATCAGCACATTACCGAGCAGCTGCTGGAGCAGCTAAAAGCGAAGGGTTTGGATCTGTTCGTTATCTTTTTGTTTAGTAACTTTGAGTTTTTGGAGCAGGTGCATGAGCACTGGACACAACTGCTGCCACAGACGGCCAGTTTGCTGCTCGACGAGACGCACCGGCAACTCTATGACATACAACAGTTGTATGAGCGATTCAAATTGGACACGGAGAGCACGTCAAAGTATGAAGCATATGCGGCTGCCTTAAAACGCCTGCACGAACGCACAGTAGAACAGAGTCAACAAAATCATCACATATTCGAGATGATCAATAATGCTGCACAGAATGTTGGTAGCGTTACGTTCAATATGATTAAAGCCAAGTGCAAGGAATTACTTTAAATATATATTTTTATTACCCAGAACTACCCAACCTCACAAAAAAAAAAAACAAAAACAAAAACAAAAAAACAATATCTTATTAATTTTTAATGGGTTCAGGGGATCTCGTAGTCGAACTGTCTCGACTAGAACTTTCTTACTTTTTTTTTCTTTTACACTAAAGAGTTTGTTGACATAGTTTTATTTACGATATTTCGTAATCCAATAACCTGAAACTAATTTAAAATACTTGTTGCTTAATAACGCTCTAGCCGAGACTGCTCGACTTGGAGATCCGTTGAATCCTATAGAGAACTGATATTCTTCGATTATATTATATTATATCAAATAAACTTGTACTGCGTATGTTATACACGCATTAAATATTTATCAGTGGAAGACTTTGGCCTATATTTTCAATTAAATTTTATGATTTTGTGAAAATGTAGGTAACCGGGAGAAGGAGACGTCGTAAGCCCCATAAAGTATATATATTCTTGATTAGCATATAAAAATAAGTTGATATAACTCTGTCTGTCTGTCCGTTCGTAAGTCCGTCCGCCAATCTGTGCGTATGAACGTCGAGTTCGGAAACTACAAAAGCTAGAGAGCACATGAATACTCGTATGTTAGTTACGCAGTACGAGTTTATTTTGTTTTCTACGATAACTCATCCCATTTCCCAAAAAATCGAAAATTCTTTTACTTTTTTACGTTTTTTGAACGTAACTTCTACACCGTTCGAGCTAGAGACTTCAAATAGATAGATTTTGATAGATAATATGGATACAAAGATTAAGTAATTTTCAGATTTTGGATGACACGCCCCTTACTCCCTTAATTTGAAAATAAAAATATGCATTTCAAATACTAGAGACTTGCAATTTAGTAAATAGACACCTTTGGATGCTATTAATATATTCCAAAAGTATAGCCCAAGTCAGCACGGTTAGCAGAGGGCGCGATTATACGTGCGTAAAGAAGAAGAGTATTAGGTTTTTTTTTTTCAGGCTTCAGGGTATCTTGTAGTCGAGCAGTCTCGACTAAAACTATTTAAGATAATCAAAATTGATTGTTTAACACGCATCTGCAAATAAATTAATCAACTGGCTTTTATTAACTCGAATATCTTTATGGATAATATATCAGCGATATATTTTAATTCTTAAGATGCATTTCAAACAAAGCCCTAGTGGCTCCAAGAAAGACGGACATCGGCCATATCTTATGCACTGTTTCACTTTGTGATATATTATATAAAATTAATTCGGTTACAAATTAGGATTTTATTTTCTGCTTTTATCTTCAGCCTAAAATACACAGTAAAATGTCCAATATGCCGAAGTTGTTAAAGTCTCTATTCTGATTGTTGCTATTGCCGCAGTTGCCGTTGTTGTTATTGTTGTTGTTATTGTTGTTATTGTTGTTATTGTTGTTATTGTTGTTGTTATTGTTGTTGTTGTTGTTGTTGTAGTTGTTGTAGTTGTTGTCTTTGTCTTTGTCTATGTCTTTGTCGTTGTCGTTGTCTTTGTCTTTGTCTTTGTCTTTGTCTTTGTCTTTGTCGTTGTCGTTGTCGTTTCCGTTGTTATTGTTGTTGCCGTTGCCGTTGTTATTGTTGTTATTGTTGGTGCCGTTGCCGTTGTTATTATTAAAGATCTTTCGATTGTTGCCGTTGTTTGGATTCTCGTTGTTACCATCAGATTCAAATGGGCAAGGTTTGGAATTTTTATTCAAAACTCTTTTCTTAATTGAGTTCGTCCTTTTATACGCTTTCTTGAGTGTCGACCTTTGCTTCTGATAAAACATCACGCATTTTTTTCCATTGATTGTACCGATTGTAAAGTTGATGTCGGTCACACGGTCTTCAATTTGTTCCTCCAGATCTAATCGGTGGTTGTTATACATTTCAAATTTTATAAGGGCAAGCGATTTCTCTGCATTTGTATTATTCCAATTCATTTCTGCAATTAAATCTTTCACGTTTTTGGAATATTCACGGTTTTTTTCGAAGTGCCCTATTTTAGAATTCTTAAGTAATATATTCATTTTTGCTTTGATTTCTTCGATTCTGTTGCTCCGGCCATTGGGTCTGGATTGTCTAGATTTCACATGATTTGAAGATCTCTAAAATGAAGATTATATTATGAGTTCGCACTAATTCGATTTGTTTACGCACTAAATTTCGTCGATGGCCCAACTTATGGGATTGAACAGCTAGTATCCCATGAAGCAAAATACAAATAATCCAGTTCCAACTCATATTAGTTTTACTTGTAGACATTCTCGAAGTGTAATGAAGAATATGCTTATATATAGCTTTATCTAACTGCACTCGTTACGGTATTTCGCACTCCAATAAACTGCAACTAATTTTTGAAAATGAGGAACAAATTAATTTCGATTTCAATGGATTCGGCATATAATAAATAAGAATAGATATCCGACTAGGAGATATTATGAAAGAAGACCTATCTACATTTTTCATTATATATACAAAATCCTTACTTTCCCAAATTTGTCAACTTGTAAATATAAATAGATTTTATTTATTTACTTTTTGTTTTGGTTTGAAGCCATCACAAGGGGGTAAAGTCCATAGCGAACATTGTTGTAATTTTTCGAATAGCAAGTAATTAATATTCAAATAGTGAAAATTATGTACGTATTTTATTAAATATTTATCAGTGAAAGACTTTGGCCTATATTTGCAATTGAATTTTGTTTTTAAATTTAGTGCAGTTATTTAAGAAAAACAAAATTCAAGATTGTTTATAATACACATAGAAATCAATTCTTTAACTGATTTTTATATATTTTCTATATATAATAATAATAATATATATATTATTATTATTATTATTATTATTAGTCTAAATCTGTATTTCTTATTTTAAGACACTAGCTCCAAGAAAGAGGAAGATTATAAATGCTAATAAGTTAATCGAATTAAAAATATTATGGTTATAAATGCAGCTTTGATTTTCTGCTTTTGTCTTCAACCAAAAAAGCAATAATAAATATCCATTAGGCCATAGTTATAACTGCTATAGTCGTAACCCATGTAGTCGTAATCGCTGTAGCCGTTGCCTTTGTCTTTGCCTTTGCCTTTGCCTTTGCCTTTGCCTTTGCGTTTGCCTTTACCTTTGTTATTGCCATTGTTATTGCCATTGCCATTGCCATTGTTATTGCCATTGTTATTGCCATTGCCATTGCCATTGCCTTTGCCTTTATCATTGTCTTTGCCATTGCCATTGCCATTGACATTGCCATTGCCATTGCCATTGTCATTGCCATTGCCATTGCCATTGACATTGCTATTGCCATTGCCATTGACATTGCTATTGCCATTGCCATTGACATTGCCATTGCCATTACCATTGCCATTGCCATTGCCATTGTCATTGCCATTGCCATTGCCATTGCCATTGCCATTGCCATTGCCATTGCCATTGCCATTGTCATTGCCATTGCCATTGCCATTGCCATTGCCATTGCCATTGACATTGACATTGACAGTGCCATTGCCTTTGCCATTGCCATTGCTGTTGTGGTTGCTGTTATTATTGTAGTTATTATTGCCGTTATTATTGCCGTTATTATTGTTGTTATTATTATTGTTAAAGCTGTTATTATTATGAATGATAGTGTGATGGCTGGTAATATTATGGTTAATAATTGTGTTTGCATTGCTGTTGTTGCCGTTGTTGCCGTTGTTGCCGATGTTGAGATTCTGGTTGTTATCGTTAGATTCAAATGGGCATGACTTTTTATTTTCTTCTAAAATCCTCTGCTTCTCTGAGTTCGACCTTCTATACGATCTTTTGAGTACCAATATTTGCTTCTGATAATATCTCTTGCATTTATGCCCATCTGAGAATTGTTCGTTATCAAATTTGATGTCACTCACACGGTCTTTCATATGTTCCTCCAGACTTAATCGTAGGTTG
This sequence comes from Drosophila stalkeri, assembly GCA_035047405.1. NCBI lineage: Eukaryota > Metazoa > Arthropoda > Insecta > Diptera > Drosophilidae > Drosophila > Drosophila stalkeri. The sequence continues at coordinate 25,029,213 of JAWNPR010000039.1, forward strand.
TTATATATTTCAAATTTTTTAATGGCGGCAGTTTTATTTGAATTTGACATTGTCGATCTCATTGCTACTCTTAAGTCATTCACGTGCTGGGAATATTCTCTGTTTTCGTCGTGGTATCCTATTTTAGAATTAATAAGATTTTGCATTTGTTCTATGATAATATGGATGCTTCTTTTATTGATCGGGCCTTTGTAGTTTCTCCCACCAATGGGACTGGATTGGGTGTATTTATCATAATTTAAAGATTGCTAAAAATAAGACTATATTACGAGTTCGCACTAATTTAATATTAATTTGGTTACACACTAAATTTCGTCGATGGCCCCATTTATGGGATTGAACAGCTAGTATCCCATGAAGCAAAATACAAATAATCCAGTTCCAACTCATATTAGTTTTACTTGTAGACATTCTCGAAGTGTAATGAAGAATATGCTTATATATAGCGCTATCTAACTGCACTCGTTACGGTATTTCGCACTCCAATAAACTGCAACTAATTTTTGAAAATGAGGAACAAATTAATTTCGATTTCAATGGATTCGGCATATAATAAATAAGAATAGATATCCGACTAGGAGATATTATGAAAGAAGACCTATCTACATTTTTCATTATATATACAAAATCCTTACTTTCCCAAATTTGTCAACTTGTAAATATAAATAGATTTTATTTATTTACTTTTTGTTTTGGTTTGAAGCCATCACAAGGGGGTAAAGTCCATAGCGAACATTGTTGTAATTTTTCGAATAGCAAGTAATTAATATTCAAATAGTGAAAATTATGTACGTATTTTATTAAATATTTGTCAGTGAAAGACTTTGGCCTATATTTGCAATTGAATTTTGTTTTTAAATTTAGTGCAGTTATTTAAGAAAAACAAAATTCAAGATTGTTTATAATACACATAGAAATCAATTCTTTAACTGATTTTTATATATTTTCTATATATAATAATATATATATATATATATATATATATATATATATATATATATATATATATATATATATATATATATATATATATATATATATATTATTATTATTATTATTATTATTATTAGTCTAAGTCTGTATTTCTTATTTTAAGACACTAGCTCCAAGAAAGAGGAAGATTATAAATGCTAATAAGTTAATCGAATTAAAAATATTATGGTTATAAATGCAGCTTTGATTTTCTGCTCTTGTCTTCAACCAAAAAAGCAATAATAAATATCCATTAGGCCATAGTTATAACTGCTATAGTCGTAACCCATGTAGTCGTAATCGCTGTAGCCGTTGCCTTTGTCTTTGCCTTTGCCTTTGCCTTTGCCTTTGCGTTTGCCTTTACCTTTGTTATTGCCATTGTTATTGCCATTGCCATTGCCATTGTTATTGCCATTGTTATTGCCATTGCCATTGCCATTGCCATTGCCATTGCCATTGCCTTTGCCTTTATCATTGTCTTTGCCATTGCCATCGCCATTGACATTGCCATTGCCATTGCCATTGCCATTGCCATTGTCATTGCCATTGCCATTGCCATTGCCATTGCCATTGCCATTGACATTGACATTGCCATTGCCATTGCCATTGCCATTGCCATTGCCATTGCCATTGCCATTGCCATTGCCATTGCCATTGCCATTGCCATTGCCATTGCCATTGCCATTGACATTGACATTGACAGTGTCATTGCCTTTGCCATTGCCATTGCTGTTGTGGTTGTTGTTGTTGTTATTATTGTTGTTATTATTGTAGTTATTATTGCTGTTATTATTGTTGTTATAACTGTTATTATTATGAAAGATAGTGTGATGGCTGGTAATATTATGGTTAATAATTGTGTTTGCATTGCTGTTGTTGCCGTTGTTGCCGTTGTTGCCGTTGTTGCCGTTGTTGCCGTTGTTGCCGTTGTTGCCGTTGTTGCCGATGTTGAGATTCTGGTTGTTATCGTTAGATTCAAATGGGCATGACTTTTTATTTTCTTCTAAAATCCTCTGCTTCTCTGAGTTCGACCTTCTATACGATCTTTTGAGTACCAATATTTGCTTCTGATAATATCTCTTGCATTTATGCCCATCTGAGAATTGTTCGTTATCAAATTTGATGTCACTCACACGGTCTTTCATATGTTCCTCCAGACTTAATCGTAGGTTGTTATATATTTCAAATTTTTTAATGGCGGCTGTTTTATTTGAATTTGACATTGTCGATCTCATTGCTACTCTTAAGTCATTCACGTGCTGGGAATATTCTCTGTTCTCGTCGTGGTATCCTATTTTAGAATTAATAAGATTTTGCATTTGTTCTATGATAATATGGATGCTTCTTTTATTGATCGGGCCTTTGTAGTTTCTCCGACCAATGGGACTGGATTGGCTGTATTTCTCATAATTTAAAGATTGCTAAAAATAAGACTATATTACGAGTTCGCACTAATTTAATATTAATTTGGTTACACACTAAATTTCGTCGATGGCCCAATTTATGGGATTGAACAGCTAGTATCCCATGAAGCAAAATACAAATAATCCAGTTCCAACTCATATTAGTTTTACTTGTAGACATTCTCGAAGTGTACTGAAGAATATGCTTATATATAGCTTTATCTAACTGCACTCGTTACGGTATTTCGCATTCCAATAAACTGCAACTAATTTTTGAAAATGAGGAACAAATTAATTTCGATTTCAATAGATTTAAGAAATAATAAGTAAGAAATCTCTGGAATCGATGACCGACTATAAGATATCATAAAACTCTACAGATCTACGTTTTTCAATATCCACAAAATCATTCCCTTTCTCAAAATCGTCAACATGTAAACAAAAATAGATTTCTTATTGAAGTCATCACATCCACAGCAAAAATTGTTGTAATTTTTCAAATGGAAAAGAATTAAAATTCAAATAGAGAAAATTATGTATTCTATTAAATATTTGTCAGTGAAACAATTAAAATCAAAACAATTACGAAAATATTTATATATATTAGTTTTTATACACTGAACCCATTGAAAATGGGAATTCAGACTATAATGGTTTTGTGAAAATGTATGTAACAGGCAGAAGGAGACGTCGCAGACCCCATAACGTATATATATTCTTGATCAGTACAAAAAAATAAGTTAATATAGCCCTGTCCATCTGTTCGTCTGTCCGTCCGTCCGTCCATATGAACGTCGAGATTTCGGAAACTACAAAAGCTAGAGAGTACGAGTTTATTTTGTTTTTTTTTTTTTTTTTTTTTCGATAGCTCATCCCATTTCTTAATTATCTTACGTTTTTTGAGCATATCTTCTACACCGTTTTAATTAGACACTTCAACGTAGATTTCATACGCAGATTTTGTAATTTTCAAATTTTAGATGCCACGCCCCTTTTGCCTCCAATATGAAAAAAAAAACGCATTTCAAATACACAAATTTGAATGCTATTAATATATTATTAATATTATTATTAATATTAACTCTAGAAAGCGTTAAAAGTACAGCCCAACCCACCCCCAACCACCGGCACTAAATGCGCGGTTAGCAAAGGGCGTGCTTATACGTGCGTAAAGAAGAAGAGTATTAGGCTTTTTTCAGGGTTCAGGGTATCTCGTAGTCGAGTCGTCTCGACTAGAGCCTTCTTACTTGTTTTTAAATTGTTATTTTTATATATATTTTTTTTATTTATTTATTTATTTATTTTTGAATTTTTATTATTTTTTGTATTTTATATATATTATATATATATATATATATATATATATATATATATATATATATATATATATATATATATATATGCAATTGAATTTTGTTTTTAAATTTGTTGCAGTTATTTAAGAAAATCAAAAATTAGGATTGTTTAGCATACACACAAAAATAATTTCTTTAACTGATTTTTATTGACTAGGTTCAGGTCTGTGGAAGATAATCGATTTGAAGCGTTCCCGATGTGTGTAGTTATATTCACAATATATGTATTGTTTTGGGCTATTAACGCGAGTATATATTTTAAGGACAAATCTAATACACCCAAAAACTTCGTGATTTGCAAATGCTAAAAAGTTGATTAAGCTTTTACTTTCCGCTCTTGTCTTCAGCCTACAACAAAATATAAAACGTCCAATACGGTATAATCGACATCTCCTTCGCCGCAGTTCTTGCAATTTATCCCGTAGTTTTTGCCATTGCCGTTGTTGTTTCCGTTTCCGTTTCCGTTTCCGTTGTGGTTGTTGTTATTATTGTTGTTAAAGCTGTTATTATTATGATTGGTAGTGTGATGGGTGATATTATAATAGTTAATAATTGTGTTTGCATTGCTGTTATTGCCGTTGTGGCCGTTGTTGCCGTTGTTGCCGTTGTTGCCGTTGTTGCCGTTGTTGCCGTTGTTGCCGTTGTTGCCGTTGTTGCCGTTGTTGCCGTTGTTGCCGTTGTTGCCGTTGTTGCCGTTGTTGCCGTTGTTGCCGTTGTTGCCGTTGTTAAGATTCTGCTTGTTACCGATAGATTCAAATGGGCATGGCTTTTTATCTTCATTTAAAATCTTTTGCTTCTCTGAGTTCCTCATTCTATATGCTTTTTCGAGTGCCAATATTTGCTTCTGATAATATCTCTTGCATTTATGCCCATCTGAAAGTTGTTCGATATCAAATTTGACGTCATCCACACGGTTTTCCAACTGTTGCTCTAGATTTAATCGTAGGTCGTCATATATTTCAAATTTTTTAATGGCGGCTTTTTTATTTGATTTTGACATTGTCGATTCCATTGCTCCGTTTAAGGCATTCACGTACTGGGAATATTCTCTGTTTTTGTCGTAGTATCCTATTTTATAATTAATAAGATTTTGCATTTGTTGTATGATATTATTTATGCTGCTTTTCTTGATCGGGCCTTTGTAGTTTCTCCGACCAATGGGACTGGATTGGCTGTATTTATCATAATTTAAAGATTGCTAAAAATAAGACTATATTACGAGTTCGCACTAATTTAATATTAATTTGGTTACACACTAAATTTCGTCGATGGCCCAACTTATGGGATTGAACAGCTAGTATCCCATGAAGCAAAATACAAATAATCCAGTTCCAACTCAGATTAGTTTTACTTGTAGACATTCTCGAAGTGTACTGAAGAATATGCTTATATATAGCTTTATTTAACTGCACTCGTTACGGTATTTCGCACTCCAATAAACTGCAACTAATTTTTGAATATGAGGAACAAATTAATTTCGATTCCAATGGATTTGGGATATAATAAGTAAGAAATCTCTGGAATAAATGACCGACTAGAAGATATCATAAAACTCGACAGATCTACGTTTTTCAATATACAAAAAATCCTTCAGTTTCTCAAAATTCTCAAGTTGTCAACAAAAACAGAATTTTATTTAATGAGGTCAGCCCACGCTACACGAATAGAAACATAATATTAATTCTTTGAATAAAATAAATCCCGTATTTTAATATATGTGTTTATTTGATTAATTACATAAATTACAAGTTAGTAACATTAAATACATAAATTAATTAAAGTTAAGCAATTAATGTTTCATGTTTCAAAATTCACTTAGTTCGTTAACTTTCACGTGATACTTCGAAACTGAAATAATTTATTGAATAAGGATGTAAGCATCATTTCTATTTAATAACGATATCTGAAAATTTGAAAAATAAATAATAAGAGTTTATAATAAACAAAGAAAAAGTTTTTCTTATTAAATTCGACTGGCATTGAATCAAATTTCTTATATATCTTTCTGTGTTTTTTTTTCTCAAATAAATATAATATTTATACAAATGAAGCTAATTTAAGCTAAAGGCATTTTGCATTTGAGCGATGTCAAATAAAATGTAAGAGCTTAATTATATTTTGTTTTGCAATATTGTTGCTGCTATTGCTCTTACTTTGTAATATCCGCCGGAGTGCTGGGATGCTGCATCGGATGTCGCTTTAATAGCGCTCTAGGCACTCCAACTTTCTCTCCCAAACCCTATCTCTCTCTCACTCTCAATCTCTCTGTCTATCTCTGTCTGCCTGTCTCTGTTAACCTGTACAGACTGTTTCTCCTTTGCCGCATTATGCTGATGCTGATGTGGTTGTTTATCTGATGCTGCCAACGGGTTAGTGGACCTGGCTGAAGCCACTGGGCCAGGCTTCCAAACTAATGACTGTTGCTGCCGTTGTCGTTAGAGCGAGCCAGCTAATTAATTGCCGTCGTTGCAGGTGATTAGAACTTAAATGAGTTGCAGCATCGGCGGTCAGACGACCATCATCAGCAGAGCACTAGAAACTAACGTCAAGCGATCCCCAAACGAAACCATAATGGTTACAAAATTTGTGCAGCTCGACAGTTTGTTTAGCCTGGCCAAAATTATATTTGATGTGGCCGACTGTGACGCATATACCAATATGTTTGAGTTCAAATCACTAGACTGACCATATTGCAATTGAGCAAACATTCAGCATTCAGTAAATACTGCAAGTTCACTTCGCTCACAATTCCAACATTAATTAAATGGCACATTTGTCAATAATATTTGTGTGACAGTTGAAAATCATAGCTTCAAGTGAAATACTATATGTAATCAATATTATATTTGATTTAATTCAATTGTTGTGTGTTGAGATATTTTAGACTTTTGAATTACCATTTTCTTACAAAGTATCAATTCAATTTTCTTAAAAGCAAAAAGCTCACTTTTAATCAAAGTCCAGGCTAGGCAACTCTCTTAGTTATCGAAATAAATAAGAAAATTTGTTGTGTAAAAATAAATCATTATAAAAATAATCAACAAATTAAAAATTTGAACTCAGATGTTATCATGCCATGGATTTCCTTTGAGCGAGATGAAATTTGAGTTAAATATTTTATTTAGTTTTTTTTAAATTTGTCTTTTTTAAAACCAATATTTCCAGATTAAGCTTGTATGTATTCTTAATCTAAAAATAAATTAATATAAAATACACTACGTTATATAGTGCTGCGATTGTTGGATATTTATCTGCTGCTGCCAACGGGATAGTGGACGTGGCTGAAGATTCTTGACCAGGCTTCTAAATGACTTAAATGAAATTATGATAAACAATATTGCGTATTATTTTTAGAGTTAATCATTCTCAAGATCTAAAGAATATACATAAGATTTTCTCATTTTAAATACTAAACCCTAAAATTTTCTCTCTTAGAAGTGTTCCACAGAGAATGCTAGTAAGTTGTATAGCTTTTAGATTAGTTTCTGTTTGGATAAATTTGCTGAAGAGGTAGCAATATATTAGCGTATGAATAAATATTTCATTATAACAAATATATTTGAGTAGTCTCGACTTTACTAATACTCAGTAGTATTGAAGCTATTACTCAAGTTGACAGCACGTTCCTTAGTATACTTAGATTGACACTACACGAGGGTAAGGCAAACATATAGCTGCTGCTGAATAAGTTGTATGCCTCTTATAAGCATGAGAGGTATTATGATTGCCAGAGAGCAATATAGAAGAAACTACTAAGAGTTGGAGATGATATCAAAAGAAAATGCAATAAAATTGATGAAATCGATTAACACAGAGAACTCGTTTTCATAGATCCATACATTTTTATAAATATGAAAATTGTATCATCCTGAGCAAGCTCCGAAATATGTATAATCTGAAGCCTATTACAAACAAACATATAATATAAGAAATATTCACAAATACATTTTAAAGTGATCTTTAATATAGTTTAAGCAACAACGAAGTCAAATAGTTCTTGGGGATGGTGCAAGTAGATCTTTGGGTTGCATAAACTAAATTTCTGGAGGTATTTTTTTTTTTTGACGTCTTTTGGATTCAATCTACTATTTTGGCACATCACAAAGAATTAACGAAACAAATTAAAATGAAAGAAATAATGAAGCATATCAATATGGTTAACATATAAGCTAACTAACTATAGACTTATAAATTGTATATATTAATTAAATTTCGCTTTTACTTTTACTTTATTTCATTTATTTATTTACTTTATTTATTTATTTATTTTTTGAGAGGAGATTTTAACAAGAGCTTCTCAATCATTCCGCATAGTTTTAAAATATTGAAAAAAATACTGACATATAAAACGACTGCAGTTCAGTTCAGTTAAAAAATAAAAAATAAAATAAAAAACCATGCATCATGAGTTATTTGCACAAATATCTATACACACACAGGAGTAGCTTCATGAATAAAACCATTGATTTGGCCTTAAGCAAAACCAGTTTACACGAAGCTGCCAAACTGCCAAACGTTTGCACAACATTTATCACCTTTAATGCTGCAAACAGTGAACAGAGCTGAGCAGAGCCAATTTCCCTTGGGTGTGTGTGAGGGTGTGTGTGTGTGTGTGTGTGTTTGTTGAATATACGACTCGTTGTGGGTTTTGCCAATGGTGCCGCGGGCACAAGCAGAGCTCATAACAAGTATCGTTAACAATTGCAATAATAATAACAACAAGTATTGCCAGTCAGTGGCACAAACAATGCAGCGAAATGCAATTTCACACTAGGCTAAGCTGCAGCAGCGTCCAGCATTTGGAGTGGGATTGTGCAATTGAAGGGCCAATCCGGCGGACATTGGTAACATGTTTTATTGGAACCATTGAAGCTCAAAGGCCATAGGCCAAAGGCGAAAGGCGAAAGCCTGTACGGCATGAAATTTAATTATGATTTATTGTTTTGTTAGCCTTCTGTGTGTTGGCACATAATCTTAGTCTAAAAACTTTTACGAGCCACTAATGCCAAACACTTAATTCATAGTTTATAGACAACAATTTTGCCATTGTTACTGTCAAAACTTTGTGCAATTAATGGCCTAATCGCTGTGGCTTGATTCTGTATAGCTATTAACTTTTAAGTGCTGCCATAAATCCTGACAGCTAGCTGGCTGAGCAACAGCTATTTAGGGGCGTGTCTACATGGAATTGTAAAAATGAGATGAACATATATATATATATATATATACATATATATCATTGGCAATGCAATGCAAAAGCAATTCGAGTGTATCTGTTTTAATTACTAATGTTGAAATATCTTTTACTTCATTTCATTGCAGTCATTCAAGAGGATCCCGAATTCACAGACGTCATTGATAATATAACAGTGCCAGCGGGACGTAATGTCAAATTGGCTTGTTCTGTGAAAAATCTGGGCTCATATAAGGTAAGTGCATATAGAAATTCTGATAATTGAAATGAAATGAAATGTATAACAGATTTTAAAGCATAAAGTTAAAATTCTTAAAATATAATATTAAATTTAAATCGTTGAGATAAAAATGAAGCAAGAAAAAAAATATAAATATTATTTAAAAATAATACATGTATTATATTCTAGTTGAGATTTACAGCTAATATTCTATTAAATTTAAAGTTTTGCTATTAACTAAATGTTGGCAATGACAGGCAATCAGGCTTTTGTCTAAAGGAGTGGATTTTGCTCAGAGCCAACTAATATGCCACTGTCTAAGAGCAACATGTCCATGAAGCGTACAACAATAATAATAGTAAAAACAACAACAACAACAACAACAACAACAACAACAATAATAAAAGCAAGTCAAGTACTTGGAACAGCAACAGGCGCCCCATGGCGAGTGGACATGAAGGGCAACGCATTGAACTTGTTGTTGACTTGCTCAGCTCCGTTCCACACTTGAGTTTTGGCATGAGTTGTGGTCATAGTTGTTGTTGTCTCTTGTTTTTTGTTTAATATGCTACAATGTGTGCTCATGTTTGCCCTTAACTCGCTGCTTGACAGCACAGCATAGCCAGCACTGGCAATTGGCAACTGTGCTGTTGCTGTTGCTTCAATTAAGTAATTTGTGTTGCATGTCTAACAAGTTGCCTGAGCATAAAAATCAAAAACTGTCCCAAATGCTTTGGTCATGCCGAGCACGTTAATCAGTTCCAGGTAATATGAAATCAACTTGGCGATTCTCTGCTCAATATGCATTGAGTTGCTGCATATTTTTAGGCTGCACTTGATATGCATAGCAGTTGCTTTGTATCGCAGTTATCTAGCTAACTCTCTCGCTCTCACTCTCTCTCTCTCGCTCTCTGTGTGTGGGTGTGCTTGAGTGCCCGGCAATTTAAATTTGCATTCAATTGAATTTCCATAATGCGCGTCGGCCGAAACGTGCATAAATTCTATTTGACACGAGATATTTGCTTCATCTTTTATCAACGAGCGCATGTTATGTGCTCGTAATAATTTTTATGGCCCTTAAGTTTGGCATGCAATCGCCCAAAAACCCAACCCAGACCCAGAGCAACTAACAATGCGCAGAGAACTCCAAGCGTCCAATGCTGCCGCAGGTATGCTCAAAAGTTAACCACCAGCAGGAGCAGCAGCAGGAGCAGGAGCAGGAGCAGGAACAACAACAACAAGCAACAAAAGAAACTACGCGTAGCTGCAATAAAACGTGACTTTGCATGCAAAATAGTTGCGTAGCCGCTAGCAGGCAGGTTACAATGGAATTGATTTTTATAACCTAACGTCGGGCACATCAACTTCGTTGCAAAGCTAGGCAAAATGCATTTTACTAGATATTTGATGAGCCCATTCAAAATAAGTTTGAATAATATTTATTTCGAAGATATTTAATAGCAGAAATAATAAATGTTTTTAATTGCAAACATAATTCAAACTCTATACGACTATAGATTGTTATTCAAGTTGGAAACGAAAAAATTGTGAATATATAAAACTGTTCATTTATAGAAAACTTCAACATAAACATAAAAAAAAAAAAAAATATCGCCTGAATAAAAATTGGGCCTGCTCTATATGGCGATCACACATTTACAGACTAAGTAGGGGCTTCTATAAATCTGATTATGCTTTAAGCACTTTTGATTAACAACAAATTTTGAGAAATATTATTTTAGATAATAAATACAGATTTTGCTGCAGTTCTATTAATAATAGGTGTTCATTCACTTACAGCTCTATAGACAATACAACAAATTCTTATTTATTATACCCTTAAAGGAGGGGAAAACCATAAAATTCAATTTTTTTTTAAAACTTGTCTCTACTATTGACGTTTACTGTATATAGAGAAAAACCTATCAATGATCAATATTAGTTTTAGTGGAACAAAATTGTTGTTGTTTTTATTTTTTTCGTAAAATCTTCCAAGCTTTTCTAGCAACGAGAGCAATTCAATGCATTTTGTTGTAGAGTCCAATTCCAATATTATTTGAATTACAATTTTATTTCATTTCATTTTATGTTTTGTAAGTGCATTGCAGTTTCGACTTGCGAATGGGAAATAATATATATACAATATATATATACAATTTTTTTTAATTCCTTTTAACTGCGCTGCTATTCGTGGCGTACAAATATTTAAGCTGCGTGTAAATTAACTTGCGTAGCTCTGCGCCGCTGTCTTAACACGTTTATACGTTAAGTTGTTAATATTTCAAGCGTTGCTATGCCATTTGGCAGAGTTTTCTGGTCGCTTCATGGCAAAACTGTCGGCTCTTAGGGTTGTGTTATGTTATGGGCTTGTTTGTATTTCAATTTTCAGCGCCTACACAAACACACAACCAGAGAGAACAACAAACCCCGTGTGAGCATACGTTTATTTCGCTATGTTGTTGTTTCTGTGCTTCGGCTTCGGTTTGCCATCGTTGTGCGACGGAGCCAAGCATAAACATTCTTTGCCATAAGAAAGTGTTTGTTGATTTTTACTCTAGCTGAAAGTTACATGTATTTTGTTGTTGTTGTTGTTGTTGTTGTTCTTCTTCTTTTGGTTAACTATTTAGTGCTTTAGTTTTTGTTTAAATTTTTATGACTTCATTTGCAATATCTGAGTGTTGTATCTGACACAACGGCATGAGCTATTAACAAAATTGCAAATTGGATATTGTCTGCCTTGACTATCGGTTTCTGTCATCAGCGTATGCTACAGTCGTGACACTGAATGCGTGAGAAAATACCCTTAACATATTTGAAATGCGAATTTTGGGTATAATGATTTTTTTTTCTTTTAAGTAACAAGCAAAAGGATATAGATGAATATTTGTTTATTAAGAATAGATTAAAGTAAATCTAGCCTGTCTATTTACGATCTCATGAACCACGAATGCTATATATTTTAAAGTCTAAAATATATATCAATAAATTCCAAATGTACACTACACTATCGATAAAAATCGATAATTAAAAATTTCATTCAGCTATAAAAGCTTGAAGCGTAGAGTAATGGATACACTATGAATATGATTATTTCCAAATTTTAAAAAGTGTATTTAATTTGTTATATATACACATATTACACATTAGGTTGACAAAATTACTCATTGTAATTATCATTGCCAAGGTAGATATAGAATCGATTCTAAAGTATACCTCAATGACAATCACATTCTAGCACATGAATTCTAAATGATTGAAACATTTGCGCTGTAAGGGTGTTCACAGGGTTTATCTTTTAGTCAGGCAATGGCGACTAAAAACCTTCTTTTACAAAATATATCTCTAATTAAAGAAGCGTTAAAGCTCACTAAAATTGAGTTTGCAGGCTTTCAATGATAGCGATAGCTGCAAATTTATTTTCTAGAAATTTCAAATTAGCCCTAATCTGCATTCGCCACCTATAACAATCCTATATAAACCTATGCATCTGAGCACAGTCTTTAGTTCTCTTAGTTGTTGACTGCATGTTTAAATAAGATGAACAGGAACCTGATATTAAGTATTTTGATACTTAGCGTACTTGCTGAAATAAACGCTGATACAATTCCTTTAGCTGAGGGAAATACACGGGTTTGTAAAATAACTCATGTAAAGTGGGCTGGAACTCAAAACATAATCTTGTTTTCTAGAATGCAACAAAAGAGGAACTGATTAAAAAAATAGATGATATTATCAACAATCCGCGAGGACACTCCCAAAATAATACGGAGTACGAGAGTTTTGTGGAGGAATTAAAATTAATTAAGACTATAGAAAATGTCACTATTTTGGAATCATTATATAATAAGTTTCAAAAATATAACAACAAACGATTGGAGCTGGAGTATAACATTGAAAGATTGGCAATGGAGCTGGACACTAAAATAAATGTAGCATCAAGCTTAGAATGCATACGCTTTTACTATAATCAAAAATCGAAAATCGAAGCAGCCTTAAAGGATACTAACTTGAACAAAGAAATAAGCTTACGCGAAAATACCGCGCCCTGCCCAAAAGATGATATTGACGACTCCGACGAAAACTACGATGAGGACTACTATGATGACTACTATGATGACTACTATAAATGACTAAGACGACTGAAGATATAAGCAGAACTCTACAACCTAACAGCGCAACATATTTGACATATATGACAACCTAATCATCTGATTTCAAAATATTAAACATTCAAAATAAATTACATTTCTACATAATGTATGAAACTCATAATTCATTTTTTAATATTCAACCATTAGCAGATTCGCATTAATTTAATTGTAAATTCTTGAAAAGAGCGACAACTTAAGCCGATCGGAGGTATGCACAGCGCTATAAAACTAAAAAAAAACTCTGAAAAGTATATTCCTGCATACGGCAACACTCGGTACGGGCGCACAATTCTCTTTGTACAATAGCTCTCACCCCATGAATACTGGAAATTTCAAATATACCTGACCACCTCGAGCAAGGATATGCATATGAGCTTAACCATCAATTTACATTAATTGCACATAAACGAAAAACTATTCAAAAACCAACTTCCAATATTAAATACTTGCTATATAATTCTGGACATTCAGTGGACACACAAATCGATATAAAATGAATGGTATGTCAAAAAATATGTAAGCTTAGTTAATTGCACTCCATAAATGTCAATTGGGCTTCTTAATTCTAAGACTGGGACATTACAAGAGCAACGAGATGAGCTTTTATAACGCGGAAACTGACGCAAATACTGAAAGCAGACAAAAACGCAAACTAAGAGATTGAGGTGGAAGCGTGATGATTCCAAATTTCATATTTAAAATTCAGTATATTTTTAATAATTTTTAAATGTTTCATATTCTGATGATGACATTTTATTACAAAACTATTATTGAATGATGATTGGAAAATTCTACTTTTGTCGACATATTGAGAGAATAGAAGATTTCGAGTGTATTTAAAAATTATGTTTTATGGTATCTTGTATTTGATTTTAAGATTTTGTATTCATTATACCCTGAGAAAAATGGGAAATCAGACAACCTCATAGAGTGTACATTTTCTCATCCAGGCGAACGAGCTGAGTGAACTTAACCCAACCTGAACTCAATTTGTTTCTCAATTTAAATTAGTTCATACTATAACAAGTGCAGTCAAATGTAACCATATAAGCACATTCATCAGTAAGTGACGCTTTGTATACTTAGATAATGTAAAGAAGAAAATATGTCCTAGATTAAATGAATGCGATTATTAAGACTCAAGTGATCATTACTTTCACAGATGCATGCACACATTCACATTCACGTACGCTGTTGATGTGTTTTGTGCTAGACTAATTATGCTATCATCATTCCACGTGGACATTTCCAAAATAATTAAATAATATTTTAGATGCCACAAAGGGTAAATTCAGCTACAGGGAAACTGTGAGTACAACTCCTGGTAAATATGCTTACACACGTATGTATATGTAAATATATATCAACAAATGAATGAATAAACCTCAAGTTAATTGGTTCCACATTTTAAATTAGCTTCAGTCTACTGGATTGCGAAATTCCGTTACCAGTGTAGTTAAATATCATATTCACCAGTGTGCGATGCTTAGTATACTTCAAGACTGTCTACAAGAATGAGTTGGAGCTCGGTTTTGTTTACTTTGATCCATGGAATACTAGTTGTACAAGCCCATAAGTTGAGCAGTTCACGAAATTTAGTGTGTACACAAATTAATGTCAAATTAGTGCGACCTCATAATAGAACCTTAATTTTAGAGATCTTCGAAACATGAGAAATATGTCGTAAAAAAAGAGGATGCACTTATTAAGAATCAATTCGGCCACCACCAAAACAATGATGAATATTTAAATTTCTTCAGTGAATTAGTCATAATGAGAAAATCGGAAATGCCACTTTCTGTAAAAGAAGTCGTTATTGACAAATTTGAAACATACAATAACCGACGATTAGATCTGGAAAAACAGATGGAAGACCGTGTGAGTATCATCAACTTTAAAATCGGATCAAATCAATTAGGAAAAACATGCGTGGAGTTTTATGCAAAACAAAGGATGATTCTCAAAAGATCATATACAAAGAACAACTCTGTCAAACAAAAAGTTTTACATTCAAATAGCAAACATTGCCCATTTGACAACAATGTACATAATAGCAGACTTTACAAAGATAACAATGGCATCACATTCAAAATTAATACACTTATTAATACTAAAAACGGACACTACAAAAATAACAGAGAATACTGGGATTACTTGTGTGACTTAATCATAGCAATGAAATCGGGAAAACCAAACTCAGAGATGTTAGTCGTCATTAAAACATTTGAAATGTATAATGACCGACGATTATATCTGGAGAAACAGATGGAAGACCGTGTGGGTCACATTGATTTTATATTGGAATCACTTCCACCTGGACATAAATGCATGAGATTTTATTTGAAACAACAGATTAATCTCAAAAGGACAATAACAAGGACAAACTCTGTGAAGAAAAACGTTTTAGACGAAAATATAAAAATATGCCCATTTAAAGCACCAGGAGTAAACCGGCAACAACAACAACACAATCAGCGTCGAATTGATTAATTTAAAAATGGAGGTACAACAAATTCTCCATGTGTGGGGAAAATATGGACATGTTTTTTTTTTTTTAATTAATTTAAAAGTTTTTTTCCTTCAATTTTAATAATAAAATTTTTGAAAATAAACGTTTTGATTTGATTTTAATATATGAATTGACATGTAATCATTTTTAATTTGTATCATATAAATTTATTTAAATAATTAAAAATAATATTTTTAATAGCTAAATAAATAATAATAATTATTATATCTTAATATTTCTATAGATATTATAATCGTTACGGTCCATGGAATAAAGTTTAATTTTTATGCTAAACCTTTCAAGTTTTTCACATAACTATTTTTAAAAAATCGTTCACTTGGCCCATGCCTTTAATCTTCCTCTGTTTGACACATCAATACATTTCTATTGACGTAGAATGAAAAATATTGTCCAATGAGCTCATACCTCCTTTTGCAGCTACAAAATTCTGTGGACTAAAGTATTTTGCATTGAAAAGTGTCAGTAAAAGTGCTCTAGTCGAAGCAGCTGAACCTTACATGCATGTTAATTGCACTATGTTATCTGTGCTATGTTAACAGCGCTATGTTAACTGCGTAGTTAGGGTGCACCCCCAAAGTTCAGTTTTTATATGTTTGAATAATCGTTTAATAATTTTTGTTTTCCATAAGAACTTATAAATACTCTTATAGATGGACTATCATGAAATTATTTACTACGTATGTAATATACGAATATTCATGTCAATAGGCTCAGGGCATAAAAATATCAACTAATGCAACATTCACACGAAAACGAGCATAGTAATGTAGGTACTATGCATTCATTTCATGTTATCTAATTATGTTTAAAATCCAATATATAAATTTTTATATTGTTCAACTTTAACTTTTGAATTTTGAATGAAGTGTATGCAAATATTTGTTCAACGCAAATATATTCGTATTATATAATGAGTATTCGTATTACTCGAAGAGTCAATAAAACATGAAGCTGTAAACACAAGTTCGTAAATCGCGACTAAATTTAGATTATATATAAATGGATGTAATGGATGTGTATATATCATATATGAATAAATATATAATATTTATATTATGTATAACGAATGAATGAACTCCAAATTAATTTGTCAATTTGTTAATTAGCTTCAGCTTATTGGATTGTGAAATACCGTAACCAGTGTAGTTAAATATCATATTCACTAGTGCGCGATACTTAGTATAGTTCGAGAATGTCTACAAGTAAAACTAATATGAGCTGGAACTGGATTTTGTTTATTTTTATCCATGGAATATTCGCTGTAGTGTATTAACAAATTAATGTCAAATTAATGCATACTCATAATATTATCTTAATTTTAGCGATCTTCAAAACATGCGAAATATGTCCTAAAAAAAAGGGATGCATTTATTAAGAATCAATCCGGGCACCACGAAAACAATGATGAATATTTAGATTTCTTCAGTGAATTAGTGCTAATGAAGCAATCGGGAGTGCCATTTTCTGTAAAAGAATTCGTTATTGACAAATTTGAAACATACAATAACCGACGATTAGATCTGGAAAAACAGATGGAAGACCGTGTGAGTATCATCAACTTTAAAATCGGAACAAATCAATTAGAAAAAAAATGCGTGGAGTTTTATGCAAAACAAAGGTTGATTCTCAAAAGATCATATACAAAGAAAAACTCTGTCAAGCAAAAAGTTTTACATTCAAATAGCAAACATTGTCCATTTGACAACAACAACAACAAAAATTTATACGACAGCAGAGTTTACTTTACAGACAATGCCACCACTGCCAAAATGAGTTTACTTATTAATACTAAAAACGGACACTATGAAAGTAACAGAGAATACATGGATTACTTGAGTGAATTAGTCATAGCAAAGGAATCGAGAAAGCCAAATTTACAGAAGTTACTCGCCATTGAAAGATTTCAATTGTATAATCAACTACGATTAGATCTGGAAGAACAGATGGAAGACCGCGTGACTTATATAAATATTGTATCGAATTTACTTCCCAAAGGTCATAAATGCCTGTCGTTTTATTCGAAACAAAAGATGACACTCATAATAGCGTATACTAGGGCAAATTCAGTGAAGCAAAAGGTTTTAGAGGAAAATTTGAAACCTTGCCCATATGAAACTAATCTACAAATTAGAGTTAAACGGCCACAAGGCTAACTTACTTAAAAAACATAATGCATAATGTACATTTTGTTGTGTTTTCATATACCAAATTTAATTTATTTTATAATATCACATACATGAGATAAGAAAAATCCATTGCCGAAAAATTGTCAAAATTTGTCTTTTCAATTGGTGTAACCGTGGAATGTAATCAAACTATGCAATTGCATTGTGGGTGATTGCTAAGGGTTCAACAAAATTGTGAACATGAAAAATCTTCGTTCAGGTATTTGAAATAGATATTCATTATGAGTTTCATATATTGTTGTGTAAGAGCAATTGTTGTTGGTATACTTTAATAGTAGAAATTTAACAAATGCAGCCGAGATTCGTACAGTAATACCTATGAAAAGCACAACTGAGAACGGTTTGTTTTTCGTAAAAGTGTATTGAAATTGATCTAATAAATTTCCCTTACTCGGTTTTACACGTTTTCCAATAAATTTACATGCAAATATTAGTTTCTCCGTTTAATATTGCTGATGGAACAATAACAAACGCAATGATTCTGCTCTAATCAAATGGAAATTAGAGACAATTTATAAACCGGATCTCAATGTCGAACAGAAGAAGCTAAAGGCTAAAAAAAAAATCGAAATCGTATATATATTTAAGAAATATACTCGAAAATTAAAGTTGATATCCATAAATCAATTTTATTTTACCATAGTGCAATGGCAACAATCAAAGCAATATTTACACATAAATTACTCATAGAAATGTGGGTAACTGGAAAGTCTTAATCATTTTATATATGATCTAATTTATATTAAAATTCAATATTAAAAAATAAATTTTTCAACTTTAATTTTCCAATTTTGGATAAAATATATACAAATACTATTCGTTCAACAGTACCCAAATTTATATATTTTTAATGAGTATTATTCGAATAGTCAATAAAACATAAAGCTGTAAAGCATGACTAAATTTGTCATATGTATTTTTATTACAATGTATGTAATATGTATAAATGTAAGTAATATATCGAATGAATGAATTTCAAATTAATTTGCTCCACATTTTAAATTAGCTGCAGCTTATTATATTGTGATATACCGTAACCAGTGTAGTTAAATATCAGATTCACCAGTGTGCGATGCTTAGTATACTTGTGCATCTTTAGAGCTAGTCTTCATATTGTATATTGCGTATATTTTAAGCAATTTTGGATTTTCATATACTTTGGATACCAGTCTACAAATTCATTCCTCAAAATGAATAGCACTCAAAAATAAGATAAATTTTATCATAGATAAATTTAAATCAAATATTCGCTATCATTGAGCTCGGCTTAATATATGCAGTGATATAAGTTGAATAAAGGAATGCCCCAATTATAATGGTATCTGGACATTGGTGGTGACTAAGAGATCACGTCTCGTTGCTGCGCCTAATCCTTGGGCAGAGCGTTGCTTAAATATGCGTAAAATTTTAATAGCAGATGGAAAGCCCGTTAAAAGTCATGCACACACACACACAAACACACACACACACACAATGCAAAGTTAACTTTGCCTTGACTTTCGCTGACATTTTGCAACCGAAAATTATGAAGCCAAATGTCACACACTCAAACCACAGAGCTTTGTGGGTGAACTGCGAGTGGTTGGATGATTATTAGAGGGTGCCCATTTTGTTTGGCTTTTCAACTTTTTCGCTGGCGTTACATGAGCCTAATTAATTTCATTCAAATGACCTCAAAAACTACTAAAATGCAAAATGCGAAATACGAAATGCAAATGCAGCGAATTTTCACAACATTTTGTGGCTAACACTTTAAAATGTCGGACACACACAGAGTGTGGGGCTGTTTGCACAAATTTTTTTTTTTTTTTTTTTTTTTGTATACCCTGATCCCATTGAAAGTGGGAATTCAGGGTATAATGGTTTTGTGAACATGTATGTAACAGGCAGAAGGAGAAATCGCAGACTCCATAAAGTATATATATTCTTGATCAGCACAAAAATAAATAAATAATAATAAATTGATATAGCCCTGTTCATCAGTCCGTTCGTCCGTATGAACGTCGAGATTTCGGAAACTACAAAAGCTTTTGTTATTTTTCAGATTTTGAATGCCATGCCCCCTTCGCCCCAAATTTGAAAAAAAACGTATATCAATTACTAGAGACTTGTAATTTGACAAATAGACAAATTTGAATGCTATTAATATATTTTCATAAAGATAGGTCATTTAGAAATGAAGTTACAATCGTCCAAAGTTCAGCCCAACCCACCCCCAACCGTTGTTAGCAGAGCTCGCGTAAAGAAGAAGAGTATTAGGTTGTTTTTTTTTTTTTTCAGAGTTCAGGGTTCAGGGTATCTTGTAGTCGAGCCGTCTCGACTAGAGCCTTCTTACTTGTTTTATTTAATTTAATTTTTTTTTGTCGGTTTTGACTTTAACCGTTTTGGCTTGCTGCTTGCTAATGCAATTTTATTGATTTTACCGCGCACTGCGTTCCATTTGGCACTTTGAGCGCTCTGGCCTCAGTCGACTGATAAACGTGGCTTCATTAATATTTGACATTGTTGTTGGCAACAAGAACGTTCGGCATGGGAGCGTTAGCTACGAACTACTTAAGCAAACTACAGCTGCTTGATTTTTATTCAACTAGAGAGTCAGATGAGCAGCCAATGGAAATAAACGAGAACGCAAACGCGTCCAGGTCCGTGTCTCGTCTGGGCTTGTCGCACGTTTTCATTGCAGACATTGAAAAATTAACCAATATCTGTCTATGCTGCCTGACACTATGCTGTAAGCAGCTCAAGCTACGGCTATCCATGGATCAGCTCCAACAAAAAGTGAGCCCGCCGAACAGTGGTGGCTCCAAAGAGGGCCAGTGGCACAGCATCTAGCATAGTAAATTTATATAATAGGTGAATAGTTGTGAAAGTTTATCAAGTAAAGTGCTGGATGCTGATGTTGAACAGACGCCTTGGGCATAGTAACCGCGGCATATCAATCATAATAGATGAAGGATAGATAGTCCATGACTAAATAAATAATTAGAACAATGCTGTTTGCCGTTCAAGTTGGATCTATTTGACTTATTTACTTTTATTCTTACATATGTTGTTTTTTTTTTCTTTCTATATATTTCTTATGTATATATGCCTAAGTTCTTTCCCTTTAGGACGCCTCTGATTTCGCACAGTAGGGCCTCTGATGAAAATCAATTTAAAAAAAATTTGATTGATGCCATCTTATAAGTAATAAACCAAAGATGCAGACCCTAAAATAAAGAAAAGCATTTAAAAATTAGTCATTATCATTTTTTTTTTTTTAATTTGCATTTTTCAATTTAGTTGCAAGAAATCGAATGCAAATATTTTTGCTGCTACCTGAAGGCCTCTGTCGCTCTGGCTTAAAAGAAAATTGTTATTTAGAATTAATTCTTGGTAAGAATAAATAAATAAAATAAATAAATTATTACTATTCTCATATCGTGGCAAAGTTTCAATACAATTAAATAAATTATTTTATTCTGACTATGCATTTACCTTGAATCTATGAGACCTGAGTTTGATAGACTTGTTTTGGTCGATTCCATCTTAGTATTGCCGCCTATAGCTCGTGAGTGACTTAAGCAAGATCTCTACCATATATACATATATAAATTTGGTTATTTTAATTCAGTCCTGCGATTTTCTATATACAAAAGCAAACGAAACATTAACCAGAAAATTAAAAAGGAATAATAATAATAAAAATATATTTTTTAAATAATAAATAATAATAAATAATAAATAATAAAAATAAAATAATGAAAAATTAAATAATAAATAAATTTTATTTCTTTTTCATTTACAATAAATATAAAATAAACACGTTTTTTTAAAGGTCCCTTACCAGAACATAAATTCATTTTAAAGTCTAAAGAATTCTTAGATATTAAAATTTTTAAAATTAATTTTCACAATATTCCCCATTGTGCAACGATTAAACTAGCTTCTGTACTTGAGCATTCGGATGCCTGTGTATTCTATTCTATTCTATTCGTTGAATTGTTATTGTTGACTCGCTTTTGGGAATGTGCGCTCGAATTTATCATTGAAATGGGATCGAAGCTTGAGTGTCGTATGTTTTTTACATTTAGCACGTTTTACCAATGTTCCGTGCGCTTAAATTTGCATATATTATTATTGTTGTTGCTTTGCTGTTGTTATTGTTCTATGTGAAACTATTGCATAACCAATGGAGCATAGCAGCAAGCATAGTAGCTACTGCCACACAAGCTGTGCTACCTCCTGATGACACACGATGGCAGCAAAGTTTCTGACAGCAGCTGTTGTCACATGTAACGCGAACTTTGGCAATTTGACCAACCGACCAGGACGACATTGTCGTCTCTCGTTAATCCTTCATAAAAATTGATGATGATGATGATGATGATGCTGATGCTGATGGCAAGACGAAGTTTACCAATATTAGAATGAAGCAAGAGCTGACATATTTGTCAGCTGCTTATAAATGAACATTTGTTACATTTACATTAAGTATGCTAATTATTATACTATTTGAGTTTGACTTGGCAATTCCTTTCTTACAGGTGGCGTGGATGCACTTTGAGCAGTCGGCCATTTTGACGGTGCATAATCATGTGATAACGCGAAATCCAAGGATTAGCGTAACGCATGATAAGCATGATAAGCATCGCACCTGGTTTCTGCACATTAACAACGTTCAGGAGGAGGATATGGGGCGCTATATGTGCCAAATCAACACGGTGACGGCTAAAACCCAATATGGCTTTGTCAAAGTTGTCGGTAAGTGAATATATATATATATATATGAGTGTATGTGTTTGCGTGCCTATGTGAACTTTGTCAGCTTAGCTGACATTGAAATATTTGTTCTGGCATGCGTCTCTGGTATCATGAACAACTCATCGCTACTTGGACACATGTCCCTTGCATATTTCATTTCATTTACCAGACAAACTGTTGCCACAGGTATTAGCAGAATCATTTTCTCCGTCCCGCTCGGGCAAAGCTGTTTAGGCCTTGTTTTAGTCAGTAAAGCAAACAAACATACAATTAAATTCCACACAAAGCACTTTATTAAGGCAAACAAACATTGCACTCGCTGCAGTCCAGTCAGCCTGCTAGGCTGCCTGCCCATAAAACTATGCTTTAATAAAAATTGCATTTCAAATGCTGCTGCCCACACACTTTCACACCTCTGACAAGCTCACCCATACACATATGACATTTTAGCATGAACAATGGCATTTATGTACGCCTGTGTCCCTCTCTCTCTCTCTCTCTCTCTCTCTCTCTCTCTCTCTGCTCAGTTTCTCTCAGACCATAGGCGGTCCACAGCACAAGTGCACCGAAACTCAACAAAATGAACGACAATGCAAATGTCACCATCTCTGGCTGGCATTTTTGCCAGCGATATGTGGCCAGCAACAATGGCATATAGAAGAGTTCAAAGAGAGAGAGCAGTTTCTCATAGTAGATAAATATTATTTCACATCACCATGAGAGCAAATGACCATGTGAGCTGTGTCAATATTCTTGCATTGCCTATCAATCGATTTGACTTGATATTTAGTACATGAATGTAAATACAAAACATTTCTTTTGATTCATTATAGTTTTTCATTTTACTTAACTTAAAGCGCTCGAAAACTTTCTGTATAATATTTGGTATTGCAACCAGATTTAATTTAAGTTCAGCAAGTTTTTTGGTTCATCTCGAACGTTTCAGTTGCTCTGGGCAATTTGCATGACCCCGCCCAGCACCTGTCTCTTGTTTCACATGGTATAATGCCCATAGATTCCATTACATAGTACAGACACTTAAGTGCATATGTGTGTATGCCTAAGCGTTTCATGTTTACACAGCGTTGCAGTATGCCTGACTCTACAATTTCTTTTTTTCTATCTCATTTTTTTGCAACAAAAAGAATTTTTTTTTAAATATCGTTTCTATTTTTTTCATTTATTTGTTTTGTTTGTGCTGCGCTCACTGATAGCACTTTCAAAAAGCCGTTAAGCACGCTTCAGTGTTGTAAAATGCTCAAATAACACGCCTCACACGCACCACATGCGTGTTCTGGCAATTTGACGTGGCGTGACCAAAACGGTGGCAGCCGCTTCACGAAATTTTTGCTATCTCGTTTTCTATATATATATATATATTTTTTTTTTGCAATTTTTTTCATCCTGCACATACATAGGTTGGTTACACTTATCTCATATACATATATATACACACTCACATAGGACACGCTGATGTGGCAAAAGTCCCTAGGAGAGGCAAATTTACCAGTAGTGCGACAACTTTGGTTCGTCGCTGGTCAGCAGGCAAAAAATAACGCTAAAAATACTATAAATGCAGGGAAGAAAAAATAAAAATGCAAAGAGAGCGAAAAAAAAAGAGAAATTAAAATATGCCACTGGCATTTGTAGTATACCCGCACTCTGGCCACAATGGGGCATATAAGCTGTAATTTAATGCTTGCAACATGCTGACAGACAAATCGAATGAATTGTAAAATATAATTATTAATTGAAAGTAATAATAATCTCTGTCGCATTGTCTTAATGGTCCGCTACATAGTCTTATTCACTATCGCAAAAAGCAAAAGAGTATATTAGTTTTTGTGCACGACTCTCCCGGTGCAAAGCAAGAAGAGCTTTAATAAATGCCTATAGAACGTATTTTTATTTATTATTATTATTATTTATTTATAATATATTTATTTAGAATATATTTATATAAATGGTTATGGAAAGTTTTTTTTTTAATTTTTTTGTTTTTTTTTAATTTATTTTTTTAATTTATTCATTAATTTTTTTTTTATTTATTCATTTTTTTTATTTTTATATCCCGTACTTAAATTTTGAAAAAATCCCAACGATGTAATATGAGGATATAAATTTATAAAAATTAATTATATTTTAAAAATGCACTCTGCTCACTTTTAAATAGGCTTTGCATATGGAAACCCATCTATAAATTGTCTACAAATTACTGATAACAGCGTTTTAGGGGTAAATCATAAAATACATTTCATTATATACCTTTCACAGTTTTGCAGTAAATAACTATAAATATCCTAAACAGATATATCAATAAATTGCAAGCTCGCTGCAAATCGAAAAATATTGATTCTGTAACAAATATAGCTGCTGAACGAGCATGATGCAGTCGGCTGCGTGTAACAACAATGTTCTCACTAGCTTCTCTTACTTTTTTTTTTTTTTGTTTGTCGCCAGCCTAAACTGAAATCCTGCAACGTGCAGCATATGTGTCCTTGTCGGTATATCCTCGCGCATTTGCATGTGTGCGATGCTCTCTCTGTCTGCCTCCTGCCAACTGCCTCCTGCCTCCTGCCTCCTGCCAACTGCTCGCTGCTTGGTTTGTAGTTGCCATGTCCGTGTTCTAACTGTTGCATGGTGCAGTTTTCAGTTGTTCAGCCTTCCTCCGCCCACGCTCGGCTGCCATTTGTTTGCGCACATATTTTTCAAGTTTTGCCACAAAAACTGATTTATGTGACTGCCGCAAAACGTCTGTTGCCCACACGCCGCGTGACACTGCACGGACTCCACACGGACTCTGCCGTCTGTTGTCCAGTGCACAGCATGTTTGTCCGCCGGATGATGTTGATTTGTCAACTTGAAAAGCGGATCTCGTGTGAAATTCTTGCATTGAAAACTTGCTTAGGTTTTTATTAGATTTATTGGTTAACTTTATGAATGCCGCGAGCCAAAGAACTTAAATCAATTGTATAATGTTTGGATAAAATGTAACGAGTATACGAAAATATCTCTGTATAAATATATATAAATATATATATATGTGCATTTATATATTTGGTAATAATTTGTTACACACCAAGCGATGCAAGCCAAGTAAATTTTTTTCTTATGGCTCTTGAACAACTAAATTAAAACTGTCTTTACAGTAACTCAATATTTATTTAATAAACTATTTATATGTTTAACAAATCTCTTGTATCCTTAGAAATTAATATTTTATATAAAACCATATAGTGTGCATACAAAAATAAAAGGTTTCATAGGGTTTACAAATAGTAATAAATAAAAATTTAAGAGAGAATAAAGTAGATATTGCAAAATAAAATTTTTTTTAATAATACATTTTTACTAAGAATGTCGAGTCATTAAGCATTTATCAGAGAAATGGCTTAAGAAGTTGACACGGAAATACGATTGCATACTATCAAATAGAAATATAGATAATTAAAAATAGAAAATAATCAAGATATATGAATTAAAGCGTTATCCTGTTAAAAAAAAAATACATATATTTTCATTAAGGTTCTGCAAAATGTATTAATTCATTTCTAGCTATATTTTTATTTCATTTAACTTTCTCCTATATACAAGACATGGTTTAGAGATTTCTTGATTATCTACATTTTTTTAAATCTATTTTAAACAATAAAAGTAATTAAAAAAATAAAAAAATATAATGCTCCATAATGAATATCTCAAAATGTATATCAAATCAGTTCCACATCCATTTATTTCATATATCAATTTCACATTTTATTTATTATATATTTTCTATTTCTAAGTTTTTTTTTAGTTTTATCTAATAATCATTAATAAGGTATTAATCGAATGTCTAAGTAAACAAGAAAATTGGAAATTGTCAGACGTATCAAAACCGAATCAAATGAAATATATTTAATTTACATACCAAATCCAATTAAAACCAACAAAATTAAATGACGCGCAATGATTACGCAAAAACAAAGTAAAAATAAAATAAAATAAAATAAATAAATAAAAAAATTTAACATAGCTTTGGTTAGGCGACTGAGGTCAGACACGTCTATCGCTGAACTAGGCACTCAATTTAACAATTTGACTGGTAGAAAATTAAAAAAAAAAATAAAAAAAAAACGAAAAAGATAATTACATTGTGCAGTAAATGTAATGAAATTAAAACGTTGCATTTGCCGTCTAAATAAGGAGAGGGACAAATAGCATTCGGAATATTATTGTTGGGCATGCGAGTAAATAAATAAATAAATTTTCGAAACGCACAGCAGTTGTAATTTAATTTGCTGAGCCAAACAGAAAGCGGCAAATTCGAAACGTGGCGAATGAAATAAAATAAAATGTACAACGAGCCCAAAAACGAACGACGAAATTATAAAATGGCGGGACGGTAAAAACAAACATTAAACGCTTTTGAATTTATGTGCCACGCACACCAAATGCATTTAAATGTGCGCGGCTCCAACTGGCAACAGCCGTTGTGTTGCATACTTTGCGGCGCACTCAGAGTCGATGGGGATGGATGGGGAGGATGGGCAATGGGGTGGCAAATCCCCAACTCAAAAGGCCACCACAAATGACCACAGAAAATGCAAAACAAATGCAACAACATGCAACATGCTAGCAAATTCCAACAATAATAACGAGCTCTGCCCAGCGTCGACTCTGTTGGCGCATAATTTTTAATTTCTACTCACATAATGAGGCAATTTATTAAATTCAATTACAACACGTTGACACTCGCTAGCCACCTTTTGCTGGCAGTTAATGGCCAGTGCATTGGCCATCTGCACAGACTCCACACGTTCTTACGTCTAATAAATTTACAGCTAACCTGAATAGTTTAGCTGAAAACTAAGCCAACAGAAGCGTTAGCTGAATAAACCGAAAATGGTTTTTAACTATGTTTGCTGTGTGAAACTTAAAAATTTGGCGTATAAAGCATAAATATAATATATAAATATTTATAAAATATATATAAATATTTTGAAAAAAAAAAATTAGAATATATAATATATAAAATAAAATATTTATATAAATAAAATACAAATTTATTTAGGAAATCTTAAATCCTTAGTTACGACATGGCGTTGACATCCTTCTCAACAATTAACAATTACTTAACATTCTCGAAAAGTATGACTCAATGGAGATAATAGAGTAAAAAGAGGCTCTGGGGTTTGTAAAAAAAAAAAAGAAAAAAAAATATGGCGTTTAAAAGCATTTAATGTATTTACTAAAATGTTTGAGTCATTGCAGATTATTATAAAATTATTATTTATCATGATTATTGTTATATTATTATTATTATTATTATTATTATTATTATTATTATTATTATTATTATTATTATTATTTTTATTATTATTATTATTTTTTTATTATTATTATTATTATTATTATTATTATTATTATTATTATGATTATTATTATTGTTATTATTACTATGCATATATATATATATATATATATATATTTATTTTTTTTTTTTTTTTTTTTTTTGCACTGTCCATTTTGGTGGCGTTCCATATGAACGCATAACATATCGCCGCTATTGAAGCTAAAGATTATAGCCCGCAACTGTTGATCGATTCAAATAAATCACTCATACTTTGAGAAAAGACAGAGAGCAAACGATTGCATCGATTATTTAATGAGTTTCGTTGGTAGTCAGTATTTATTTATTTATTTTATTTTGCTCTAGAGTCTTCCCGACTATTTAGTTGAGTTTAATGTATGAAAAAGACTCTGTTGTGTGCCTATTGATATACAAGCGTTATTTTCGCTAAGCATATAAATTCCGTATGTGAATTGAGTACATGCACAAGAAGATCGTGATTTGCTCACTTACTCAGTCAGATTATGCCTAATCAGTCGTGTCGCTGCCCAAAAAGAGCGCCACACGAATAGTTCAACTCAAGGCGCTCAATTGAAAACCAAACCGAAAAGAACCGAAGGCTTTTGCTGAGAGCGAGAGCAAACGAGTATCAACTGGTGGTATGTGGAATATAATATAAAAAAATTTTAATTTATCTAAATGAAAAATTTGTTGAGACATGTTGGTCTAAGAGAAATAATTGTTTAATGAGAATAGTCATAGAAAATTTTATACGAACTGGAGCTGCGTCTGCGTGTGCTCTCTATCAGAATCTGCCTCGCTAACAGTTTCCAAGATGATTGAATATCAACTCGGTTATTGCTTCGGATCAGAAATATATATATATGCTATGTCCAATGCATCAAAATAAAAAGTGAGTTTTCTTGCAGTAGCAATTATTATTCGGCGACAAAGAAAACTTTTCAAGTCAAATTCATTTCATGGCGCTTCAACTTTAATTTCAGACAATAATTTATGCATCGCATGATAAACTCGATGTGTGTGTGTGTGTGTGTTTGGTGTGTGGCTTTATTAACGATATGAAGATTAATTGCCGCTCATTAGAGGGTTAGATGGTCACGTTGTTATCTAAGCGACGAAAAACTTTTCGAATGGACACGGCAATTTAATAATTAAGCGCTATATATGTCGACTTGTTTAATACCCTTGGAAAGCTGTACACGGGGAAATTATAAATTGCAAGTAGGTTGGATAATGAGTGGCATCAGTGACATTTTGTGGCACGCCTCTAAACATGGAAAGTTTTGGACCATTGCGTTGACATTGGCTAATTAAATTTTCAGCTTGTATGTGAAAAGTTTGCCCTCAAAAACAATATACGAGCTGAGCAAAACCGCCAGCACGTTTGTGTAGAAAACTTTGTTAGCCTTTTTCGCCATGTCGCCATCTGCTAAATATCAATAAAGAAACTAATATGTCAAATGGGGTGGCAAACACACAGGAACAACAGCTGCCCGAGGAGCGATTCGGTGCGCTTATGGTCAGCTCGGCGATTAGCACATCAAGCGTTTATTAATAGCACAGCAAATGGTCGGAGCAAAGTTTTTTTTTCCTTCTTTTTTTTTTTTTTTTGCTGCGTTTTTGCCATGGCATTATGAAGCAGACGAAATAAAGGAGCCAGAGACAAAAGTTTACAGCGCATAGAAAAAGTTGAAGCAATTGCAACTTTTAATTACAGTTTGGTTTTATGCGTTGTGTCCCCAAGCGAAAAATGGCCAAAAGGTAAAGATTTAACCAAACGGTAAGCACTTAAAGAAGCCATCGGCGGCGATTCAGAAATTCCATTTAAAATTTAATAATCAAATTAAGCTAATGAAGCCCAAAAATTACAAACAAAAATTCAATTGCAAATAATTTAAATATTTATTGGCAGCCTAATCGATTCAACTAATTTAAAAAAAAAAAAAATACAAATTCTATTCTTTTTTTTTTAATACAATGCACAATGACATTTAGCACACAAGGGATTCTCGCAATTTATATTCAACGAAAATAACAAAAAAAAAATAACAAAAATCTGCGTTTCTATAACTAAATTTTATAATTCAACTATGAATTCATAATTGTGCGAAAATATGTTTGCAATTCTGTATTTAATTGTCAATCGATTGAGTGATTGAAATTTCCATGACATAATGCTCGCATTATTGATTTGCTCTGGGGTCAGGCCAGCAGATATTGGTTGACGCGTCAACAACCGACAACAGACATCAGACGACAACTAAACGCGTCGTGCACGTGACTTACAGGACTTGTCCAGACTTTAACCAAAATGAAAAAAATTGCATGCGATATCTTTTGATTACAGACACCGCTTTGAATATAAAATGAGACAAACTGCAGCGGCTGTCAGCGACTACGACAGTTTAGGTTCATATGTCTAGCTGTGTGTCCATCTCTCCTCTTTCTCTCTCTCTCTCTCAGTCTCTCTCTCTCACTCTCTCTTGTTTGCCTTTTATGTCCGTGTCCGCTTGTCGAACTCTGAGTCCAGTCAAATCCTTAGCTTCTAGCTTTGTGCGCTTTGATTTGCATAGATTTTTCATTACAGATTTTCCGCTTGAAGGCCAAAGCAAAGAAACGCCGAAAAAAAAAAGGGTTTGACAGAAGCGTTCAGCCAGCAATTGAAAACCAGAGCGCAACGGTGTCCCCCAAAGGCTGATGACAATTTGATGAAGGTTCTAGCATCGATTTTTAAATTAACAGACTCGCCCCAAAAGTTAGCCAGGCTAAAGTCTTGTCGCACAGCTAATTAGGCTTAAACTAAAATATCTCTTGGGACAAAGTTGAATCAGCGCGTCAAAATCAACAATGCGTGAAATGCTTTTTTCTACACACTTCCCGGAGCGTAACCGAACTTTGGCGTATTGTTTGCTAAGACATTTCCTATTCTTCTGCATAGGCATTGCTGGACTTTAAGTGCGTCGAGAATAATAATTAATAGCACTGTGAAGTATATAATTATTATGCATCTTTTTCTTCTGTATAATGCAAAATATTTTAAATTAAAAGAATATATCATTAAGAAGTAGCAGAAGCACAAGGAAACCTAAATCGAGTATTTTTTATTTATTTTAATATTTTTATTATATTTATATTTTTTTTTTAATTTATAGTTGTGTCATTTCATAATCCACAAGTGTATCTAAGAGTCGTTGGTCTTGATTTTGTTTGGCTTCAGACGTTTCCACTTTCTTGGCAACGCTGTTTGCCAAAATGCAAAAGTTTTTGCATTTAAATCAAGTGCTGCTCGCTTTTGAGTTTATGTTTAGCTGGCAGGAATAATAATATCCATTTCCTTGTCCCCACCACACTTCTTGCAGTCCCACCCAATATTGACGATGCGCTGACCTCCAGCGATGTCATTGTGCGCGAGGGCGACAATGTCACACTGCGCTGCAAGGCGAAAGGCAGCCCAGAGCCATCCATCAAATGGAAACGAGATGACAACCATAAAATTGTCATCAACAAGACGCTGGAAGGTAAGTCCGGCCAACTGCCACGAAACTCACATCAAATCAAAATCATCAACTCTACTGCCGGCTCATGTTGTTGCAGTGAATGACCTGGAGACAGACTCTTTGGAATTGGAGCGCATCTCGCGCCTCCACATGGGTGCTTATCTCTGCATTGCTTCAAACGGTGTGCCGCCCAGCGTCTCAAAGCGCATCAAAGTCAGCGTTGACTGTAAGTTTGTTGAGTTTGCTGAATCGAACGACCCCTTCTTATGTTTGTATATACCCCATTCTCTCGAATTGCAATTGCAGTTTCGCCAATGGTCTGGATACCGCATCAGCTGGTCGGCATTCCCATGGGATTTAATGTTACACTGGAGTGTTTCATTGAAGCCAATCCCACATCACTTAATTATTGGACGCGAGAGAATGAGCAAATGATCACCGAGTCACCCAAATACAAGTAAGTTTTTCGCTTAATATAAAAGCTATGAGAAGTTGTACGAGAGAAAAGCTTATTTAATTTAAGTTTACTGTGATTAAAAATAATTTAAAATATAAACAATCAAATATAAAATATAAAATATAAAATGTAAAATATAAAATATAAAATATAAAATATAAAATATAAAATATAAAATATAAAATATAAAATATAAAATATAAAATATAAAATATAAAATATAAAATATAAAATATAAAATATAAAATATAAAATATAAAATATAAAATATAAAATATAAAATATAAAATATAAAATATAAAATATAAAATATAAAATATAAAATATAAAATATAAAATATAAAATATAAAATATAAAATATAAAATATAAAATATAAAATATAAAATATAAAATATAAAATATAAAATATAAAATATAAAATATAAAATATAAAATATAAAATATAAAATATAAAATATAAAATATAAAATATAAAATATAAAATATAAAATATAAAATATAAAATATAAAATATAAAATATAAAATATAAAATATAAAATATAAAATATAAAATATAAAATATAAAATATAAAATATAAAATATAAAATATAAAATATAAAATATAAAATATAAAATATAAAATATAAAATATAAAATATAAAATATAAAATATAAAATATAAAATATAAAATATAAAATATAAAATATAAAATATATCTTTTATTTGTAATTTCGCTTATATGTACATTTAAAATAATATATAGAAATAGTTAATAAAATATGATTTGATAGTCGTGGTAGATATATTTGGACAAAATAATTAGTTGTATAACAACAAAGTATTTCCTCTGAAATTCTCACTATCAGAATCGTTATCAGAATCAATTCGATTAATTAGCAATGTGTCATAACACAGAGTATACAACATTTGTTGTCGATTGCGATCTAGCAATCACGTAGTCCGCCTAGACGGAGAGAGTTTTTATTTAGTATTTACTGCTGATTATAGAACAGAGATCGACCTTAAATATACCGCTCAGGCAGACGACGAAAACAGTTCGCCAAAAGCAATGTTGAGTACAACGACGAGATTTTCTGCTTTTCTAACAGTAGTACGTATATTATTGCTGCTATCATTGGCTAGTAGTTCAAGTGCTAGTGAGGCATCAAATCAGACCAATACAGAGCTGCTGACTCAGATACTGAGATATGTGAATGTGAGTGCGTCGCCGTGTCATGATTACTATAAATATGCATGCGGCAATTGGGCCGCAAAGCATATGGATGACAGTTTTGTGGAAATACTTGGAGAGATTGATCAGAAGGTGAATGAGAAGCTGCTAATGCTGATAAGTGAGCTAGAGAAGCAGCATCAATCGCTGAAGCCGGACAGTGTGCAGGCCAAGGTCTTAAGCTTCTTTAAGACTTGTAGGCTAGCATCGTTCTCGACACGCTTGGGCAGACATTATTTGCGTTTGGTACCGCCGAATGAGGACATAACGTGGCCATTGTTTAAGCGTAGATTTCAGTCCTGGAGCAGCTCCAAATTCCATTGGATGGAGACTCTGGCTCGCCTGCAACGCTATGGCCTAACCAATGTGTTCTTCAGACTCGATTTGAGGCAAGATCTGAGGAATAGTAGCAAATATCTCATACACATCACAGTGCCGAGCTTTGAGACGAAAACTGAACGACTGAGCAGCCGATTACTTACCCAGCTAACTCTACAAATGCTGGGCACTAACATTAGACAAGCATCGCGAATGGCTCAAGATGTGAAGGGTTTGGAAGACGGTGTGGCAATACTGACTACGGGTGAATGTCCTGAGAACGATGAATATCTCACACTGCAAGAGCTAGAAGTACGCATTGGTGGCCAATGGCGAAAGTATATAAATATTCTCCTGGGCCGTAACAATGTGCCTGCTGACCTTGTGGTGAATGTAGATTGTGTGCCCTATTTGAAAATACTTCACAAGTTCATGAAGTCGATGGATCGTGAGGTTGTTGCCAGCTACATAATGTTGCGGTTCATCATGCACATCCAGCAAGAGACCATGGACAGCAATGAGGACATCGCATGCGTTCAGGATGTGCGTCGCAACATGGAGCTAGCCACAAATCTATTATATGAACAACGATTCATTGGGCCAGACAGATTGCGAAAGCATCGATCTGACCTACTGGAACTGTTTGAGGTGCTACGAAAGCAGTTCCTCAAGAAGCTCGAGACGAACAATTTGCGTCTAGGTACCCATGCACTCGATTTAATGAGAGCCAAACTGCTCAACATGACCATCAATATTGGCAACATGCCCCAGGCTATGGATCGTGTTAGCTTCGTCAATGACTTCTATGCGGATTTGCATCTGGCTGGGAGTCGGGATTACGCTTTGGATCATCTGAATCTACTGGAGTTCCGCACGCGTCGCTGGTTCGAGCAACTGGACAGGCCATACAATGCAAGTGCTTTCTTTTCTATAAGCGATTCGGATTCGTCCATGAGCTCAACGCCCTACTATATGCTGCGCCAGAATATGATCATAGTGCCCTATGGCATACTGCAACGGCCCATTTTCTATCACGACTCGCATGAGATATTCAAAATTAGTCTCTTGGGTTTCATGCTGAGTCACGAGCTGATGCATGGCTTTGTCTCTGGTGGTCTGGCCTTTGATTTTCGAGGAAATTTTAATGAGCTGAGTGCAGGAATACTTCTGGAAGCTGAATATTCGTCGGCCATCAGTTGCCTGAATCGCAATGAGACAGATTATATGGAAGAGCGAGAGGCCGATATAGCGGGCATACGACTGGCCTATGACGCTTACTTTGATAACGATTCGAAATTCAATCAGACACAGCCCACATTCTCGCATCTATCTCTCAAGCAGCTGTTCTTTCTGAACCTGGCACAGTTCTTCTGTGGCAATGCATCGCCAAATGATTTCCAAGATCACGATGCGGATGAACTACGCCTGAAGCAGGCTTTAATTAACTTTTCGGCATTTGCCGAGGCGCATGGATGCCGTCAAGATCGCGATAATATGCATCCGGCTGAAAAATGTCAATTATGGTAATTCTGTTCAATTTTAGTGCCTACAAGAAAAAAAAAAAATAATAAAATATTTTAATAGGATTTATTTAATTGAATTACATAATAAACATAAAGAAAAATTAGCCTAGAATATATATTTCAACTTTGTTTAATTAATTTTAATTTTTTATTTTTTTTTAAACAAAAGAAAATAGTTTTCTACATCTTCTACATTTAAAATTTAAAAATATATTTCATATTTCAAGTGTTTTTTTGAGATATTATATTTTAGACTCTGCCAAACTCTACCACAATCTACATTTCTTCTTAGCTTGCATCTTCGTGCGTTTCTCGCAGCCAAATTCTCGTGAGAATTCCTCGAAATTGGCCAGAGTTTGAAGCACACGCAATTCATCCACAGCATGCTCCAGATGTTGGGCATTGAGACTCTGCTGCTTGCCGCAGAAGAACTGTGCGAAGCTTATGAAGAAATGCTGACGCTGACTGAATTCCGGCAAGAGTGGATCCCGTGGCTCTTTGCGATCCATTGAAAAGTCCTCACCAAAATAGGTCTCATAGACCAGACGCATCGCCTCGTAGTCAGCTATTTTTTCGCTGAGTGACCGCTGGCCACTGGCCACATGCTGTTCAATGCAATTGATGCTTTGGTTGTAGCGCGGACTTTCCCAGATCTCCTCGCTGGGACCCATGAGATTGCCGACGCTGTCGTAGGCAACGCCATAATTATCGAAACCATGAATTATCTCGTGAGCCAGTATAAAGCCCAGCACTGCATGCTGTTGCAGTTCGCTCATGTTGCGATGCCAGACGGGCAGCTGTAGGAATCCGTACGGCACCAGCACCAAATTCCTGGGCAGCTCAAAGAACGGCGATAGACTGCTGCTCAGATCGCGCTCTGTCAGATAGCTCACGTTTGTTCCATTATACTGATTGCCCAGGTAGAGCAGCTCGTGATTTCGCATCACGCGCAGCCGCAACAATGCCAATTGATTTTCATAGAAACTTTGTGAATTGATCTGCACCGGCTCATAGTAGTCCTCCACATAGTCGGTCTCATTTAGTTGCAGAAAGCCCAGCTGCAAACGCATCGCGTCTAGTTTCTCGTGCAAAACTCTCAAGATTGGCTGCTTGAGTTGTAAACGATTCTCTTTGAGTAGCTGACCAAAGCGATGCTTCAGTCGTCCAAATATCTCGCTCACCTTTGGCTCGGAGCTGGGATCATGGAATCTTTGGCCAATCAACAGGCTGGCAGCCAAGGGCATGGCACGCCTCATGCTGGCCACACACTCCAGGCGCGATATCTCCGCCGGACCCTGGTGCTTGAGGAAGGCGAGCAGCTTTAGCATGATGTAGTTGCAAACGGTTTCCGGATTGTAGCGTCTCAGAAACTTGTCCAGGGCACGCATATAGGGCACATTCTGTATGATGAGCGTTGGCGGACGTTCGAACTCGCTGCCAGTTGCATTTGTGGGCAACTCTTTAATGAACGCTGGCCATTGCAATTGCGGCATGAACTCGGGCAAATAGAGAAGATCCGTTTCCATGTTGCCCATATCGTCCTCAATGTCTTGCAGGCGATGCAGCTGCCGCTCAAAGAAATCCACTTGACGGGCCAGCACGTTGGCCTCCCGTTTCGTTTGGCCAATGTCCAGCAGGAGTTCTATGATTGCACCCTCGCCCATTGGCATGGTCTCCTGCGCGCTGGGCTTATCCAAATTAATTGCATAGCTGCTGGCGTCATCCCAGCGCGGCAGCACCTCCTCCTTTAGCAGCACCCCATTGAGTCCATATGAACGCAGTCGTCCGATGGTCGCCAGCCAGTTAAACATGTCCGGATTCCATTTCCGACTTAGCAGCGGCCAGCTTGTGCAATTAGTTGGCGGCAATAGTTGCAGATATTTCTTTAGATTATACGGCTTCAGGCGCTTGCAGGCGCGATAATAATTATGCATCTTCTCATGAATTGTGGGCAGTTGTTCGTCCTCGGTGCTGCTGCTGTCGTTGGTGGCGCCACGTCGCAGCAACTGTTCCAACTGCCGATTCAATGCATAATCCAGCACGGCCAGTGTATCGCTAGGCTGGAGCTGTTCCTTTTGCTCGCGTTGATTTGATTGTTGATGTTGCTCTGCCGCCTGCTGGGTCTCTTGTGGCTGCTCCACCTGCTGCAGTGGCCAATTGCCGCAGGCATACTGATAAAAATTCTCGCACGGCCGCGCCTTCAGGTCCATATAGCTCTGCAGTTGATTAGCCAGCAGTTGCTGTACACTGGGCGGCGGCTGCGTCTGATGGCAACTGGTGGGCGTGGTGCGCCATGCCAGTGAGCAAAGTAGCCAAGCAATCAGGCTGAGCTTAAGCATCTTTCTGTGATCAACTGCATAGCTGGCTAGAACTTATATATCCACTGGCCAGTTGGCTGGAATAGACGCTGACTACCTGTCAGTCTTCATCGCAGAGCCGCACATTGGGACAAAACTGCTGAAAGCCAATGGAAAAAAAATATATATATAACATATATAATAATATAAAAATTAAATACAAATTTGTGAAAAGGTTAAAAAAAATTATTTTAAACTGCGTCTTATTTATTTATTTTTTGTTTTTTTTTTTTTTTTCATTTTACACATTTAATTATAAAAAACAGATGAAAAAATGCAATATAAAAATAATTTAAATCTTTTATAAGGCTTTTTAAAAAATAATACAAAAATATTCCATTTAAATTATTTTTCTTTTTATTAAGTCTTAAGCATGAGATAAATATTGAATAATTTTAAAAATAAATTTATTTAAACATTTTATTAATTCAAAAAGTGTATATATTTTTAATTTAATTTCGTAATGAAATAACACATTTTTATTTTATTTAAACATAGTTTTTTTGTTAATGAAATAATTGTTTATTATGAAAATCATTTCATTATGGAGTGATTAATATAATCAATGTATATTTTTTTAATCTTAAATGTAATATAACATTTTTGTTATTTTTCTTATTCATTATTTTTTTTTTTTAATTTCCGCATTTAAATTAAAATTTGTAAGTTATGTTCAAAAATAAATTAAACATTAAATATTTTCAAAATACAGTTTATAATTATATTTACTTTTTTATTTTGTATAGTTTTTTTAATTAATTAATTAATTTTTTATTTATATATTATATTTATTAATAAAAAGTAAAAATTTATAAGTTATATTTTAAAAGTCAATTAAAAATTAAATATATACAAAATACAGATTATTATAATTTTAAAATTTTCATTTTATATAGTTATGTTTTTTTATGTTAAATAAATTTATTCAATAATTATTAAATTGAGTGAGATTAATACCAGCTTTAATTGGTGATTTTTAACCACTGTGCTATACTCTGCCGGGTGGCATTTTGATTAAACATAAGTGGGCACCGACTACGCTTATCAGTTTCACCTTGACCTTGATTACTCTGATTGGGGCTCATTGAATCTGCGCCACTCGCCTGGCTGACCCATAGCCCATGCACGACGCAATTGCTGTCATTGAACTTGCACAAATTTTGTATTGTTTTCCCTTTAGTATTTATTACATATTATTATTATTATTATAAAAATTGTTTATTTACACATTTCTGTTGAACTTTGCTACATTACAGAACCGAAACAATTCCGGGTCATCCATCGTACAAGGCGACAATGCGACTGACTATCACCAATGTGGAGAGCAGCGATTATGGCAACTACAAATGCGTCGCCAAAAATCCTCGTGGCGACATGGATGGCAACATAAAACTCTATAGTAAGTGTCACTGCAATGTGTTATTTATACTTTTTAATATTGGCCCATTATGCGTAAACCGATGTGCGGCCGCACAGTGCACAGCGCACAGTGCACAACGCACAGAGACTCTGAGTGCGATAAATAACAAATGTTGGCCCAAATGTGTGCTTCGTACTCATTTTCGGAACACAGCAAATTTTCAAAAACTACACCATTTGCGGCTTTAATTATGGCGGCCAAATGTGTGCACTTGATTGGATGGCATCTGACAGCTCTGAGTGTGTGTGTGTGCGTGTGTGTGTGTGTGTTGTGGATGTAATTCTAGCCAGATAATGCGGTCATTGGTTTTAGATAGGCAACAGGCTAACGGCACTCAAATTGGTTTAAGGTTTTTCACAAAATTGTTCGATTATCAATACGACTCTGTGTGCCGCGATAGAGCGAAGCACTGTTTGCATTTGCGACGATCTATGTGTATAAGCTGGCTATTCCAATCTGGTCTTAATCGTGTTGACAGTATAGAACTGGTTAAAAGCTGCTTAAGAAAATT
The DNA here is from genome assembly GCA_035047405.1 of Drosophila stalkeri. Taxonomy (NCBI): domain Eukaryota; kingdom Metazoa; phylum Arthropoda; class Insecta; order Diptera; family Drosophilidae; genus Drosophila; species Drosophila stalkeri. The sequence continues at coordinate 25,068,618 of JAWNPR010000039.1, forward strand.
GCAATCAGTTGTGAATTCAATTTTCGTTAATAAACTAAATTCCAGACATCATATAATTCTAATTTAGCAACTAAATACTATATAATATAATGTATAATATATAATAATTTAATATATAATAATTTACACATTAATCCAAAGGGTTTATACGAACATATTTTGCAAAAAATAATATTAATAGAAAATAAAAAAAATAAAATTAAAAAAAAAAAACAAATTAAAAAAATAATAAAACATAATACATAAATAAAAATAAATTAATTTAAAAAAAAAAAATATATATATATATATATATATATATAATATAAAAAATATAATTTGACTGTAGATTCAGAATTGAAGGAAATTAAATAATCAAATATCCAATTTTTTTTATATACTTTTCCAAATTCTATGTTAAAGTATTGTATGAAATTTTTTGTGTGGGGCTTGGGATTTAGCCAGGGAGAGGGATTTTGTCATTATTTAGCTAGACTTCGGGGCTGGTTATGTTATATTAAGTTTTAGATGAATTGATTCAGTATATGTGATGGGCATATTTTTTTTGAGCTTTTCAGTAAATCTGATTCAGTTATAGTGTATCTTTATATTTTGATATTTTTGTTAAATTTAAGAATTTTATGTACAATTCAGACCCGCTGACAGACATCTCTTTAGAATGTGGCCTATGTGTTAGGTCTTTAGTATCTGTGCGAAATGATTTCATTTATATTAACTTCTACAGTGTACAGTTTGCTAAATTTACATTAATTAATTCATTTTATTAATTTTGTAAATTTGCGAAACATAAAATAAACTATTGATTGAGCTAATATAGACATAGCTGGCAAATAGCAGTTGACCGTTTGGTTCTTAATGCTAAATTATCAACAACAACAAAAAAAAGACAAAAAATTATGGTCTATTGAATAAATCAAAAAAAAAAAAATAGTAATAATAATAATAATAATAATAATAATAATAATAATAATAATAATAATAATAATAATAATAATCATAATAATAATAATAATAATAATAATAATAATAATAATAATAATAATAATAATAATAATGGTTGTTAGCTTAACGCCAAAGAACTTGTTAAAGATTAATGCAATCAGTATCATTTATCAAAGTGTGAGCAACAGACATTTATTTACCAACATCGAGAAACAGTCAATAGTCATTTGCGAGCTGTGGAAAAAAAACCAAATCTTTTCACTTACGCATTCTTTCAAAAAATATAAATTCAATTTTAATACCTATATAACTTCCACAAAAAAAAAATATATATATATAACTGAATATTTAGCTTTTTGCTTAAAGTTCTCTCTATTCGCTTGCAACGCTGTTTATATAATTGTTAATCAATAGCAGAGCTTGTAAAGTAAAAAAAAAAAAATATATATATATATATATATATATATGGACAGCTAACATGGCGTATATTTAAGCGGCAATTTAATGATTTTATTGTTACGTAGGACACGGGCCAATAAAATGCCAATAATCTGTCAATTTGCTAAATCAGTCCCAGTTGTTGGGCCATTAAAGCAGCTGGCAGCAATATATATATATATATATATATATATATATATATATATATATATATATATATATATATATATATATATATAAATACAGCTCGCAAATTCCGGTCACAAAAGTTCATAAAACAATATAAAATATCCGTTCGTTTTGTTCATTGCGCCACAATAAAAAGATGGCGCCGTCTAAAGGCCATGGCCAATAGCGGCCAGAAATTGTCAATGTGAAAATGCGACAAGTTAATTTATTTTTGGGCCGCACAGGCGATAAAAACAGAGACGCAGCGTTTGAGCTGGGGCTGGGCCAGCGTCGACAGCAAACAATACAATCCAGTGACAGTGACACTGTGCTGTGCTGAGGGGGGCGGTGGGAGGTGGAACAGTAGGGGGAATGGCAACGATCAACCAATTAAAGGTAACAAAGAGCAGCAGCCACAGCAGCCGATAATAAGAGAGGGCGGCAATAATGGCAGCCAACACACAATAGTATATTGAGAACAATGAACCTGTGACAATGTTATTAAGTGGTCAGCATTGCGCTCTATGAGAGTTTGGCGCCTCGTGCTCGTCCTCGTCCTCGTGCAGTCAGTCGAGGCAAGGGCAACCACCCGAAGCGCCCAGCCTCATAAATTTGCTCAACAAATTGCCGTCAATAATGATATGGCACCACCATCAGAGAGCAGCCCAAAAGGAAAGAAATTGAATTGAAAACGAAAGGCGACTCAATAGCCGCATATTTACGATTGCTCTGGGGTTATACGAACTACAGCTTGAAGATTAAGTTGGTAAATTGAAAGATTTCGAAGCTGTTTACAGAGATTTTCACTTGACAAATAGTCAATGAAATTGCTTCATTCACCTCTTGGTAAACTATGAGTATATAAATTAATATCAGTTTAAATTCGAACAGTTGAGTTTAGTTTCATTTAACTTAAAGCTAAATGCTTGATCTTTGCTTGATTAAGTAAGAATTTTAAGATGAGGTGACTAATTTATTCTCTTAAATTTATTAATTAATGAAAAATACATATATTAATATGGAAAATATTTTACTTTCATATATTTTTTTATATTTTAAGAGGTTTTAATGCTAAATAAATAATAAAAATTAATACTAAATAATAATACTAATTAATACTAAATTAAAATATTAAAAATAAAATAAAAAATAAATAATTATTATAATAGTTTACAATAATAATGATATTTAACAATAATAGTAATTATAATATATAATAAGTCATAATAATAATAAGTATTAGTTTCATATATACATTTATTTATTTTATTTAAATTTATTAAAATTAGTTTTCTATCACAACAAGATTTAAATAGGTTCTCTTCAGAATGAAAATTAAATTCATATTTGCTAAAAAAAAAAAATAATAATAATAATAATAAACAAAAAATAATACTTAATAATAATAATAATTATATTAATAATAATAATAATGGAAACTTTTTTCAAACTCATCTTTTAACGCTTACCCTCATGTTTAAAAGTACAAAATTTTTATAAATTTTTAAAGCTTACAGTCTTAAAGCTTTATTTTTATTACTTTCCCACAGTGTCCAGTCCGCCAACCACTCAGCCACCGCCCACAACAACAACTTTGCTCACAACGACAACGACAATGACCTTACCCTTTGATGGCAATTTGGCATTCGATGGCATCGGCGGAGATGTGCCCACAAATTCGGTGATTGTAATTGACAAATGTGAGTGGCCAGTTCAGCCAGTTGTGTTATATAATTCTATAATAATAATTGGATTCGAATTGCTAATTCTAATCTGTTTACTCGACCTTGCAGTGGGCATTAAATACCAATCGAATTTGAATGAGATCGGCAAATCCGAACAGAAGCTAATGGGTGGCAATCAGGAGGGCTACGACTGGTCCAAGGGCAAGGACAGTGGCGCTTATGGACCCCAAGCTAGTATCTGTTGGCTGTTGACGCTTCTTTTGCTTCTGGTCATGCATACGCGTCAGTAAAAAAAAAAAAAAAAAAAAAAAAAAGTAAAAATCCCAAAGAGTATTATTAAAGTGCCATTAAAAATATGAGAACGAAACAAAAAAATTACAAATTAAAATCCAACAATAGGAAAGAAGCTAGTGTGCTCTAGTCGGTAGTAACCGATTAGAATATACCCTGTACGCAGCGTTTGGTTAATACTAAACTTGACACAAATACACAAATACGCATCACATATTTACATATATACACACATACAAACACACACACGAGCACTCAATTCAACAACAACTATTTTCTGTCTGTTTTTGAGTAAAATTTTATATATAGTACAGGGTATACAAAACATCTCAACAAAATACACAGCAACAAAAATATAACAAACACTTAATTAAAGCATTTTGGTCTACCTTGCTTAACCCATGCCAGAATCACATTAAATGCAAATAGAAATGGCAGTAAACTAATCGTAATAAAAAAAATGTTTTTTTTAATAAAATAAATGAGCAGAGCGCATAATGAGACAAGCTTTTGAATGCTCTTCCCTCATCCAGCAGTTATCATATGCCATTCAATACAAATTCAGTATTTCAGAGCGAGCCGAAAGTTTAAGTTTCCATATCAAAAGTTGATTCCGTTTCGTTTTCATTAAGCATAAGTATATATACATATATATTTTTGCTGTCGCACCGGTTAACATTACAATTGAGTATTAATTATAACTTTATTCGAAATTATTTAATAGGAAATATCTTTGTCAGCTCGAACAGAATTATGTTGGCAAATTTGATGTTGGAATTAGTTGAAATACTTACCAATGTATAAGAGCAAAAAATAAATAATTAAATAAAATAAAAAATAATAATAATTCAATAAACACAATTGTTGACACATTAAATAAAAAAAAATAAATAAAATAAAACCCTGATAAACCAAAACTGCAAAAATATATAAAATCTAGACAAGCAAACATATGTAAATAATTAGACACACATAAACAATTGTAAATTATGTACTCGTTATAAGCATTACAATAAATTCCGCTTAAATTTGTATGAAGTTAGTCAGCTTTACGTTGCTGAAGTCTATCAAAGAGAAACAACTCTCCCTCCATCAATCCCGCTAGCTAACGAGTGGAGAGGCATGAAGCAAAAAGGAAGGAACAGCTCCAGGTTAATTTGAGTCGATGATCGCGGCACATGAAACATATTTAAATATATTATATATCCTGAACTATGCTCACATATTGAAATGGCAGCCTAATTAAGAAACTAAACTACATATAAACGAACATAAATATATCATAGGCTTTAGTTTGTGTTTCTTACTGATAAGAGTGATAATGTACATTTAATGAATTCAATCCGCAGTCAACAACAGGCGGTAAATTACATAATGAGATTGCTTAATATGCAAAACATGAATATATATATATATATATATATATAATATATAAATATAATGTGTTTAATTGTTATTGTTTACTTTCGAACATTTATTTATGAATTTTCCTTCACTCAGAGCAGTAAGTATACAAAGAAGTCTATCAGGAATAGAAAAATTTAAGTAAGTATGATTTGGTGAATCCATACCAAAGAGATTGTATTGCTAAACCTAGAATATGAAATCTTAAACTTTTTTAGCGTAAAAATAAATAGATTGAAAAGGCAGATTAATGCAGAATACAGAATTTGCAAACTCTTTCATAACCGAGCTCAACGCTTGATTTGTGCTCTGCGCTCACTCCTTAAATCTTGCACAGAATCCACAAAAGCTTACACACACTAAGGGCGCTTGCCTAATAGGTGCTGAGAGGATCCATACGTGCCCACACATACGCATACACACACATACGCATACACTCACACGCCAAAGGCTTAAGCATATGTGGAGAGCAACCTGTAAGTAAATAGCTTTAGAATTAACTTAGTTGAGTGCTCATCGATTTATAAAAGCACTCACTATGACTGCTCCATTCAGTTGCTAGCAAGCTCATGCGAGACCAGGTTGACTAGCATATTTCCTTCGCATAAAACTTCATATTTATCTTCTATATAATTATATATATTTTTATTAAATTACTAACTCAACTACATTTCAGACGCTTACTATATTCGTGATTCAAATTCAAATAGCTTGCTAAAAATTTATATTTATATAAGATGACATCAAATCACTCGTAGACTATAGAAAGAGAAAGACATAGAGAAAGGTAGAATAAATTTAGCAATATTAACTGTTTTGTTTAGCTGAACACCGTTCGAAGTTGAGCGAAAAACAGCACTCAAAGCCTTACACACAATCCACAAATGGGCGCGCAAAATGTGCAGGCCGCCACTTGGATCAAATCTCATTGGAAGAGGATCCACATGCTCATATACACACACGCGCACAACAATTAACGGATAAATAGAGTCACATGCACGCATTGCAGCCTACGAGTAATGTGGATAGTAAGAGCATAAGAATTTACTCATGCTGAGTGATTGAGAAAGCTTGGGTTCCCTCCACGATTGAGTAATACAGGGTGTTTTAACAGTGGGCTCCCGGTTAGTTGTTTACGGACTTTCGCACAGTTCTTTCTCGTAAAATACATACGAATTATCGGATGATTGTACACACTTGTATAATTCTTTAACTAACTTAACTTAAAGAAATTTAACAAATTGTTTTTTTTTTTTTTTTAAGGAGGGCTAATTACGAATCAATTTAAGATATATTGAAAAGCATCTTATAGTTAAGTATTGTCAACAATTTTCATATTTCTGGTTTGAATAAATTATTTCTTTTTGAATATTGCAGAATTAAAAATGAATTCTAAATCTTGGTATAATTGCGCTGTACAGCGCATGGGTGCCTAGTGTTATGACGATTGTAACTTTTCTTGTACATTCAAATACAATTATACATATAAATATGAATAAATAGTTTATTATGATATTTTGTAGCAATCACTTAGAATGTAATTAATATCGAATTTAGTTGAAGAATAGGTAATAAGAATTGTTTTTGGGGATCATTAGCCGTATAATTTTTTCTAGCAAGTTTATATCCGACACGAAAGATCACGAACAACTGAATGAGCAGCCGGAGCGAAGATCCGTAAAATAATACAATTAACTCCCAACTAAGATAATTCCCACGCTCTCATTATCCACAAAATTTACATAGTGTGTGTGTGTGTGTGCAGGCACGTGTGGATCCTCTCGGCAACTCTTAAACAAAAGCTCAGTTCATGAGCTTTTTGCGTGCATACCTTAGATTATGAGTAGAATTTAAATAATTTGAAATAAATCAAAATTGGCAAACACGTATATATATATACATACATATTTATTCGTTAATACGTATATGTGTAATTTATTTTCTGTTTGCTGAAGACTTATTCAGTAGTGGACTGCAAACCAATAGGAGAACTGGAGTGGGAGTTATGTTATTAACAGCTTATAACACTGTTAATAGCATAGCATGACGATGTGAGGTAGGAGCAGTTCTTGTTAATAGAATCTGACATTAACAATATATAAATATATAAGTATATATGTGTACTGCTGTTATCATTTAAAATAAATTATATATGTATATGTACACATAAGTATGTACATAAACATAATCGCGAACGCATCTCCATTGTTACGTTAATTTATTTAAATATGAAATTTATAATAGAATATGTTCTTTAGTTTCTATATAAGATGTTACCCCTTGCAATTAGAATTATATAGAGACTGCAAAGACAGTTGATAAACTTAATTTATATGTAATATAAAGAACTGTTAGCTCACGTTTCGTATTGATAAGAAATAAGAAATTATATTTAGGAATTGGCACTTAATACTATCCTGTAGGAACTGATCTTAAAAATTATATATATTTATATTACTTATTTATTTTATCAATATTATTATTCAACGATATGGATTGAGTTCAATTTGTTTAGATTAAGGTCGATGCAAATAAAACATAAATTATTATGTAATAAACATCGCATTTAGGACAAACAATCAAGGCTGACCAAGGCTGACCAAGGCTGACCAGAGATATATTTAAAGGCTCAACACAGTTTTGTGGTCGTGTGCGACGATTTCTGATTTTATTTGATTTCGTGTTTGTGCAGCACTTTGGGCAGCAGAACGTGAAATTGTTATTGAGTCCGTGGGTGTGCGGGCCAACTTGACTGCCAACTGCATAGTGCACATCAGCAAATGCTTACAGCTGGCAGGAGACATTGTTGCTGCATAGCTAAGCTCTGCACAGGCCACAAAAAAAAAAAAAAAAAACTCCAAGATAAATATTTTGCCAAGCGCCAACAAATGCAACGTGATGCCACTTGCCCTACGTGGCGTATGCGCAATGCAAACACAAAAGACTCCTTCGCCGTTCGCCCAGCCGAAGAGGCGGGTGGCAAGTGTGCTAAAGACGCTGATGATGCATTCAACATCAACATTATATACTTGACAACTAAAGCTGAATGGGCCAATTCAACAGCATGTTGTTAGACGTTCCCAATGGCTGGCCAACAAATTCACAGCCCAGATCCAATATGCTTTCAATTTCACAAATAATGCGACAACAATTCCAAGAATATTCCTTAACCTTTAACGGTTATCAGTGCTTTTAAATATATACATTTCGATACATGTATATGTAAGTAAATGAAGATTTTACATCTGTGTGCTATTTCCGTACTCTTTGTATTTTCATATTCGTTCACCAAGTGTAAAGAGTATATTGGCTTTGTGCCATGTACCCGACAAGCCGTCTTTCCATATGAAAGCAAATCCGATTAGTCGTTATTAAGAGTAAAGGTTTGAAATTTTATATATAGTATACTCGGGATGCCCTTATCTAATAAAATGTCAAGATCTTTGCAAAATCGGAAGATCACAAAAATTTTATTGGCAATTATTTTAGATTTTGTAAAGTGCTACAAATATGAATATTTTTATTTTAGTTGAAAAACCAAGATCAAGCATACGCTATATATATATATAAAGCGGATATATCTTTTACATACATTGCACTGTTGTAGAAGTAAACCTCTAAATTAGACTTATATAGTAGCCACTATAGTATCCCGCTTAAGATCATTAAACCGTGAACGAGCATTTTGCAGTCGTTAATGCCTCAATTTACTTGCTTATGTTATTAATAGATCAGTGATGTGATTTCCCTTTAGATTAATTTAAAAAATAATAGATATTATCAAGAGTATATTAAGGCTTACACTTTTTTTATTTAATACACATTTAAATAAAATAATCTTAACAAAAATTAAGTCTTTGTTTCTTATAAAAAGTTAATTTAAAATATATATACATTTAATTTATATAAAGTGTCGACACGATACAAAAATTTATATTTATTTCATTAAATATTTTTTATTTATATGAAAAACTCTTCGTTTCTTAAAAAAAAATGTATATATATATATATATATATATATATATATATATATTTTTTTTTTTTTAGAACTAAATATATTTAATTTATATAAAGTATCGGACATAAAAGCAATTCCCTTCATTTTAATTGATTTAATATATTATTTTATTTATTATAATATTTTATAGATCAATCCAGAATTAATATTGTGTTTAATTCGATTAAAATTGATAAGCAAATTTATTTAATTTTTTTTTAATTTATCTTAAATTTGTTTTCCCTAGCTCAATTCAAATATAATTTTTTATAGTACATTAAGCTCACTGAAGAATAAAAGTTTATTGGAAATAAAATATCTTTGTAACATTATATGTTAGTGCCTACATTATATATATATATATATGTATGTATGTGTATGTACGTATATATATATATATCTATATTTAGTATTAGATTAATTAGATTCACCTAAGATTAGACCGCAACGCTGCGTTGCTGCATCAGCGTGTCGATGATCTTCTCAATGTGCTCATTACAGCTGCCCAGACACGTGTCCGCATATTCGAATAGAAACTGCATAAAGCTCTCCAGCTCCTCCATGGAGCAGGCGCTGAAGCCACTGCTGCGTGCAAGATTCTCAATGGTGCGCAGCTTCTGGGCATACTCCGGCTTGCTGCGGCACTGCCTGAACGTGGCTTCGTTCAGTTTGGGCGGCATTTGATAGTTCCGTATGCGTTGCTCCACACTCTTCAGTTTGTTTTGCTGCTCGTGCAGAGTGCGCAGCATTTGGGGCATGCTCATTGGCGGCTTGGAGCGTACAACGGGCAATGTTTTATCGAAGAGCTCATCCAATGGCACCGCCTCATACTCCTGACTAAAGAGTTCCGGCGAGAAGGAGAGACGACCGCTATTGTTGCTAAAGCTGTCCGATTCGAACTCCGTTTGGTCCAGATCGCTGGTCTTGATGGCATTGCTGGAGCTATTATACTGGTTATTTGGCCAAGCATATTTGCTGCGCCCCTCCAAGCCATTGCTGCCGCCCGTCTGTAGGCCCACCAGCATGCTGTAGCTGCTCTCAATGGAGAACTTGGGCGTGCTGAGCCAAAACTCTGGCACGCTGCTGAACTCAAAATGATCGACGCCAAAGCGCAGCTCCAAATCTGGGCCAGAGCTTAGCTCCGTGTCAAGGAACTGAAACAGACGCTCAATCTTCTCGCCGGGCATATGCTTGCCACTGAAGGGCACAGCCAAATCACCGCTGGCGAACCAATAATGCGAGGAGCCCTTAACGCTCGCCGGTCGATTTGGCAGCTCAGTGGACGCCTTTGCCTCCTGCTCACTGGCGCTTGATCTGCAAAATTTGTGCCCATCAATGCCAAAGGTTAGCTCACGTGTCTCCCAGGTCTTTTGCGTAAAGATCTCGTAGAGTAAACGCAATCGTTCCGGCGTATTGTATGCAATTTCCAGTGCAACCGTAAAATCTCCGGCATTGATCCAAAACTTTGACTCCGGCTTGCTGCTCGGCTGATCCTCCAGCTGCGAAGAGCTCATCTCAACAGTGGGCGCATTGGCAAAGAAGTCGCGCTCACTGCACGTCGGAGTTGTTGCTGTTGTATCCGATGTGGCAGCCAAATCCAACGGATGATCCTCTCTTATCACTTGCATGGCCAACGAGCTGCGACGTGACTTGTCCAGCTGCTGCTGCTGCTGGCCAATCGGACTGAACAGCTGCTGCTGGGCAATGCCAGAACAAGTGCGTCCCTTGACAGGCGTGGAGAAGCATGAAGGCTTTGCATTTCCCATGCCCACCGATGACCGACGCAACGGACTATTCTCCATGGCATCATTGGAGCACGTCTCAAAGCCCTGATCAATGAAACTATCACGCAACTGTTGCTGTTGATCCAACGATGGACGCGGCGTCTGCGACGGCGACTGATCACTGTCCGCATTCGGCGATGGCGACGACATCACTGTCAACGTATACGCCGACTTGATCTTGCGCGGCGAATTCACCTGGCGCATCAGCGACTTGTCCAGCTCAATGTAGCTCTGCTCCGGCATTGCCATTGCCATTGGCTTGGACTGTGGCAATGGTTGTGGAGCAGCAGCAGCAGCTGTAGCTGTCGATGGCTTCTTCTTGGCCAGCAATACGGCCGGTTTGTAGTCGGAATCGGAATCGGTGCTAGTCACAGCATTGGCTGTCGCCTCTACAATTGAGTTCTCCTTCTTCCAGGTGAGCGTGCGACGCATTTTCTTTTTCCGCGGCGGCCTCACGGGCTTGGCAAACTCAAAGTCAGCCGCATCATCATTGGGTGTCGTTGGCATTTCTGGCTGAGATTCATCACTGGTTATCTGTATGGGCATTTGAAGGCAATTAAAAACATGCGCTAATTTCATTAATTCGATTATTTTGCTAATCATGTGTCTGCAGGTGAAAATCTAAGCAATAATTTTGAAACTCAGTATTGTTGTTGTTGTGTTATTCACCAAATTTGGAAATATTGAAACAAAATTCGAAAGAAAACTATTTGAGTTGCAAAGCCTATTTAGAGAGATTAGAAATATGCTAGAGACTTGGAATATTATACTCAATGCATAAGGTAAAAGTTAATAGGAAAATATTAAAGGGAAATATTCAAGAGCCTATTTCAGAAGATTTTTCCTCCGTAATAACGGAAAAGTTTATAGAAAAATATTCAAGGGAAATTATAGAGCCTATTTCAGAAGACTTTTCCTCCGTAAGTAAGAGAAAAGTTAATGGAAAAATATTCAAGGGAAATTATAGAGCCTATTTCAGAAGACTTTTCCTCCGTAATATTATGCTCAGTGCGTAATGGAAAAATATTCAAGGGAAATTATTTCAGAGACTTCGTAGACTCTTCCGCCGTATTTTCAGTACTACTTTTAGATATATTCGCTTGACTGCCTTTAGATATGCTAGTGGATGATAACTCACCTTTGGTAAAGTTGATAAACCGGATTCACTTTCCTCAGCCTCAGATTGTTTGCAACTGGACGAGCTGCTCGAGGTAATGCACGTGGATTGCGTTTGGGCGAGACTTGGACGTGGCGCCGGTACCGGAGGTGCCTGACGCTTGAGTTTACGTGGCGTGGGCGTAACCGGAGCAAATTGTGTTGAAGTTGGCGTTGATGTTGCTGTTGCTGTTGCTGTGTCCACATCTTTATCTTCCACATAGCTAGACTCTTTAGTTTTATTCTCCAGCTCCAGCTTGGCAATGGCCTCTTCGAGCAGACGCTCAACGGCCGACTTCTGGCTTATGTCGCCCATGGAGCTAGCTGTAGTCTGAGCCTGCGGTTGCTCATCGCTGCTGGCTATTTCGATGGTCTGATCGCTGTTCGACACGCAAGTGATATCGAACAAGACACCGTTCTCGGCACTGAGCCAACTGTAGAAGAGACTCTCGAGAGGCTCGTTTTGAAAAAACAAATGATTATCAGTGCCGGAGCGCTCCTGGCGTGTGCGTCGTATCTTCTTGGGCGGTGCATATGCCTCCGTGGGCAATATGGTGCGTATGGCAGCCAGATTACGCTTCTGAGAGGCACACTTCAGACCACTTCCACCCGGCTTGGCGCTCACATGTCGCTCGGGGCTGGGCCTTAGCACCACTGTCAGTGTGCTCACATGCAGCGATGGCGTTGGAGATTTGACTGATGCGACCTGCTGTGCTGCTGCTGCCGCTGCTGCTGCTGCTGGTCTTGGTGGTGTGGACTGCAGCACACACTTGGCCTCGAGTTCCTGGGCCAAATGCTTAACGCTGGCCTGCTGCTCGGCCACAACTTCACCGCGTGCCATTTGCTTTTTGACCTGAGCTTTAAGATCGGCTGCATGCTCATTGAATTTCGGATGCTTGGCGGCAATGTCGCTAACAAATTTATTAAAGAGCAATACCTTATCCTTGACGCTTAGCTCACGAAACACATCCTCGGCCACCAGGCAGGGCGAGGACTCCTGCTGCTCCTGCTCCTGCTGCTGCTGCTGCTGCTGCTCGGCTGGTTTTTGCCTGAGCCTTGACTGTGGCTTGGGCTCCGGCGACAGGGATAGCTCATTGTGCAGTGTGGCATATTGTGGCGCCTCAGCTCGACGCATTACCTGATTGATCTTCGAGTTGAACAATTGTGCCATCTCCTTGACTTTCATGGGCAGCTTGCCGCTGGCTCTGTTGTTGACGCCACGCACTGACTGTGGCGTGGCTAGCTGTGGCGACTGCTCATATTTCTGCTTCAATTCGCTTATCTTTTGCTTTCCACTGTCCAGCTTCAGTTGCTTGGGCTGCACCATGGCATTGCTGGCCAGTTTGGCAATTGTGCTGGCCACTTTGCCAGTTGATACATGGACACCTTTGGTTGGCGTTACGGGCACCTCTTCATCAAAGTACTTCATGAGATTCTCAATGCTGGACAAGTCCAAGTCGGTGATCTGTATGCGTGATGGGGTGCTGTAAGAGTTCTGATGCTCCAGTGCGGTCAGAAATCGATCATCGTCCAACGAGGAGACCTCGAAGAGCTCCTCTCGCGTCATTGTGGCACGCAGCAGGCCATGCGCATCGCTGACATCACAGTAGGCGTGCCGTGAGCGTCGCTCCTCGATCTCAGCATTCAGCTGCAGCAGCTCATTGAGATCGTCACTGTTCATGGTAGCCGTGTCCACAATCATCTTATTATTGGGCGTCGAATTGCTCAGCACCATAATTTCTTAATTTTTTTTTTTTAATTTTGATTCTTACTTTTGCGTTGTTCACGTTAGACGTTGCAGTTTGTAACTGTGAGCGTTGACGTTGTGGCGACTCCTTTTAAGTGCCACAGGTAGACACACAGAACTATGCAAATTTTCTTTTTATTACGCCCGCTAATCCGGCCAACATCGGGTCAGGTCATCTAATCATGGCACAGCTGCTGCTCGGGTTTTTACAGCATTCCATTAGCAGCGCATACCTTCCAGGAAGCCCCAGATTTGCCGACCTGTGTGTATGGATAGGTAAAAAGGCAACAGGTAAGTGGCATATCATCTAGAAGTCTCCATGTTATAATACGTTAATAAAGTTAAACGATTGCGCGCGTTGACTTGCGCTCTCGACTAGCCTCGAATAAAATTGGCAGGAATTTTAGGGATGAACAGATGAAAGGTGTTGCCAATTTATGAGGGTTTAAGATGCGGCAAGCAATGAGGTCTTGAAATAAGTGCTATTAACTATAATGGCTACACGGCTATACATGTATATATATGAAGTATATAATATAATTCTTCTTATATATAATTATAGAAAGGTAAATAACAAAAAATGTTGATATATTCTATAGTGAGCTATACTCAATATATAATTTTATAATAAATAGAAAAGATTTAAGTAATTTGATGGCAAATTAATAAACGATATAAAATTTAATGAATATAATTAAAATGGCAGCAAATTATCTACAACACATCATTATTTATTATTTATTATATATGTATATATTTAGAATATTTTTCAAATATATAAATTTGTTTTTTTTTTTTTAATTAAAAATTTTATGTTTAAAATTTTTTATTTATTTAGAAATATATTTTAAATATATACAATATATTTTATTTATTTATTATAATATTATATTAAATATAATATATAATAATATATAATAATATATTAAAATATTTATTCAAAAATTAATTTAAATATTTATAATTGCATGAAAAGAATTTCAATAGTGCAAATTTCCATTAATTTACAATTTGATTTAGTTTTTAATCGTTTAAATTTAATGAGATTTCGACTATCGATATTAATTTCCAAAAATGATGCAGACTTTGAAATTGACAGCATAAAACTTGTTTGAAATTATGACCAAACCTAAATTCTAATATTTTAATATTTATTTTAATTGTATTAAAAATGGCTATTAATCTTTTTTCACTAATTAATTATTTGTTCGAACTTTATAATTTTTATAAATTATAAATGTTTATTTTTGTTTAAAATATTTTTCTAAAATTAAATTATATTATTGTATTATTTTTGTTTAAATGTATTTAAAAATTTGTATAATAAATTTAAATATAAATTAAACCCAAATATTGTTTCTAAGAAATTATTTATATGAATCCTTTTTTTTTTTTTATATATATATATATATATATATATATATATATATATATATATATATATATATATATATATATATATATATATATATATATATATATATATATATATATATATATATATACATATATATATATATATATATCTATATATATATTTTTTTTTTTTTTTTTTCTAGGGCTTCACATGTATATACAGATAATAATAATGACAATTTTAGATACATAAGCTGGGCAGTCGAAAATCCATTTATAATGCTCTTAATTTGGTAACCTAATTATTTCCTTACGCTTACTATAATTCTCTAATTCCTTTAAATATTTTTTTAAATTATTACTTTTTGCCTTTTTATTGTCGAATTATGTATATACTTGTATTAATTTTAATAATAAATACTATATTAATAAATTCTAATTTTTTACCTATATTTAGTTGTGAATGAAGTCAGTGCTGGTCAATCGGGGAAAAAATTGACCTATGATATTATATATTATATATATATAATATATTATAAATTATATATTATATATATATTAAATAAATTTGAGATTTTGTATAGATTTAAGCTATAGAATATTATCTTATTATTTTTCATGAAAGTATTTAATTAAATAAAATTATGAAATATTCGATTTTGCATCTTCAATCAAGTATTAATTTTTACGTGAATATTTTACGTGAATAGAAACTATATTTGAGTAGTTTATCATTTTAATATCTTTAAAATTTAAGTAATAATAAATTTATTACATAAAGATCACTGTCAACTTTTATACGACTGTCTAAGACACTCTTTCATTCTCATGAGCATCCTCTAACAAAACTCACCTAACAATTTAGCTAAAATTAAGTGTGTGTGTGTGTGTGGGTGTATTTGTATAGCTCTTGAATAGATTCGTAGCATACAAGAGGCACATATTAAATATTTGTACCCAAAAGTATGCAATAAAGTGCGCTTTATGCGAGTGGCAAAGAGCTTTCAAAGAGCTAGAGCTGAAGACACCGCAAAATGCGAGTGCTAACTAGACCCCAGAGAGCCTGAGAGCCACAATGAAAATCACACACATACGAGAAAATTTCAACATGTCACTGGGGCGTAGCTTTGATTTCATTGGATTTGAGGCAGCTTGAAACATCGTCGTCGTGAAGAGAGACGATAGAGAGAGAGGGCGAGAGAGAGAGAGAGAGCTAAAAACTTTTGTTGGCATCACCATCAACCGCCATTTGGCGGCAGCCTTATGCAAATCAACGCCAAAGCTGTAAACGAGAAAGACTTCAGGCAGGTGCTAAGCTCGAGTCGGTGTTGAATGCTGATGATGACAATTTGTTGAGTTGCCAGCGACATTATTTTACTGCATCGAATCATCAGCGACAGATGAGTTTGAGCCTTAAATTCGGCCATTTCAATTTGCTAATAGCCACGTGGCATAATTCCACGCATCGCAAGTTGCAGCTACCGAATCTCTCTAGTCTAGACAACAAATTTGCCAAATAAAACCCAATGGGTAAAAGGTTTTTCACATTTTTCACAATTTTCCCTGCCCGCCTTTGGCCTTTGGCGTTGCCATAACATTTCTTTGTCTGTCTGTCTGTTCGTCCGTCTGTCTGTCTGTCTGTTTGTTTGTTTGTTTGTTTGCCTCGCTTTCAATAACTTTAATATCATTTCTATAGCGCACAGACGCCGGAAATTGAATTACTTACTCAAGTAACTTGAGAGCAAGAAATAAAATAAAAAGTCGTGGGGGCCTGGCTATTCATTGACTTTAAGATGCGGAGCCAACCGCAAGCATTTAGTTCGCCCCTTTGCGCGAAACACAAAAAGAAAGTGCACAGAGGTTAGGACTCTGTGTTCCTTTTGGACTCAAGAACAACGGAGCTGCAAGTGCAAGGGGTCAGCTGGTTCGTTGCATGCGTAAGCGAGCATTTAACAAGGCAAACTGTTTGTTCAGCCTGAACTTTTTATTTATTTTTAATAACAACTTTATATACCCTTTACTAAATAAACTAAGTTAATAAAACTGATACATATCAAATTTTATAACTAAAAATCTGCATATAGAGAAAGTTAAGTCATCTACATATTACTTTAGTTTTGTTTTCCCTCAAGTGATAGCAAATGATCAGCATCAGCATGAGTGCAGCATCTCAGGCATCTGCCATCTCCTTTGGGCCATGCCAAGCGTAATTGAATTATGAAATTCGTGGCTCGACGTCGGCGCCGTTGCCAGACGCTGCTGCCGATGCATTGATGCAGGCAACTGGCCAAGGACATGCACAGGGAGATGGAATTGGGCTTGGGTAGCCATTGAATTGTTAACGGCATTTTAAGCATCCTTGCACTTTCTGCATACACACACACACACACACACACATGTGCACAGCCGTTTGTGTGGCGATTAATTTTCGCGTTTTTCTCATGTTAATAATTTAATAAATTAAAATGAAATTTTGCTTTTGCTGGCAAACAAAAATCGCTTTGCTCTTTGGCACTTTGCTTCATGAAATATGTGACGAAAAAGTGAAATTTTTAATATAAATAATTTGCCCTGGTAAAGCTTTCACTTTGATAGACCATATACTATACTATATATGTATGTAAATATATAAAGGTACACGTACTTACTGCTTATTAAATATAAAGCAGTTGTTAAAATATGCGCATAGTATTTTTGGTAATATTTGTCATCGAAGAGGACATTATATTCGCTTAAACTATGGTGCGCTTAAAAAAATAATTATTTATTCACGCTTTGTCAATTTTGATGAGCTTGTGCGTGTGTGTGCGTAGGCCACAAATTCGTATTTAATTAAAATGCCATTAATTAAATGCAAATCAAGCCTATGCTTTAATGATTAGGCTTTAAATGAGTTAAAAAAAAAAAACATCGATTGAACAAAGTTCGATTAAAGTTGAATAAATATTCAAGAATCAAGTATTTAATACATAGTCTCTCTATTACGACTGGCTGTTAGACTTTCGACCAGCTCATTACATCTTTCATGGCTTAAAAAAATGATAAAAAAAAAATAAATTAATTTTAATATATATTTTTTTTAATAATATGAATTAAATAAAATGATATTGAGTTCATAAATTTCAATAATACTGCAGCAGAGTATATTCTCTACCAAAGAGTCCCTATTGCAGTCCAACATATCTATTAACCGCCTCATTTGGTTTGAAAATCTATTAAATATTTCCTTTAATTCCTTGTCCCTTCCTAATGCATAATTCATTTCTTTTTCCATTAAAAAATATATTTAATAAATTCAGATTTGATTTAGTTAAAATACTTAACTTACTTTCTTTATGTTTTATTTTTTTAAATTTATATTTTATTTAATTACTTAAAAAGAATAGCATTAAACATTAATTAATTTATTTAATTAATTTAATTAAGTTACTTAACTTACCTTTTTTTATATAGTTACTTTAAAATAAGAACATTAAATATTAAATTTGCAAATAGAAATATTTTAAATCATATTACGCTAATACCAAATAGATTTTTCAATATATTTGCTATAAAGTTGATTTAATTTAAAATTTAACTGATAATTGGGTTGTTCAGCTCGACAGAGTTTCGAATTAAAAAAAAATATATATATTTTTTTTTAAACACTTAAGCATTCAAAGAAAAACGGCTTCCACAGATAACTCGAATTTATTTTGCAATGTCTTACATAACAACAAAAATTCAAATCATATAAACGATTTGTAAAATGAAAATAATAGAAGAAGAAGAAAGAAAAAAACAAAGCAATTGTACAATTAGTGCCAGAACAATCAGTCAACGACAAATTGTGCTCTATCGGATCACTAATGAGGCCCGATAAGGCGGCAAATGCTGCAAACGTCACAAGTGGACGGCAACACAAAGGAAACGATTGCCATCAAATTCATATCTCATCTCTCGCCACATGCCACTCGCCAATCGCCCCTCGCCAACAGCCAGCAGCCAGTCGAAAAGTCAAAAGTCCAATGCGCAGTGGACAGGCCCCCCTATCCAATCGTTCAAGCAGCCAACGAAAGCTAGAGTTAATGTTTTGTAAATGCATAAACCATGGACAGCATATCGCAGCAACTTGCCGTTCTCTGACCCCCGTGCGAACCTCTCGTGCGTAAGGTTAATCATTAATTGCAACGCCGAATTGCGTCATCCAATGCCTTATCAGGGCCAGGCAGCCGCACGATGGCGACGCCGATGACAATTAATAACTAAAACATGAATTGAAATAATTTTCAAATTGTAATTCAAGCCGAACAGAACTGCACTGAAATATTTCATAATTCAAAAATAATTTTTTATAAAAATTAATTTAAAAAACAATTTAAAAATTGAAATATTTGTATTTAGTTTAAATTAAAAACAGAAAGCAAAACTGTGCAGAGCATTAAAAGTTTGATTGAAAATTATTTTTAATTATTTTATTTTTTTTGTTTGTTTGGTTGGCAACTATAAATAAAATTTTTTAATGAAATATGATTTGTTTATTGGCCAACTAAATAGCTAGAAAAAAATATTTCTATAAAAATATATAAAATATAAATTTTTATTAATTTTTGATATGTGTATTAGTAAACAAAATAGCTATAAAAAAATTAAAAAAAAAAAAATAAAAAAAATTATAATAATAATAATAATAAATAAACATATTTAATGAATTCTTTATATGTTTTTTAGCCAACTAAATAGCTAAAAAAATATTTCTATTATAATATATAAAATAGAAAATTTGAATAAAATTTGTATTTCTTTATTTGAAAACTAAATAAATAAATAAATTTTTTTATCATAATATATAAAATAGAAAATTTTAATAATTTGTTCATTTGTTTATTAGCAATTTAAATAGTTCAAAAAATATTTCTATTATAATATATAATATATATATATATATATAAAATAGAAAATTTGAATAAAATTTTTATTTATTTATTTGCAAACTAAATAAATCAAAAAATATTTTATCAAAATATATTAAATAGAAAGTTTACATAATTTTTTCATTTGTTTATTAGAAAATAAAATATTTAACAAATATTTCTATCATAATATATAAAATAGAAAATTTTAATAAATTTTGCATTTCATTATTTACAAACTAAATAAATAAATTTGTATATCATTAAGACCGAAAGTGAAGCAAAACACGCACCGATTGCAGTGGAAAATTTTCTGTACGCTCAAACATAGACAAAATCAAAATATTCCCCTATTCTAACATACACTGCTATACAGATTTTTCTCACATTTGCAACATCAAAATCAGGCCTCGATAGTTGATAAAAAAATATGCATAAATATATAAAATAAATTTAAAATGAATACTTGAAAGCATTATGAAATATAAAACTTTGATTACAAATTGCTAAATTATGCAAAAATGATCTGATGCAATTTCTTATGCAATATCTTCGCATATTTCACGATAGCCAACTATGCTCTTGTATGGAAATAAGCTTATTTAATACTTCTACAAAAACATGCACGTTTCTGACAGTGTATCATAGATAAGCCAGCCGTACACTAACTAAAAGAAAAGACGTATTTAAAACGTTGATAAGCAAACTCAAGCAATAAAAAATAAAATAAAATACAAATACATATAAAATAAAACAAATGTAAAAAGCGCGCTGCAAGAATTAAACACACACACACTCTTAAGCACTCACACACTCATGAGTGTGATTTGAATGAATTAAAAATGAATACATAAAAAATGGAAACGCGTGAAACGAGTTTTTAGTTGATTTTTAGCAAGCGGCGAACGCGCAACAAAACCTTCTGCAAAATAAATCAAAAACGAAAATTGTGAAATACTCAAATCAAAAGCTTTGGAAATATAATTTTCGAAACAATTTGCTGACATGTGTGCGCCTAAAGGAAATCAAATTAATCAACAACAACAACAACAACAACAAGTACAACAATTGCTGCTCCGAAGTGCAGTATATATTATACAGAACTAAAACCAAGATAAAATAGAAAGCAAATAAATCTGCTATTAAAAGGAAAAGTTAAGTTTTTTCTTTTTGGGAAAAGTGTGAAAAACTAAAAGGAAAGTCAAACAACAGACAACACAAAATGCGACAGCTTTGGAAACCTTGCTGCTGCCAGCTGCTGCTGCTGCTGCTGCTGCTGCTGCTGTGTCTGATGGCCAGAGTCCAGGCACTGCCCACTGCACATCTCAATCAAAGCTGCCGCCTGACAGCGGCCGAGGGAGCAACGGAACCAGCCTGTAGTAGAGATCTCAATCTAAAGCATATTCAACAGCTGAAGCGATATATGCGACCAGAGCTGGATGCCTGTCAGGATTTCTATGCATATGCCTGTGGCAATTGGAAATCGATGCATAAGCTGGGCGAGTCGGCGATGTCGCTGAGCGGCGCACGGATCGATCATCGCTATGTGGAATTGTTTGAGCGGCTATTGCACGTGCCTCGCGCACCGGAACATTCGTGGCCCTTGTATGCGAAACTGTTGCGCTACTATCACAGCTGTCGTTCGTTGGGCAAGCCACGGCTACGTCGCTACTTGGAGCAGCTTCCACAGATGGGCGGCCAGGATTGGGCCGATCTGTTGGCGGTGCTGGGGCGCTATGGCTACCATGAGCACTATGTGAAGATCGAGGTGAGCCAGCATAATGCCAGCCAACATATGATTGTTGTGATGCCGCACAACTACCATCTCAATCTGAATCTCAGCGGCAGCATCTACAATGCCCTCAGACGTCATACGCACGGCCAGTTGCCCAGCCTGAAGCAGTTGACTGAACAGTTCCAGCAATTGGAGCAAACGCTGCAAGAGCTGGCCCAACCGCCAAAGAACAGCAGCAGTGATGAGGAAACATCAAGCACTTACACGCTGGAGCAACTGCAACAAGAGCTGCCGGCACTGAACTGGACGCACGTACTCCAACTACAATTGGGCGCCATTTATCCAAGCAACTATCAGCTGCTGGCCGACGATCTGCCAGCGTTGCGTCTATTGATCAACTATCTCAATCGAGCCGATCCACGTCTATTGCAGCTCTATAGCTGGGCACGCTTTCTGCAGCATCTATTGCAATTGCCACACAATCCACTGAGCAATCCCCAGCCCAGCTTCAGTGCTAGCTCAGCGATCAGTTGTGTTCAGCACATGCGCAAGACTCTCTATCTGGCCATGAATTTTGCCTACGAGCGGAACTACTATGGCAGGCAACGGCAGGCGGATGAGCATGTCATCTTCGGTGTCTTTGAGGAGCTGAAGCAACAGTTCGCCCAGCAGCTGCGACTCAATGTGCTCGGCCTGAATGCATCATTGCTGGACGCTCTGCTCGACAAGGTGCAGGGTTTGCGTATTAATGTCGGCAATTTGCCGCGCAATGTGAGCGATCAGTTTTATGTGGAGTGCGTGCAGCATTGGCGAGTGGGCAATGATTTCTATGAGAATCATTTGAATAGTCTGCTGCATTACTATGATCATCTGGCCGAGCTGGAGCGTACAGAGGATGCGGCACTGCGTCAGGTGTGGTTCAGTTTCAATCATCATGGACCCGAGCTGCTCGATAATATCGATGCCACGCCCTATTTCTATTGCCTGGGCAGCATTATAATTATGCCCTATGCCTATATGCAGCTGCCGCTATACGAGTCACAATTCTGGCCAGCTCTACTCTATGGCGACTTGGCCAATACGCTGGGCCACGAGATGCTGCACTCGATCGATACCTATTTCGTGGACTACGATGCCCAGGGTGAAATGCGCGACTATAGCGATCAATTGGTGCAGAACAAGAACTACTTGAGGGCAGTGAATTGTCTCAATGACAGCGAACATGTGATGCTAAATGAACGCATCGCCGACATCAGCGGCACACGTCTGGCGCTGAACACGTACATGAAGGATCCACTGGAGAGGCGTCACAATGGACGCTTGTACTTTATACAATTTGCGCAGTTCTTTTGCGGCGAGGAGGCGGACATCTATCATGATACGGGCAGCAAACGTTTGAACTATGCCCTCGCTCAGATGCCCGAGTTCGCTGAGGTCTTCAACTGTGCCCCGGGCACGCCCATGCATCCTGTAAGCCGCTGCAGTTTCTGGTAGCAAAAAGATACGCTAAATAGTATGTAAACACTTGGTTCTCTGTATAGTCTCGTAGCTGGTGTACTATAGCTTTAACTAGTTAAGCCCATCAAGTATTGTAAATAAAAATAATAATAAAAAAAAAGTATGCTTAAGTAACTGCTTTCGCCTTCAATCTATCGCCTCACTTTTCATAGCTGTGCAAGCCACCGCGTCACATCAATATGCAGCACGCATCTGCCCAACGAAATCCTTGATAGCCTAGCAGCAGCAGCACCAGCAGCAAAGCACAAGGAAACATAAGCAAAGGTACAGCTTGCAGTCAGGGAGACAAGTTAATTTTCAATTACGTGCACAACGCTGTAAGCGGGGAAAAGTCGAAAGCCAACAGAATACGCGACTGCGCCTACAAGTGAGGGAGGTAAAAAAAAAAAAAAAAGGAGAAGAAGAAGAAAATTCTGCAACTTGGCAAGTGGAAAGACACAGGGCTACATGAACTCTTAAATGAGCTACGAATGATATTCTTTTATTTTACATTAATTTTACTTTATTTATGATTTGTAGTTAAGCTGACATTATTTGTTTTTATTTATAAATCTAATTTTTGTAGATTTTCCTTGAGTATAAAACTATAAAACTCTATGTTAACTTGAATGATAAATTTATATAGCTCTATGTATATCTTTTCTCTTCTTTAAGTTATATATTAAGAACTTTAAAATTTGTAGGCTAACAGAACTTTTAAATGAGCTTCTTTATTGTTTGCCCTATGTATATATTTACAAAGGAGCTTAGTTTCATGGTATTTCTTAATTGATAAATTTGATAAAATGTAAAAAATACTAGGCGTTCTTAAATGTAAAAATACTAGAGTTTCTTAGTTTTTTTTCATTAAATATATATATATTAAAAGCTGAAATATATTTTTAAATATATTAAGACATAATATTTATTAAAGGTTTAAATATATTTTTTCATTATAAGTTTTAAACGTTTACATATATATATATATATATATATATATATATATATATATATATATATATATATATATTTTAATATATGGGAAAAAAATATATTTTTCTATATATGAAACCCCATTATATGAAACCCCTATTATTTTTTTTTTTTTTATATATATAAAAAGCCATAATATATGTTATAATATTTTTAATGAGTATAATTTTAAATATATATTAAAGGTTTTAATATATTTTTTTTTATATATGAAATGTTTAAATATATTTTATAATATTTTTAAATTGTAAATAAATTGAAAATAAAACATTTTAAAATTTCAAGCTCCTCCTATTTCTCTTCGTTTCAGCATCTTTGAGATACCCAACAATTTAAACATTTTAAAACAAAATAAATAAATTACTTTGCAACCTTAAGTGCTTGGCAAAAGCAAAATCATTTACTCTCATTAAATATAATTCACACAATAATTGAAAACTACTTTAGAAATTTGAAACGTAAATAAAATGAATTTACAAAAAAATAAATAAATAAAGTACACATAAAATTTCCACTTAATTTGATTGCAAAATAAAAAAAAAAAATGAAATAAATGTTTTATAGTCTAGTATTGCCATATGGCCTGCCGTTGTCCAGCGACCTCAGATGAAAGAACTTGCAGCGCATATGAAAAACTACCAATGGGAAATATGAAATGCAGAGGCAGCATTAAGAATTTTCACGTTGGCATCGTCATGCATTGAAATAAGCAAAAGCCAGTGGCACGGCAACAGCAGCAGCAGCAGCAGCAGCAGCAGCAATGCTCAAACCGAGGCACAGCAGATATAGCAGCTACAAATGTACATATACATATGTATGTTTCTGTATCAGCATGACACACACATACATGCACATTCACATATGCGCAATGTGCGTGTCTTGTTTGCCGGCACGCTTTTTATTTATTTGCTAATTAACGCGCTTCCTGTGCAGCAACCGAGGCTGTGCGACGCGACATCGACTTTTCAGTTGGCAACTTGTTGAAGGTCGGTATGGCATACATACATATATATATATATATATGTGTATGTATGTAAGTATATGTATATATTACTCATACTCACAATAAACCGTCCGTTACCTGGCAACCACAATTGGCGCCCGCATTAATAGACCATTAACAAGATACCCCCAACCAGAAGATTTGCACGTGCTCTGCATGTCAAATACACCAAACCGTAACCAAAAACCACTGGCCAATGAAAGGCAACTGTGTTTAGGACTTGGCAGCTGCCTTAATCGTTAATTAAGCTAGTGAAAGACCGCAAACCACATGCTCTACCTCTCTAACCACAGATTAATATTGACTACATTATAAATTTACAAAATATTTAAGCCACTGACTTTTTAAAAGTAAATTTATAACGAAATTGGAAAGTTTCGAAACACTCTCCATGAGATTTATTATAAAGTATTTATTATAAAATATTGATAAAAATGTATTTAAAAAATTAAATATTCTTTGGAACTGACTGCTAAAGATAATCATTTAAATAGAGTAGATATTTAATTATAGCAGTAAGATATAGTGAATATTTTGGGGCACATTCTTAACATTTACAACTATCTAAAGTCTAGAATTTAATTTAGTGTACAAATGTTGATCACATATACACATACACAAGCTATAGAAAAAGCCGATCTGTTGAGTCTAACAGACAGCATTGGTGCTGTACAATTTGGTATTACTTTTATTTAGCCTGATGAGTTTCTGATCACAATAAATTAATAAAACTTAAGTTCTATTCAAAAAGAGTTTGAACATCAATCTTAATTGTTGTTGAGAATTTAAAATTATTAAAAAATTAATACAAAAAAATATCATAAAATATTTTTGTAATTTTTTAATTTATTTTAATTTAATAATTTTCATTTCATTTTTTGTTTTATTTTAATTTGATAATTTTTTATAATTTTCATTTCTTTTTATTTTAATTTAATAATTTTGTTACAATTTTAATATAATAATAATTTAAAAATATTAAATAATTTTAAAATGAATTCATTTTCAATAATTTTAATATAATAATAATTTTAAAATTTTTAAAACTTTTAAATAATTAGTTTATTATTAATTAAACCAATTATAATTATATCAGTTTATATCAGTTTACTGAAGATTCAGCAATATATATATTTCCCAAAATATATTTATAAATGTACTTTAAAAATGAGGACAAAATTGTATAAATGAATGCACAAAGAATTCATAGAAATTTGTTTATATTTTTATTAATCTAATTATGTTTATATAAATATATATATATATATATATAAATGTATATATGTATTTATATATTTATATTAATATTGTAGGTTTATGTTGAATTCCATTCATTCAGACTTAAGAAATTAATAATTGAATAAAAAAAAAATAAAATTCTTTTCAGCTTTAAAGCCAAACAAATCTAACTTAAATTC
The DNA here is from genome assembly GCA_035047405.1 of Drosophila stalkeri. Lineage (NCBI taxonomy): Eukaryota > Metazoa > Arthropoda > Insecta > Diptera > Drosophilidae > Drosophila > Drosophila stalkeri. The sequence continues at coordinate 25,095,123 of JAWNPR010000039.1, forward strand.
TATTAATTAACTTAATTAGTTTAAATGTCTCAACAAAAAAAAAAATAAAATAAAATAAAATAAAATAAATAAATATATATATATATTTCAAGTATATAGTAAACTTCAATACATTTCAACATCTAATTTAAATATTTATATATTATTTATTATATATTCAATTATATAAATATAAATATATCAATTTTTTTTTTCAACTTAAAATGATATTCTATAATTGCTACTATATATTTGTTAAATTGCAGACAGGGTTAATCGGAGCAATTATAATTGTACTAATGTGAAACGATTTGGCAATGTGAGAGCATAGCTAAGATGATTATATAATTGATATGCCCGATAATAGGCGGTTTCACATGGTTTATGCGCATTTATGTGACAGTCTCGCATTGTCTGGCCGTCTTGGCACTACAAGCATGCATACATAAATACATACACATGTATGATGCATGTATGTATTTATACATATGTGCCTAGTCGGCAGTTTGTATGGTCACCGGATCGAATACTTAGCTTGCTGAGTTTGCGGTTTCCTCGACTCGCCGCCAACTCGCGCGACCACACAAATTGATATTCAATGTGCGATTTGAGCTCTGCCCGCGGGTTGGGCTGTATTTCATATTTGTATGTGTGTGTGTGTGTGTGTGCGACTTATCAGTGAGAAATTTCATTCATTCATGTAAGTCAAATTAGCTTGGCGGCTGCTCTGAATCGTTTAATAATTAAGTTTAATTTTAAACTGCTTAGAGCGCATTTCACGTGTTCGAGTGACGCAATAAATGCTATGAATTGCGTGTACCCAATGTACCCCTCCCAATGGGTGCTGCTCGTATTGCAGCTGCTAGCTGCTAGCCTCACCAACACTGGACACTGAGCACTGAGCACTGAGCACTGGCCAATGGGAGCCAGGCACGACGCTTGCCTAAATGACCGCTTCGATCCGGAAATTTGAACGTTACGATTTTCCCTGTCACGTGTGGCACTGTTGCTGTGCGGACTCAAATCGTTTTATTCTGCCAGCGAGACACGTGCTCCACGATTGCCCGATTTCACTCGCTGTATCCCAAAAAATTCATTTTATTCATTTTTCATTTTTCATTTTTCATTTTTATTTCCTTTTTTTTTACAATAATTTTATCAGCAACTGTCAAAATATTGATCGAACAGAAATAAAAAATTTTAAAAATAAAAAATGTAGTTAAAAAAATTCATGAAATGAGTTAAAGTCAATTCGGTTAGTTTTGAATAGTATTAATTATAAAGGAAATATTTATTGTTTAATTCTGATTTAAATATAAATATTATTATTAATCTTTATATACACCTATTTCAATTCTCTCAATTATAATAAAAATATATTCTCGGCATACACACACACACACAGATTTATAGTATTTAAATAATTCACAATTTGTGCAATCGCAACGTTCAGTTCCATTAAGTGTGCACCGAGATAACCTAGTCTCATAATTTACCCACATGAAGTCAGCATTCTATTCTTTTCTTCCCCTTTCGCCCACAGGCATTTATCGCAATGTTTCCAAATAAAATGCGCAAAAAGTGTAGGCAGCTATCGAGGTAGACGATTACGAAATACCCTGCACTGTGTAGATGAAGAGATTATCTTGTATGTGTGTATGAGTGTATGGACCCTTATGGAACTCTAAGAGTTTTCTATAAAATTGAGTTGAGTTATTGAAGTGATAAGAGAAATAAATAGACTAAAGCTGAGATGAGTCATTTAAATTATTAAATGTATTAGAATATTTTAATGTCATTAAAATCTATCAAAATCAATATAAATTAATTTATAAATCTATAGAAAATAAAATTATAGCATTGATAATAATAAATATCAGCAAATGGATTATATAATAATATATTATATAAGAATAGCTAAACTATATATATAAAATATTTAAACTTTAGAAAAGCTCACTTGACTTCGCTGTCTATGACATACATATTCACTTAACTAATCTACTCCATTTAAAAAAATGTCTCTAGGGTATATAAACAACAGTAACAATCAGTGCAAAAAACCAAAACAGAATCTGCGGCTAAATTCGCACGTTTCAAGAGTCCGTGACATCGTTCGCTGTCCGAGTATTTGACACTGTTGTCCACGTTTGCCTCAACACTCAGATTCAGATACACAGATTCAACTCTTCAGCTACACAACTACAGCTTGTATATGTTTCGTATACGCTTTTTTTTTTTTTTTTGACTCTTGCGAAAAATGCCAAAAAGTCAACGACAACAACACAGCCATTTTTGCGGTTTGCCACGGTGTTTGTTAACGTTTTGATGTTTGCAGCGATTTAAAATGTTGTTTCAGTGTTGCTATTGTTGTTGTTGTTGTTGATTTGTTTACCTAACTGCCAGCAGCTGCCGGAGCGATTGTCTGTTATTGTAAGCGGCTTCATTGTTATGCCTTTAAAAGAATGACCACATGAATGTACACATTTGTTCAGATTCGCATATACAAACAGAGGCAAACCGACAACACACGTGCCAAATTTCACAGTCCACTTGAAAAGTTTATTTTGTAAATAAACACGAGGCGAACCATTAAATTAGCCATGTCGACTATATGCACAAAAGTTAATCAAAATGCACAATAATTTTGTTTTTCTGCTTTTTTTTTTTTTTTTGTTTCAGAATGTGTTGTGTGCTCAAATTAAATGTTAAATAGATAAGAAATATCGCGTGACCAGATGAGTTTATGTTAAAGTTCAGTCGCATATATATTAGATATTCATGTGGATGATTATAAGCTAAATAGCTGCACTAGACAACACTTGGCGAAATTTGCAATATTTATATAAAGTGAAAATGAAATCTATTTGTACAAATGACATATTTTATAAGCTGCTTTGCAGAATTGATTTATAGAACAAAATTTGTATTCTTCTATGTAGACAACTGAACAATGCTCTTCAGTTGAGTTATTTTGGTAGTTAAATATATTATTTTTATTCTCAGAAAATATTGGAAATTTTTCCAATTTAACTGAGTTGAGCACACTTCTATTAATTGAGAAAAATGGATCTAAAAAAAATCGTACCGAACTGGTGAAAAATGTCATCGGTGTACTGAACAAGTAAAGACAATACTAGAACTAATGAAGTAAAGCTAATAATAAAAAATAAATAAATAAAAAATTGAGTAAAAAAGCTTGAAAAAGTATCTGACTTTGCCTTAAAAGCTATTGCGGACAAAAATGTGGAACCTAGACTCAGGAACAGCTAAAGTAGATAAAAATTCTCCAGTCTAAAAGTCAATTCGAGTTAAAGCTGCTTCTAAAATGGAAGTCAATAAAAGAATGAGAAGATCTTTTGGCTCATAAACAACTTAAGCAATTCGGCACAGCTGGCAGACTGATAATGCATAAAGGTTTTTCAAATCTCTAAAATCAATTTAAGGAATCCATCTCTTCTATCTAAACTTAACTCAATTGCAGCATTAAAAAAAAAACTTTTATTAATATACAACTCTTTATGCTATGCCTCGCAAGAGAGCTGAACAAGGCTAATAACACAACATTTTAAAAACATTTTCAGCTAGTAATTCAACTTCTTAATATATGTTTAAACATAAATATATATATATACATAAAAAATATTAAAATGTTAAGTTCAATCTTATATTTAATTTTAAATTAAACATTTTAACATTTAACATTACATTAACATTTACAAAATTTTCCAGTTAGTAATTAAACTTCTCAATATGCATAAATGTTTCAAATTAATTAAAAACTAAATTAAAAAAAGAACAATAAAAACTAATGAAGCATAAATAAATATTAATAAAAATGATATACAACTCTTTATGCTTTAGCTTTGGTTTTACTAGCTCTAAGACTTGATCTATGCATGATTTAACAAGTAAAATAATATTAGACAGACATTTTGAATGCTGATAGTTGCCCATAAATGTGTAACACCTCTTGTGACACGAGTTAAAAATCCCTTTGGTAGTTACTACATAAAAAGCAGCAGCAGCTGTGGCTGTAGCAGAGAGCAGGCAACAGACAGCATAGACAGCATAGACAGCATATACGGCAAACAGGCAATCAAGCAAACAAACATACAAACAAAAATATGTTCAAATGCTGGCAAATATTTGGCCAATTCAAAAATATACATATATATCTATCTATATCTATGCAACAATTTATTAAAGTTTTCTGCACTCAAGCGGCAGCTGCTGTGTCAATAGCAGCAGGCAACCAAAAGTTATTAGTGGGTTGCGCTTCCTATAAGCTATATCAGTGCATATGTGTGTGTGTGCGCGTGTGTGTGTGTGTTTGATAGCCATTGCAATGAAATGCGTTAAAACAGCAGGCAAGGCATTTAATAATGATGGCAACATGAACACCGCTAGTTTTACTAGCTTCATATGCAATGGTCAGTTGATTAATAATGTTGCCAAAATCAATGAAAGCGAATGGCTCTATCTCCCTCTCCCTCTCTCTCTGCGCCCTCTGTGTGTATGTGCATGCGTTGACATAATTGCAACATATGAACAAATAGCGGACACACGCAATGCTTAACGAGCTTTTGAAGCGTATCGAAACGTGCTTGAGAGCAGCATGTTGCAATGCTTGTTGCCATCTTTAATTGCAATTTGCTGGCTGCGCCAAAAAGTAGGCAACCGATTCATTCGTATTGTTATTTCGCGCTTAACACATTTACAGTGCCCTGCCACACTTAAATAGCACGCCAGACAATTTTAATTAGTTTTGCCAATGCCTCCATCGCATTGAAAATCTGACAGCCCAGCGTCAAGTCACGCAGACATGAATGTGGCATGTTTATGCTGCTGCTGCTGCTGCTGCTGATGATGATGATGATGATGATGATGATGATGATGAACTGATGTCGTCATCAGTTGATTTTAAAGCCAGGTTAACAGCAACAATATAACAATATAGCGGATGTCTGCTCATTTTGGCAAACATATGAGAAGTGACGTCGCGACACCAACGTCCACGTTGATTATTGTCAAACATTGACCGTCGAAAGGAACTAACATCTATGCCATAGCATATGAGGCTAGTTGATGTTGTTATTGTTTTTGGCTATTTGTGCCATCGCTGTCATCCTGATTTTCAACAACAACGACTACTCAGTGGAAGTCAACATTAAGAAAATCAAATAGAAAACCCGGAAAACTATAATAATAGAACAAAGTCGATGCTCAAATACTGTATAAAAGCGAGGTCATATTTATTTTACTTAAGATTTACTTATATATGTATGCTGATATATGTCTTATATATACTTATTTTTATTTATTATTTAGTGTATTATAGAAATTTATTTTATTATTTTTATTGTATTAATAATGATTATTTAATTTATTTTAAATAATATTTAATACAATATTAATTTTCATTAATGCGTAAAAGTTATTAAAATTTTAAATGTTATATATGATATATATACTTATTTTTTAAATAAGTAAATAATTAATTTTTTTTATTATTTTTATTTTATTAATAATTTTTAAAAATTATTTGTAATTTAATTTTAATTCAATAGATTTTGATTTATGCGTAATAAAATTATTTTGATACGATTCAAAAGTAGAAATATATAAGTTTATTTGTTTAATTTATTTGTACATTATACATAAAAAATAATATTAACATTAACAAACTCGAATTTTCTAGCCATTGCTAAAAAATTATAGTAATTTAATAAATCATAATAAAAATATAAAAAATAATATCTAAGTTAACAAACTAAAAAAAATAGAATATAAAAGTAAAAATTATTTAAATATTCTTAGGCTCAAGATATGCTCAAAACATTCAGTGAAAAGTATGTTTTCGATTATTCTTTCAATTACTTTAGATACTTTAAGCTATATTTGCTTTATAATATGTCTAAAAATATATATACCAAGTAAATTAAAGGCGACCAGCTTTAGCTAATGCCAGTCGCAGACGAAAATGCCCAATTGCAATAGAGTGTAAACTGGGACTCAGACAGACAAGATGGTCAGGACATTTCCACTCCGGCTCGTAAAGTCAAACGATGCGAAGAAGCTGCTCGACAAGCATACAAACTGAGACTAACATGCACACAAACACATTGACACCTACACATGTGGCTTTATGTGACAGTTAGTAAAGAAGGCATTCGCCAACAGCCAACAGCTGTCTCGATGCCCCTTTGCAACCAACTGGGCGCTATCTACAAAATTTTTATCGCCAAAGCTCTCACTGCGGCTTTTATTTGTCAAACAAAGTATTTTTATTGGCTTTTTAGCAGCTCTACCGCCTGACAGTGGAACGAAGACATGGTGCGAACATGGCTCAGAGAGCGTGTGATCGTTGAGCTTGGCGCGTGTTTGTTGTCTGCTAAATACTCGACACTTGGTATGTGATTGAAATAATGCCAGGCGATAATCCGTGTCTTATTAAAACAGCTCCGGCAAGCGTGTCAGCAAGCTTTGGATTTGGGTCTGGCAGGTGCGCCCCGCCACCATATGTTGCAGCTCACATACATATATATATATATGTATGTCTTTTGAAAACATATCGAAGGCTGAGTAGACCCAAATTGACCCAAAAAGAAAAAAAAAAAAAAAATAAATAAATAAACAAAAAAAAAAAAAAAAACCAAATGAAAATCAGTTGCTCTGACATTTTGACAGCCGTTTGAATCTCTTGCGTTTTTTTCTTTTGCATCATATTAATTGAACTGACTTTTTCTGATGTATATTGAATGATATAAGATCAACATAAAGTGTGCTGTCATAGCTAAGAATTTTAAATACTCTTTTCTTTATTTTAAAATATATCAATTTTGTATATATAAATCTTATTCCTATTGAAGAATTTCCAGTAAAAATAAAATGAAAATCAATATAATATTTTATCATATTTTAATTTGCTTTTAAATAAACTTTTTTATTTGAAACTAAATTTTATTTAAAAAAAAAATTAAGTGTAAAATTATTAACTAATATTATATATCATTATCGATTTGATACTGTTTTTAATAATATTTTTATATAGATTATGGACAATTTAGTTTAGAGCTTATAGCTCGTAAATAAATGTTGTCCATTTCTCAATGTCTGCAAAGAACAAAGAGCAGCTGATTGCATCGGTTCTCTAACGAGTTCATCCTGGATCGTTTAATAGAAAAAAGTTAACTACGTATGTATTGGTATATAAGAGATAATCATTAGCGTTCATGAACTGAGTGCGTAGATGTGTGAGTACATGTGAATATAGATTCCATAGACTAACTCTTTGAGTTATTCTCTCACTTACTGAACTCCATTGTACGAGCGTCTATCGTATCGCTCCCTAAACGATGTTCGTTAAAAGAGCATCACACGAATAGTTCAACGTAAGGCACTCATCCAAAAGCAAAAACGACAAGAACCAAAGTCTCTTGCTTAGTTAGTGAGTATAATTTTTTTTGGTTTATCTAACGAACAGAGTTTAAGAACCAAACGATCAAATTAATTATTAGTGAGATTATTAAAATTTTATTAATTTATTTATTAATTTAATATTGTATTGCGCAAATTATATTTCTTGGTCTCTTACATTTATATGAACTTAAAAAGAATTTTGCTTTTTATTCTTTATTTTTTTTGTCTGAACTTCATTCTTCGAAAAATATAAATAAATTAAAAGATAAATAAATTTTTAAATATATTTTGTATTATTTAAATTAAATAAAAATATATAATAAAAGTATACTAAATGTGTTTCCATAATCTATGACTGAACCGAATAAAATAAAAATATATCATAATAAATAATAATAAAAATATATAATAATAAAAATATACTAAATGTGTTTCCATAATCTATGACCTGAACAAACTGAACCGAACAAAATAAAAATATATAATAATAAAAATATACGAAATATGTTTTCATAATATATGAACTAAACAAACTGAACTGAACCGTCTAATATGCTCACTTCATATACACTTGCCAATGCTGTTACTCGTCGTAAGATTAAGGAGACTTAAGTATTGATAAGGGTCACCAAACAAGCCTATTAAACTATCAAACGAACCTATCAACCGACACGCACCTGAACTTTAAATATACTACATGCGAAAATGTTAATAAGCCAGACAGTTATCTAGCAAATCCCATCATGGCCCTCACAGCCCTTATAATCTACCACCACAAATCACCAAAAAAAAAAAAAAATGTAATGTTAAGGCCTCAAAGGAGCATCATTAACGAATGTACAAAGCTGTTGCTGCTGCTGTTGCTGCTCGTGCTGCTCGTGCTGCTCGTGCTGTTGCTACTGTGAAATCTCATATAAAATGCATAATGAAAACTTGCGTACTCAAAGCGGATTCGTTGTTGTCAAGTTTGAACGAACTTTCGTTATGGCCACAAAATGTTGGCAGAGCCATGGAACATTACAAAGAAATCGTTGGGTGGAGAAATTCTGACAATGTTTGATATTAAAATGCGTTAACATACTGAAAGGAGCATTCGATTAAATCGCGTTTTACGCTCAAGAGTCGCCGAAGCAAATGCGGAAATCCAATCAGCTCTATTGGCACAACCAGCAACAACAAGGCGGATCTGTGGGCGTAACGCCCGAAAATTAGGTAAATTACCGCATGTGTCGGTTACCGGCTACGGGCACACAGACTACACCACGAAATTCTCACACTTGCTTTTTTAGTGTGCGTGTGGGTGGGCGTGAGTGTGTGTGTGCATGTGTATGTGTGTGTGTGGCAAAAACAATGCCACGGCTAAACCACGACAGGCCGCAAATTTAGATGGCGCCGACAACCCAACAACAACAACAATGGAAGCAACCAAAAAGTGAGGGTCGCACTGAATAAGGTGGCCCATTTTGGTCTTGTGCAAACAAATATCGCGGGCATAGCATTAAAATTTCGATTATCAAAAGCAAAATGGCAGCACAATTTAATGACTGATTTGTGTATTGTTTGCGATGCTGTCAGTGCCAAATGGAATGCTTTAAATTTGCTCACATTTCGTGTTCAACAGCAACAGCTACAAATAACAGGCACAAAAAAAAAAAATATATATATATATATGAAAAGAAAAGAAAATGTGGGCGTCAAGTTTACTTTTCATTTCGGGTTTGCCATGTTTATATATATATAATATGCCAGCGGCTATAAACTTAATTTGCTGATTACAAAGTAACCTCATCGTCATAATTTATGTACCTAGGTGATAAGGGGCAAATGGGGCGCAGCTACTTGAACAGCTCTTAGCTTCCTGGTAATGCTCTACCTTTACATAAAATATTCAAGAATTTTAAATATAAATATACACATATATAAATATATACATAATCATAAACATCAAGATAATTAATTAAAATAATTAATATTTATTACATTTAGCTTCTAGTTTTTGTCAAAGATATTTTAACAATTTGCCCGATGTATTTTTTATACAAATATTTTTTTATATTATAATAAATATTCATTGTAAATACATAACCATAAATAATTTTAAAATTTGTTTTTTTTTTCAATATTTTATTTTTAGCCACATTTAATTCTAAAAGCCAAACTTTTCTGTGTAGTCGAAATAGCCAGCTTGCTTGATACCAACAGCAATATAATAAAAATCAGGAAGAGAAAAGAAAAAGACAAATAACTTGAAAAGCTGTGAACTCACTAAGAGATACTCTGTGACTACTAGAAAAAAAATAGGCCACTAAAACAAAACAAAATCTAAATAATAGTACCCATATAATAATTACTATTCATTGAAACTAAAAATTTTGTTTCAAAAATTAAAAATTTTGTATAAGCTATGTAAGAATAGGTAAATATATTTTTATATTTTTTTTACGACAGCTCTTATATATTTTTTTTTTCTGTTTAAGTTTGTATTATAAATTAAAATACAGTATAACATTTTTATATTAAAGCAGACTAACAGATATGTTTATACATATTCAACAGAATAGTCTTTCCACATATATATATTATTTTTTATATTTTTTAGAGAGCAGCTCTTATATAAATAAGTCTAAATTTTTTTCATTTAATTTTTAATTATAAATTAAAATTCAGTATAACAGTTTTATATTGAAGCAGAATAACATAAATATTCAGTTAACAAATTAAACTCTCCAGTTAGTTGAACAATTTAAAGGGTATACAACAAACTGGGCAAGCCACTTTATTTCACGCCCCTATTCAAGCGGCTCTGCGCCATTTTCTTTGGCTCGAGGGCATGTGGCGGCAAAGGACAAGAGAGACAACTAATTACCCCGAAACGGGTCGTCTGTTTAGTTATTGTGAAGTCATGAGAGCATTTCACACACATGGGTCAACAAAAAAAAATAAAATTAAATAAAATAAATATATGAGAATATAAAAAAAAAAAAAAACCATACGCCACACATGGATAGACGTTATGCATTTTAAAGTACCAAATTAGCGAAGCGACCAAATATGATTTACGAGTATGAGTGCGAGTGTGTGTAAAACATTTCAGTTTATGCGTTTGTATGCAAGCAATTTAGCGTGTATGCGCGACACTACTATATAGTAAAGTTTACTATAATTTAACACCCGCTCCATTACACTTTTCAATTAAAAAGCCAAAGCAATTCTGTAAAACTCGCACGCGCCATTTGTATTCTTGTGCTTTAAATGAGAGTATAGGAGTGTTGTTGAGGCAATAGAAATTCATGTTGATAAAGAATATTATTAAATATAATTTAATTTTTTAATAAACTGTTGTAAATAAAAAACATTTTTCATTGATTAAAAAAAAAAGAATTAGCAAATGAAAAAGATATAATAATAATAATAATATTAATATAATAATAATATAAAATAATATAATAAAAAATATTATTTAACAAATTCCTATAAAATATTTTAATTATTTATTATTAAATTTTATAGCTCAAGTTTACAATAAGTATTGTAGAATTTTAAATAATTAAACTAGAATTTTAAAATATTAAAAATAAATTGATAAATTCTTATCTATAATTTATTTATTTTAATAATTCTTCATTTTTTAATTACCATCTTTCACAAATATATATAGAATAAATCTGAGCTTTTACTGCAAATCTGAGCCTCATGGAAATAAATCTAACTAAGCTTTAAAAATATATTTTATATTTAGTATATATATATTTTTTTTATAATATTTGCAACATTTTTCATATTCATTAATATTTTTAAAGATTTATTACACATAAATATATTTTTTTTCTGGTTTAAGCTTTAGCTATTTGTAAACCAAATGTTATTCTAAAATATATAAAATAAATTGACAAATTTGAGATTACTTTTTATGCACGCTGCTTTTTAAATATTTATGTGCAACAACTTGTTAAGTGTATGTCGGATTCGATGTTTTGATATTAGTTTTAGCTCTCTGCTTTACCATTTATTTATTTACGCTAGCTCCCTGGCGACCCTTGGCTTCACCTGAACCTGTCCATTATCCCAGCTGGCGGTGCCTTTTTTTATATTTTATTTTAGATAAAAACGTAGCACTCGCCAACAGAAACAGCAACAAAAACAACAACGGGGAATAAAAAAATAAAAAAAAACAAAAACAAAAAAAGTGAACAGCAACAACTGGCACTAAACTGCTAAAAAATGCAAGCACAAATATTTGTTTCTTGCTTTGTTTGTTTGCTTGTTTGTAAAACTAATGAAATTTTTGCAATATTAGCTAACCGGCTGCTGACCCACAAAATACAACAAGAAACCAAAGAAAACTTGACCCCGCAATGACAACAAAAACAAAAAAAAAATTAAAAGAAAATACAACAAAAGGCGGCGAAAAAAATTAACGCCACCTTTGACAAAAAAGAAGAGCTGAAAAGGAATATATATATATACATAGAAATATGTATATATGTATATATATAAATGTATATACGTGGGCAACAAAGGCAGAAGCCAAAAGACAAAGCCAGCGGCCGCACTCAAAGCTCCAGTCAGAGATTATTATGTCAAGTCACGTTTATGAGCGTAATTTCGACAAGGCGCCCGGCCACAGAGCAGCTGTAGCTGCATGGCAGATGTATGTATGAATGAATGTATATATATATATATATATTTATATATAGAACAACTGAAGCCCCCAAGACCCACGTAACGGTGTCCGGATGCTGCTTATTAGGGCGACATTGCAGCAGTTAAGTCACAGCCCGCGGCCAGTCAATAAACCGTTAAAAAACAACTTAAACGAGAGTTGAGGATATCTATATTTGGGCAGGCTTTCTTAATCTACTACAAAGTATACAGCATTTGCCATGTGGAAGTAAATATATGTGTATATATAGATTGATATAGGTATATAATATATATAGAATATTTAATGTATATAAAAGTAAATGCATAAACTATTATATATTGAAAACATTTTAATCCATTGACACCTTGTGTGTAATAACTATAAGGATAATGATATATGCATATACACACAAATTTAAATATATATATATATATATATATATATATATATATATATATATATATATATATATATATATATATATATATATATATATATAAATGCACTTCTGAATATTTTGTCAAGCTCTTGCTAACAATTTAACAAATTTCGCATCTAGCTAAATAGATTTTGTATATTACAAACATATATTGGGACTAAAATAAAGGATTTGTGCAGAGTGCAAAGAGTTAACCAGATTTGTAGAATGCCTGTCAAGCTGCCTTTTATTAAGCTGTTTCCCCAATCATTTGGCATCTTTAACGAAAGAGTGTAATATATTTTTCCTTGGAGACTTTTAAGCTTGGCAATTTAATAAATAATTTTCAACATAAATTACAGTATTTTTGGAGCTATTAAAGCTAAATATTAAAAAAAAAAAAAATAAATAAATAAATAAATAAATATATATATATATATATATCTTTTCTTTTTTTTTTAATATTTAGCTTTAATAGCTCCAAAAATACTGTAATTTATGTTGAAAATTATTTAAATGAACAGATCATAATGCCAGGGTTTTTTTTTCCGAATAACCGTCTACTTCGTATATTCCACAGCTTAAGAGCGGTAATCAACAAATTATGCAAATGGTTCTCTTTTATGCTGCTCCACAGATAGACAAAATAGAAATTATTATATTGACCTTTAGATTAAATATAAGTGAGATTCATCTAGCCTCTAAGGAAAATGTAAAATATTGAATTTATGTTATCAATTTTTTAAATTAATTATTTAAAATTCTATATCTCTTGCAGTATTTGAACTTAATTTATGAAAATAAATATTTTAATAGGAGTACATATATATAATTGAAAAAAAAGTCAATTAGTAAAAATTTGCTAAATCAACAATTTTAAATACAAAAAAATATATATACTTTTAAATTTCTCTTCATATTTTATATATTTTTAATAATATAATACACCTTTAATATATTACAATTACAATTCCCAAAATTTACTGACCAAACATTTCAATTAGTTTGTTCTGGAATGGTCTGCATATTTCCAATTTGGATTTACGGATAAGTACCTCATATTTGGCAAACTGTCTTAGTGGCAAATTCTCAAGCCGGATAATGCACATCTTTTGGGCCAGCAACAAGGTGCCAATGAAAATTCCACCATCAGTTCTGGCACGGCAGACGTAAACACGATAATTTGTAGCATTTGTGCCCACAGATACAGCATGCTTCTCCAAGAATCCATCATAGCTGCGCACCCAGTCATAGCTGATCGTCTCATTGGACACCAACAGCTCGTAGGAGGTGGCCTGATAAGCAAGAGTCTCTGTGTTGAAGGTGGCATTTCCAGTTTCGGCCCTAACACGCGCTGGCAGAACTGAATTTGTGTAAAAGACACGTCCCACGTAGTTCTTATAGCCGTATGAATCATAGCCGCCCAGAACAGCATTTTCGGGAAAAGGCTTCGTCTTGTCGGAAAGGAGCCAATTATCGGTATGGTCGTAGACTCCGCACTGAATTGAACCCACCAACTGGGCAACAATGAGCGCACAAGCGACGAGTTTCTTAGAAGAATTCATAGTTAATACTGTTCGATAACTGATCGCAGACTATTGTCCAGTGTGGTATCTGTGAGCGTCTTATATATGCTGCCAATCAGTTTTGCAGAAATTCATTTACTGATATGAGAATGTTCTATAAATTATTAAAATGCGGGGTTTACTTTTTGGGACTAACCAATGATAAGATAGTCAAAAAAATAACATTTCATTTCCTAGAAATACTATAAGACATTTTCACTAATCGTTTCTTATGAATTACACATGTCAAAAAATATATTAGTGACGAAAGTATAATAAAATAATAAAAAAAAATTTAAAAAAAAAATATATATATATATATATATATATATATATATTAGTTGCATCTATGACTTTATTATGAAAAACAAATAAAAATTGTAATATAAATAATATTTAAAGGCATTAAAAAATTATTATTAAAAAAAAGTCATATAATAACATTACAAGCACAATTCGCAAAAAAAAAAACCAAATTACAATACGAATTTTTAAATAAATATGTACATTTATATTAAACAACATCGTCGTCAAGCGGAGAGTAGAGTAACTAAATATTGAAATTGAACTGCTTTCGTTTTCCTATAAACGAAGGCAAGCCTTTACGCTTGATACGCGATATTTTCTTCGCTTTGTCCTATGTCTACGTTCTATATTAAAGTTCTATATTCTACATTTCGAATTTCTATATTTCACATTCGACATTTTATTAGAATCTATATCGAAATGTTCTATGTTTTACCATATTTTCAATGCGATGTTTCATATCTCATATTCCTTTCGATATATTAAGCTTTTCCCCCGCACTGCTTGCAACTTGTACTGCTTGCACGAGCTTTAAGCTTACATGTCGCATCCGTGCATAAAAGCTTACTCGAAAGCTTTAGCAATGCTTCGCTCGAACTCACATCTAATATATATATAAGGACTTACAACAAATATAAATTTTGCCCCAGAGAATGATGTGAAAGAACAAAAGGCATTTGCCAGCAAATGCTTTGCATATGTCAAGCCAAGTCCAGAGCTCTAGAATATGCAGCAGACCATGAACTACTTGCAATAAATACAAAAATAAAATGCATAGCATACATAAGAGGGTAGCGCCAGCATTTATTTTTTTTTTTTATTAAACAATCTTAGCAAATTCGCCTTGATTCATAGTGCGTCCAGAAAAAACGAGGCACATCGAACAGCCCGAAATAACATAGCTCAAGCAGACTGATTATCGAACAGCCTAGACAGAGTTGAAAAATCGCACCAAAGGAAACTGAAAACGAATTTATATGGATTATGGATTAATAAATAAGTGAAGAATCGAAATTAAAAAAAAGAAACCTGATCTGAAGAAAATATTAACAAATATTAATTTTATAATTACAATTATATATAAACAAAATATATTATTTTATTAATTAATCCCTTAATGGAGCACCTACCTATCAAATCGATCCAGCTATATATGAGGCTAGTTTTATAGACCAAAATAACGCCCTTGTCATAGTAGAAATTAACAAAAATCGAACGATTATTCAATTGGGAATAGTCCTTATTGCTGCCATTGCCCATCTTCCATGGCAGAAAAACACTTTGACGCACATCGGTTAGCAGCGTCAGAGACTTGCAGTTGTATAGGCAATCACAGACAAGTCCTGCTTCCTTTTGGGCCACAAAGTCCTGTTCGCCAGGTTGTTCGAAATTCTGCAAGAGATGATTGTGTGCCGCTAGGCAAGGCAAATCCTTGAGCTTGCAGGCAACATAATTCGAGGGCGGATAGAACAGATCCAATGTGCAATTGCAATAGTTCATCATATAATGCTGCTGGCATTCGGCCTGACAGTTCTCCAGCATATACTTAAAGCCCAACAATGTCAGAAACTGATGGCTATCCTGCTCGTAGTCCGTCAAACACTCACGTTGGTTGCTATCCATTGAATACGTGCCGCTATCATAGAAATGATAGACAGCACTGAGGCCAATATTGAGATCTGCATGAGGTGGCACATTCATGGGAAAGCCGGTCCAAACACCTGGCTCCACAACATCCAGCTAAGTGAATTTATATTAAAATACAATTTATTTTATGGAAGCCAATTCCGAAGAGATTTACTTTCAAGCATCTCTCATTTATACGCACCACAAAACCCTTCGACTCGCGATTGGCTGGCGCATGCTTATCCGCATTTAGCTTCAAACGAAAACTTATGCCCGTCCCTAAACCAGTCTCTGCACTCGCCCGTTTCTCTAGCTCATTGAATGAGAGGCAGGGTCCTTGAGGCAGTCGTCGTGGCCGAAAGAGTTCACAGCAATTACGTGCCATCGTATGCCAGCTGCAATCGCTAAACATTTCATCACAACGCCAAGCCATCTCAATGGCGATCTGTGTGAAATTGAGATGATCGAGCATCTCCAAAGGCTCTCCCCGCAAACTCTCAAAGACATCCAGATGCGATGTAGTAACCGCATCAAATGCTGTCAGCGCTCTCTCAACCAAAGGCAACTCTGCATCGCTGATATTATAGCGTTCTCTTATCTCCGGCAAACGTGACCAGTTCAAGTGATTTCTATTGCACACCAGAATCGCTGGAAACGCTATATTCACAATGGGCCAACGCGAGTCATCGACAATCGTATGGAACTGTTTGCGCTGATGTCGCTCTGCCAGCAAATACGTCACATAGATGAGCACTATTAGGGCGCAAAGTAGCGCCAAGCTCCACAGCACACTGAGCAGCAGAGCAACAGATCACAGAGTAAAGTTGTTGGGGAACTAAAGAGCATTTACGTAACTCAATTCACTTACCGCATACGTCGTCGCATTGAGGGCCAAAATAGCTGATAGAATCCATGTATATGCGAGCCAATTGAATAACGTCTGATCAGATCTATCCAATCCGACTCAAAGTTGGACTTCAGCTGCTGCTGCTGCTGCTTTTGCTGCTGCTTTTGCTGCTTTGGTTGCTTCCAGGCAGCTATCAGCGGTCGATTCCGTTTCACTTTTCTTACTTGATTGAGAAGCATATTGTGTTTGCAATGTCACTAGGTCAAGTCCTTTATATATCGGCTTTGGCTTATTAGGAACTCAAGCTGATTACTCTACCTTTGCGAGCAAGGGTCTAACACCATGGTTATAGCGTTGGCATAGTCAGCGTGAGCTGGCTCTATCAAGTTAGTGTTGGCTTTAAGATTTCAAATTGTTAAGTGAATAATTCCTTATTAATAATTTCTTAATTTAAATGATTTAGTTTTGTTAAGTGAAATAAATTAATAATTCTTTATTAATAATTTCTTGATTAAAATTTGGTTTTAAATTTTGTTTATTAATAATTTCCTGAATTAATAAGTGCCTCAACATAATTAACACTTAAACTACATTTCTGCATTCCAATCTTAATATATGATTTAATTTTGTTAATTGAAATTAATTAATAATTCTTTATTAATAATTTCTGAATTAAAAAAATAAAAAAAAAATTGTTTATTAATAATATCCTGAATTAATATTTTTGCATTCCAATCTTAATTTATGATTAAATTTTGTTAAGTGAAATTAATTATTAATTTTTTATTAATAATTTCTTGATTAAAATTTGGTTTTAAATTTTGTTTATTAATAATTTCCCGAATTATGCCTCAGAACACTTAACACTTAAACTTCATTTTAACATTCTAATCTTAATTTATGATTTCATTTTATTAAGTGAAAATAATTAATAATTCTTTAGTAATAATTTCTAAATTTAAAAAATTAAAAAAAAAATTATTTATTAATAATTTCCTGAATT
Organism: Drosophila stalkeri; assembly: GCA_035047405.1. Classification (NCBI taxonomy): domain Eukaryota; kingdom Metazoa; phylum Arthropoda; class Insecta; order Diptera; family Drosophilidae; genus Drosophila; species Drosophila stalkeri. The sequence goes on from JAWNPR010000039.1 coordinate 25,112,934, forward strand.
AATAAGTTGCTCAGCTTTATTTACACTTCATTGCTACATGAACTTCATTTTTGCTTTCCAATCTTAATTCAAATTGGCCAGCAATACATACAATTTAAAATTAGTATTTAATTAACTAGTAAATAGTCCGTAAGTAGTCAGTAAGTATTTTATAAATAAATATTTCCCACATTATCCTTGTCAATTATAATATTGTAAAAAAAAGAAACAGAAAATTTCAAATTAGCAAAAACTATTTCTCAGTTACCTATGCATAATATAAATTTATCTCATAAGAAAAATATTTAAGGAAATAAAATCTTACTTTTTAAGTACTTTACATTTTTTTCCTAGAGTAAGTATCATTTCTTCCTTATAGAGCATACGTAATTCCATCTTAGCTTTGTTACATACATTTTTTTCGTTTATCTCTGTTTGCAAATCATTTGGCATTGATTGCAATCGATTGGCTTGACAAACAGTTTGTCCAATTAGCTTGACATATATATATATATATATATATATCATATATATATATTGACATATATGTATGTAGTTGAGTGTTGACGTATATAGATAATACATTGATGCAAATCATGTCAAGTCCCTTGGGCAGCGTGCGGCAAACACTTTGTCTGACTTGTGACCCTTGTGGTCAACTTTAGTTTAATAGGCGTTTAACACGTTAGTGGACATGACTTGTCTAAGTAGTATCTAATTATCTCAAAAAACAAAAAAAAAAACACATGTCCGCACGCAGAGCACGCTCAGCGCATTGCTATAAAAGACTCGAAATGAGTTTGCAACTGATTCAGTTGTTAATCAGCCATGACGTTGGCATATTTACCCCCAGCGCGTTCACTGCAAGTGCAGCCACGTTCCTTGCCCGCCCGTAATGTAATGCTGCGTCAGCTGGGCCACGCTGCCTGGCAGCTGGCCATGCGCTTTGGCAAACGCACCACGATCCATGGCCTGGACAAGCTGCTGGCAACGCAGGCCAGTCGCTGGGAGCGCTTCGTCTGGCTGTGCACATTCATCTCGGCGTTTCTGGGCGCTGTCTATGTGTGTCTGATACTGTCGCAGCGCTACAACGATGGCAATTTTCAAACTGTTGTGGATAGCACGCGCTTTCCGGTCTATCGTATTGCATTTCCGGTCATCACCATATGCAATCACAATCGCCTCAACTGGCAGCGTTTGCCCCTGGCCAAGCAACGTTTTATGGCGAATGTCAGCGATGTTGCACAGCTCAAGTTGTTTGAGCGCATCGTCAGTAGCTATGACGCCATGTCCTTTGGCCACTTTGAGTCCTTTGAGCAGTTGCACAACGAGCCGACCCAACAGCTGAGCCACATCAACTTCAGCCATGTCGTCGACTTCATGACCTGGAAATGTGATGAATTACTGACCGATTGCAAGTGGCGTAAATTCCCGCACAATTGCTGTGAGATCTTCTCCAAGCGACGCAGCAAGAACGGCCTCTGTTGGGCATTCAATTCACTGGAAACTGTTGAAGGCAAACGCATGCAACTGTTGGATCCCTTGTGGCCCTGGCGCACCGGTTCCGCCGGACCCATGAGCGCTCTATTTGTCCGTGTGCTCATACAACCGGACAAACATTGGCCGGGCCGTGCCAATGAGAAGGGCATCGATGTCATGGTCACGGAACCATATGTCTGGCACAAGGATCCATTTCGTATACCTGCCGACACGGAAACAACTCTCGAAATTGAGCCAACAATTTACTTTTACGACAATGAAACACGTTCCGTCAGCTCGGATCAGCGTCAATGTGTGTTTGATGTTAGTTTGCAATATTTCGTATTGGACATTTTTCAAATATAAAACATAAAACATTGTTGCAGACATGGAATAATCATATTTTATCGTGTTTCGAGTGAAAGTGAATTGCATAGAAATTTAATTAAAGTTAAATTAATTTTAAATATTGCATGAAACTTAGGTCTATTTAACCGTGTCAATTTAACGTTTTTTTTATAGTGTCTAATATCAAATTAATTATATATTTAAATATTTTTAAAAATAAGCCAGAAATTAGGAAAAATTTAAATAGTAGGTCTTGCACGTGACTTAGGTCTATCTAACCAGGCCACTTTATCCGTCTCTCCTATAGTTTAGCACATCATATTACTAATATATTAATTATATAGTTAAATAATTTTTAAAATATTTAATGATACGAATATCTATATCCAAAACAAGGTCTTGCCTAGCAGTTAGATCAATCTAATTCTGTCCGTTCATCCGTTTCTCTAATAGCTTATAATACCTGATTAACAATATGCTCAACATGCATATATAAATTATTTATAAGATAAGCTAAGTCTTATATCTCATGAACTACAAAAAATGTGTGATCTATAAAAGGTTTTCTGCTGAAGTGATTTTTCAGTTAGATTCCTGAATTGCAGTTGATGTTGATAGTAATAGCAATAATAATAATCGCAATGGATAGAACAATGATGATTTCTATGATGCATTATAATGCATCGCTCGCAAAAAACATTCGACGCTTTTTCGATGTCTGCAAATAAGTGTCTCTCACGCACACTTTGAGAAACAAGTAAGAAGGCTCTAGTCGAGACGGCTCGACTACGAGATACCCTGAACCCTGACAAAAAAAAATATTCTTCTTCTTACCGCACGTATATTTTACGCGCCCTCTGCTAACCGCGCAGTTGCTGCCGACGGTTGGGGGTGGGATGGGCTGTACTTTGAACGCTTATAACTCCATTTCTAGATGGACTATCTTCATGAAACTTTCAGAATATATTAATAGCATTCAAATCTGTCCATTTGCAAAATTACAAGTCTCTAGTAGTTGAAATACGTTTTTTTCAAATTGGGGGCGAAGGGGGCGTAGCATCTAAAATCTGAAAATTACAAAATCTGCGTATCCATAATATCTATCTAAATATATAAATTTGAAGTCTCTAGCTGTGTACGGTGTAGATGTTATGCTCAAAAAACCTAAAAAACATAAACGAATTTTCGATTTTTTATCGATAATTAAGGAATGGGATGAGTTATCGAAAAAAACAAAATAAACTTGTACTGCGTAACTAAGATACGAGTGTTCATGTAAAATTTCAGCTCTCTAGCTTTTGTAGTTTCCGAAATCTCGACGTTCATACGGACGGACGGACGGACGGACAGGGCTATATCAACTTATTTTTTTGTGCTGATCAAGAATATATATACTTTATGGGGTCTGCGACGTCTCCTTCTGCCTGTTACATACATTTTCACAAAAACATTATACCCTGAATTCCCATTTTCAATGGATTCAGGGTATAAAAACTCAGAGAGCAACCGATTCCATCGGTTCTTTAACGAGCGCGTTCGTAATGGTCTAGCAATCATTTGTTTTCGTTTTTTTCGCTCTCCAAACGTTCGGTTGAGTTAAGTATAGCATAAAGTCTTTTGAATGTGTATTGGTATGTATGCGAGAGACGTTTTCGCTCAACACATCAATTGTGTACGTAAATTACGTGTATGCGTGTGTAAGTGCATGTAAAGATCATTTGTAAAGAGTTTATAAGTGATTTGCTCACTTACACAGTCACATTGTGCGAGCGTAAGTCGTATCGCTCCTTAAAAAAGAAAAACGACGAGAATAGAAGACCTTTTCATAAGCGAAGAGTGAGTGTATATGATTCTTTCGGTTGATCTCACGAATAGAGCGTAAATAATAGAAGGGTCTACTCTTATTTGCAAGCTCTGTGATAATGAGTTTTTAGTTTTCTCTGTTGTCTGAACATTCTATTCATTATTTGTTTCAGGCAACTAAAATAAATTATACTCAATGTACAATATAAAACTTTATTATAAGATTTCAATAATTCATATTTAATACACTCATCTATCTATTCATACATATGCAGATATCATAATCTTTAATCATGAGTCATGTTTAATCTCATGCTCACTCTACAAAAGTCATACCTTTATCTACTATTGAGGACAACGCATCAATCAATATCAATATTTTCCATATTAGAGTCTGCAGCGAGTACTTTATAAAAGTTCGAACTGCTTTACAAAATAGTATTTTCAATATAACAAATTCAATCGAAATATATTTATTAAAACTTTTAATCAAATTATTCCCCATCTTACAAACTTTTCTCTCAACAATTCTCAAAAAGGAATTTTAAGTAATTTATAGAATGAAAGCCAACTTAATAAATTATTTTAAAAAAATAAATAAAATAATATATAAATATGCATATTTCAATCCAATTTTTCATTAACCCTTTCCAATTTTCTTGCTAGGACGAGCGCAATAGTCGCGACTTCAAGTCATTGCTGGGCTACATTTACATGATTGAGAATTGCCAATCGGAGTGCCATCAGGAGTACTTGGTGCGCTACTGTAATTGCACAGTGGACTTGCTTTTTCCGCCGGGTAAGCACGTACGACTTGACCGCACTACAGACTTGAAATTCTGGTCCATTTGCAGGACAGTATCGTTCGTGTCGCGCCCAGGATTTGGATTGCCTGGCGAGACATAATGGTGCGTAGCAAACATGCTAAAACTCTTACTGTGCGCCACTTTTAATTTCATACACACACACACACACACTCATACACACACACACACACACACACACTCATACACACACTTACACATATATAGATCGGCTACTCTATTCGTATCAGCCGGGCGAGGAGCGTTTTGTGCGCAGCAATTATGAGGGCATGGTCTGCAAATGCTTTCGCAACTGTTACTCGCTCAACTACATCAACGATGTGCGTCCGTCTTTTCTGCCGCCGGAAGTGCTTGGCAATTCATCATATGTGGACTTGGATGTGCATTTCCGCTTTGAGACTATGATGGTCTATCGCACCAGTTTGGTATTTGGCTGGGTCGACTTAATGGGTTAGTAAATGCCACAGCACACAACAGAAGCAAATGCAATACGCGAAAAAAATAACTGAATGAATGAATGAATGAATGATTGAGTGACCCATTGAACATTTTCTTTTTGTATACTTTTTTGATTTATTTATTGATTTTTTTTTTATTTCAGCTAGAGATTGTTTTTTTTGTTAATGAATTTAAATATTTGCCAATCAAATGTAGTTTAACACACAAATACAAATAATTATTCATTTCAAAATTAGCTAAACACATAAAAATAATTATTTCTATATTAAGCTGAAATAAGCCAAAAATAATTATTTATTTGCTAACACAAATTTAAAATAATTATTTTTATATTAAACTAAAATGTACTTTAAGCCCTTAAGCTTAAGTAAAATCAAATATAAATTAAATATAATAATAAATAATAATAAATATAATAAATAAATAATAATAATAAATATAATAATAATAATAATAAATAAAAAAAATAAAATATAACTAAATATAAAATATAAAAAATAATGTAGTTATTTTATTTATATTTATTTTAATTTTATTTATTTATATATATTTTTTAAAGAATTTTGTTAAACTAAAAATAATATATTTTTTTACGTTAATTATTAAAGTTAGTTCAATACACAATTGAATAAGCTAATAATTTTGTATTTATAATTTGTACTTTTTTTATTAGAAGAAATATATTTAAGACTTTTTCAATATATTTATCTTAGTTTAATTCACATTCATATTAATAATTATTTTTAGTTTAACATAAAATAATAATAATAATAACACAATAATTATTTTTATTTATATAACTTAAGCTATTTTATATAGATAAATAATTCTACACATAAAAAATTCGTTAAAATAATTAAAAAGAAAAAGAAATCAAAATCCGAAGCAATAATTATTATTGCCAAAAAGAATTTTGAATAATTGCCTAAAGCTCTAAATAATTAAAGTCAAATACGACTTGAGTTCAATTATTTCAATAAGTAAATCAATTATAAATATGTCTCCAATATACTATGTATCTAATTAACTATTTGACATTGACATTGCTTCAATCAAAATTTCTCTCATTCTATTTCAGTTAGCTTTGGTGGCATTGCCGGACTCTTTCTGGGCTGTTCGCTCATTAGCGGCATGGAGTTAGCCTATTTTCTGTGCATTGAAGTGCCCGCCTTTGGCATTAGGGAGCTACGTCAGCGTTTCCGTGCCAAACGACGCATGGATACGGCAGCGGCCACGCCCACCATAAATCTGCGACAAAATATGCCCAGTCAGCTGGAGCAGTACATAATGCAGCTAAAAGTGGAGCAGGCATCACAGAAGGCAACATCTCAATTTCAGAAGTGGCAGCGTCAAACGTTTGCCCATAAACATGTTATTAGCAAATGAATAATGTACACAAATAAAATATATATTTGCGCTTAACTGATGTCGATGTCGAGCTTTGCCCAAGTGACTGACTGCAAGCCACAGCTAGAGCCACAGCCAGAGCCAGAGCCACAGCTGGGAAACCAACAAACAAATTGTGCTCATTTTTCAGGCTCGCTGTGCGCCCGCATAGACACGACCCGAACCGACAAGTAAGACCTGGTCTTGCAGTTGCCCCAAGGGAAGATGAGTTGGAGGCGTTTGGGCTCAGCTTCGTACGGTTGTATGTATGTGGTCGTTGTAGCCGCACGTTGACAGCTTCATTGCCAGACATTGTTAATCAAAATTGAGGTTAAGTCGTGCTCCCAAGCGGTGCGTCGAGGCAACTTTTGCAGTTTATTGAGACATTAACTTGACTTTCCGAGAGTCAAGCTGGAGGTCCCAGAACCTCTTTGCAATTAAGCATAGTTTGTTTGTGTGTGGATGTTGTCATTGTTGTTGTTGTTGTTGTTGTTGTTGTTGTTGTTGTTGTTGTTGTTGTTGTTGTTGTTGTTGTTGTTGTTGTTGTTGTTGTTGTTGTTGTCTGCGGCAGTTGCGGTAGGTCAGGCAGCCGCCATGAGGGCCAGTCTCTGGGGTTCGTTGCGAATTGGCTTGGCTTTAAGCTAACATTATTTACTCTTTACTGTACGTCAACACGGGGGCGTATGCGTAATTTTATTTATACAACGTATGCAGCCACGCACACTTTAAAAGCACATACATATACATACGTGTATACAGCACCCCACGTGAATTGTGAACTGTGCACCCACAAAAAAAAAAAAAACAATCGCAGCAGGCAATCATTTTTCATTTGAATGTCGCGACACGAATATTATATGCTACGCAGCAGGCAACGAGTGTTGGCGGTAAGTGAACTGTTTGAGCCACATTTCGAGTTGCAAAATAACAAGAATTTTTTTATATTTTCAGAAAGGGTCTGCCAAGCCGCAGGAATGCGCATTAGTTAAAGGCGGTTTACCATAAGGCAGAGATTGAGTGAAGAGAACTGACTTTGTATAAAAAAAAATAAAATAAATAAAAATGGGTTAAAAATGGGTATAAAAAAAATAATTTGAGCTTGTTTCTGTCAAATTCATATTTTTAATATTATTTTATTTTTATTATTTTATTATTTATTTATATTTTATTATTAATTAATATTTATTCATTTATTTATTTATTTTTTTTAATTCTTAATGATTTTCATGAGAGTGAGTGAAATTTTACAAATTAAAATATAAGTAAGAGAAAAAGATGCAATTTGTATAAATAACAAAAAATATATATTTACTTTGAGCTTATTTAACATATTTCCATTCATTTATTAAAGCGTTTTAATTTATAATATAATTTTTTAATAATTAATTTTTATTTGAATGAGAATATATGAATTAATAAATAATATTTTTATTATTATAAATAAAAGAAGGACATGCTATTAGTATAGTCAAGAAAAATATATTCTTTAACATACTTCTACTCAATGACTAAGGTTAATTCATATGAGAGTATATAAAATTTAAAAATATAATTTTTAAGAGTAAATTTAATACTATTTATGATAAATATACTTAAGTTATCCATAACACTCAGCATTTAATATACCTACACAAGATTTTATATTTTAATCTGAGTTATGCAAAATTGTATAAATATTTAATAAAATTCTTGCTCAGTTATTAACAAGCAAACAAAAAAAAAAAAATTGAAGCTATGTTGGAATTTGTGATATGAGATATTTGACGACTCAGTCAGATTGTAAATAAAGCAAGTCTACATTAAAATGCTTCATCACATTAATAGAATTCAAATCGAACATTCAAGTCCAATCAAGTCAAACAAAATTATTTGTCATTTTTCAAACACGGCCCCGCTGGCAACCGAAAAATGTTTGACCATATACATAATGGCATAGATGTAGCCTTAAAATAAAAACAAAAAATTAATTAAAGCTGCTTTTGAAAAATTAAATATACTCAAGCTGTTTATAATAAACGAGAGTTTGTTAAATAAATATATGTTTGAAAAATATGTCTTTGGTATAGATGAAAGAGAGTATAGAAAAGAACCTGCACTTAGACAAGTCAATGTACTCCATTTCTCATTGAGTATAATAACATATAATGGCAACGATTTTCATAAAGACAGACAGAGAGAGAGAGAGAGAGAGAGAGAGAGAGAGAGAGAGAGAAATAAACTGAGCTAGAGAAAAGCAGACAGAAGAGTTGAAAATTTAATGATACACCTCGCTGCAAATTGACTCCTCTTTCAATTCCAAATTTCCATACCCTAAATAAATTTCTATAATTTCTTCCATAATCGCTTTCCGAATCAAAACACCCTAAACATTATAGGGTGCACGCAAATATTGCACATACGCCTGGTAAATTGGCTGCTTTCATGCGGCGACAACAGGTCGCATAATTCTCGCTGTGCGATCAAGCAAATAAATAAAATTTATAAAAATATATAAATGCATACATCAGGGCTTATTGAAATTCAATGTGTGTGTGCAAGGGAAAATAACTGTAATTGATTACCGAATTAGTTGCGCACGAGCAGACAGAAATCAAGCTAAAAACATGACCAAATATGTGCTATAAAATATTATCTATCACATTTGATTTATGTCAGCGCTGCAAAATTTCCGTCAGTCAATGACAGCAAAGGAAAGACAGGTAAGCCAAGCAAACGCCTCAGTCAGTCAGCCAGTCAGCCAGTCAGTCATTCAGTCATTCAGTCAGTTTATCAATTTGCTAGCTAGTCGTGGCAAAATCGAAGTTGTTAAAATATTTGCGCTGTCAGGCATTATTTGGCGTAGTTACGCTCAGCTTGTCAAATTGTGTTGCGCTGCAATCGTTGGGGTAAATGCAACGTGAATGGCATGCGACGGATATGTAGCAGAAGTTTTCCAAAGAAGAACTTTGCCTTCTAGGCCTGCCATCCAATGAATGTCAAAAGTGAATTGCAAGTTTTTGGCTGAACGCCAATGGCGGCTGTCAAAGTGGCAAACGCTTAACGTATTCATGACATAATCTGACAGAATGTGGCAACACATGTGCCACATAACAAGGCATGCCACAACTTCTGACAGTCTACCCATGACGTATGGCTCACTTAATATGATCAACCAACACACACACACACACACACACACACACACATACAAAAAAAAAGTACAAAAATGTTCGCTAATGTTTGGTAATTAAAGTAATTAAAATTTCGAAACATGCATGTGTGCATGACATACACACACAGCTGGCAATTTATGCCAAGTACAGTTGCCTCAAAACACATTTACGCCTAATTGATTTATGGCAGCAGGCGGCCGCCCACAGCTGTCATTATGCACATGCATATGAATATGTTAATGCTGTCTCTGGACTTCGGCCTCCCATAATTGCAAGCACTTGTTAGTTAATTAAAAATGCAAATAAGTCACGCTTGTCCATTCAAAGTTTTCCAGTCACTGGCTCGTCTGTGTAGTCATAGTCTCTCTCTCTCTGTCTTTGACTCTCCCTCTCTCTCTCGTTCCCTTCACAACGTTAATCGAGCGAGACAGATTTCGCAATTTAAACTTTAGCCATTGCACAGACAACATGAAAATCTGAGCGCAAATACTGAACAAGAACAAACAACTTTCTGTTCCACTAAACATGGCACACATGCCCAAAGGGCCATAATGGGATTTAAACTGTGAAATTTGATAAAACTAAATAAAAATTGTAAAAATAAATCAAAATCAAACTGAGTTACGAAAGTTTTTCAGTTTGATTTGCATTTTGTTTATGAGAGAATGAAAACTGCATTTATTTTAGTGAATAATCAGATAATTCGGCTAAAAAGCACACTTTTGGGAATTGTTATAGATTTTTTATTAATTTATGTTAATGGATATATATATCCAAAGAGCTAGGGTCAATATATTGTAATATGACTACTAATATTATAATTAAATTTATTTCTTGTATATTTAATATAATATAGTAATAAAGTTAAATTAAAATTATATATATTTATACTTTAAAACTTTTTTTCTTTCAATATAGTTTATATATTTATATTTGTATGTTACATGTATTAAATATAATAACAAAATTTATAATTTATTAAAATTTTTGTATTTTTATTATTATATATATATTTTTACAATATATTTTATATATTTATATTTATATATTATATATATTAAATATAATAACAAAATTTATAATTTATTAAAATTTTTGTATTTTTATTATTATATATTTTTTCAATCTATTTTTTGTATTAAATATTCATATTAAATATTTAACAAAAATATAATTTTTGTATTTTTATTTTTTAAGTTTTTTTATCTTTTTTTTTAATTTGATTATTAAATATATTTTTTAAAAGTTTATATTATCGAACTTTTAGATTTTTTCGTTGATTAATTGCAGCTCATATCAAATTCCCAACATTTTAATGGCCTTTGTTGTCGCCCCACAATTTTTTTTGCAAAATCAGAGCAGGTAAAATATTATCCAAACAACGGAGTCAATGTTAATGGTGTCCATTTTGGCGTTTGCAGATGGAAGTTAATTACCTTGGAAAATTAAGTTAAAGCTGCGCGCAGACAGGTAAAAATGAAAAAAAAAAGAAAGTACAAAGCTGAGCTGACAAAAGGTAACAGTTTAACTTACGGCTGACTCATGGCCAGCTAACTTATTATGTCGAAATCTGGCTCCATCTTTTGGCCAAGTCATCGGATGGAAAGTTTTAATTAAAAATGTCCCAAAAAATATATATATATATATATTATATATATATATATATATATATATATATATATATATGTTTGCTATATTTACAATACAAGCCCATTTCTCCCCCAAAGGTATTGAGTTGCCCAAATCAATAGCTGTAGGGCCAGCTAACAAGGCACAATACGTCTTCTAACAAGCCCAGCAACAAGCAATGATTTGACCTTAGTAATGCTGGCCCATTCCACACCTGGGCAACATGCCCCAATTATTTTGTATCACTGAAGCTGAAAATATACCACACACGCACGCAGCCGCAACATTTAATAAGCCACACGATACCAGAGAGCGTTAGAGAGAGATTGTTGGTATCTAAGGCAACGGACAAGTCGTGTGTCATGTCACGAGTGTCATGAATAATTATGCAACAAGGAAGTATAGAAACATGTGATGTGCAGAGAAGAACAAATTAAAGAGCAATAATTTCGTTAGGCAGACAAAATATTACTTAAATATATGAAAAGAATCTTGAATCTCTTGATGAACTGTATTGCAGAGCAGTCAGGAATATATGCAGTGTATGACGTAAATAAAACATAAAATAGCTATAAAAATTAAAAAAAAAATGTTAGAGATGTGCTAAGTTATTTTATTTTATATTTATTTTTATTTTTTTATTGTTTATTATTTTGTAATTATGCTAAATATATGAAAAATTCATATTTCAATCTAAACTTTGACATTTTGAAGTTTTCAATTTTTTATTTTTTGCTTATATATATATATATATATATATATATATATATATATATATATTTTTAATTATATTAATTATTTATATATTTCGAATTTTTTATTTTATTTTATTTTATATAATTTATGTGCGCTAAATATATGAAAAGTATATATTTTAATCTATAATTTTCTATTTTGAAGTTTTTAATATTGTATTTTTTGTATGTATGTATTTAAATGATGTAAAATATATTATAATTTATATATTTATATTAATTTTATAATTATGATAAATTTATGAAAAGTTCATATTTCAATCTATAATTTGACATTTTAAAGTTTTGAATTTTGTATTTTTCTTATGCATATTTTTTTTTAAATTATATTAAATATATTCTATATGTATAAATTTTTTTCTATTTTATTTAATTTTATATATTTTATGTGCGCTAAATATATGAAAATTTATAATTTGCTATTTAGAAGTTTTTAATATTGTATTTTTTGTGTGTATTTTTATTTGTATTTTTCTTATGCATAATTTTGTAATTATAGCAAATTATTATTATATATTTATATTATTATTATATATTTATATATTTAGAATTTTTTCCATTTCATTTAATCTTATATATTTTATGTGAGCTTGAAATCGAATTTCAATAAGATTCACTTTTTATGCAAGTTATAAATATTTTTCATTAGAAAAACCTCAAAAAAATGTTCGACCTTTCTTTGCTCACATCAAAGCCTACAGCTAAACTACCTTTAGGCTATGCTTTATAAACAAGCCCATATGATTTATGATATTGTAAGTTTTGGTTGGTAACAACTTTACTTATGCCTCCCGACGTCTATCCATCCATCAAAATGTCTCCAGCTGCTTGAGCAGCGACATCAAAAGCAACCACCGGCCACAAAGTAGTCACAGGATAAATGTGTGCTCCTTGCTGTTTCTATTAAAATATTATTAAAAGCATAAAGAAGGGCGCACGGCACGGCTGTCGCGTTGCCAATTCGATTGTTACAATATTATTGCATACTTTGTGGCACATTTGGCTTATGAGCAAGCACTTTCGCCTGCCTTATCGGCTTTGCCGAGGCAACAGAGATTTTTGCTTGATGAAGCTGCACTTTGATGTCACACAAAAGAAAAAGAAAATTGCAGCCAAATCTAAGGCAGACGGCATTTGCCTTTGAAATATCGCAAGCAGTGAGCAAGCATCAAATGAAATATCAAGGACATCTGTTACAGAGACGAAAGATGCTGGCGATTCAGCTTCTTCACATGCGTGTGTATCTGTGTGTGTGAGTGTATTCCCAGTGGACGCAAGATTAACTCTTATTTCATGCAGACACACTCAGAGGCAAAAGAGTGAAAGAGCATGAAAAGATGTTGAAGTAAGAAAGGCAGCAACAGCAACAGCAGCAGCAGCCAGGATATTGCACAATAAGCCAAAGAGCGGAAAGTTGGCGTTGTAATGCCCGGCATTCAACAATAAAATGCAAATGTCACTTTGTATGTTTCTTATGGCAAATAAAATACAGGATGCTTAGCCAAGATTTTTGGCCAAGTCAAATACAATATATATATATATAAAAAACAGGGTGCTTAGCAAAGATTTTTGGCCAAGTCAAACACAAGTGGAATAATTCAAATAAATATTATGAAATATTTTCTCAAGTATTTGCTTTTTGCATATAAAAATTTAGCCTTGTTAGTCTTCAAGCTGCAACACCCTGTATCTTAAGAAAACTCTGTCACAGCAATTTCCTGCAACAATTTTTCTCAACTTTTTAGCCGGACAGCGATTAAAGGCTTAGAGCACTTCAATGCCATGGCAAAATGACAAAAAAAAAAAGTCAAATACAATTTCCTTTGCATAAATCACACATCTACGTCAGCAAAAGTTTTTTTTCACTACAGACTGACTGTACGTCCGTTGCCCTTGACATTGCAGCCAAATGATGATGATGATGAGGATGACGGGGGTTGAGTCAAAGACATTCTGTGCATGCCAAGCATACTAGACAAACATTGATCCACTCAGCAGTCGAATGCAACAGCTATTAATTTTGCATTGCTGCATTCGTGCGGATTTTGTGGCATTTATGACAGCCAATGCAATGAATGCTATGAGCCACCTGTCTGCCTGTTAGCCTGTTAGCCTTTTACCCATTGCAGTCTCTAGCAAACTGTTGCCACCTTTCACTCTCCGGGCTCAAATGTCAGCTGTGTGTGTCTTGTCTAGACAATGTCTGGCTGGCATTATCAACACATTTATATGAAACTTAATCTAATAAAATTGTCAAATATGCACGCAGAGAGAGAGAGAGAGAGAAAGAGAGAGAGAGAGCCATTTATTGTTCTCTGCTAGCCTTAAAGTGTACTTCGCTTGCAATTTTTTGTGACCTTAAACTTGAGCGCGCTGAAAAGTATGCTAAGGCCTTTGAATAATTCATAAATATACTATATATGCGACTGGTATATAAAGCCAACTCCAACTCGAAAAAAAAGTGTCGACGTCACCGCTAACGGCACCCGCGACATTAATACATAATAAAATTTATGATTTTTATAGCTGGCGCACTGAGATTTTTTATTCTACCTCAACTCAACTGCCCCCGCCTCTTGCCTATAACCACAACAGCCACGCCTGTCAACTTACGGCGTGCGTTGACAGTTTCTTTTCGGCTTTCTCTCACTTTTTTTTTTTTGTTTACTTTTGGCACCTTAAAAGCAAAAACCGTATCCAAACCCGAAAAAAACCAACCGTTGCACGCTTTCAACTTTCAATGTGCTTTGCATTTCTAAATAGTTGACGCCCGTCTAGGTAACATGGCACAGAGAAAATAAAAGAAATTTTGAATATATCGACTAGAAAATGCTCTGTCTGAGTTAGTTAATTAAAGCCAATTCTGCGGACTTTCACAGTTGCATAAATATTATTATTATAGATAGTATTTCTCTTCATTCCCATTTATACTATTTTAATCAGCCAAAAGAGTATATTATAATCGGTGTCCCCCTCGCAATGTTTATTTTGTGCTCTAGTCAATGTCGAGGCGGACACCGGCACACCGGACAGGCACGTGGAGCACGATTGTCGCCGGAAAGTTAATTTCGCGTTGTATTTATTATTTATGTGCATTACTTGGGTGCTCTTAAAAGATTTTCACTTAGCCGCCGGCTGCTTTTAGAGCAGCCAAATGATTTATGGCTCGAGCTGTAGAGATTTTAATATAAAGATTATTAACAAAGTGCTACGAAATATCTAAAATTGCATGTGAATTAAACAAATTTTTTAAATAAATAATTAATAAAATGTAAAAAAAAAGGAAATATTGGAGCTACAGATAAGATTATACAAGATTTGTTTAAGATAACGAATAGTAATAATATTTGCGAAAAAAAAGTCTATATTCAAGCTTCATTAAATTGAAATACATGCCTGGCTGTAGCCAAATCTGACACAGAAAAAAAAATAATACAAATCATAGAGCTTAGCATGCGAAACGCTAAAGTAAATCTCAGAACACAACACTATGTACTTAAATAGAGTTTCCTTCAATACAACAAAAAAGAGAAGCGATGTAATTCAAACTCAACTCAGCTCAGTTCATCATAGCATATAGCTCAATTGCATATTGATTTACTCACTATTTATTATGACTTTCAGTGTGGCCAGACTATGTGGTATATTAAATTAAATTAGTAAATGTTAGTTTTTGTCTAACATACAAATGTATGGGGTATTCCAACAACAATATTTAATAAGAATTGTGATTTCATTATTTTTCTTCACAGAGAGCAACCGATGTTTCGTTAATGAGATAGAGACTCTTTTTTATATAGACTCTTGTGTTATCTGCTCACCTACTTAACCTCATTGTGAGAGTCTCCTCAATCGTATCGCTCCCAAAACGATGTTCGCTTAAAGAGTGTCACACGAATAGTCCAATTAAGCGTGAAATTCTCAACCGCACAGCAAAACGAAAAGAAACGAGGTCCCTTTTTCAGAGCAAGTGAATATATATATATATTTTTTTTTGTCTCTTATTTGCAAGCTATATATGAAAATAGTTTCAAATTATATGAAAACAAGTAAGAAATCACTAGTCGAGACTGCTCGACTACAAGATACCCTGAGCCCAGCAAAAAAATATATGATACTCTTCTTTACGCAAGAATAATCGTGCGCTCTGCTAACTGCGCAGTTGTTGGCGTGGCTTGGGGATGGGTTGAGACTTTCAGAATATAATAATACAACTAAAATGTGTCTATTTGGCATATTGCAAGTCTCTAGTATTTAAATTACGACTTTTCCAAATTTCGGGGAATGGGGACGAATTTGGGGATGGTATCTAAAATCTGACAAAAACCGACGAAATTGTATTAAATTAATATCTATATATAAGTAGAAGACTTGGAGACTCTAACTCTAAAGATGAACGAGATATAATTTTATAACTGCTTCCCGATAAATGGTTTTATCGATAACTCTGGAAATATACAAGTGATCGAATTTCTGAAACAAGCTCGAACTGCGCATGCAATATACGAACCTAATACAAACAGAATGAAGAATCTTCGGAAATGGGCGCGTTCAAACATACGGACAAACGGACATGGTTATATCAACTTTTCTCGTCACCCTGATCAAGAATATATATATACTTTATGGGGTCTGTCACGCGTCCTTCTGCCTGTTATATACATTTTCACAAAACCTGGGTAATTGCATAAATATGCAACATTTTGAAAACAGTTCAATAAGCAATGCATTCGAAATTCTGAATTTGAATTCTTTTTTTTTTTTGAATTGTCAGTCAATAACTGGGCGGAATGTGATAAAAAAAAAAAACATGGAAAATATATAAAAGATTATATATTTGGGAGAAGGTTTTGATTCTGTTCTTGGGATAACACACAATGATATATACAATAGTATATCAATAACAGTCTTAAATTTAAATAATATGCCTGATGCTAATACATAAAATTTGTTTTATTTGAATCTCTTTTCACATTGCTTTGGGACAAGAAATCTGCATTTTATTATTATTTGTGTTTAAACTCGAAAATTCATCAGCAGCGATTACTTTAAGAAATTGAAAGAGCTCGAGAGAGATCTTCGCTTATTATATTATTAAATATCAGTTAAATTTTATGTAACCAACTGAAGATATTCTCGCAGTGTTGCCATTAATAAAGCCCATAAATTAGGCGAATTTCGTTGTGACATTGAAAGTCTGTGCAAACTACCTAAGACACAATTAAAATTCAATTTAATTAAAGTTTGTTTCAATCACACACACAAACACACTCAGCGAATTTCAATTTACCAATTTGTGTGGCTTAAAATTTTGCTGAACGCTTTTCCCTAATTGGATTTGCACCTTAAATGGGTTAATGATGGCTTGCAGGCAGGCAGGCAGGTATTTCAAGTACTGCCGACTTGTTCGATTGTCTGCTGATTAAAATCGTATTAATTAACACTCATTTGGCTGCTGAGCGAAGCGCGCCATCCAATCAAAGACAAAGGCAAATGGCAATGGCAATGGCAGTGGCAATATCGGTTGGCCCCAAAGTCTACTACGTAGCTCAGGTCATACGCCCCGTCGGAGGCGTCTTGTGAGCCATTTGTGAACTTAATCATTTGGCAAATTCGTGCATCTGTAGTTGGGTGTGAGTGTGAGTATGCTTAAATTTGCTTTTAATTAGTGCTCAAGTCAAGAGTGGGAGTGAAAAGGCAGCAGCAGTTGGCACAGCATGTGTTTCCCGCTGTTCCGCAGGCTGGCTTTCGGGAACAATGCGTCAAAGTGTTGTATGCAAATAAGCAGCGAGTCGGCAGCTGTGCGAGTCGTACTCAGTGCCGCAGTGCAGCAGCGTCTTAAGCTTCGCCCACAACACAACACAACGCGAATGTTGCAAAATGGTATGCGCGCTTTCCCTCTCCCTCTCACTCTATCTCTCTCTCTCTCGACGGACATGTTTGATTGCGAGTGCATGTTGTGCATGCATCATGGCAAGTGACCGGCCACAGAGTCAGCTTGGGCTCCAAGCAGCCATCGTTGGAGTCGCAGGCCTGTCAGTGCATGTGGTGCATATTAAATGTGCATATTCACAAATGACTGAGGAGCAGGAGGCAGGAAGCAGGAAGCAGGAGGCAGTCCGCAAATGCAACTCAAGAGCAGAGCTCAAAGTGCGGTCAGAATGCGCAAATGTTCAGGATTTGTTTAATGTTTACCAAGTCCTCAAATATAAAGCGAATTGTAAGGGCAATTCACATAGATAAACTAGGGAAATCAGTTTATCAAATTTATATATATATAACTAATGAGACTAGAAACTAATTTGACAATAGACAATTTTAAAAAAATATAGAAATTCCCATGATCCACAATTCTATGTGATATTCTGTTCATTCCACATCGTAACTTATTTCACATCTAAACAATGACATTTTCAATTGATATTCATTATTCAGCTCTTCAGTCTCTTGTCCCTTGTCTCTTTATAGCATAATAAATGCGCATATAAACTCATTATATGCCTTGTCTTAAACCCACGGACACCAATTTCATTTAATGTCATCCATTTACAATGACATTCAAAGGAAAAATGTTTTTTTTAAAAACTGTAATTAAACTGCAATTTTGCACTGACGACTCCGTTGACAATTTACTAAAAATGAACTCCCCAAAAGGCGTGTCCAAATGAAGCATACGTTGACATCTGCGACGACCTTAGCCCAGCCAAAGTCACAAAGTGTTGAGTACGTAACCCATTGAGGGTAAACTTAACTGGAAGTCAGTTTTGAAAGTAATTTATTTACACTGAGATTGCGAATACAAATGAACACTTTAAAAGCTAAGTTAGAAAAGCAGATAGCTAAGAAGGGTAAAAAAAAAAAAAAAAAAACTTATAGACATTTTAGTTAAATTATAAAATTGTTTATAACATTTTGCCAAATATAAATATAATTTGTTAAGCTTTTATAGCGAGTAATGTAAAGAAAAAAACTAGATTTTTGTATATATTTGTATTATACTATTTAAATAAATTTTATTATATTGTTTATTATTTTTTTTTATAATAAACATTTAAAGCTTGATTAACTTTTCTTGAATTTGAAATATATTTATAATATTAAACAAACAATTTTTTCCAATGTTATTCATTTTTTATTTTATTTTATTTTTTGTTTTTTTATTTTATATTATTTTCTTTTATTTATTTTATTTTATGTATTTATTTTATTTTTTATTTATTTTTTATTAGTATTATTTATTTATTATTATTAGTATATTATTTTTTTTATTTATTTTATGTTAGTTATTTATTTTCATTTTATTTTTGTATTATTATTAGTATTATTAAAGAGTGATTTCACTGAAAAATTAATTTGTATTTTTTTTTTTATTTCAATTGAAAAATATAAAAGATTCTTAATAATTTTATAAAATATTATACCTTAATTTGTCTCGTTCAGTTAAAATATATAAAATTGTCTTAAAAAAAATGTATAAAATATTTTGCTTTAATATTTATTCTTGCCATTTAAATATATACAACAAAGTAAATATTTCATAAACTATGCCAACAAAATATTCCATATGCTCTCTGCGTAAGGGCATCAGAGACTGAGTGTGTCCATTGGCCAACGCGTCCGCCTGTATTTTCATTAAAATCAAAAGTATAATTAAATTCTTGGAGCTGAGCAAAGCTGGCCAAAGGAACGTTCGCTCTGGTAATGCCTGCGCCACGCAGCACACACATGCTGGGAATTTGTTTGTTATGACAGCAAAAAAAAAAAAGAAAAAACAACAAAAAAAACTGTAAATGGAATACGTTTTCCTCTGCATGTCAGGGGACTTGGATATGGGACCAGAGACAGAAGCGGGTGTTAGCTCAGTAGTTCTGACCATTAGACAAGTACGACATGGCACATGTTGGTTGACGTTTTATTATTTTATTATTATTTTCTTTATTTCGTTTTGAAATTACTGCCAAGAGTCATTTACTTCAGTGCTTACTTTTAATGAAGTGCACTGATAGAAGTCCCGCCAAACGGAAATGAAAAACTTGCGCGAATTTAGTGCAGCCTGAATTGTGGCCAAGTTTCGTAAGAATCAATAATTTAAGCCAACAATCAGACTTACACACACACACACATACGCACACTACAGCATTCAGTCAACAACACTTGTATAGATTTATGAGCCAAGTCAACAGCAGAAATTCGAGTCCAGAATTTTGTTCAGTCAATAACATTGTTGATACTTCACTAGTGGCAGTTTTTTACTCTGCACATACACATACAAACACTTGTGTTTCTCAGTCAAACAATTCATAAATATATACACATATTTACTATGTATGTATACACAAATATACACACATACATACATGCATGTATATATCCAGGCATATAAAAATTGCATAGTTGTGATAAAATTTACGCGGGCCGCAAGCAAAGTTTAAATTCAGACATTGAAATTGTTCCGTTAATAGGTTAAAGAATATATAGTAGATGCATTTAAAGATAATTTTAATTTTAAATAGTATAAAATATAAATAAATGAACTTACCAAATTTTTTTTCCTTGTATAAATATAAAAGTTTATCAACTGGTTTTGATCCCAATAAAAGCTAAAAATAAAAGAAAAGAAAATTGGTAGAATAATACTTTTAGAAAGTTTATTTTTAAAGTTAATTAATTATTTCACAGCTACTAAATAAATAACAAAAATATAAATAATTCAATGGAAATGGTTTAAACTAAAAAGTGGATTATATTAAAATAATAGTTATTTAATTAGTGAAAAACATTTATTTTATTTCATACTTTAACAAGTGCAAAACATAAATTAATAAAAATAAAAAAATTTTAACAAAAGTAAAAATTAAAGAAAAAATATATAAATCAACTATAAATAAAAAGAATAATAATAATGTCCAATCATTTATTTAAATTTATAGCTTAATAAATAAAAATAAATAATAAAAATTGTAAAATATTTTTAAAGCAAAATATATATATATATAAATAAATATATAAAAATAAATATATAAAAATAAATATATAAAAATAAATAATAAAAATTGTAAAATATTTTTATAGCAAAATATATAGTTGAATACAAATATTTTAAAATAAAAGTATAAATTAAATGTTTGGAGTATTTCAATTTTCCAATTATAATTATTTAAATAATAATAATGATCAAGAATTTAATTTGTTTGATAGTTCAACAATAATTAAATAAAAAAGAACAAAAATATATATATATATATATTGACAAAATACAAATAACAAAATTCAACAAAGTTTTTTAGTTTAAAAATGTATTTATTATATAATATGTATTATATTAAAAATTTCTTTAAAATATAATAGCTTTATATTGCATAAATCATATATTATATTTTTCTCTAAAACAAAATAGGTTTTTATTGTATAAAATATTATATTTATTCTATTTAATTATCTATGCTTCTGATACAATATTTTGCTATTGTATAAATCATTTATTCATTTTTTTTTTTAAGTTTTTATATCCATATCAGACTTTTCAAAATTATTCCTTTTACTTACCTGCGATAGGGTAATACAAATTTTATATTTTACTTATATTGCATTATGTCATGATATATTTAATTTCACAATCTATCCACGCTTCACTCTCACTTAGTTAGTAAATTCTCGAAACACTCTCGCTTATCTGCCTGCTTTTGATAATTGTCTGAGTGTGGTATATGCATGTGCAGCTTGTAGCTGGCAGCATTCTATTGTTTTATTTGTACTTCAAATGTTAAAAAACAGACACACTTAATATTGTTTGCCAAATGTGGCATTGCTTTGCTCTAGGCCAGGCCAGTCTGTGTTGCACTTTAGCAGCCGTTTAAGTTGAACTGATGTGAACAGGGCAACAACAGCAACAGCAATAGCAATGGCAATGGCAATAGCAATGGCAATTGCAATAGCAGTCGTATGTCCTGCAGCCAATTGTTGTGTCCATTGTATTGTGTTAACTGTATTGGACTTATCTATAGCCTTACCCAATCCCACACCAGACACTAACAAGATTTATTTACTGTTGCCAAGCGGAACTACTATTAGAAAACAGCATGCCCATCTATCTATGCAGAGTTGGAGATGCCAAAAAATAAAAATAAACTGCCAAGGGTTCTGGCCAACAAAATGTCTTTCAACTTATATATGTATATATATATATTTGAATATATTGCCACAATAACCACAAATACTTTGCTCGAGCATTTCATTCTATTTCATTACATTTTGTCAGTTGTATTTAACTTAGATAGAATTTTATATGCTTGGCAATTATGGGCAAATTGTAAATCTCAACAGCGCAAATAAATCAGCTTTATTACTGGGCCAGCCATATTTACAGCTGAGCAGAGCATTTCATTTGACTTATTGTTGACAAGCTTTTAAATAAATTGAATTTACTGACAGTTCCACAGCCAGAGCAACAGACCTCTGGCCTAGACCTGGCCAGGACCTGGCCTCGACCTGGCTAGGGCGCTTCTCGCGCTTGGCAAACATTTGCCAACGATTTACGAGTGCTGCTTGGCCCACAACAGCCGACAGCCAACTGGATTCACCCCTCCACTCCACTCACCTGGCCTTGTAATGCGCCAACAAACTGCAAATTGCTACAAAATCACTTAACTGTAAATTTTTATAGCATCTCTTTTCGCCGTGTACTCAAAATGTGAAGGAAAACAATGCCAGGAGGGCAACATGTGCTTCGAGAAAAGTTTTAGCCATCATATTGTAGGACTTTTTTTTTTTAATATTAAATATTATATTATTAAAAATTAAATATAATTCTTAAATTTTTAAAAACATTTTTTCACATCTGCATAATTATAATTAATACATTTTTTTTTTAATCAGTTAGTAATTTCAAATTATTAAATAGATGAAATTACTAGAAATTTATTTTTATATTTTTATATATTTTTAATTGATTCTTAAGAACTTTTTAAAGAAAATTTATATAATCATTTGACAGGAATTTGTAAAAAATAATAAAATAGAATAGAATAATTGAAAATGATCTGGGTGAATTTTAAAATAATATTCATAACATATTTAGAAAACAACTTTTCTTGTTTTATTTTTATTTTATTTTTTATTTTTTTGTAAATTAATGAAATTTTTAATAACAGCTATAACACATAATAATAAAAAAAAAAAACTACATATATATATATATATAAAATATTATATGCTAATAAAATGTAAAATGTAATTTTAAATTATTAATATAAAAAAATATAGTAAAATACAAAATATATAATATAAATCTCTAAGAAATAAACACTTTAAAAACCTCAAATATAATACATTTGTCATTTTATAAATATATTTTTATACGTCTATAAAAATAAATATTTTTTATACCTTCATTTTTATCATGCATTTCTATAAGCGATTCGATAGCATCAATAAACAAAAAAAAACAATAAAAACAAATATATATTTTGTTAAAAGTACAAATAAATGAAAAGTACGAGTTAGAATTAAATAGAAATTAAATCAAATAAGATAATAAAAATAGGTAATAAAAATCTTAGAAAGAGCTGGAATATAATTACTTTTCTTTCCATTTCTTCTGAAATAGAATTACTTTTCTTCCCATTTCTTCTCACTCGCTCTCTACCAATTCTATATGCCGCTCTCCTTTTTCACTCTAAAGTAAGCAAAAAAACAATTGTCAGCGCTAACGTCACTCAGCACAGTCATTTTGTTGTTGGCAGTTAAGAGCTCCATTGCGTTTTATGATGGGGATTGTGAGGATTGCGAATCGTTTGACTGTTTCGTTGTGGCGCTGCTTAACCAGCCAAACCTGCTCTGGCTTGGCCTTTTTGTGGCTTTTACGGCTATTTTGCATTAAATTGCAAATGAAATGCCAAAAGAGAAAAAGGGGCCTAACCAGACTGTAAAAGTGCGTGTGACTGTCATCCGTGTTGCATTGTAACGCTGGCATTTTAATTGAAGTTTTCACACACACACACACCAGCAGACACATGTGTGTGTGTGTGCACATTAAAGTAATAAATGGCTTTGTTTGTATTTGATTCTTTTCTCTCTCTATCTTTCTGAGTTGTTCTATGCATATTTAAATGAATGAGGCAAAGCAGCTGAGTTGAGGGTTTGGCTTTGAGTAAGGCCATAACATTACAACTGGAATATGACACCTGAGATTGACCAAAATTAACTCGACAGCTGGGGGTTGAGATGGACAAACTGCGTAATGTTTTGCGGCTTTAATAGTAAGCAAAGGCAAATGTGTTTGGCTTATTGCAGATTTACGGCTTAAAGCTTTAGCTGTGAAATAAATGTTGAGATAGCTGAGCTAGACAAAACTATTGAAATTCAACACTTGAAACTATTTAATTATTTAAATGTTTTAACTGCATATGTTTGCTGTAAATATTAAATATTAAATTCTTGCCAAATTCATTCATTCATTTTTACTCAATAACAACTCAATCAAGACTAATTGCAGTTGCTTGGAAAAAGTTACACTAAGTATATTAATAAATATGATTAATATTTATATATATAAAGCTTACTACTGTCAGTCTTCGCATTACATTATATATTGCTTAATCAACTGTCAATGCTTTACGATTCTGTCAGCTCAGACATTTTCAATGCTCTCAATTAATCAGACAAACATTATTAGGCATTTGCTAACAATTTGAGCAGACAATCTCTTTGCATAAGCTACAGCTAATGCCGGAAGCTTAGTACACCTTCCAGGTGCCTCGATTGTTCACTTCATAAATAACAAATTAGCAACATTTGTGTGGGTTCACAGGCAACTATTAGGTACCACTAAATGTCCTTTGGCTGGAAGCCTCTGCTAATCGCCAACAACTTGTAAACTTTCGTTTGACCTTTTTTTCTCTGCTCTAAGCTCTAAGCTTTTTATTATTATGCTCTTTTGTGAGTCTAAGCCTTTTGCCAGCTGCCCCCTGATAATGTGTATTTAGCAACCACATGGAACTGGTAAAAAGTCTGTCTACCTGGCGTTTGTCTAAGAGTTTCCTGCTGACTACATATCAAATTTGCCAATGTACCAAACAGTTTCCGCTTCCGGGCATTTTCTCTGCTCTCTGCTCTTCTGCATTCAACCCAAATTCGTAATGTTAACCAAATTTTTGTTTGGTCCAAAAACTTACGCATGCTTCTTGTTGTTGCCCTTAACCCATGTGTGTGTGTGTGTAAAGCAGGCCCGCGGGCGCGTTTGTCTGCAAAGTTTTGGCTTGCAAATATCATTGCCTACCTGGAAGGCAGCTTAATCAAATATGCATGCAATAGAGTTTCATTTTGTTTACCACCAGCACAGCACAGCACAGCACAGCTGCTTCAGTAATAAGTGTCATAGGTTTTGCTTATCCAATGCGCGCCATCGTGCCATCGTGCCTTGCGGCAGCAACCACTTCAAATGTCAGTTAATAAATTGCAAAACGTTTTTCTGCGAATCGACAAAGCGACAGACAACCCAACAACAACAACAAGCCAGCCACCAACTGCACTTAATGTCAGTGACATACAGACAAATAGCAGCTGAGGCGCTGCTTATAGGGAGCACAGCAGGAGCGGCAGGAGTCGTACTCCTGGGCAGACAATGAAGTTGCCGCTGTTGACATGAAGCGTGACGAGAACAAGGACTCTGCCGACCCTGCCAAACCTGCCGACTCGATGCCGTGTGCCGCAACAGACATTTACAAATAAACAGCGCTAAATTATAGGTGCCTCGTGGGTGACTGCCAGCACCCAGCTGCTGTTGCTGTTGCTGTTGCTGTTGCTTCTCCTGCCACTTGTAAATAATATGGCAGGCTACACCTGTAGACGACGTCGTCGCCATCGTCTAACTTTTAACTACAACAACAACAACAACAGCAGTTACTGCCATACCAATTACAGCAGCAACAAGCGCGACTAAATAAAAACTTAATGCATAACAACGAAACTGTTATGATCTATAATTGTGAGATTTTTCATTTTTAGAGCAAGAATGTGAACAGCACGATTTCGACATATACATATGTATTATTATTATATTTTTAAATAATAATTATTTAGATTTAGCTATTTATTTATATATTTATAATATACATCAAATATACATTTAAAGTTTAGCATAATATATTAATTATTTAAAAATAGAAAAATATATATAAATAAAAAATTAAAAATAAAAGCAATTTTATGTTTTTTTCATTTATTATTTTTTTATCTATATGTGTTTATATTTATGTTCTATTTCGATAATAACTTTTTCTGCTAATAATTATAATTATAATAATAATTAGTATTATTTTCTTTTATATTCGATATTATTATAGTTTCTTTTTTTTCGATATTAACTTTTTCTACCAATAATATAATATATTTTGTAATCATAAAATTAATATCTTATTTACAAATAATATAATAATAATAAATTATTTGCAATGACTTCATTAGCCCGAAAAATAAATATAAAACTAAAATACAAATTTTAAAGCTTATCCGTAAATATTAAATTTTAAAGTCAAATTTCTCATTTTTCTAATCACTAAGCCCGAGGTGTACATGTTGCCCAGATTGAAATAAATACCGTTTAAATAAAAATAAATAAACATTAAAAAAAATTCTTAAATTTAATAATTATTTTAAATTGTGTGCAAAATATTTTATTTTTATTTATTTATTTTATTTTATTTTTATTTAAATAAATAAAATAAAAATAATAATCATTTTAAACCTTATAATTATTTTAAATAGTGTGCAAAATATTTTTTATTTATTTATTTTCTTTATTTATTTTATTTTATTTTTATTTACTTATTTGTTTATTTTATTTTATTTTTATTAATTTTTTTGTGCAACATTTAGCACTCAGTCACATACTATTTCCATGACTATCTCTGTATTTATCTATTACTTATTAAATTATTTATTAATAATATCTTTAAAGCACACAAGAAATTATAAAGTCCTCAAAAAATAAAAAATAAAATGTCAGTTTTATGCAAATTGAATTGAATTTGAATTTTTAACTAATATTCAACTTTTCAAAATTCTTCTGATGTTTTAATACGTAGAAAACTTAGCTAAGTTAAAAACTTGAAATACATAAAAGTGTATGTTTAATGCTTAAGAGCTAATGCTTAAGAGCTAAATTAATAAATATAAATCGTTGAGATTATTGAAGAAGAAATTTTTCTTAAAGCTACTTTTTGAATTTAATTTTGTTTTGTTTTTCCATTTAATGACAGCTTTTATTTCTAGTAGAATATGCATTGAACACATTTAATTTAAAGTAATAAATATTTAATCATAAATTGTTAGGTGCTGTCAACTATGACAAGAGAATAATAATTTCTTTCCGCTCTTTTGATTATTTCGTTCTTTAATCAGACAAAATAGAAAATGGATATTTATTATAAAAAAGCAAAATATATATATTCATATTATTTTAAATTTTAATTTAATTAAATTTTTAAAAATATTTCAAATTCATATTGACAGCTTCAAAAGCAATTCGCATCATAATTTACTCAGATAAGGTTTATAAGAAAAAATATTAAACTAAATTTTGTTATTAGCTGTGTAATACAATTTTAGATAAACGTAAACGAAACTTAAACTGTTTCTTCGTATAGTCCATGAATACGTTTCGCTTGTTGTGTTGCAAAATAGATGACAAAGTCAGCAATGGCAGCTGGCATTGCAGCCTAAGCAAAGTTCTCGTTGCAAAATACACACAAAGTTCAAGTTGACGACGCTGAATTGCACTTTGGCAAGAAGCGCAGGTAAAGTTATTCAGGTGCAACTTCAGCTGCAGTTAGTGGCTCGCAGCACAGCACAGCAGAGCACTCGCAACACAGTTCACAGTTCACAGTTCACAGTTTGTAACTATTAGGCTGACATTGTTGCAATTTTTATTGATAATGCCGACTGCCAACGGGCAACCAAGGCCAATGGCAATGGCAATGGCAATCTGTGTAGACATATACAAACACATATATGTATATATAATAATAATTACAGCTAACGCATTTCGATCTTGGTATAAAGTTTTTCAATTAAATTTATGCTGCAATCAATGTTCGCCGTTGCTATAGTTGTAAATACTTTTAAGATGCATTGACAATTAATTGCATTCATTTGCTGTCACATAATCAGTGGGCGTGGCATTGCCTTTGGTGGGTGCCAAGTGTGGGTGCGGCAGGTAAGTAAAACGTGTTCAAAGTTGTTTTCACCAAGTTTTCTTTGCCTGTCACGTTGTTGCTGCCCGGCGCGAAAAGTTTTTCTTAAAAACTTGTTTCTCTTTATGCTCGGCTGCAAAATTATCTCTTTGTATTTGGTTTCTTGGTCTTTGAATGCATCCTTCCATGCTTAGATCAGGTCAGTTATACTCACACCCAATGCAGACTACTATAAATTTAAACTTTACCGACAAGGTGGTATTCCATTTATATATAGAAATATATATAGTTATAAAAACTCATTGCCAATGGGAATCAGGGTATAATGTTTTCGCGAAATTATATGTAACAGACTGAAGCATTTGTAGCCGTTCTATCATGCCAAAGAGTTCTCTTAAAATACAATACAGAAAGATAAGCTAAGTCGATCTAGCATCTGCCAATTGCTGATCTGTCTCTTTTATCTAATATAAGATCAAAAATTGATCAGGCATCTAAGAGAATGGGAAAAACTAAATCAACTATGCTCCTAATATTTTATTTTAGCTAAAAGTACAATAACAAATAGTCTCTGCCCTTTTTTTTTATCATACACTGACTTCGCATAGAAAAGAGCTCAGGAGCGAGGTCAGTTATTAGACTTGAGTCTAAGACAGACTCAAGAGCGAAGTTAGTTTTTAGAGTGCGACTCTCGTCTCCTATATAAAGACGAATCAGCTGAAGCGCTTCTTCAGTCGTCTTCCCCCCTCAGACGTGCAGTGTAGTTGTTCAACTCTCCTGCTCTTTGAGGTACTTAAATACTTATTTTTTATTATTTTAATAATTATTTGAATATTTATTTAAATAAATAATAATATTATATATACTAAACAGAATTGTAATATTTAAATAAGTATTTCTATAATTTATAATATGAAATATAATAGGCAGAATTGTAATATTTAAACTTAATTTTCTTTTTATATAATAATTCTAGTGATAAGATAATAATTTGTATGTAAATTAACACTGAGTTAATTCTCATTAAGTAAATAGTCATTATTATAGCATTCATTATGCTATGCATATATATAATTTATACATTTTATTTAATATAATAAATTTAATTGAAATTAACTTTCACTTTCTGATCATTGAGATTATGATAAAAAAAATTATAATGATCATTATGAAATGGTTATAGTGTGAATACTTATATATGTATATAATAAAATAATAATAAATAAAAAATTTATATATAAATATATATAATAAAATATAAATATATATAAATATATATAATAAAATAATAATTAATAAAAAATATATAATATATTTACGTATATAAATATACAAAGTAGTATATTAATTCTTATATTAAAAACGCAAATTGTGATGGTAATAATGATGGAATTCATATATATTAATATACAATGTAAATTATACACAACTGATCATGAAAATAATAGCGCTAATAAGCATTAAATATTATAGAAGAAAAAAGATGCATATATGCATATGTCATTATTAAATTACATATTATTTATAAATTTCTCACGAATAAATTTTAAGTAGGATTAATTTTTAAAAATAAATGACTCAACAAAATTGCGAATTGCTCTGTTCCAATTAATTAATAAAAATAAAATGAAGTCTGTAATGTTCATTATTTATTTTTTTTTTTATGTAAATGATAGTTTATTTTATTTAAATTACGACTTGGAAAAAATATAAAATATAAATATAAAAAAATATAAAAATAATATATATAATTGTTATGCTAATAATGTGGAGTTATTGTTGAGCCAAACACTTTGCTCATATTAATAAAAATATAATTTTAAGACTTTGCTAATGAGGCATTACTAGAAGTCTAGATTCTTTTGTTATCAGATTTAATTTCTCAAATAATACATAAATTATTAATTTTCTCTCATTCCATATCATAATCAGTCGAGTAAGTCAAGGGTATCTCTTATTCGGTCATTCCCAGTTGTTATTTATCAGACTTTTCCTTTGCTTTTTCTTATTGCAATAGTCGCGGTTTTAGTGCCAAACAATGAACTTCCTGCCAGGCAAAATGTGTTTAAAGAGAAAAAGTTATGTTTATAGACTTAAAATGCGATTTATGTAAATAAATTTTATATGGCGTTCAGAGATACAAAATGCTAATGCAAAGAAAAATTAGATATTCATAAAATGAATGTTGCATTTTTTAATAAAAAAAAAAAATAAATAAATAAATTTGGAGACGACGCTTTGGGATTCACATCGCGTGTAGCTCAGCTTAGTTATAAATCTTTGAGCTGCCGGCTAAGCATAAGCTGTGCTATCAATTTCAAATTCAATTGTATTTACTTGTAAGTTATTTAATATCTAACTAGCTAAACATTTTTCTAGACATTTATTTTGACTGCGTGCCTGGGACTTGAGCTAACTCTAACTCTCAACTATTTTGGCCGTCCTTCAGACATTGCGACATTGCATGTCACGATGCTACTACTGGCAGTTGGCATTGCATGCGTCTGGCTGGCGAAAAGTCTCTGATTTAATGGCGTGGAAAATTAGAAAACGTTTGCCTTGGCCTGGCCCACGCTTGTCCTGGACATTATCGTCTGGCAGCTGTCAAACCGAATGGCCTCGATTTTCTGGGCATTGGGACAATTGCAGCCATGTTGAACAAGTGCCAAATTGCTGGCCTGAGAACTGGAGACAGCACCTCTGCTCAGCTCTGCTCAGCTCAGTTCAGGTGCTAGAAAATTGCATCTAATGACTTCATAAATTAAAGGCATCATATGGAACATTCGCACAGACACACGAATACATACAAAAAAAAAAAAAAAAAAGAAAGATGCTGTCGTAACTTTATTCAAATGATGTTGGCGGCTTTTTAGCTGCTTCCGTGTGCATTTTTAATGAAGTTTGGCTCTGCGGTTTTTTGTTCGTATACGCCCATAGCAGTGCGCACACATCTTTAGCGGTCGGCATTTGCCAAAAGGCTCAACTTTCGCAGCTCGCAACGCTTTGCGCTTTATGAAAGTCTTTGCAGCTGCGTCTCACTAATAAATGTGTCTGCCTGGCAAAGTCTACAAAGTGCTTTTAATTAGTCGTGTTAGCTTACTGCAAAAAGACTGTAAGCAAAAAAAGCAAAAAGAAACCAAAATTCAATTTAAATTCAAAACAAAAAACTCTTTCACTTCCGCCCAGTCATTGTTTAACAAGTTGCGTGTTAATTCTTAATCGCTCATTAACTAGCAAACGTATTATTATGCTGCAATAGTTAAATGAAGCATTTCATTTATTATGAAGTTTACAAAGCCCAAGTATTGTCGTTTTTTGAATAGTATTGGACTACATGTCTTCATCTTCGATTATTGTCCATGCATTTGGATTATGTTTGCGCACAAGGACTTCATATTTGCTGAGCTGTCGCATAGGCAAATTCTCGTAGCGAATGAAGCAAGCTCTCTGAGCCAAATACAGGCTGCCAATGAAAATTCCACCATCAGTGCGGCCACGGCAGACGTAAACGCGCTCGTTTGCAGCACTTGTTCCCACAGATACAGCATGCTTCTCCAAGAATCCATCATAGCTGCGCACCCAGTCATAGCTAACAGTCCCATTGGACACCAACAGCTCGTAGGAAGTGGCCTGATTAGCAAGAGTTTCTGTGTTATATGTAGCGTATCCAGTTTCGGCTCTTATACGCGCTGGCAGAATCGAACTCGAGTATACTACACGTCCCACGAAGTTCTCATAGCCGTATGAATCATAGCCGCCCAGAACTGCATTTTCGGGAAAAGGCTTCGTCTTGTCGGAAAGGACCCAATTATCCGTATTGTCGTAGACTCCGCACTGAATCGAGCCCACCAACTGGGCAACAATGAGCGCACAAGCGACGAGTTTCGTAGAAGAATTCATAGTTAATACTGTTCGA
This sequence comes from Drosophila stalkeri, assembly GCA_035047405.1. Lineage (NCBI taxonomy): Eukaryota > Metazoa > Arthropoda > Insecta > Diptera > Drosophilidae > Drosophila > Drosophila stalkeri. Next base: position 25,144,854 of record JAWNPR010000039.1, read on the forward strand.
TAACTAATCAGAGACTGATGTGAACAATGGTGGAAGAAACTACTTTTATATGCTACTGATTGACATAGTAGGGAATCATTTGCTACTTGCCGATAAGGAAGTTGGTGTCATGAATCATAGTGTAACTCTTGGGATCACCCTTTTAACTATTGATAAGATAGTATTTTTAGTATTAAAATTCGTCACAACTAAATGGTTGGATTAGAATGCTGCACGTTACTGGGAATTGATTAGAACAATTATATTGATAAGATTTTAATATATTTTGAATGTAGAAATTATAAATTAAAAGTGCTTGCTGCTTTATGTTGCGCAGGTTTTTCATCATTAAAGGAAATTTGTAATTACATAATGTTAGTATTTTTATTATTAATTAGTTATTGTTTTTAATTAAGATAAAATAGAACCAACCACATTAGTTAAAGACATTTTAATGCTTGTCAGAGGACACTGTTCGCGTAGCTAACCGCATGTGTAAAATGTGTCATAAACATTTGTTTCGTGTGCTGTGTGCGGTGAATGTCGAAAATGGCTTACAAGAAAAACCCACAGAGGTGAAGTTCCAGACCAACCAGGCCAACAGGAGGGACAGAAGGTGTGGAGACAGGTGTGCGAGTAGAAACCACCGGAGCCGGGCAACTGTCAAGCATAAGTCAAAACCATAAGTCGAACCACAACACTCCGGCTCAAGCTTTTCACGCTCTGTTGGTCTATATTGTCTTTTGTGGTTTGGCAGCTACATATGCATATATGTGACAAATACACTAAGCTACAAGTTGAAGCTTACTCTATGTATTTCAGACAGATTTTTTGCTGCTTAACTAAAGTTCACAAGCATTTGGATTATTTTAAGCGATGAAAAAAAGTTAGAGTTACGCTGATCAGCAAAGAGATACCATGAACTCTATGTAAATCCTTACGTCTTTTAAAAATGTATTTATATATTCATAGAAAGTCAATTGCTTTTAATTTTTGAAAGTATGAAAGTCTATTATATAAATATTAACAATAATTTAGTTTATCATTTCCGTGTAACGTGCAGCATTCTAATCCAACTATTTAGTTGTGACGAATTTTAATACTAACAAGTTAGAAGGCTCTAGTCGAGACGGCTCGACTACGAGATACCCTGAACCCTGAAAAAAATTTAATATTCTTCTTCTTTACGCAAATACAGCGCGCGCTCTGCTAACCGCGCAGTTGCTGCCGACGTTTGGGGGTGGGATGGGCTGTACTTTGAACGCTTATAACTCCGTTTCTAGATGGACTATCTTCATGAAACTTTCAGAATATATTAATTGCATTCAAATTTGTCCATTTGCCAAATTACAAGTCTCTAGTATTTGAAATACGTTTTTTTCAAATTGGGGGCGAAGGGGGCGTGGCATCCAAAATCTGAAATTTACAAAATCTGCGTATCCATAATATCTATCGAAATATACAAATTTGAAGTCTCTAGCTGTGTACGGTGTAGAAGTTATGCTAAAAAAACCTAAAAAACGTAAACGAATTTTCGATTTTTTATCGATAATTAAGGAATGGGATGAGTTATCGAAAAAACAAAATAAACTTGTACTACGTAACTAAGATACGAGTATTCATGTAAAATTTCAGCTCTCTAGCTTGCCTGCGCAACATAAAGCAGCAAGCACTTTTAATTTATAATTTCTACATTCAAAATATATTAAAATCTTATCAATATAATTGTTCTAATCAATTCCCAGTAACGTGCAGCATTCTAATCCAACACACACAACTAAATGTGTGACGAATTTTAATACTAAAAATACTATCTTATCAATAGTTAAAAGGGTGATCCCAAGAGTTACACTACGATTTATGATACCAACTTCCTTATCGGCAAGTAGCAAATGATTCCCTACTATGCCAATCAGTAGCATATAAAAGTAGTTTCTTCCACCATAGTTCACATCAGTTTTTGATTAGTTATCGAACAGTATTAACTATGAATTCTTCTACGAAACTCGTCGCTTGTGCGCTCATTGTTGCCCAGTTGGTGGGCTCGATTCAGTGCGGAGTCTACGACAATACGGATAAGTGGGTCCTTTCCGACAAGACGAAGCCTTTTCCCGAAAATGCAGTTCTGGGCGGCTATGATTCATACGGCTATGAGAACTTCGTGGGACGCGTGGGTTACTCGAGTTCGATTCTGCCAGCGCGTATAAGAGCCGAAACTGGATACGCTACATATAACACCGATTCGATCGGTAGTCAGGCCACTTCCTACGAGCTGTTGGTGTCCAATGGGACTGTCAGCTATGACTGGGTGCGCAGCTATGATGGATTCTTGGAGAAGCATGCTGTATCTGTGGGAACAAGTGTTGCAAACGAGCGCGTTTACGTCTGCCGTGGCCGCACTGATGGTGGAATTTTCATTGGCACTCTGTATTTGGCTCAGAGAGCTTGCTTCATTCGCTACGAGAATTTGCCTATGCGACAGCTCAGCAAATATGAAGTCCTTGTGCGAAAACAAAATAACTAAATAATCTGATATAATATTACGTAATGAAGACGCTTACTCCACGTGGAGCAATAATTATTAAGCATATTTGTTTAAAGATAACATAATTGAATCTAGTAATTTTTGTAATAAACAATAGTTTAAATAAAATAAAATATTCATTTTACTCTTACAATAAAAAAGACAAATACTTTGTTGATTGATTGGAACTCTAACTCTAATTAACGCTAACTTTTACTATAGTACTATATACATATATACTATAGTTAGAATTAGTTAGAGTTACCTAATATAAAAAGACGCTTATTATTTTGACTCATCGTTAGAGCTTTGTCTTATATTACATATCAAATTAATAATAATAATAATAATCAATAATAATCAATTCAATGCAAAACTCGTTTGCAGAATCTATGATCAAATTTGTGAAATATAAAATGTGTTCACACGCAAGATTATTTATCTTGTATATTAAACTGTCAACTATCCTGATATATATAATGCTCTAATTTGTGACATCTTGAAATGTTAATGAAATGTTAAATTCAAATCGCATGCTAATTACATTTCGTTCCCAGGCGATACCAAATCATTCAGACATAATTATAAATATGTAGCTAAGGGTTACAAAAAATTGCCACGAACATTGCAGCTATTGTGCCCTTATCTAGGGTTACACATTAATATTGGTTTGTCAAAACTGTTAGCCATAAGAAACCAGAACCATTTGCAACAAGCTGCCCTCTCTCACGTGCTTGCCACAGAGACCACATGCAATATACGCGCTACTAAAAGGCAGGCAGCTGGCAGCTGCTAGCAGTACAAGCTGAAATGCAACACCGCCTGGCAATCAACTGGTGTTTCAGTTTCCATTAAGCCAGCACCACGCTTAACTCTCCCACCGCTAATACACACACACACACACACACGAACGCACCTGCCAACGTCTCGAGTTTAGCGCCAGCCGCAACCACTGAGAAAATCCCCAATGGACTCACACAGGATTTGCCGCCAAAGTGCAAAAACAAAAATATCCCAAAACAAATGGAAAATATTTGCGAGAGAGAGAGAGAGAGATAGCGAGAGCAAGAGAGCCGAAAGTAATTGCCCACTGGAAGACATGGAATGTAAATACCCCTCGCAGCTGTGACGTCATTTGGGATATTTTTGCAACTACCCCTATTGAGAGTGAAGGAGAAATGGCTATTCCATGTACCACCAACACACACACACACACACACACACACACACACACACACACACACACACACACATACACTCACATACCTTGACTTAATTGCCATCTGACATTTATTGCTGCCCAGCGTGTCGTTCGGGCAGCAGAGTCCACGACAGAGACAGCCAATGTTCGCGCATTTATCACAGGCTTGACAAAATGGTGAGTTGATAGTCCAGACATTGATATGAAGCACCAAAGAAATCTGTCCCGATAACTTTGCCGCTCAATTTCAGTGAAAGCGAAACGAGTTTTGACAACGAGACTGCAGTGTGTTTAGAGCATGGACAAAGGTTCGTTTCAGAGGTCAAGCGGACAAGCGAAAGCAATTTTAAAGTTTATTTGCAGAAATGAAAATAACTTATAACTTAAATATTATAAAGCTGTTAATAATTTATATATATATTATTTAAAGCCTTTAAATATTTACTAAATTTATTGTTTAGAAATAATAAATAGACATTAATTTAATTATTTTTTAATAATTTCACTTTGAACCTATGAATTACATTAAAATAAACTTTTAATTAAATTAAATTTATTTAATTTCAAATAATCTGAGAATAGATAAATAAATTCTAAATTAAATTTACATTAAAATAAAATTTAAATTAAATTTAATTTAATTCATAGCAAACAAGCTGGAAATAGATAAATTGCATTAAAATAAATTCTAAATAAAATTTGATTTAAAAGCAAATGATCTTAAATTGCATTAATATAAAATTTAAATTCAACTAAATTTATTTAAATTATTTTTTTTTTCTTAAATTTATTTGCTTTAATTTTAAATTTTATTTACTTAACAGCAAAAAATCGGAGTAAAGTAATTGAAGAAATTAAAAGTACTTTTAATAATAGAAAATAAAATATTTTCCCTGTAATTATTATATTAATGCTTATATTTACCATATTTGTGAAGTTATTAGAGATTATTTTTTCAATAATATAAAATAAAAATGCAACAGTAACTATAAAATATATAATGTTAAATTACTTTGGGTCTTGAGTAATACAAATTTAAATGAATGTCATACTTCATACATTTTGCAAAAATTACAAATAGACATGATTGTAAAAAAAAAAAAAAATAAATAAAATAAAAAAAAGACGATTAAGGCAAGACAAAAAAATTCAGTTTTTAAAGCTTCATTTTATAGCATTTTAAAATTTATAGAAATCAAACAGACCGACAGAGTTGTTCTGGTAGATTAATAGAAACAAAGAACCCATTAAAATTCTCTACTGCTTCTGTTGTCTCTCTGCTATCAGCAGAATTTGTGACGAAATACAGATACAGACACATAGCGGATCTACAGAATCAACATAGACTTAATTTGCCTATAATATCATTATGAATAGCCATTTTCAATGAACTTTACAAAATTTGTAATTTTAAATGTGAAAAGTGGTAATTTTATTAAAAATAAATTATTAAATTAAAAATATATAATTTTTAATAAAATTATAAAATTGTAAATAAATATATTAATTAATTAATTAATTATATATCAATAGTAAATAAATATATTAATTATAATAATATATATTTTTTTATTATTTATTTTTATTATTTAACATAAACTAAAATATATATTCCATAATGTAGAACAATTTACATATTAAAATTTATATAAATTATTAATATATAATATTCAAATTTATATTCTCAAAATATATTATAAATATAAGCATTTTTTAATTAATATAAATAAATATATTTAATTTAATATAAAAATCAAGATATATTCAAATTAATTTATTATCTACCTTGTACATAAATCCATGCTGAGTCATTGCATAAAATGGAAATGGAAATAGTTAAACATGTTAAATGCACATTTGAATAGCTGTCAGCAATCAACTACTCAAAATTAACATTCAAATTGAAGAGAAATCAAATTGAATAGCTGGAATATATAATATAATGACAACAATATTACAGTTCAAGCAGAAATAATGCATAGGACAGCACGAATTAGTACTAATAACATATGGCAGGCGGCAAGGAAATGCATTAAAAACATTCAAATGGAATAATCGCATATATATATATATATATATATATATATATATATATATATAGAAAATAAGCTGCAATTGAATTGCCTGAAAAAAAAACGAGCAAATACTTTGTTCATAAATGAGAAAAAATTTATTTTATATATATATGTGTGTGTGTGTGTGGCCTAAAGTTAAGCCAGGCCAGGCCAGGGCAGGGCAGGCCAGGGCAGGCGAGTCATGGCAACGTAATGCGTTAGCCAGGATTAAGAGCGAACACGCGACCAGACCAAAACATATGCCAATAAGAATGTCCAGCCGAGGGGCCGAGGGGACAAAGGGGCGGACAAAGGGACACTGACGGATCAGCGACAGTAGCACGCAAATGGTATGAACAAAAATAAACTGATAAGCGACTGGCTGACTGGCTGACTGGCTGAATGGGTGACTGGCTGACCAGCTGGCAAAAAACAATACGAAGCTTTTGTGAATGGTTTGGATGTGGAAATTGCGAATTATGCAAGGGGCGAACGAAAATATGTTGCATGCGACGACAGCGACAAACAAATAAACAACCAAACCAAACCAAACCAACGCAACCAACAAACAAACAAACAAATAAACAGACAGACAGACAGACAAACAGACAAATAAACTGATGCTCATTTTTGAGCGTGTGGCAAGGAGGAAACAACTGACAAATGAATACGAGACGGCAAGAGAGTGAGTGAGAGAGGAGAGACGCGGATACAGAGAGATAGAAAAAGAGAGAGAGAGAGAGAGAGAGAGAGAGAGAGAGGGAGAGTTACGCAGCTTTTGGGCAATGGCAATGGAAATCAATTATTCATGCGCGTTGGCCACGCGGCTAAAAAGTATGCTAGGCATGCGATTGTCCAACACTGCCGTCCAACGGTATGCAACAGTTTTGTGCAACAGCCAACAACAGACAAAAATGAAAACGAAGCGCCAAAGTCTGCCCACACTGGCTGCTGCCGCCTCCTGCTTTTCACTATGATGATGATGATGATGATGATGATGATGATGATGGCATTTGTTTGTGTTTGATTTGCGCCAACTGTGATTAAAGGGCAGCAGCAGGCAGCAGGCAGCAGGCAGCAGGCATTGGACAACGGGTGCGAGTGTGGCAATACGCAAGGTGCTGCAGCCCCTTTGCGTTACGTGCAAATGAAGTTTAATTTAACAGTAGCCAAACAACAAGAGCATCTTAGCCAATTGTCAAAGCAGTGAATGCTGTATGCTCTATTTAATGTTCATTAATGTAATTAAGAATGTAAAGATCGAAATGCCTTTGAATGCGAAATAATTTAAAGTGCATTCCATAAAATTTTGGTATTGAATTTACTCATTTTTTTTAGAAATATTTACATAAATATAAAATAATATAAATTTGAATACAAAATATATAAATTTGTTGCAATTAATTTGTGCTTTCATTTTAATTTTTAAATATTGTTATTAATTTTAGAAATATAGCACAAAATGTTGATCAAAGTTTTCATTTAATTGATATTGAATATAAAAAGCTTTAAAGTATATATGCAACAGCTTTAAGCTACTGAATATCTATATGATTTGGAAGCTTTTGAAATATATTAAATGTCAGTTAAAGTTTCTACATTTAAAGCATTCGTCTAATTAATATATATAAATAATATAATATAAAATTAATTTCATTGTTTTCTTTTTTTTTTTACTTTTTTATAAATATTTTTATTTACCACCTTTTTTCGTATTTCTTATTTTTACTTTTTCAATAAATATTTTTATATTTTATTTATCAACTTTTCTGCTTTTTCCTTCTTTTACTTTTTTAATAGATATTTTTATTTTTTATTTACCAACATTTTTCTTATTTCCTATTTTTACTCTTTCAATAAATATTTTTATATTTTATTCTGCTTTTTCCTATTTTTACTTTTTTTAATAAATATTTTTATTTTTTATTTACCCACTTTTCAGCTTTGTCTTACTTTTACTTTTTCAATAAATATATATATTTTTTTTAACAACTTTTCTGCTACTTAATATTATTTTATATGAGATTTTAATATTACATTCTTATCGTGCAACTAAAACTATTAAAAACTGAATAAAGAAAATCAAATAAAAAAAATAATTCCTTATTATTCAGACTTTATATAAAAGTATTTTGAACTTATATAATAATGCAAAACAATATAAAATTTCCATTAAAAATTACACTTATAAAAAAAAAATAATAAATAAATAATAAAAATTAAAAATTAAAAAAAATATATATATACAAATTTTTAAATATAAATAAAGAAAAAGCAAATATAATAATGCAAAACAATATAAAATTTCCATTAAAAATGACACTTATAAAAAAAAAATAATAATAATAAAAATACAAAATTGAAAAATATATATTTATAAAAATTTTTAATTATAAATAAAGAAAACCCAAATAAAAAAGTAAACATAAATAAAAAGAAATAATTATGAATATTGATATTGGTTAGCCGAAATTTGATTTATTTTTTATTTATTCTGCATCTTACTTAATTTACTTCAAAAAGTTGTTTTTTTTTTTTTTTATTTAAAGCATGAAGCATAATTTTGCTTTTGAAGCTAATCCCAAAAGATCATTAAAAATGTGCTCTGAATGCAAATTTATAAAAATAGAAAATGATATATATTTTTGTAAATTATTATTATACTAATTATTTTATAGCAAAAAAAAAATCGATTTAAATGCATAGAAAAAAAACTAATTAATAAAGTCCTTTAATATTCAACTAAAATTGTGGAAAAACTAGATTTGAAAATCAAATCAATGTCAGCTACGCAAATAACTTGATAAACATAGAATGCCCCATTGGAGCTGAGCTCTAACTGGCAACTCGATTGGAGGGTACTAATTAAATTTGGCCACCGGCGACGGCTACTTTGATGCACACAGATACTAGAACCGAGCCGAATCTAAAGCCAGGCGCATGAAGCTTAGGGCAGCTGGCTTTCTTCAATTCATGTAGAAGAGGGAATGGCATGGCAGGGCGTGGCATGCTTTCAGGCGTAAAGTGTTTGATTATGGTCATTTATTCAGCACTGTCTGCAGCGAAATTTTGGTGTGCGAGCATCTCAAACCAAACGCGCACCCTATTATCTGTCTTTTGTGCCGTGATGGGGTTGCCATGGATTTTTGGTTTTTCGGGCATTTGTTGGGACTCGCATCATGTTTGTGTCTGGGCGTACGATTAAAATCGCATACATCAGCGCCATGCAAAGGCCAGCGAGGGGTGTGACCGTGGGGGGGCTGTGTCAGTTTCCAGTCTCTACTGTGGTTGATTTTCAACGGGTTAACTTACAGCCGAGAGGGCTGGGTGAATGAGACGAGCCGAGCCGAGCCGAGTCGAGCCAGACAACCGTGGCTACGTCCCTAATTTGTGTGCAATCGCGCATTTAAACGCTGTTGTTTATTAATGCATTTCATTTAACGTGTAATGCAAAATTTATGCTACGCGAAAAGCTCGATGCAGCACTCCAAACGCAACGCAGCCCCAGGCATGAGAGGCAAACATAACATTAAAAAAAAAAAAAAAACAACTAAAAAGAAAAATAGAAAAACTAACATACGACTTAATTAAGCCGTCATGAACTGCAAAAACACGTGACATGCACTCATGTATATGTGTATATGTGTATGTGTATGTGTGTGTGTGTATTTGCCCGTGAGCAACTCAAAGGCAAAGCACCAAACAGAGCAAACATGGCCAACTGGCCTTTCATCCAGCAGCCAACTGCCCCGACTCCTGCCAGCTGCCCCGACTCCTGCCAGCCTGCCAGCCTGGCTGCTCGCCTCAAAAAAGCAACTGGTGATGCGTATCGTAACGCACTGTAGCAAACAAAAAAACAAAAAAAAGAAACAAATGAAGAGAGGATTGAGAGCTGTGGCAACTAGTTTTATTTGTTGTTTTTTTATACAATATTTTTTTTTTCCAAAAGCACAGCAAATACGTTTAATATAACGCCAAGAGCATCTCAATGCAGTTCAAGAACCATAAAGACAAACGGCAGAGGCTGCGAAATTTTGTGGTATGATTAAAAACTACTACACTTGAAAAAAAAAATTTAAAAAAATAGCTTTATAATAAATAGGAAAAGAGATTTCTAACAGTTGCACTGCCTAAGCATTTAGCTGAATGAAAACTTGTAATATATTAATATTAATATTAATTATTTATATTAACTACAAGAGTAATATTAACTGCAATATTCAAAACACAATGAAAAACAAAAAAAAAAAAAAATGAGAAAATGTTCAAAGAGTGAATGGCAGAGAACAATTAGTTAACTTAACAAAAAATAATTGTTTAGCTGTAATTTCATATAAAAACAAATAATAAAAAAACAAACAGTTTATATGCAGATAATATTTATATGTATAAATATTTATATAATTTATAAAAACAAAAAGTTTTTAGCAAACATTTGCATTATTTTTATTTTTAAAATAGAGATTGCTATTGCATAAAACACGTTTACTACTAAGATTATAAAATATTTGCAAAATGTATATTTTAAATGTTGAATGGATTTAATAGAATTTGATCAAATCAATAGAAATACAATAAAATATATTTTTATTTTAAAGCTAACATATATTTTCAAACACTTTACATATTAACTTACTTATATATGTTATATATGTTATTATATAACATGTGTTAAGCCTTCAAGCATATATAAAGAAAAGGGTTTTATGCTTGAATAGCAAGTATTAAAAAAAAAAAAAATTATTTTTCTTGCGCTTACTTCGTTATTTTTCATTATTTTTATTTTTTATATATTTTTTAAATTTAATATATATATATATTTTTTTATATATATATTTCATATTTATTTTCAATTCACATATTAAAATTTATCAAATGTCCACATTTTTAGATCACATACGAATCAAAAATACATAAAATATCGGTATTTCCCAAGTCCACATTTACTTTATTTACCAGTAAAAATGTTTCTTACCATGCAAAAGACATTTTTAGTAATTTGCAAAAATACGTACTTTTTATTAGGCATAAAGTACGCTTATATTGGGTAAAGAAAAAACTCCGAAAAATCAACGTAATCAACGTAAGAGGGTGAAATGATATACTCTTATTTTGTGTCTCGGCTGTGGGGTTTTTGGTTGCAAAAATTAGCGAATGAAATTGCGAAACCAAAAACAACAACTAAAAATTACCCAGCAAATAAAATCCCTCAATAACATTACTGTTCAACGCAGGTGCTTGTCTTTGCTATTGAATTTCAACTATGGTTTGTGAAGCAGCTAAACAAATTGGGATTTTAGCTCTTCTAAGTAAAAACTAAGTAAAAAATATTTGAGCTACAAATTGCATTTGTCAAGTTATTATTTATGTATTATTGTAGTCAATCAAAGTCTAACATTTATTTGATGATTAAGAATGACATTTATTTCTTCTACTAATTCATATATAATCAAAGCTAAATCTATATACTAAAACATGTCTTACCTACTATCTACTTGCTATACTCAAAATTAATTGTGTACCACAATAAGGCGACTTAATCAAACAAAAAATTTGCCACGTTCCTGACACACAATTAAATATATAATCAAGATATACTTTATTACTAAAACTGATTTCGCTTACTCATGCCGAAAAAGAGATAAGAGCCGAATAGAAGACAAAAAGCTATAGATTTAACTATATTCGATATATAGTTTATATTTATATGTGTTTGCTGTGAGTGTCTTTCTGTTTAACCGGTTTGACATTATCTAATTGTATGCTTTGACCAAACTCATGTCTGTATGCATATACATATATGTTAAGTATATATAATAATAATAATACACACGCGTAGATTAACAAATAACATAGAGCTGCTAATCACATAGGTACGACAAAACTCTCTCAATCTCATCCAAAGTTTTGCTTTCAGCTATCAAATAGCTTCAGCAACAAGTGCGCATATATTCACCCAGACAGTAGTACATACATTATACTATAGAATAAATATAAAATTGTACAAGTAAACAAAACGTGCATAAACTTAAATTGTATTCATAGTACTATGCATGTTTTCATTTAATATTTGCTATTCATATATTGTACATATATTCATATCTTGTTAGCTCAATAAATCTATATAACAATAGTTGCAAAGCAAATAAACCGTCTAACGCCGCATTTCTATCAAATCTTGTCTCAACTCAAGTCTACTTAAATTGTCCAGGCACAATTATTTCAGCCCGTGCTGGTAGAGTAAATAAACAATCATGACTAGACTTAAATCTGAATTGATAATGCGCTCGAAATCAGACCTGAGAATTGCCAAAAACTAGTTTGTGACATCATTGAAAGCACATTGACACAAAAACATGATGAAAATGCATGAAATAACGATTACTAAAATTCAAATTCAAATTAAATTTCAAATAAAATTTTAAAGTAAAATTTAAAGAATTGTAATTTGAATAGTAATTTGTTACATTTTTCTTCATGCTAAAAAAAATAAAATAAATAAATAAATACAAATAATTATAGACAAATAACTATCAGAAGCCATTATAAAAATAAAAATAAAATTAAGTAATTTATATTACTTTTATTTAAATTTAAACTTGGTCATAAAAATAAATAAATATTTTTTATTTATTATTTATTTTATATATTATTTATTATTTATTTTTTATTTGTTAATGCTTGTACGTTAAAATTGTAAATATGATTTTTTTAAATATATATATTTTAAAAATAGATTTAAAAATATTTATAAATAAACAACCATATTTATTTTAGAGTTAAATTTAAGTACATACATTTTTTAATTTTTAATTTTTTTTTATTTTTATTTATTTTATTTTATTTTTTTTTTTTATATATATATTTTTTATTCTATTTTGAATTTATTTTTTTTATTTTATATATTTTTTATTATATTTTGATTTTCTTTTTTTTTAGTTTATTTAAAACTCTTTCAATATATAAAATGTTAAATAAAAAATAAAAGTATATTCACATATGTATTTATTTAATAATATAATTATTTATTTTTTTTACTTTAATTTTAATTTTAATTAGCTATAAATATAATTATAAATTATTATATAATTAATTAATTGCAGATATAACTCCTAATTTGCTTTTTAATTTCTTCTATTTTCACAATTGTTTGCCTCATTGTGCGCTGATTTATGCATGATGACACCACACAGCCGAAGAGAGAGAAAAACCACGACTAAAAAAAAAAAAGCCCTCACCAAAAATTTATCAGTATATAATGTCGTGTTTCTAGCCAATTGACAATCAGTCGCAGTTAAAAACTCGGCGAGACACCTTCCTCAAAAAAAAAAAAATAATAATAATAATAATAATAATAATGGTAATTATAAAAAATGTGGAAAACATTTCGGTGCCCGAGTATCTAAACGAAGGATTTTTTGTGGATGCACTAGAGGACGGTTTGCGCGAATCGGCAATCAAGTTATATGAAATAAATTTCGAATGGGGCAGTAATCCGGGTGATAATTATTGTTCCGCTATCTATCGTGTTCTGTTGAAGTTCGCACGTTCTCTCAGCGCCACAGAGTCGGATGAAAGTGAGCAGCTCTCGCTGATTGTGAAAACAATTCCAATTACAGAGGAGACCAAATTTTTGGAGGATGTCAAGGTGTTTATCAAAGAGAAACAAACCTATACGGATATATTGCCGCGCCTCGAAGTGCTTACCAATGGCGATCGATTCGGTGCCAAGTGAGTTGATGAAACAAGTGAAAAGTGAATGGAAAAACTAATGGAAATTCTATTCCAGATATTATTATTCCGTAAAGACGCCCATGCAGACAATTGTCTTTAATGATCTAAAAGTCGATGGCTTTAAATTGGCAGCGTGCGGCACGAGCTTAAATTGGGAGCACGCCTCAATGATTTTACAGCAGCTGGGCAAATTGCATGCCACCTCCATGGTGTTGGCCAAGAAGGTAAAGAATATTTTAATAATAAATACAATTAGATTTAATTGAATTAATTTCAAGTTGATCCTTTACAGGATCCGGAAATTGTTAAGCAATATCATGGTGGCATGCTGAGCGAGGCCACGCTAATGCAATCGGAAATATTTGAGAATATGTTTGGTGGCTTCCTGAAGGGACTCATCAAAGTGTCATCCACATGGCCAGATTACGAGAATATCAGTCAGCAATTGCAACGCTTTTCGGACAACTTCAAACAGGTTTGTGTGGATGCAGCGAAACCGAAGCCAGGCGATCGTTATGTCGTGCTCAACCATGGTGATTTATGGACAAATAATTTTATGTACGCCTACGATGATGAGGCACAGCCGGATAAACCGACTCGCGTCATATTTGTGGACTTTCAGCTCAGTTTCTACGGCAGTCCGGGCTGCGATTTGAATTTCTTTTTGAATTCGAGCGTCAAGTTGGAATTGTTGCAAGAGCGGCGCGAAGATTTGATCAAGGTCTATTACAAAACATTCCGCGATACCTTGGAATACGCACGGTACGACAATATACCCAGCTACGAGGACTTGCTGTGGGAGTTGCGCAGTCGTGAGACTTATGGTATATTTGCTCTATTCGGTTTCCTGCCCATCATCACAATGCCAAAGGATCTATCGAAGGACAATAGCATTGAGAACATGCAGGATGAGAGTTTCAAGCAAAAACAATTGGATACCATTTTCTCACAAAAGTTTCTCAACGATCATCACAAATGGTCGCTGAAACGTGCCGAAGCACTGGGCGTCTTTAATGACTACTAGACTGAGGCTCTAATTGCTATGAAAGGGTTCAACCACCTGAATTGAAAGCACAGATGGACTATAAAGACGTTTCCGCCGCGAACTGTCCGGCAATACAGTCTGAAGGGTTTATTCTTATGTCATACTTGATTTACCTATTTATAGACCAGAGTTCAATTAAAATGATCTAACGTAGCTGCGCTACTCAAATGATTCTAATGGACTTTTTTTTTATTGTGTTGCGTATGTTTTGCAATCTGTAGACAAGAGCGATAAGAAAATAGAAATAAAACAAAATAATAGACGCAATTCGGGGTTTTATTATGCAACTGATAATGAAATAGCTGAAACAAAACTTCAAGAACTGATTACATTGAGTACCTACGACAATAATAAATGCTGATTATTTCAATACTCATTACTATGGAGCTGCCTTCTTTTTATTCACTTACAAAAAAAAAAAATAAATAAAAATAAAACTAAATAAAAATAAAAATGCTGTATTTACATTTTTTTTTAATACCCTGAAAACATTGAAAAATTGTATTTGGTGTATATGGGTAGAGTGCAAATATATGTAACAGGCAGATGAAAATTTATCACACCCTGAAATTTGGACTAAGTAAGTAAATCTAGAAGAAAAGTTATTCAACAAATAATTTATAGCGAATAAGCGCTGTTGTCGCTGCATAAACTGCGCAGTAAGCAGACAGAGCGCGTTATGTGTGCGTGTGTTTCTATGCATATTATATAAATATATGTGTGTATATAACAACTGTATTATGATTTGAACAACCACACATCACAGGGTTTACTGTAGTAGTCTGACACTCCCACTTAAGGCACTCTCACTTATTTCTATGCTCAGTTGTTGATTGATAAGAAAAGAGGCAAAACTTTTTTCTATAATCGTCTTTGTTTTAGTATACAGTGGGTCATTTTCAGACATTTTATATTTTATATATTTTATATTTGATTTTTTGTATTTTATATTTTATATATTTTATATTTCATATTTTATATTTTATATTTCATATTTTATATTTTATATTTTATATTTTATATTTTATATTTTATATTTTATATTTTATATTTTATATTTTATATTTTATATTTTATATTTTATATTTTATATTTTATATTTTATATTTTATATTTTATATTTTATATTTTATATTTTATATTTTATATTTTATATTTTATATTTTATATTTTATATTTTATATTTTATATTTTATATTTTATATTTTATATTTTATATTTTATATTTTATATTTTATATTTTATATTTTATATTTTATATTTTATATTTTATATTTTATATTTTATATTTTATATTTTATATTTTATATTTTATATTTTATATTTTATATTTTATATTTTATATTTTATATTATATATTTTATATTTTATATTTTATATTTCATTTTTTATATTTTATGTTCTATATTTTATTTTTCATATTTTATATATTTTATATTTATATTTTATATTTATTAATATAATATTTATTATTAATAAAAATATGAAATTGGTTTGAAAAAAATTTTTACAAAATAAAACAGTAAAACAAAATTTGTTTATATCATCTGGGCATAGATTAATTTATATTTCTAAAAAGTACTATCATTCCAAGACTTTGAGATCGAATAAAATTTCATTTCATTAATTTCATAATGATAAAATGTAAAGCGGGATAATCTTTCAAATTATATAGTCTGATTGTCAATTTTTAATGTTCTATTCTTTATATTATTGAATCTAAAATATCTCACTTTGGAAGTTAGTCAATATTAATTTAGAAATGAAAATGTTCGATTAGAGTTTAGCTCTTGTAGAGCAGCGCATCAAAAGCAGCCACCGCTAATCCAACGTCGAGACATCGAATGCACTTCTATTGAGCCAATCAAGTGGCGAACCGATGCACCCAAAGACGTTCCATTGGGGTTAATTGAAACTGAACTAAGCGCGGATACTTTGATTTTCCCTATAAAGTCTTCAGGCAAGACGTCGAACTGATTCAAAACCCAATACAATGTCGATTGCAACGGACACGCTGCCGCTCTACTTAACGCCACAGTTCTTCAGACGCTGCCTGGAGCATGGCCTGCAGCAGCAGGATCTAAAAGTCCTGGACGTAAACCTAACAGACTTGACGCGCGGCGGCGAAAACTATTGCAGTAATATATATCGAGCGAGTATCAAGTACCAGACAGCCGAGCGCAAGCAGCTGGAATGTTCGCTCATCGTCAAATGTATGCCAGCCGAGAAACAAGCCATACTGGCACGCCTCCACATCTACAGCAAGGAGACTGTCTTCTATCTGCACATCAAGCCCAAGCTGGAGGCGCTCATGTGGCGCTCAAATGCAGATGAAGAGAACTGGACATTGGGCGCTAGGTGAGTGAAGTTTACATAATGACTATGGTAAAGGTTTGAGGTCTCAAGTGAGCGTATCAAAATCACTTTTTTGTGAGTTTTATTTATAGGTTTTTATAAAGTCCATTCAATCAGCAAAATTATCTGAGTTCGCACTTGTTTGAACAGTCTGACTGATTAGATTGTCAAGTAATCTAATGAATGAAAATCATTTGTCTAAACAAAAATCATGGGACGATAATGACGTCTGATTAATCTAATCTTATCTTGTTATAAATGAACTCTAGATGCAGATGTTTAAGATGAGTCTAGATCGAGGGTAGATCGAGGGTAAATCGAGTTTAGATTGAGCCTATTTTCAGTCTGGCTTGATCGGATCTAGCACAATATATATTATATATATATTAAATCTAAATAGAGTGCAAATTGAGCCTATATTGAATCTGCATAGAGTCAAGATTGAATATAGATCGAGGATAGATAGAATCTAGATCGGGACTAAATCAAGTCTAGATCGAGTTTCGATCGCATCTTGATAAAATCTAGGTCGAACGTAGATAGAGTTCAGATTCAGTTTAGATTGAGTTTAGATTGACTTTAGATTGAGTTTGGATTGAGTATAAATCAATTTATATTAAATCTATTTAAAATATAAATTGAGTCTAAATCGAGTCTATATTCAGTATAGATTAAATTAAAAAAGATTATAGATTAATTAAGATTTAATCTATAATGAATTAAGGCTTGATTTAGAATCAATTTGTATTTGAAATAGATTTAATCAAAATTGATTTATCTAGATTAACTCTAGATTAAGTTAGCCTCTAAAAACTCTAAATTTAGTCTCAATTAAGTCTAGATAGAGCTTAGATCGCTACTAGATGGTGTCTTGAGGATACCTAGATGGAATCTAGATTGAGCCTAGAATGAATGTAAGTTAAGTCTAGATTGAGTTTCGATTCATTCTAGAAAAAGTCTAAAGTAAGTCCTAGATAGAGTCTAGATTGGATATAGATAAGGATCTAGATCAAGTCTAGAGTTCAAATTGAGCCCAAATTCTTGTTTTGAAAATTATTTTTAACTATTCATCTATCTTCCCTACACATAGGCACTACTACTCAACGACGCAGCCCGAGCAGACAATTATTTTCGAGGATCTGTGCTGCGAGGGATATGAATTGAAATGCCGACAGTTGGGCCTAGATGCGGCGCATGCGAAGTTAGTGATGCGTAAACTGGCTGAATACCATGCTCTGACTATGATCATGGCCGAACATGAGCCAGAGACTGTCATAGATCGCTATCCATTTGGATTGCTGCACATGGATGCCATCAAATCGGAGCCTTTCAAGCTGCTCTTTGGCACTCAGTTGCTTAAGCTGGCAGCATTGATCAGTGACTGCGAGGGATTTGGTTCGATCACACGTAAACTTTATCGCTATCATGAACATTTCACGGAACGTGTGCTCAAATCGGTTTATCCATTGCGCGGCATTTATAATGTGCTCAACCATGGAGATCTCTGGGTAAACAATATATTCTTCAAATACGATGAACAGGGCAAGGTGCAGCATGTGAAATTTGTAAGTATTTAAAATTTGGATTTATAAAAATATATCTTGTCTCAGGCAAGATGTCTGGCAGATTGACTTTCAGCTGTGCTTCTATGGCAGCCTGGGCTTCGATGTGAATTACTTTCTGAATACCAGCCTGGAGCTGGATGTGCTGCAGACCAAACGTCAAGAACTAATTGATGCATATTTTGATGCATTGTTGGATTGCTTGAAGCAATTGCCTTGGCGCAAGCCTTTGCCCAAGTATGAGGATATTATGCAAGAGATACGTGAGCGGGAGGCTTATGGATTTTTTGTCGCCTTTGGCTTCTTTCCGTTAATGAGCATGATTGGCATCGATTCAGAGGATAATTCACTAAAGAACTTTCATGACGAGGAGTTCGCCAGGCAGAAAGTTCAACTCATGTTCGAAGGCAATAAACGCACTCTCGAAAGTCTTAAATTCACATTGAAGCGCTTGGATGATTTGCATGTCTTTGATTGAAGGCAATGCAATGCAATGCAACAGCGAATGCATTTTGTTGCTTGTTATACAAAACGATTCACATACAATAAAAATTACATCATTCAATTGAGGCTCAAGTGCTTTTTAATTATTTTTGTAAATTTATTTCCTACGACCCGAAACACAAATAATGCAAATTCTATTCTCTTTTAAGCATTGCATGACCGAGCGTCATTTTGATTAGACAACAGTTTTTTTTTTAATAACTGATATAACTGCAGACGTTTAATAAAAAAAAATTACTATTATAAATTTTTAGTAAGTGAAAAAAAAAACTTAGTTAACAACAATTAGCCTACCACGCCTTGCCTTTTTTAATACATATTTTATATTTAAATATATCACATATAAAGGAAAACTTCATTTACGTATAATTTGCTAATAGTATTCAAGCACATTATATTTATCAAAAAATTATTTATTTGTTAAAAACATAATATCTAAGTCGTATAGAAAATTTATATTTTTTATATAAGTATTTACAACATTGTTCATTAAAGATAATTTTGCAACTGAGCACAAAATGTTGGTTGTGAAAATAAGTCAATTTATATTAATTGAAGAGATACTTTACTGATGATATATTTAATTCGATTTTATTGTTGAAGCTTAGCACATTTCATCTATATTATATTAAAGATAATAAATCTTAAAAAACAGGAATTAAAAACTTCAAATTAAACGAAAATTTGTAAATTAGCTTAAAAGCCCTTCTTTTAATGAACAAGATCAATGGGTTTGAACTCCCAAACTTGTCTTGATCAGGATTATTTGAAACTCGTTTTAACGGATAAAGAAAACCGAATTTAAATTATGAAATTTATAGTTCATCTGAGTAAATAGTTTATATATTTCAATAGCCAAATAGACAAAGCTGGAATGACTCGTCTGTTGTTGCTGATAAAGAATATATTCTATATAACATACATAGTTTATCCCTCTAACATATATATTAATAAAACTAAATATGCCTAGGTTACTGTTGTTCAATGGGTTAAATTTATATAATGTATAATAATTTCATATCAAGCCAGCTGTCAGCGAAATGATTTATTTACAAGATTGCGAACTCTTTAATCACTTGGCAGATTCGCTATGAATCTGACTGAAATGAAGATTAGTCAAAAAATAGAATTGAGACTGAGCAGACTGAGCGTTGGGTACGTACCAAACGTAGAATATTGAAATTGCCAATTTAATTATGTATGATAATTATTATGTCATTTGGATAAAAAGAACTTGAATAATAATTATAAATAATTGGCAAAGAACAAAACTAATTTGCATGACTGTCAATGTTTAAAAAACAATAACGAAATTGCTTATAAAATAAATAGAAATAGACAGATAGAGAGGGAGACAGAGAGAGAGAGAGAGAGATAAGTTGTAATCAAATCCAAGCTAGAGACGTGAGAGAAATTTTGTAGTATCAAAGGTGCAACTCGATTTGATTGTGAGTCAAATGGAATGAGATAAAGATTACGCTGATCGTTGATATAATCTAAAAAGTGGGTGGGATATGATAATTTTCAAATGACGAACTTCTCTAGTCAACAAAGCAAGTCAATGGGAGAAACTAATAAAACGTATTTGGCTAAATTAAAATAACTGGTTTCGAGACAGTTACTGTGCGTGTGGTATATATATATATATACATATACATATATGTATGTTTATATATTTAAAAGGTCGCGTGTTGAGCTTTTTTCTATCTACAAAATGAGCAACAAGTAGACGCTATTGTCGGCTATTAAATGAAATTATATTCATTTATATATATAGAATTAATTACGCGAATTTAAAACAAACAAACGATTCCATGTGTGTAAATCCATATAAAATGTTGAACGTTTCGTTCAAGCTTTTCAAACTACTTGAGATCACACAACATGTGCAGCATTGTCTATGATCAGGAAGTGCTGGCATCGCCGCCAAAGCATCTGGATGTTGCCTTCTTCGAGGAGGTGCTGGAGACAGCGATGCGTACATCCCATGTAAAATTGGTGGGGATTCATTGCGGTATGGGCAGCAGCACCGGCGAGAACTATTGCAGTCAAATCTATCGCGTAAAGTTGACTTATCGCCGACCCAATGGCGAGGAACAGCAAATGGGCGTGATTGTAAAGAGCATACCGCGCATTGAATCTGTGGAATTTATTACGGATTTGCAGGTCTATCTGAAGGAGAAGATCACATATTATGAGATGCTACCTCGACTTGCCTTGCTCTTGAAATGCAAGCGACGCTTTGGACCCAAGTAATGACCGATTAAACTAAACTGAAGCTGGGAGACTGACTAAATAAAATTGTGATTTCAGACTCTATCAGTGCATGAAGCAGCCAGAGAACACATTGGTCTTTGAGGATCTAGGCCGGCAGGACTATGTGATGGGTTCACGTGAAACGGGCTTGGATGAGACGCATGCTCGTCTGGTCATGGAACGACTAGCGGAATTCCATGCTAGCTCAATGGCGCTGGCAGTGCTGGTAAGTCAATAGGATATGAAATTAATAAGGATATCATCTCAGAGAAGAATACTAAAATTATTATTGTAGATATTATAT
Source organism: Drosophila stalkeri (assembly GCA_035047405.1). Taxonomy (NCBI): domain Eukaryota; kingdom Metazoa; phylum Arthropoda; class Insecta; order Diptera; family Drosophilidae; genus Drosophila; species Drosophila stalkeri. The sequence continues at coordinate 25,166,372 of JAWNPR010000039.1, forward strand.
ATTATTTATCTTTTCAATAGAGGAATATTTATTGTATATTGAAAACATTATTATATATTATATATATATATATATAATATATATTTATATATATATATTTTATATATATATATATTATATATAGAAAGAGTAAATATATATTTGTTTTTACTTATATATATATATAATAATGTTATCAATATATAATTATATTATATTTTACATAACAACTTTAAAATATTTCCCTTATCTAACTTAGTTCCTTAAAACTAAACATTTCTGTAGAGGTAGAATGCATAATATTCACTCATTGACAGTACAGAAAACCAAGACAGAGAGTAAACGAAACAGAGAGAGAGATAGAGATAGAAAGAGTGAGGAAGCGTCAAGAAGTCGTTATTTTAATAGAGTCTGTGGTCGTCATTCTCGATTTGTATTTCTTATCTCGCAATACTTTAAAAGTGCTCACACATGCTTAAGACTTTTTATTATTGCCTTACGCCTTTTTATGACAAGCTTAGACTTATATGATTTTAGTTTTAGTTCTCTAGCCAACAGAAACACACTAAAAAGTAAAAGTACTCAACAATCTTTTAATTCAATCTCTTATGATTTAACAATAGAACTAAAGTTGCTTTATGTTCTTGTGCAAAAAGACTTCTGTTGATTTAAATGAATCGCTCTTTTTTTTATCTCAAGCCTCAAGGCTAGTGTATCTGCACAAATATATACATTTATAAATAATTACTGAATATATCAGATAGCTTAAATATCATTGCAAACATATTACATAAATATTAGAGAAAACTTTATTTTTATTATATTAATACAATATTTTATTATGGAAATTTCATGATATAATGAATCATGAAAACATAATAATTTTATGTTTCACATACAATTGCTACAATTGAAAAGTTATGATTAAGAAGATTAAGATTAGATTTAAATATTTTTCAATGATATATCTTATTATTATATTTTGTTTGTTTCGGCGGGTGTTAAATTTTGTAGAGCTCAAGATATATATTATGTATATTAAAATTAAAAAAAAAAAAGTTTCATACTTAGTAATTTAATGAGTTTATAAATGTTAAATATAGTGAATTTTTTTATTATATTATATAAAAACAATTGTATTCCAAAAAATCCATGCTAAAAACATTTACTTTTCTTATTCTTTTTCATAATTCTCCATTTCCATTAGGACCCTGAAATATTCGAAGCCTATAGCGATGGCATGTTATCACCGCACGGCCTGAACAAAGACGACGGTCTGCTGATGCGTTTCTTTGTCGGCAATGGACAACAGCTGCATAAGCTGGTGAGCAGCTGGCCAGGCTTTGAGCGCATTGCGGGCAAAATAGGCAAATATATGGAACATCAGCGTGAGAATTTGGTACGCGCCCAGGCGCCAGTAGAAAAAGAGATCAAAGTGTTAAATCACGGTGATCTCTGGGTGAACAACATGCTCTTCAAGTATAATGGACCGCAGCAGCAGGTGCAGGATGTGATCTTCATAGACTTTCAGCTGAGTGTCTGGGGCAGTCCGGGCATTGACTTAAACTACTTCTTCTACACAAGCCTCAGCTTGGATGTGCTGAAGCACAAGCGGCCACAGCTGCTGAAAGTCTATCACAATCGTCTGGCCGACACATTGCTCAATCTGGACATGGGCGTGCCGGTGCCCAGCTACGAGCAGCTGTTGGCTGAGGTACATCGGCGTGAGGGTTACGGATTTTTTGCCAATTACGGCATACTGCCAACAATTAGTCAGGACAAGGCCGAAACGGCAGATAATAATATAGAAAATTTCAGCGATGCGGATTTCACGCAGAAGAAAACTGAGCAAATGTTTGCCTCCAAGCGTTTGGCGGAAACGCTGCGCTACACCTTGCCGCATTTTGAGCGAGCAGGTGTCTTGGATTGAAGAATATCAATAGTAAATGCACTCACCTGGAGATATGTATTGCCTTTTAGCTTAGTTTACATATATTGCACATGTATTTACAAATTAAAATAAAGTTTTTGCAATAGAATTACGCGCACTTTTCAATTCACTTCACTTGTTGCTACACTTTCGTATTTACCGTTGCAATGCAGCGCTGCCAGACAGTCAAGAAGCTAACGCAAGCTCACGAGCTAACATTAACAGCAAATGTTAGTTAACAGAAATCAAAAAGAGGACTTTAAAATTGTAAACATTTATTGTTTGGAAAATAAAATACAATTTTATATATTTATTTAAAATTGCACAAATCGTTATCAGTTGCATTATGAAATCACCAATAAAATATGTATACAAATTAACTGAATGCATGGCTTCAGAACAATTCAATTACTTGCATACATACAAAACTACTTACAATATACGATTAAAATCATTATTTATAATTAACATCATCAAATTATTTTGCACAACAATTAAAAGGCGTCATATATATATCGATGTATATATATCTTCATATAATCAATCAAATTAACACTAGAATTAGATATAAACGCTACTTAAACGTTTGTTTGTTGAACCGAAGCTGAAGTTCCCAAACCGGTTTTGTATAATTAATTTATTTAGCCTTATTAACTAAAACGACTTTACGCTTATGTAAATGTGTGGCTTCTAGTTGTTCTTCTTCTTTTTGTTTTCCTTTTGTTTTCATTGCTTTCATTATTTATGCATATATTTCCGCAACTGTGTGACTCATGCAGAGAGATAGAGAGGACGATTTTATAATCCGCGCACCGATTAGCTCCAGACATCGGCCGAATAGCGTTTCTGAGCCTCCATTTTCTTTAGATACTGCACAGCATCCGCCTCGCTCATGTTGCCCTTGGTGGACAAGATTTTCGTTAGAATATTTCTAACATCCACAGCCATGTTCTTGGCATCACTGGAAATCAAGAATAGAAATTTATGTAAATTTAAATCAATTTTGTGAATTTTCGATTCAATTTACCCGCAAATATAGAAATGTCCTTTCTTTTCGCCAATGATATCCCATATCAGATCGGCATCCTGTTCCAGCAAATGCTGCACATAGATCTTCTTGGCCTGGTCGCGCGAGAACGCCGTCTTCAGCGTTAGCGTGCCCTTCTTGACCCATTCGTTCAGCTCGGACTCGTAGATGTAGTCCTCGGTGCTCTTGCGGCAGCCAAAGTAGAGCACCGACTCGCCAACCGTTTTGCCCTCATCACGCAAATACTGACGCTCCTGGATGAAGCCACGGAATGGTGCCAGTCCAGTGCCCGGACCGACCATAATAATGGGTGTCTCTGGTTTCGTGGGCAGCCGGAATTGCGATTTGCGTATGAACACCGGCACCTTGACCTCCTCGCCATCGGTGGGTTGCTTATTCTTTAGGTATGTGGTGGCCACACCCTTGTTGGTGCGACCCGTAGGCGTCTTGTATTCGACCAGCACAGCGGTCACATGAACATCCGTGGGATGCAGCTTGGCCGACGACGAAATGGAATAGTAACGCGGCTGCAGCCTTGGCAACAGCTCACAAACATGATCCAACGGCGGCTTGCAGGACTTAATGTCCTCCAATATGTGCACCACATTGCGACAGGCATCCTGTATCCAACTCTGATACTTCTCTTTGCCCTCAGGCGCCAGAGAGGCCATGCTGCGCAGGAACTCCTTGTCTGCCTCATCCGTGCAGTACTCAGCCAGCTCCTTGAGTATGTGAGTGCGTGGAATAGCCGTGATTTCCAAATAATGCGTCAAGGCCGTACGATAGGTGGTTGGGCAGGGGAATGGATGCTTCTTGCTGCTATCCGTGTCAGTGTTAATCAATGAGAACACCGTATCCAAGTCAGCTTTGCATAGCTGGCCCAGTTTCTCCACCAGCGACTTGTCATTGATGGGATACATGGCCACATGATCGCCGGCATCGTAGCGCATCTTGGAGCCCTCAATGCTCAGCTCAATGTGCATGCACGAGCGACCGCCACCCTTGTGCAGCTCACGATTGACACGGATGGGTGCAAGGAATGGATTCTTGGCATCGAACGGCGGACGTTGATTCTGCATGGAATGCAAACGCGCAATTTCGCCGGTATAGATGCGATCCGGCTGCACATCGGGCTGTTCGAGCAGACGATATTGACGTATGAGCACCTCCTCGCCGCTGCCCTCAATGCCAAAGTGATCACAGACAGCGGGCCAGAAACGATCCTTCCACGTGATAAAGTCATCCTCAATGCTAATACGCGAAGAGTTATAAAATAAAGTAAATTAATTTCAATTTCATAATTCATTTTTGGCAATTCAATTTCACTCACTTGGCATCGTCGTCGCCCAGGCCCAGCTCGAACACCCGATTGGCGCCCAGCTCCTCCAGACGCTTGTCCACATAGATGGCCACCTTGTTGTAGTGCTCGTAGGTCTTATTGCCCAGTCCAAATACCTGCGCACAGATTGTGAAAGGGAAAACAAAACAAAAACAATTGTTACAACAGTAATTAGCCATAGACATATAACGTTATTACACCATGCTCAATCTGTTTACAGTTGTCTACGCGTGCTGTTGCCTTATTATATAAATTATTTAATAGCCAGAGCAAAGTACGACCCGTCGTCCACTGACAGCGACGTGTGCCAAGGCCAACAGCGACGCTAGCGCCTACGCTGACGCCGGTTAGCGTGCACAACATTGTTGTTTCTGTTCCGCAGCAGCCGCCAGTGCATGCGTATCACATAGCAATCTTTATTTCATTCAGCAAACTTGAATTATTTCAATTATGAACACACATTTCGCATCGCAAATAGTAAACAACGTTGCGCAACAGTTGTGCGAGCGTGCACACGTTTCACGGCAACAGCTGTTACGTGCGAAGTGTGACCAGCTAACATGACTGACTGACAGAACATGCGTCGCATTTAACAGAATGGCAACACAATCACAAGGTGAACCACATTTAACAGGAACTAAAATTATGACGTCACACAAACAAGTGCACGCTTAACAGAATTTTAATCATTTTTAGCAAGTGAAAAATAAAACTAAAAATAATGTGTAAAAACTGAATTATGAAATTAAAATACATATATATATATATATATATATATATTGTAATAACTTTGAAATGTCTGTGATGTGAATAATTAATTTTTGTTTCATAAATAAATTGTGATAATAATTTATAAAATCAATTTAGCCTTGTATTAATCAAAAGAAAATTATGCTGTCATCTGAAATATGTCAATCTTGTAATTTAGTAATATTTGTTATCCCAAATGGAAATTTATTTTATTAAAAAGTGTTTTTGGTTTTTGAATTACAAAATTAAGAATATTTATAAATGTTCAAATAATTATTCAATTATTATCACATATGTATTTCAATGTTAACGAGTGGCTACTGTTATTCACACTCACGGTCTACCTCTCTTTCTCTCTAAAACAAAGCCACTATTACAGTTAATGACTGACTATTTGTCAGACGGACTGAATGTGTTTCCAAACTATAATAACTACTGTTAGCCCTGTTTCTCCCACGTTTCCACCCTCTCTGTCTAAAATATCAATTATTTCAATATAATCTATAATTACCGTCCTTCTAGCATATTAGAATCGCTTGACTGATTATATTTCTCGCTCAACAACAAATCAAATTCGCCGTACACCTCTAACTAGATTTTACTATTAATAACTAAATATGTATATATAAATATTTTATATTTTTTGATAAGCAATGAATAACGTAACGTTTACTAAATTGTTGGGGGAATTAGATAAGCAAACGCTATCTGCATGTGCCATTGCTCGATAAGAATTTTCAATCCCTAGCGGCCCTGAATCGTGTATTCGACGCTCCATTAGTGACCATGAAACAGATGCCTTATCAACCCACAGAACATTGTAATATAACTGCACACTTACCGCATAATTAAGACCCGTTAGATCCACATCGCCGTTGGTAATCCATTCGTAGAATTCCATGGCATTATCTGTGGGATCACCCTCGCCGTAGGTGGCCAAACAGAAGACGGCCAATGAGTTCTCAATGTCCTTCAACTGCAACAGTTCCTCCATATCACATTCCTCGGGATCGGCCACCATGCCCTTGAGCCGATACCTAATACCCTCCTTGGCCAAACGGCCGGCAAACTCCTCTCCAGTGCCCGTCTGTGAGCCATAGAAGACAACCAGACTGCGGCCAGAGGTTTTCAGTTTCTTAATAAACGAATTATCCGTTGCCGTGGTGGTGCAAACTGTGGTTGGTCTGTGTTGGTGTAAAGGGGGTTGTTCAATCTTTCTATTTACAGTTACAGTTATTACTCACTGTATGGAATAGCTGCGCACGGGCTCCTCCTCCTTCTTGCGGCTGCGCAGGAAGTAGAAGGCCGCACCGCCGATCAGCACCGCCAGCAGTGCCACATCCAATAGTCCCAGAAAGGGTTCATCTCCGGCGGTCGCAGCCGCTCCAGCTACATCAATGGGTGCCTGCTCACTGGCCATGGTCTAAGGTCTGACTGCAAAAATGAAGGAAAAACGAAAAGGGAAATAAATAATCAAATAAAATAAAACAAAACATAAAAAAAAACGCGTGATAGTTTCGATTTTGCATACACTTTACACAAGCTCCGAGCTCAACGCGGGGCACAACGGGTGGAAGGAAGAGGGAGCTAAACAGTGTCTTCTAAACATTTACATATCGCACTTTGAGCACGCACTTAATGTATGCCACGTATGCCACACTCATACATTTACACACTCTTGAATAGAACTCTCTGTAATGCGAATACAGTTTTGGAGCTATTTTGCATGCGTCTAACGGCAACCAACAAAAAAAATATATAAATGAATAACAATATCAACGCGCTTCCGCACTTGTTCTAACGGTAAACTGCGCGCCATAACACCATCTCGCTCTAACGCGCATCAGCACTCGCATTGACATTGACATGAAATGAAACCAGTTTTCAAATTGTTGCTAATCTGCCGAGTTGTCTGTCTTATGACACAGACATTAACAGACACACACACACACATACACATGCCCACTATCGTCTGTGTGTGATTGTTATTAATATGATTTTAATTACATTTCAAATTCACTTCAATTGATGCACACGCGCATTAACCGACAACTTGATGCGCATTGCCCGTTCGCTCACCTTCGTCTGTGCGCCTTAACAGCGCACTGTTAACACTAACAGCCAACCCTATTGCGGACAATAGTTTTTATACGAAAACAAAACGCATTGCTTATCAGCCAGACACTACAGCACGAAATTTCCAATAACAGAAAGAGAGAGAGAGAGAGAGCGAGAGAGAGCGATAAGAGTTTGTAGACTTTGAGAATGATGAAAATATCGCTTTTCTTTGGGCAACCTAACGCTGAGTGTAAACAAAAGGCGAAAGATAACTCAGCGAACTGCACAAAGTATTATTTCAAAAACTCGAGTGATATTTACGTTTTTGTTGACATTGTATTGACCAATATAGTATGTACATACATATATACGCATATATGTATGACGGCATTGATTACGTCAGTGTTAAATATATAGCAAATAGACATATACACATGCATATACACTTTGTACACACATATACAAGTATATGTATATACATATATCCATATACAGCGTATTGTCTGTACTGTGTTCTAAAGCTCAATAACCTTTCGATAACAATTTGGATAGTACAATTAAGAATGCTTAATGCCTACTGGCCTTCCAGTAAACGCCTTAAGATCTACAAAAATGTTTAAAGAGTTTGAGAAAAAAAACATGAGTTCCATATTATTTATACAGTAATGGCTCAATAAATGCAACCAAATAAAAAACCTTGTAGAAATTCGCTTGTATTCTTGAATATAAAATTTTAGTGCCTTTGCATTATTTACAACAAATTTGTGCTATTTTATTTTTATTTTTTCCTCGAATATTATTGAATATATTTGAATGTTTATGGAATTACCCATGAAATAAGTCTACAGTAAACACTCTGTCGGTAATTTAGTTGAAATTTGGAAACTAATTTTAATATAATTTTAAAATACAATTTTTATAGGTAAATATTATAAATAAGATAAAATAACAAATAAGTTTATCTTACATTTTGCTACGTTTACATTTTTTTGTAACGAAAAATAAAAGTTTTTAAAAATTAAAATAATATTAATAAACATGTTTTTATTTCCTTAAATATTTTTAAATTTTTTTTTTGTATTTATTTTAATTGCGTTTTTGCGCAAAAAAGTTTTGTTTTAATTTCACTTTTTACTATCAGAAACGTAGATCTTTAAATATAATATAATATGTAGTCACATGCATACAGACAGAGAAACACACATACAAACATATTAAAACGGGAACATTCAATCATAATAAACACGTTGGCTTTGCACCTTGAATTTTAAGCAGGTTTCTTAATGTCTAATGTGTTTTTGGACTACGTGCGATTGTATTTGTGCTTTGAAAATATTCGTGCAATATTTTAGTTCTTGTTGCTGTGGTCAGCAAATGGCAAAAAAATAAATATTAAACAATTTCCGAGGCGCGTCGAATCGACTGCCGGTCAGCGTCGACACGTATGCAAATCGAACCCAGCCATGGTGTAGTGCTCCGTATCTTTCACAAGTTGCCATTAAAAATATAAAAGGTGTTCAATGGTTAATCGACTCAAGCAAAGACAAAAAAACAAAAGCGAAAACGAAATAGTCATCGGAGACAGGCGCGGAAAAACTGCTCAAGTTTTGTAGGTCAGAAATAAACAGACAACGTGCGTGTGTGTGTGTGTCTGTGTGCGTGTATATATATATATATATATATATATATATATATATATATATATATATATATATATATGTATATATATGTGTAACGCCATTGGATTTAAAAGTTGAAACTAATTTAAGATTTGCATTGCAATTGCAAAAATGTAAACGTTAAATATATAATAATAAATATTATTAATATCTGATTATATATTCATTATAATTATTAGCAAATAATATGTTTATAATTAGCAGATACATTTTTCAAATACCCATATTAAAGAATTATTTTCTAATTATGCTTAATACTTAAGTACTAACTAACTTATTCCCAATTATTAAAAACCGTTTTTTTTTCTGATTTAATATTAAATATGTTAATCTTAAAAATATAACTTTTAACATATATTTTACATAAATATTTAACATATATTTTAAATAAATATTTTTAAAATATTTTAAATAAATATTTTTAAAATATTTTAAATAAATATTTAATAAATATTTTAAATAAATATTTAATAAATATTTTAAATAAATATTTTAAATATATTTTTCGATTGTATTTATTTCTAGGCAATATTTTCGAAATTACATAATTATATATTCTATAATTTAAAAAAAAAAAAATGTTTTTTTTTTTATAAACCAAAAATATTTCTATAAACCAAAAAAAAAAATAATTATTTGTGACAAAATGCGTAATATATGGAAGAAATTGTCCTCATATATATACATATTTACTTGCTTTTTTGAATACTCTTTCTATTTATATATTTCGGAATATTATATCATATATGTATATCTTGACCAAACCCAAAAAAAAAATTGCGTGCCTTCCTGTTCTCATAAAACATAATAGACACATACGTATGTATATATATAGATGCTCATTTTTATGTATCGTAATACAATATATCACCTCTTATGGCGTTGTCATTGTTTTCTGAGAACAGGAAGACACGCAATTGTTTTATATATTTGTTATATGAAGAACTTGTGTAACTACTCTAGTAGTTCTAGCAATTTTCTATATTCATGTGTATGTATCTGACGTAAGCATTCTACACAGTTCATTAAAATTCCTCAATTTTAATTCATATACCTTTGCACTGACATTCAATTAAATTCAACTCTAACCCCAATTAAACCAAAACGTGTAAAAAAAAAAAAAAAAAAAAAAAACTATATATATATCTATATATATATATATATATAGTTAAACAATATGAAAGAAAAGTATATAATTAGAATTATATATTATATAATTTAAAAGAAAAAAATTTTTTTTTTATTTTATAAGAATTATTTAATAAAAATAAAATTTTAATTACCAAAAAGGGTCTAAATATTTTTGTATATACTTTAAAATAAATCGGCTGATTCTTCAGATTTCATTTGTTTTTACAATTTTATTTACTTGCAAATACAAAAAAACAACGCCAAAAATTAATAAAAAACAACTATAAAATTTTAATAATAATTTACCAAAATTTTAAATAGAAATTCCTTTTGATAATTTGACAAGTTTTTCTAGTTATACTGTGATGAACCTCATTAAACTCTAACCCAACATTAAGATTAAGATCTTGTATTATTCATCTGTCAATATTGAAGTGAGTTTGCTTAGAAAAAAACACGATTTTCATTTTTTTTTTTTTTTTGCAAGCGAATGTTGATTAGGCAAAAATTATTTGTCCCGCCATAGGGATACGGAGAAGGCAGGTCTAAGAGTTAGACAAGCCAAAAGATTCCGATACTTCGTGAGTTCATTAAACACAAAAGTAAGCATGAATGAGCAAAAAATGCTGTGTGCGCTCTCTTATCGCTGCAAGTTGTTGTTGCCGTTTTAAAACTGTTTGTCTAGCACAACGGGGCCAAATCAAGTGTGTGTATGCGTGTGAGTGTGAGTGTGATTGTGAGTGCGCGTGTATTTGTGTAGAGCTATAGATTGAGGAGAGCAAAGACTTGAGACAACCTCGCCATAACAATAAACCCAATCGCTTGGATTTGTTTCAATGTCAAAGTTAGCAGACATTTATATAATATATGCATACCTTAATATACATATAAAAATTGTTTGTTTCATTTTGGTTAATAATATAAAATTAAAGCACTGAATATGCATAGAGAGTTTGAAAGTAAAGAAAAAAAAACTTGTGAATATTCAATTTAAGCTATTGAACAAACACGAGCCAAACTTTGTAGTTAGCTAAACTGTATATAGTTATAGTATATATTTATAAATATTAAATAAGAAAAAAATTATAATTTTCAAAATGAAGTTAGTTATAAAATGACAACTGAAAAATATTATAATTTTTCAGTTAATTATTATATATTACTGAAAAATGAATGAAAATATGTATTCAGATATCTATAAATTAAACAATTGAAAAAATGTAATTTTTAGTAATCTATATTAAATGAATGAATATATTTATGCAAATATTTAAAAAATAAACAATTGAATAAATATTGTAATTGTTAAGTAATTTATAATAGATGATTCATATATTTATGCAATTATTTATATTTTTATTTCTTGACTAATTGCGTGCAGCTCAAATATCAAGATTAGGTTGTAAAAGTTAAGATAAATCACAGCTATTTTTTTTAGAATGAACATTTATTAGGTTATGTCATACGCAGTAAAGCATTTTTTTAATATGCATAATTAGTATTATTAAAACAGATACAATTAAAGGAAAAGGTCAAAAGTCTTGTAGAAGAAAATAATATTAATATTATTATTATATTAACATTTAATAATTTATTGATAAAATATTAAAATTTCAAAATCAAAGAAAATTAAAATTGGTAAACATTATAAGTCAATTTATGTAAATATTAAATACAAATTATTATTATAATTTGTAAACATTAATTGAAAAAAAAAAAGTCAAAAACTTTTTATATAATTTGAAATACTGAAGTACAAGTTATATAATATAATTATATAATTTTATTATATAAATACATATGATTATATATAAATACATGACATATAATTATATAATTTGAATTTATTTTGTATATAATTTTATTATATAACATATTATTTAAAATATTTTTTTAACTTTTTATATACAATAAAAAAAATTTATTATTTAATAATTCGTTGAATAATATATAGATACGCATGTACAATTCATTATATAATTTAATTATAATAAATAAGTATTATATAATTATATATAGAACGTAAAAAATTTGTTTTTTAATATATATATATTATTAACTTTACAAATTATATTCAATAAATGACGCCTTAACGTGTTTAAATAGAAGAAAAAATTTATCATATACATGCCTAATTCAAATTAATTAACTGATATTTCGATATCAAAAGTCAGCTGTAGAAAAATTGATAAGAGTGTCGAAAACAGCTGTGCGAAACAACGTATTTGAGACAATCAAACACATAGTTTATATCAGATTATAAAAGAAGAGAGGTTAGTGTAGCTCAATTTGCAGACGCGCCCTAACACATATTTCGAAATAAATGAACTAAAGAGAGAGAATTGAATTAAATTGCTGATGCCGCATGCCTCAGCAACGTTTCAAGCGAAAGCAGTGAGAGTGCAAGAGAGAGAGCCTAGTATTATGTTACTTCAAAACTTAACGAACATGCAACCTGTTTGGTAGAAAAGGAAAAAACGAAAACTACAAACACACACATACACTGGCACACTCAACGAAGAAACAGCACCAACAGCAACAGGTAATGAACTTTATACTACTTCAGTAATATTTGCTTGTCTCGCTCACACACACGTACGCCACTGTGTACTGACCCACACATGCACGCATACGCACACGTGTACATTATGTATGAGGGCGTGTATGTGTGTATGTATGTATGTATATATTGATCTCTTGTTGTTGCTGTAACCTTGACCATCAAATGCCGCATACAAAACGAAACGAAATGAAACGAGCTATCGGCTCAATATATTTCATATTTGTATGTATCTTAAATGCGTAGAACTTACACTGAATGCGTTGTAAATAAGAAAATTGAGTCTGTTGCCCCCCGTTCGTACGTTTGTGCATGCGCCTTGTGTGATTTTCTGTTATTGGCTCTCCTTTTGCTTTCGATTTTCCTCTTTTTTTTTTGTTGTACACGTTTAGCGTTGACGTTGCGCGAGCGCTTAATTTGTTTTATTTAGTTAAAGTGGAAGCCACGACGACGGCGACGACCAACAGCGACGTCGACGACAACGTCAACGACTGCAGCAACGGCAACAACAACGACAAGGCGCACCTATACATACATACATATATGTATGTAAAATCTATATATGTGTGTAGGCGTATTTTGCTAATTACTGTTTAAAATGTATTAGAGTCTAGATGTTGCGCGTATGATACGCCCGTGTCTGTGTACGGTTAAAATTGAACTGATTGTCGTGTATGTAATTGATAAATAGTTTCCGCTTAATTCGCCGCAATTATTGACGCAAAATAAAACCACGTCCGATCGGCAGCTTTAACAAAGCGATACTGTTGTTATTGTTACTCAAGTGGTGCTGCTGCCAACCATCGCTCAGCTATCGGCTAGCCAATAAACTTAACGAAACGTACTCTGCAAAGTTGTGTATGCGGATCGCAAGGGAATAATAAGTTGACAAGGTATGCGATGAAATTTGAAAAATTTTGGTGTAACCTTTATACCTTTTGCACAGTTAAAACTAAATGAAAATTTATATAATAAAATCAGGCATTATAAAATATAAAAGTCAATAATGTATCCAATGTTTTATTTTGTTTACATATTGAAATGGACAATAAGCACGCCCGATTAACAGCGTACCAGCGTACAAGTGCTATCGGCAATATGTCACATCCCTAACGGCCATCCAGTGTACTCATTCGTCTCTTTCGATACCACGACCAAATTACTCTTTCGTTTTATTTTTTTCTGTTAACGCTTTTATTTATTTTTTCGCAACGACTTTAAATAAGCTTTAATTATATAAATTTTAATGCTTAACGTGTATACACACAACTGTGTTCGATTCAAAGTGCCTTATAAGCTGTACGCAAACGGCTTAAAAATCTAAAACAACAACAACCAACAAAATCCAATTGTGTAATTTACATGCAAATGTCGTTGGTACCTGCTGACCAACAACAACAACACCACCGATACCAACAACAGTTCAGTCAAAGCCAACAGCAGCCGCAGCAGCGTGTCTTCGTCTCATACGCAACGACGGCACGGAAATGCCACTGAAATTCTTTAAAAAATGTCAACAATATAATGTGACGTCCAAAAATCTATTTGTTATAAATGTGCATCATTTGCTAGGTGAGTGTGCGTACGGGTGTGTTTGTGTTTGTGTGTGCGTGTGTGTCTATGGGGGCGTATCAGCTTAACAGCAATTGAAAGAAGAAGACTATCAATAACACAAGTGTTTAAGTTTTCAATTGCTCGAGTCTATGAGTCGCCAATAGCAACAAGAACAACAACAAAAGCAACAACAACGGCATCAAGATACGCAGCTGCTGCAAAGTTTTTACACTTGTTGATTTATTTACTCATTTGCGCGTTTTTAATTGGAAACATATAATTGTTTATTTCTTTTATAAGGCCAGCAACAACAATATCAAGTAGATAAACCGTGCCTTTATCGTAGCAAGCATTTACGGCTTTCGTTACGACCAGTTTTCGTTTTGGAATTTGCTTTTTTGCCAAAAACATATCAGCGACAACAACAAATACAGCATTTTTTTCTCATTTCTTATATTTGACTTGTTGCGCCACTGTTAAGCAGTGTTAACAGGCGCCAGCTGTTAACAGTTGACAGCTAAATGGTTTACGCTAAAATGGCATTGGCTTAGAACAGTTGCAGCTTATGTTGAATAGATTAAACAATAATTAAGAATTAAAGTTAATATAAAACTTAACAGACTATAGACTACAACAGTGATATGATTATTAAAATAAAACCTTCGTCTATAGAGCAACGTCACCTGTTAGCAGTTGACAGCTACATAGCTTATGCTAAAATGACATTGGCCTAAAAACAAAGGATAACCATTTATTTGAGAGCTATATTTTAAAAAATTTATTAAATTTGTTCATAATTTTCTAAAAGTCGGTTTATATTTAAGAAAATATATTTTATAATAACACTTAGACTTTAGCAACGAGAATTAATTTAAAATTATTTTTCATAATTTATTTAATTTAATTGTAACTAAAGTAGTTTTGATACGTTAAAATAAAAAAAATTCAGAAATGGATTAAGATGAATATGTTGCGAAGCATTTGATATGGAAATAAATTAGACTAAATATAGTCTAAAGTCGATTCACACATATTAATATTTAAAAAAAGATATCCACTTTTTAAGACAGGATTTCACTATAATTATTTACTACAAAATTATAGTCATGTTTCAGCGCAACCTGCTCAATATTTATAAGCCAGTGTCATTGTGCTTGCGACAGTCGCACACTGTTAATTAACAGAGCAGCAGCGCGCTGAGATATAACCCAACAATTTCCGTTGACTGTGCTTTTGTGGCTCAATAAAGCGTAGAAGGCAATCAAAAAAAAAAAAAAACGATTAGACAACAAAAATATCTGTATGTACATTAGCATATTTGCGCGTGCTGTGTTGCCAAGCGTTGTTGCTGTTGCTGCTGCTGCTGTTGTTGTTATTGTTGTTGTTGCTTTTGGGTTTTATCTGCGCACGTTTTTATCCACTATTAACTAACATACCAATACCATATATACTATATTTATTTATCTCATCGACAGACGACTCGAGCACCGTTGACTGCACCATCAGCTCGGAGAGCAAGGGTCAGGATTGCTTGGATAATGTCTGTCAACGGCTGTACATCCAACAGCCGGAATTCTTTGGCCTACGCTATCTGGTCAAGGGCAAGGAGGACGAATACAAATGGCTCGATCTGGAGCGTTCGCTCAGCCGCCAACTGCTCAAATATGCCGCCGACAACAAGATGTATCTGCGCGTACGTCACTATGTGACGACCGGCGTACGGCATCTGAACGATGAGGCGACGCGTTTCTATTACTTTCTGCAGCTCAAAAGCGACATCTATGAGGGTCGGATTGCGTGCGATATACGGACGGCCATATTGCTGGCGCTGTACTGTCGCCAGGGTGAATACGATAGCTATCAGAGTGACAAACAGTCGAAGGATTACCTGAAGAAATCCTTGGTGCTGCCGCGCAATATGCAGGGCCTGGCCAATGACGACAGCATGCTGGAGGGCCTGATCATGGAGGTGTTGCAGCAGAATGCAGGCATTGTCCATCTCAATCAGAGCCAGGCGGAGGAGATGTATATCCAGTGCTGTCAGCAGCTGGACGGATATGGCGAGGAGCGATTCGCGGCCAAGGATACGCTGGGCAATGATCTGCAGCTTGGACTAGCCATCAATGGCATGGTCGTGAATGCGGACAATGGACGGCAGTATTTCCCCTGGAAGGAGTTCCATACGGTGACCATCGATAAGCGCACCATCAAGATCGAGCAGAATAAGCTGGATGGCGATGGGAGCATTGTGGGCAGCTTTATCTTTAGTGAGGCCGATATTGCGCGCTATTTCTGGAAGCTGTGCATCATGCAGCACAAATTCTTCAAGCGTTACATTGACACGGATACACCGTCCAGCCTGGGCAGCAGTGTGGGACCGGATATGGAGAGCAATAATGGGAATACGCTGGGCGGCGATAGTGTGGGGTATGTGGAATATGATTATGTGGCGGCAGCCGAGCAGCAGCAGCAGCAACACCAACAGCAGCAACAACAACAACAGCAGCAGCAACACCAACAGCAGCAACAACAGTTGCAACAACAACACCAACAGCAGCAGCAACATTTGCAATTGCAGCAACAGCAACAGCTGCTCTCATCCAATATATCGCTAGCGGCCAGCCATAGCCACAGTCAGTTGCTGGGACAGAGCAGCAGCTGCTTGGATCTGAGCAATAATAATTTACACAGCAGCAACAGCATGTTGCACCACAACAACAACAACAACAACAGCAACAGCTGCAACATCAATGGCAGCAGCAACACGGATACACACGAACGCGAACGGCTTAAAGCCATGCTGCCAACGTATCGTCCAGCACCGGATTATGAGACGGCCGTACAGCTGAAATATCGCACGCATGTGGCGCTGGCCTTGGCCACGCCGGGCAATGCGGCCGCTTATTATGCTGGCTCTCAACCGGACGTGCACAATCCGGCGGTTTATGGTGAGAATTTGTTGTTTGGACATCATTTGACAGCTGCGCATCGTTATCCAGATGTGGCACAGCCAGCGGCTGCATTGCATGCGCATCATCATCATCTGAACTTCTATCAGACACAACAGCAACAGCAGCAGCAGCAGCAACAACAACAACAGCAGCAGCAGCAGCAACAGCAGCAGCTGCCAGGCAACTATTTGGAATTGTCGCAGCGCATGCATATGATGCGTCACAAGGCGCCACCGCCATATCCTGTGAATCGTTTGAGCAGCTCGTCTACGCCGGATTTGGCTGTAGCCACGCCACGTCCACTGCAAGGCTATCGTAACTATGTGTCGGGCTCATCACCCGATCTTGTCTCCAATCGCACGCTCCTCAATGGCGGCCAATTTGTGGCTTTGACTGCCGCCGCTGGCGGAATGCATGGCAATGTGCCCACATCGTCCGGAGCCACAATGTTGCATCAGTATCCGTATATTGGCCACATGGGACACTCGCAGCCATATTTGCCACCGCACGGCACATTCGAGAACCTCAACATGATCGAGGAGCAGCCGTCCATAATGTCCCAGCTGCGCCAGTCGGCGATGAGTCAAGCTGCGGCCGCAGCAGCAGCTGTGCAAAGGTAAAACAAATTGCCAATTAGCAGGAGGCATTAAAATAAATTTAATAGAAATAAATGAAGTAACATTTGTCATTCGTTGCTTTGCAGTTCGCCCACTTTGCCGCCCAGTGGCTATCGCAGCTCGGCCCCTCCACCAGCCGCCAGCAGTCCGCAGCCGGTGGCTACGACGCCGACGCCATTGCAGCGCAGCGCCATGAACGGTTCGATTGAGCCGATCTATGAGAATGTGCCGCTGCCGCAGCGTGCCAGCGGCGGCAGCACCGGCAATGCCAATGCGGATGCCATGCGTCAACGCGCCTCCTCCATACAGTCAGCCCCGGCGAGCGCTGTGGCACCAGTGCCCGCGGCACGGCATGCCAACACCAAATCCAATACCAGCAACAACAATGTAGTCACGGTGACGGTGAACGCTCAGCCAGATGATGAGATTACCCGGAATATTAAGAAATATGCGGGCGCTGATCGTGCAGCAAGCACAGAGCTGCAATTCCTGGAGCCACAGGCACCGCAACGTGCGGCTCGAGCGGCCAGTGCAGCACCAGCGATTGGAGCAACAGCGCCACCGCGTCAACATCGCTCGACAGCCAGCCTGAATAAGTCGCAGGTGGATGTGATTTCGCCAACCGGCGACTCGCTGCTCCAGCAGCAATTTAGTGCCATGAATCTGTCTGCCAACACATCGGCGTCCACATCGTCCATGTTTAACTCGACGCTGGACACCACCGGCTCATCGTCGGCCAGCAAGGAGGTGAAACGGCGCCGTCGCTGGAATATTTTGTCGCGCAGCAAAACGCCCGACAAGCAGAAATCGGCAACATTGGGCCGCGAGAAGGCCAGCAGCAGCTCGGCGGCGCAACAGGCCAAATTGGCAACGAAAATGAAATTGGCCCAGGACGATCTCAATCTCAATGCGCATCGTTGGTCGACAGGCGTTAGCAAGCCGCAGCCCATCTCGGGGCAGTATTCAAAGGATAAATTGGTAAGTTGAGAGCGACTGAATTATATACGAAATTTATTCATTTTTCTTTTCCTTTCACAGTGCCAGATATTAAATGATAAACTGCAGGATTCACAGCTCTATTTGGAGTTTGAACGCATACCGAAGAGACGCGAGCATGCGCAATATTCTTGTGCTCTGCTCGAGGAGAACGAATTGAAGAATCATGATCCCAATTTTCTGCCATACGATGATAATCGCGTGCGTCTAACGCCATCGATGGATAATCGCCATGGCTATGTGAATGCCTCATATATATCGGTTCGTTTTAATATTTCAACTCCAAATCTATTTTAAATTTGATTTATTTCCATTACCAGGCCACCGTTGGCACAAAGCAACGTTTCTATATAGTCGCCCAATCACCCCAGGAGTCGCAAACGATGCGTATCTTCTGGCAATGCGTGTGGGAGGCGGATGTTTATTTGGTGGTGCAATTAACGGAAGATATGAGCTATATACCGCTCAGTACGCAGCAGTGTATGGAGTTTGGACATGTAACTAGGCAGCAGCTGATAATATAGTCAGATAATACATATATTTACACACGTATATATAGTTTCAGGTTTTTCAGGAATTCTCACAAACTACGGACCGTTGCACCACCAGCAAGCTAAGTTTGTATCATGTACCGTCGCGTCGCTATCGTTCGGTGTGGCATCTGAAATATGCCGATTGGGCCGAACAGAATTGTCCACGTGATGTCGATCACTTTTTGGACTTTCTCGAGGAGCTCAATTCGGTGCGATTGGCATCGACGAACGAGGTGCCACCAGGACACAACACAAATCCCCCCGTGCTCATACATTGTCTGGAGGGAGGCGGACGTTCGGGCGTGACACTAACAGCTGATCTACTGCTCTACACACTGGATCACAATGAGGTGGGATCATACATTCAAATATCTATAATATATCATATAATTAATTTTTGATTTATTGCAGGACTTGGATATACCGCGCGTCATCGGCCAGCTGCGGCATCAGCGGGACAAAATTATACCATCGCTAGCGCAATATAAGTTCATCTATAATCTGCTCATCACCTATTTGAAGCGCACGCGTTTAATTTAATAGGCAGCTAAATTTAAGGGACAACAAATTCCCAACACTGGGCTCACTTTAGCTCTAAATAGTATTTCATAATTAAGCCTCTTTAACCTATGAGTAACGAGAGAACGAAAGAAAAACGAACAACTTTTTGTTTTGGTAACCACAAAGACTTGGTTTCATACATACTTCATCAGTAATACTAAGTGCGACTGTTCTTCCAATTGGGCAGCTATATATGTATATATATATACATACATATATATGTACCACCATCCATATATGATCATTTTGTCTATATGATTTGTGATCCGAAATTTGTATATTGTAAGAGTTGAAGAATTTGTTAAACGACCATTTAAGCGCTCCACCCAATACAAAACGAATTTTGTGTTAATCATAGTGCTTAGGTTTAAAGCCAAATTATTTATACACATTTTTTAATAAACCAATTGATATGCATTACGCAACGCAAAGCAATAAAAAATTATACAATTTCAATTAAAACAAAATTGAACATTTCGTTTCACTGAATATACACACTATATAATTATAAAGAGAAAAGTTTTAGAGTTTAATTTTTGAAATACTGCATGTATTTTGTATTTTTGTTTTCTTTTTCCAAAGTAATTTGCAATATATATAGGCATTATATATATCTGAAATATATATAATGCACATGCATATTGAAGCTTAAATGAATTACATAAAGTATTTAATTAAAATGATTTGTATATATTTTAATTAACGGCGAAGCAAAGTTCATATTAAATTTAATTTTTCTTTACGCAATTATTTATATTTTTTTTCGGGAATTTCTATTAAATTTTTGTTTTTCTTTTTCTAAAGTTGGATAAAATTCAATGAAATATTATATAAAAAAAATATAATAATATTTGTAAAGGCAAGTTTTGTGTAAATTTGATTAAATTAAAGTATAATGCTCTAAAAAAATATATGCATATAAAATTTGGAAAGCCAAATTTTATGTAAAGTATACGAAATTTAAGTAGAATTCTCTAATAAAAAATATGAAATTTGTAAAGGCAAATTTTGTGTAAGGTAAATGAAATTTAAGTATAAGTATAAAATCAAAACAAAAATTTCTTAATATAAGATTGCAATTAATGAAATTTGGCTTGATTTTAGATTTTGTAAATAATTTTAAATCCAGATCTTAATAAGTTTTTTCTTATTTCTATCCAACTTTAGAGAAGAAAAAACACACAAATTCGATTACAAAGCGTCATTTGACCATTTGTTGAGATTTTTGTTTAAACTTGAATTAAAAATTTAATTCGAGCGAAAAAGCACAAACATTTGTTTCATTTTGACATTCAATTTACGAGTTAGCCATAAAAAGCATTCATTTTCATTATCTTAACTTAAACATAAAAAGAGCACAAGTATACATTAAACATTTAGCAAGTTTTTTTTAATTACTTTTTGTTTTTTGATATTTTTTTTTTTTCGTTTTGGCGAAACATAAATTGTTGGGCTAGACTTTGTTCAGGTTTGTATATAGGCATTGTATATATATATATTTATATAAATATATATGGAGATTTCTTGTATATAGTCGTATGTATATATATATATATGTATTTATATAATGTATATCTATGTGTATAACAGACAATCGTATATATTATATATACATACACACATGGAAAAATATTGGAGTCCTTAACGTGTGAGAGAAATATGTTTACAAAAAATTGTTAATATTATCTTTATCAATATTATTATTATATTTGTTGATTTTTCAAGTCTCAGGTTTTAGTTTTCTTGTTCTTGTTTCTGGTTGGTTTCGATTTGCTTGTACTTTCATTTATCTTGTCTTTTTTTGTTGTTTTTGTTTTGTTTGTCTTTTCTTGTTCTTGGGATTTTACATTTATAGTAAATTATAGTAAATACCACGCTTGAAAAATATTCGAAAAAATCTATCGGCTTATAAACTAAATATTTGGAATCGGAGCGAAGGTTTTTTTCTTTTTTTTTTCTTTCATTTATCAGTATTTTGCATATGTATACGTATATGTATGTATAGATAAAACTAACTTGTATGTATATATAGATATATATGTATGAGCTAAGGTATACATAAATGGAATACAATAGATTGAGTCGGCCTCGTCCCTTTTTCATTATTATTATTATTATAAATTATTGTTGTGCTGGGCAAAATATTGTTTTTTTTTTTTTTTTTTTTTAAATGCCGACTGAAAGTCTTCGAAAGAGATTTTGATTGCAATTTTTTAGTTTTTATATTTTTTGATTTGGTCTGCTGGATAGGTCTGCCTGCAGACGTTTTCTTTTGATGTATGCGAGAAGGCAACAACTTTGTGGATGATTCCTATTTGATTATTTTTTTTGAGTACTTTTTTTTTTTTTTTGTTGAGGAAAATGTTTACAAAGAATTGTGCTAAATTAAAATTAATCATAAGCCACTTAAAACATATAGAGCATGAACTAAACTTTAGGCGCTTAAATCTAAGAATACGTGACAATGGGATATCGAACATATAACGGGGTAGCAAAAGAAAGGTTCATGATAAATGATATGCGCACATGTAAATGCGTATGTGTGTGTGCGCGCGTCTGTTTGTTGAGGCAGCCAGGTATTCCATGCTTGTGCCACAGTTGTATGTATGTGTATATGTGCATATGATGTATGTTTGTATGTATGTGTTTTGTTGCTGGTGACATGGAAACCACAACCATTTAACAAATTTTGGCATATATATATATATGCTGAAAAAGATAAAGAAAATCATAAAATTAGTTTTAGATTTATTACTTTTAAATAGTATTTTTTACTCACAACTAATTAAAGTAACATTTAGTAGTTAAAACAGCACAGTTTGATTTATTGATTCATTGGTGGCATGGGACATATGGTACACTTGGTGCTATCCATAAAATTTGGCGGTCCACCTGCAGAAGAATGAAGGAAAATAAATTAGTAAATTGATTGATTTATATAGATTATTAGTACATATATTGAATTTCTGTTTAATTGATAAAAAAAAATAAAAATAAAAATGCAGCTGATTATTTTAATTAAATATAAAGATACAAAACTCAAATGAGAAAGTTTAACATACTATGTTTTTAACAAACATAATTTAAGCAGCAGCACTGCATGTTATTTTCTAATAAATAAATTGATCAGTTGATTATAATTATTAAGTTATTGTTGTATATATATGAAGTGCGTTAAATATATTATTCTTTTTATATTTTAAGAACCTTAACACGCGTTTAACATTATTAAGCTAACATAGTTTTAACAGTTTGTTACATGCTTACTGTTAGTTTAACTCCTTTTAAATTTTTCTATAAAAAAGTAAATGCTTAACTAAAACTTAATGCTTATCGTATTTATAAAAATATGTATTATATTATTTCAACTCTTTCTTCTATAGATCTATCATAAACTTATCATAGTTAAGTACTTTACTTTATAATGTAAAAGTAAATTCTTAACTAAAACTTAATGCTTGTCGTATTAATAAAAATATAATTTTAACCTATACCTACTATAGATCTATCATAAACTTATCATAGTTAATAGCTTTAGTTTGAGATTCCTAATTGCTCTGCCCCTTTGGCTCTTACGCTGCATATGGTTGCTTTGGTTATCGGCTATCCATGGGACGGCATTGGCTAATTCCAGCTCGACTTACCATGCATGTGATTCATGTGCCTGCTAGTCGCATTGCTATGATGATGATTGTACAGGCTGCTGGTGTAGACCGGCGGTGGTGGTGGTGGCATGGCCAATTGCTGTTGAATTTGCTGCAGTTGCTGGTGGCTGCGCATATGTATATAGGGCGCTGGCGGTGCAGGAAGCTGTGGTGGCTGTATGGATGCTGTTGGTGCTTGTAGTTGGGATAATTGCTGTTGTTGTTGTTGTTGTTGTAGTGTTGGTGGTGGTGGTGTGGGTGTGCTAGGTGGTGTGCTCGTGCTCTGACAGGGACTATTCAAATTCCGTGTGACGGCATTGTTGGAAATTTGCTGCAACAGGCGGCAATCGGCAGCCGTATAAACGGGCGGCGATGGTTCATTGTGTTGTGTTTGCTGTTGCTGTTGGTATGTCAAGTGGTGTTGTTGATGGTGCGGCTGCTGCTGCTGCTGCTGTTGGGCGTAGGAGCCATGTCCGCTGTCGCACGATGATACTGAACCTGTTGGGTGTTTGTTTGTGACAATGAAAGTAGAGTAAAAGTAGCGTAAAGTGTGTCACAGCACACACACACACAGCTGTATGTATGTATGTATGTATGTGTGTGCTAAAGTGTTGTGTGTGTGCGTGTGTGTGTGTAAAGCAGTGTAAGAGACCAACAACCAAATGCCAAAGCAGCGATAACCAATCACCATATATAGATAAATGTATATATATATATATAATATATATCAGCCAAATGCAAGCGAGGAGCGAGGGGGGGGGGTGGTAGATACTAAAGCACAACTAACTTTAGATATTATCTAAAGGCCAACTAAATTTAAGCTACAACTAAGCAATATTTATTGATTTATTTTACTAAATGAGAAACTCTTAGTTTTTAGTAGGCAATATGTCTCTAAGCGTTTAGTTTCTTCATGATACAAACAACTGAGCGAAAGTTGTTCCTGAACTTACCGGAAGTCACGGATTTGCGCAGCGGTAAATCACGAAATGTTGTCACACTGCTGCTCTCCAGCGATAGATCCACCGACGGCAACGGCGGCGGCGGGGCGGGCGTATCTGAATGGGAACGCTCGTGTATCGCACGTGTGGGCATTATGTTGCCTAAAGAAGAATTATAAAGGAAATTGGAATTAATGAAAATTCGAATAATAAGAGAATTATTTAAATATACATACATATATATTTTCGCTTTTTGATTAACTGAATATATTAAGTATATTATGTAATATAAATACAATAGAGTAACCATAACGAATTATAATCATGCTACTGAGTATATAAAAAAAAATGAATTCATTTTTGCTAAGCTTAACGAATATTTTATTTATTTAAATTTTTCTATTGATTATTTCTATTGATATATACATATATATATATATATATATATATTCATTTCGCTTTTTACTTATGTCAGCTAAAATAACTAAATAAAATATTAATATAAATCATTTGGAAATTGAAACAAAACACGAGGAATTCTGTTTCATTGCCTTATGCAGATTCTTCATTGGAACATTTAGTAGGACAATTATTTGATAACTGTTTTATTGAAATACTCGCTATGAAAAATATAATCATTGTCTACATATACCTCACACAAATTTTAAATTTAAACCTCCAATTACGATTGCAAAAAGTATCTCTTCCATACTTTTAAATATATCATTTGAGATATCTTAATAAAACAGATAAGATCTGTTCGTACTGAACTAAATTGTTGCTCTTCAACAAGTCTTGGTTGGCTGCTGTATGATAAAACCTATTATGATAATATCTTTACATCAACTGATACGAGTGTTGAATGAATTCCGCTCTCAAGCACATTCAACCAATCAAATTTGATTGCCACACAACAGAGATTTCGCCCAAGTAAGAGCACTCGAGTTGGGAGTATACGAATAGGAGTAAACTCTGTTCTATGCGAAGAATTTCTATTTCAATTATTGTGTATTTCATTTTAATATACATAGCTCAATAGACATGCAGATAGACATAAATACAGATCGATATAAGTAGATAGTCTCAGTCCATAGTCTTTATCAGGTTTATATATATTTTGTAAAATTCTGTTCAGCCTCTTTTTGCATGCTTATATGCAATTCAAGAAAACCTGAGCTTACAGAAAATGAGAAATTCAGTGTATAATAAAGTTATGATAATTGTTTTCTCTTTTCGCAAATGGATTTTTCAGTTATTTATGAGAACAGCTGTTTTCTGCATTTAAATACAGCTATAGTAATATAAATACATAAGGATGATAAAAATATATGGATATATAACTATAGGTATAATAAATATATGGATTTATAAGTATATAAATATATAAATAAAAATAGAATAAAAATAGAAGGTAAAATAAATTCTAAATACTTCCTATCAGTAAATATTCTTCTTCTGTTAGTTATATTATCAGTAACATTGCCAATAACATAAACATTAACATTAAAAGTAAATTAGCTAATAGAATTTTAACATGCTGTAAAATAAATCTTTGTTTGAATTACATCAAATATTAATTAAATATGTCTATCTATTTTGAATAACAATAATAATAACTGACGTAATATAAATATAATAAATAATAATAATAAAATTGATAAATAAAATGAAAAAAATTAAATAAAACAAATAAATATATAAAAGAAATTTGAATATAATTTCTTTTGTGCTTATAACCTAACCTTATCCTAAATAATCTTTAAGTATTTAAATCTTATTTTGTTAAATATAAATCAAGTCTATTTATCCCAAATATCAAGTCAACAGATTTTTCTCAAGAATTTGACAGCTCTACAAACAATCATTTTTCTAATCCAACCATAAACCATCAAGAAATACCCAGAATTCGCTAATCCACAAGGTCTACATATAGTGAGAGATGCTGCTTACCTCCTGAAGCCAAACGTCTGTGTGCACACGGACTGGGACTGGGTGTGCACTGTGCATTGGCCACGCCCGGCGGCACACCAGCAGCAGCAGCAGCTGCTGCCACAACGCCGCCTCCTGCGCCAGCCGGCGTACTAAATCCATGCGCGGCATGTAAATGATGCAGCGGCGGTATGACGCCAGGCAAGGCTGAGCTATGCCGCGGCACGAATGGCTGATGTGGTCGTATTTTCGAGGACTCCGAGAGCGAGAGCATCTTCTTGACTGCCTGCGGCGAGGCGGTGCCAAATTTGGGTCCATTATTGTGCAATTGCTGGCGACGCTGATGATCGCTGGTGGAGCTTGTCGAGCTGGTCGTCGAAAGTGTCGGCGAGCTGGGATGTCGCTTGCGCAACGATAGCGATGAATTTGGCGCCGAACTGGAGCTGGTGTGTGAATAGATGCTCAGCTGATCGCCGCCAGCATTGATGCTGCCGGTGCCAGTGTTGCCGGCATTGATGCTGCCGCTGCCCGCACTTCGATGCGAGGTATTACCATGCGATATGCTGCCCGAGTAGGTGGAGCCATGCGGTGGCTCACATTCCAGCGAGAGCTTGTGCAGCAGATCTTCATCGGTCAGTATTTTGAGACTATTCAAATACGCTTTGACACGTCGCACCATTTGTGCCTCCTCAAACATTTTCTTGGGATTCGGCGCAGCGGTCGATTTCTTGCGTCGCTTTATTGTCGCCTGCCCGGCATTGGCCGCAATCACTGTGCCGGCAGCGGCATTGCTCTGCGAGGCGGACATCTGATTGAGCGAGAAGAGAGCATTCGAGGGCGTTTGTCCTTTCAACTCCAATATGGCCAGCAGATCATACGGTGAACTGCACATGTGCGTCAATAAACGAACCTCCTTCGAGAGCATCCGCAATTTCTCAAAGTTAATCAGACCATCGACCCGAGTATCATTGCCCAAATGAATGAAGGTTAAATCCTTTTTCACAATCGGATAGAACGGTATGATGGGATGCTGAGCGAGCAGCTCAGCCGATACGAGTTGTCGATACTTGGACATGTTACGCGATGGATCCATTAGATCCTGCAGATCATTGAACAGACGCTGATATTTCGAGGGCAACTTCTCCCAGGTCTGACGTAGCCGTGATACAGCGCCATGGCCCAGCCCCGATATGATGGCAAACATGGAGTTGAAATTGCGACACTCTTTGCAATGGCGCGCAATCTTGATGAACTGCTTCACGATCTTCATGCGTCGCACAATATTGTGTTCGGCGCATATCTCACTGACCACCCAGAACATTTCACGATTCACCAGCTCCGAGAATTTACTGAGCATGGGCACTCCGTATTTGGATTGCAGTTCGAACAGCTCATCAATATATTCCGTAGACTCGATTTGCCGGAAGTTCGCAAAGTCCTGCAGTGTGAGCTGTATGGCCAACTCATATGCATTCAATTGCAGAAAATATACGCCCGACTCACGCACCAGTTCCAATGCCAACTCATCCGGCACCAATGGCTCGGTGCTGTCGTTTAGCTTGAGATAATAGCGTGCCGCGAAGCTAATACGTTCTGCCAGATTCTGGAGTTGATCGGGCAGACGACGCTGCTTCACCATGCCACCCTCACCAACGCTCACCTCACACAGTGAGAAATTCGAGCTGGGATCATGAATGCCAAATTCTTGCAGCGTTAACATGACCACCTCATGGGCCGTCGTCTCCTTGTAGATGAGTACATATTTGCACGTTTGATCCGATTTGTAGACCTTGAGCACATGTTCCGGATAGTCGGGCGGTAGCATGGAGCTGCTCGTCAGCGTGCTTGCGGCAGAGGGACGATGTATATGCGATTGCAAATAGTTGACCTGAAGCGTGGCACACGACTCAATGTTGTTGTCATAGTTGAGACTGCTCAGATCCGGATTCGATTGCGATTGATAGAGTCGTCCGGCGGCATTGGTGGCATTGCAGCCACCATTAGTAGAATTACAGCTGCTGCTGCCCGAACTGGTAGCCGAGAGCTTTGGCTTCGTTTGCGGATCATTGAGCAGCGTATCGGCGCTGTCATTGAGGCTGCCCACATGCGGCTGCTGTTGCTGCTTGAGTAGATTCATTTTGGCCAGTGCTTTCTGCAGTCGACGCTTCGGCGCTAGCGTCATAAAACCACCAGGTTTACTATCCTCGGCACTGCACTTCTTGGCCGAATTCGAGTTGACGCTCTGCAGCAATTGTTGCATAAAATTGGCTGCCATATTACCGCTGCCACCGCTCACGGGCGGCGTTTGTGGCGGCGCACAGTCTGGCTGATCGAGCAACATGTCCACGGAACTCAAGCGCACCATATGCGCACGATTCGTTAGCTCCTCGGTGGTGCTATCGCTGCGGCCATGCAATTTGGCAATATCATTGGCGCAAATGCGGCGCGGACTGCGTAAACTTTTGAAGCTGCCATTGCCGGTGCTGCTGATGCCACCACCGCCGCTGCTGCCGCTGCCACCGCCAGCTGAATTGCTGCCGCTGCCATGCTCCAGTGCTTGCATAATCTCCTTGAAGCCCAGCAAATTGCTTTTCACCTGAATGCTCAGATGTGTGGTGCCCGTCAGCAGCTCCAATGCCCGCTTACTGGTCACATGATCCAGCGATTGGCCATTCACCTCATGGATTTGATCGCCACGCTTGAGGCCCACATCCTGTGCCTTTGATCCCGGCTCCACGTGCGATATGTAAATGCCAACCGATGCATTGCCGGTGGCTGCGGCCACACCTCTCAGCTCATAGCCGCCGATAATTTGAAAATTTAGCGGTTCGTCGCGTGATGAACGCGTTAAAATGCAACTACGCATGCGTGCCTTTGCCGCACACGCGATATGCAGCAATCGCAGCTGACTGAGCAGCTTTTTACTTTCCAGGCCAGCCTCAAAGATCTCCAGGAATTCCATCATCTCGTGGTCAGCCTCAAAGTCGGTAAAATGATTGTTCACCCATAGCAGCACGACACGCGTCACACGATCTCTCAGCTCTTGCGTCTTGTGCGAATCCTGCTGCTCCAGATCGAACCAATGCAACAGCTTTCGCGTCACCTCCTGTTGATTTTGTATAAAGATGCGATGCGTTAGCAGAAAATCTTCCACATATGTTGGATCTGTCATTGAGTTCTCTTCGACGAGCTGCTGCAGCAGCCGCTCCGGTGTGCCTCTTATCACCACATGGCCACGCTTCGTATTCAAATTTGCCGAAACCGATGATGAACCGCTGCCCGTTGTCGTTGCGCTCTCTGCACCGCTGCCGCCAATCGAACGCAATTCGGTTACCATTACAACTCGTCCCTGCTCATCTTCGTGCCGGCGTGTATTCTCCTCGCCCTGATGCTGGATGCGATAGTAATCTGTCTGTGTAATGCACACAAATTGACAATCATCGCATTTGGTGCGCATCACGCCACGATGATACAGTTTATCCATGGTGGGCAAAATGCCAAATGAATCACCCATTTGCAGCTCTTCACGTGTGCCATTCGCATGTTCGATTTCGACGGCGCCATTGATTAGAACCGACCATGAATCGAGCTCCTCGCCATCCGACATGACCACTGTGCCGGCCTTGTCCACCACAGCGAAGACCATCACGGAGCAGAGGGCACGTCGCACCGCTAGCGTTATATTTGTGAATGCCTTGAGACCCTGCGTGAACTCCAGCAGTATTTCCACATCATCTTCGCTGCGCTCTGATGGATCCTTTTCGAGACAATCGCGTACGGCATCTCGGACATTAAGGCTCTAAGAGAGAGTGAGAGAGAGAGTAGAAAATAATTAGCAATAAATTTTAATTATTTTAAATAAAAATTTCTATTCATAATATTCTCTTTTTTTTTTTTTTTGTTCGATATGACCAACTCACATCCATGCTTTCAGCTAGATCTTCCTCATCGGAGTCCACCACAGACTCAACGAGGCCGGAGAGATCAATCTCCTCGGCCTCCAACGATGATCCATAGACAGAGGCCATTGTGTCGCTGCCGCTGTACGCTGAACTTGTGTCACTTGAATGCGAGCCACGATTGCATTTTTGATGCAATTCTGGTCGATTGATTGAGCCGGTGCCGGTGACGGTGCTGGTATTAGTGCCGCTGCCAACAATTGTTGAGCTGGCTGTGCTAGTGGGTGGATACTGTACACAAATCGAGAAAGAGACAAAGAGAGAGATAGGGAGAGTATTTAATGTAAAAGGAAGTTCTTAATGGGCATACAATGAGATATTTAAGATTCAAGCTGACACTCACATGATGTCTGATATGATGATATGGATCCATTAAGTGGCTGCTAATGCTGCTGCTTCGGCTACTGCAGCTACGGCATGCCAATCAGTTGAATGATATGTGGGCTGAACTTTAGACTTTGCGATTAAGCCTGCAACAAGCAAAACAAATTCAAATTAACTACGTTTAAATAATTTATATATATAAATATTTTTTTTTTTATAATTTCTATTAAATGTTGTAGAAAGCGTAGTTGACAAAAGGAAGCATTGAATGCAACTGAACACAATATCATATTGGAAAAGAAATCAAAGCTGTGTCGCATATATATATATATATATATATATATATATATATATAAATAAAATATATATATTAAAATAAACATTTCAATCTAATCAGAAATTATAAGATTCAGCATACCAAATTGCGAGATTATATATTAAATTATTTATAAATTTATATATATAGAATTATTTTCCTTTTTTTGGAAAACAACAAAATTTGTTATTCAATTTCTGTTATCACGAACAAAAAATTGTTTTATAATATTTTAACACCTTGCAATTAATTGATAAGAATTATCTGTTTGCAGTCTGTTTGCAGGTTCCACATTAAATTATACAAAAATACATTTAAATTGATTTTTTTTTTTAATTTTTTAAAATTGATTAATATATATTGTATAGTGAAAATGATAATCAGTATATAATTTTGTAGCTCCACATTAAATTAAAAAATAAATAATAATAATAATGAATAAACTAAGTTATATAATTTATTTATTTAAAAAAAATATATATAATTAATTTCTTTTTTTTTTTAATTTGTTACAACTGAAAATATTATTATTTCAATTTTAAATAATCAGAAAAGCAAACAATTAAAAAAAATAATAAACTAAAATCAATTATTTTATATTTATATCACTCAAAAGTATTATTATTAAAGAAAAGAAAAATGTTTAAAATTAAAATAAAATTTTATGTTTAGTTAAATTGGCATAAATTGAAAAATACAATCTTGCAGCTTAAATTATTTTAAGATATATTTTTAAAATATTGATTAACATTTACCCAATAATACGGATATAACTGTATGCATTTATGCTAACTAAGAGATTTTAGCAAATCGAATATAATTATGGATGACACAATATATTGCTTTTTGAATTTAAATCGTATTAAATAATACCAAGCTTTTGACGCAGAATCTTAAATAATTTAAGGAGATACAATTTAAGCCAGTTTTGTTTTATATACAAATATATTTAAATGTATATTTACATATATACGTATGTACATATAATTATATTTCTACTTTATTTCTTTGCTCTTTCACATTTTTCGTAAAAAGCTAACTTTACCTAATTAAGCTGCAAAATATGAAATCTCTTTAATCTCTTGTAAAAAAGGGAAAAATACAACAGAAAAAACTTGCTGTGAGATTTTATTGGTCAATTTTGTTTGTTTGTTTGTTTTTTGCTTTTGTTTCACTGGGCGCACAATTTGCGGTACACGCACACAAACATACTAACACACTTTCATTTTCAGCAGGCGCAACAACTACAGCAACAATGCTGCCAATAAATTAAGTCAACGCTGCGCGCCGACGACAACAAAACAAAAACACAAGAGATATAAAATTAAAAAAAAAATTCTCATGCAATTGAGTCTGCGCTGCTAACGCCGACGCCGACGCTGACAGCAACAGAGACTGTTAAAGCGTGTGGGTATATAAATGTATGTATGCATGTGTGTGTATGTGTGTGCTAGCTTGATTGTTTTGTATGTACGAGCGTGTTTGTGTGCGTGCGTTTGTATGTGGGGGGAGCGTAAAATAATAAAATAAAAGCACGAAAATTGTAGGCGACGACTTCCGTTCGCTGGATAAGCGACTATTATAGCAACAGCTTATTGCAAAATCAAAGTGTAATAAATAAACACTGTCTCACACACACACACAAATGCACATATACACGCAGGCAAATCTGGCGTTCCACACTTACACTAAATATGGGCGTGTTTGTACAGTTCAATGATTGGATGTAGGCTGCCTTAAATATATATATATATATATACATATATATTTGTATATATGTGTGTATGAATGTAACGCTTGTTGTTGCACTTGCTAATTATACGCACTTTTTTATAGCTGCCAACGTACACACACACGCACAACTATATTTTTCCCAGCTTTATCGGTGGCTTCTTCTTTTTTGTTGCGTACGCTTTGCATAAAGAAATTTCAGCCAGCTCGCTCCCTGCGCATTGTTGGAATTTCACTCACACACACAGAGACGCACACATACACAAGCACACCTACACGAGCACACGCGCATAGTTTTTCAAGCAGAAAAGCAACTATGTTTAATTTTAGAAAATTGAGTGTACCTTATTTCTATGATTTTCACCCTACCAGCAAGCACTTTAATATTCCGTATTGCACTTTATTTAATAATTTTTGTGATTGCATATGCCATTTTAATTTAGAAAAAATGCACAATGGGTCTTGACGCGTTAGTGTTGCCCTAATAGATAAATAACTAAATATTTCAAGCGATTACATGTGGTGGCGACGCGATATTGTTGTGTGAACAAGTTGGCAGCGCTGCACACAAAGTGTGTTGCTTGCGGAAACAGCCTACAGATGGCGCTCGCACGGCTAACCACGGCGCACTTTTTTGAAATTGGAGTTCAGCTAAGTGCGCGACCCCAAAGTGAACTCATCTATTTATATTACCAAAAAAAAAAAAAAAAGGATAACACACAAAGCTAGAAAAAAGTGTCCACAATGTACAAACAAATTTTTATTGAAAGTAGTGAGTCCCCTGGGATCTCAATTCCCATCTTCCGGTAATAGTAAAAAAAAGGCAGCCAAAAGGGCTCAGGTTGTGTACCAATTTCAATAAGCCGCTTCCGACTTAATGGTAAGGCAAGCGTCTTTAATGCATGTTTGCGCCATTATTGATGACCTAAGACAGGACCGCGACTCAACCCCTCGAATCACAGGATCTAGGCAGGGCCCACATAAAAAACGCAACATGTTTCGTTTGTGGCTTTGCCGTAGGCCGGGCCGGGGTCTCGTTATGCACAAGGGTGTAAAACTAGCACGTCGAATTGGCGAAGGGTGCCAGCCACGTGGCTAATACCACACACACACACACATAAACACAAACATAGCTAGATAGGCGGGGCGACGAAAATAATAAACATAAAAAGCAAATCCTTAAGGTGCAGTGGGCTATTTTTTTTTCTCTCTTTCTATTTGCCTGATCTGCAGCCACAAGAAGTCAAGCAGGGTCACACTGGTGTGAAAGGGTGGGGTAGGTGAGTGTGTGTGTGTGTGTGTGTGTGGGTGGGTGGTTTGTTGCTGATGACTTCATGTCCCCAAGGTTTGCAGCGGCTTTAGCCATTGCCCACTGACACCGTCTGCATTTTTATGGCTTGCACTGTAGCGTTTGCCGGCTTTATAGGCCTTAAAACATATTAAATTTGAACTTTATCTCTATCTCAAGAGTTAGAAATACTCGTAAATTCTTGATTTATTGCAGAATTTAGTTAGAGTACTTTATAATCGTTCTTACTATTGATTTATCGATGCTTACCTGCTTATCTACTTATAGATATGCAATTGATCGTTAAGTTTTGCATAATTGTGGAGCGCACTGTTAATGTTAACAGAGTAAAAGGACGTTTGTATACTGGAAAGCGGTTAATTATTTAAATTTTTTAATTAAGTGAAATTGTGTTTATAATAATATCATATATTTATGTATATATAGCTTGACTGCTTGCACATAAATTTTTGAAATGTACTTTTTGCCAGATTAATTAGACTTAAAATATATTAAATATGATTTATATATAATTTAAGAATTTCGTAAATATATTTAAAATAATAATTGTTATATGTATATTGAAATTGCTTTTACTATGTTATGCTGATGTCGAGTTACAATTGATTGTTAAGTTTTGCATAAATGTGGATTCCTCTGTTAATTTTAACGTAGTCAGTAATAGTGAATGGGTGAGTACATGTTTACGTTATAATATGCACACATACACATACATACTTTTATATGTATGCATGCATGTATGCTTTAATAAGAATTACGCACATGCTCGGCTGCTTATCTGTTTAAAATGCTTTACGCATGTGGGCAATCGCCAGTGGGAGCACTGGCAAAAACCGTTACCGCTATTGCTCTGTTGCTTTTCGCATTTCGACCTTTCGTGCGTTAGCCTTGAGGTTTTTGGTTTGTTGCTGGTGTTGTTTTTGCTTTTCTAACCTAACGGAAATCTCTGAGCGCATTTGTTTTGCTGCCGGCAATGGCATTCATGCTGTTTGTTCTTTTCTCCTTTTTTGGCGTTTGCTTTGTTTTTGCGTTTGCTTACAATAAAATCAAAGATTGCGTCTGGGATTTTGTTTTCGCAAGCCTCACAAAGCAAACCAACTCAAATAAGCGCAGCCACAGCCCCGTGAGACACAAGCAAAAGTGAGTTGAGAGCCCGAGGGCCAGCTTCAAATAATAACTTATTGATTTTGATTGCATAGGAGGAAATGTTACTTTAAATTCAAGTAGTGCAGCACTTGTGGACATTGTGGCCATTTTTTTTTTTTTTTTTTTTTTGCTGCCGGCATTTTTTTCAATTAGCAGGCAAACTCGCTAAATTCCATTTTCGGTTGACATAAACTCACACACACGCACGCAAAGAACCACACGCACACAACAATAACAGCGCTTGCTCGAATCTGAGCAACAAGCAGCAAGTGACAAAAAATTAGCCGTTACTTGCGCTTGGATTAGTGTGTAGGAGCGAGAGATGAGTATTTATTGTGGAGTCGGCATTTGCCTTAAATAGAGTGCGCAAGCACTATGAATTGCCTACACTCGTTTCCTTCGAAGCCTCTTTACTCTCTTCTGGAAGTTTCCTATGTAAATTTGTTTGGGTATTTATAGGCTGTGTCTGTATGAGTACATAGTACTTTCGTTGTTAGTGTTGCGAGAATTGTGAAATTAATAGACGCACGTACTTACATACGTAAATAATAATTTTACATACAGATTTATATGTACTATTTGTGTATGTATGTATGTGTGTGTGTTTCTTTTAATTTAATGACAGCCATAATCGCTTGAGGGAAAATGTTTTTCATTTCACAGTAAGATTTGTAATGACGTCTAATAATATTAAATAAAAGATGCCGACTGTTTTAGCGCGTCTTCTATATCTTATATTTCGTAAAAATTTCATAATAAATAGAATGATAATAATAGTGGAAGTATATTTTTTATAAATTTGTATTTAATAAATAAATTTCTTGCCAAAAAAAAAAAAAAAAACTCGAAAGAAATTGAAATATTTCTATAAAATTATATAAATATATATCAGATATAAACTTAGAAGGCTTAATCGTTTGATCGATTTCGTTAATAATACTGATAAAAAAAATAAATAAAGTAGTAAATATATAAATTAATTATGTTAAAATATAAAATAAACCTAAAAATTGCTTAATATATTTATAAAATATAATTATAAAATAATTATACATGTATCACTTAAAAAGGCAAAATTTTTTTTGTCAATTTCGCAAATGACTAACTGAAAAAACATAAATAAAATATTTAAAACAGTAATTATAATAATTACTTAGTTGTATAATACTAACTGCAGGAGATCAGTAGCCTAAAACATTTTGTCGATTTTCTTGATATTACTTACTAAAATAAAAATATACAGAAAATAACAAAAAAATAAAAAACCTACAAATTAGCTGTAAGTATATCTAACTCCAAAATTGTTTTAAACGTCACTCATAGCTTTATCTCTAGCTAATATCTGAGCACCTTCCAAGCATGGAGAGCAGTTTGAAAAACTAAGGGCGCAAAAATATCTCTACGTAATTGAGCTCCAAGAGAGACACAGATGTTTCCAGGATTTAACAATGCGACAATGATGAGCCAGCCAGGCAGCTCTAGAGGCCGAGTCATTTTGCAGGTCGCTGCTGGCTGTGTCGGTGCTAGCGCAATTTAAATTAATAAGTTTATTATTTTGTAGTTGGCTTTTGGATTTGTAGCGGATTTGTATTTTATGTTATTTAATTTGCCCTAGTACTTGGGCCCAGTGGGTGTCGCATTGCCAGCCTGGTTGGCTGGTGGTTGGTCTTGTTCTGTCTGTGTTTAGGGCCCAAAGACTACTCCGCCTGGAGCAGTCTCAGCTGTTTGGCTTGTACGCAGCGGCTCAAAGTCTCATTTAATTGTGCTGCTACAGCTTTCCTGAGCTCCATGCTCCGTGTCGACCCGACCCATAGGAAAATGCGGCCGAAGGATGTTCGTTCAAGAAATTTTTATTTATAATTCATTTTACGTTTTGCATTTTGTGTACTTAGGATTTGTATGTCATTATGGTTTTGTTTTTGTGTGTGTATGTTTTTTTCTTTTTTTTTCTTTAGCTGCAGTTGTACTTAAGCTATATATTCGTAATTTCATCGTTATTTAAGTTTCTTATACTTTTTTTTTTTTATTTTTATCATTTTCAAGCCACTTAAATTTTTAAACTTTTATTCAACATGATTGTGCTCAACGTTTTTCTTTGTTTTTTTTTTTTCTTTTTAATGTCTGAATGCTAATTTTGTTGTTGTGTTTTATTTTGTAATATATATTAAATATGCCTTGAAATTAATTAATAATTCATATAATTTTCCATAATTTGATTCGTTGCAATTGAAACTTTCCGTTTTAATAATTTTCCGACAGCATTTCCAAATAATTGTGTACTTGATTTATGGAATATACATACATATATATTTAATAATAGTTTTTAATTGCATTTATATGAGTCTACAATGCAAAATCAGCATTTATGATTGGAATATACTACGAAATAAGATTTATAATTAAATCAATTGCACAATTACAAATTACAAATGTTTTATGAAATGCACTCTCCAAATAATCATTTGAATTTTCATTCAGAATATTCTGTTACAATTGATCTGATGGAAAGTCATTTGATATTCGGTTTGCCGAATTCGAATTAATTATCTTTTTTTTATTTGTTCTATAGAGTTGTTAATTAATATATTTTCAAAGCATTTTTGTTGCTACAGCGAAACCTTTGTAAAGCTTATTCATAAAACTCATGTTTGCAATTAATTTAGTTTCCACATAAACATTGTTGGAATATGAAAGAAACGCGAGGAAAAGGCACAGTAAAATGTTCATTATTGATATTCGAGTAATAATAATAATAAAAAGAAGAAAAAAAAAAAGAACAATTGGTGATAGTTAAATGTGAGTATTAAAGCCAGAATAAATGAAGTATTTTGATATGCGTCTAATTGACTTAGTCATTTCGTGATTCAAAGTTCGAGCTTTGGCTTGAAAATAAATTGTGATCTTAGTATTAGAATATTTACGCTTAGCATATGAGCTTAATATAGAACACACTTCTCTAGTAGGCAGTTCTAGAAGCATTTTGCATAAATTGAAATTCTAATTTTCAATTGCTCGAAACATTTATTGTCAAAAATTATACGCAGGTTCTTGGATATAAAGATTTCTTTCTCCTTTCTCTCCATTTGTATCCATCAAAATTCAATTTTGAGTTATAGTTGATAGAGTTTACATTTAGAATTGAGAGGGGGATTGCATAGAACTACATTTATATAAATATATATGTATATATATATATATATATATGTATATAGTAGAGTTCGTTTTCTTTTTTTGTGTTTGTTTTTCTGGGTACATACATTTAAAGCAAAATTATTCGATAGATAGCGTTCAGGTGGAGGAGCGATAGGTACACACATATGTCAATGTTTACTTTTTAGATTCTATTTCATAGAATACGCGTACAGTACTACAAATACTTATTTCTATCATATGCCAAAAATGAATTGTGAATAGTTTCTCTATCTTGAAGTCTATTTACAATGCTATTTCAATTATATTATGAATGCAAAAAATCTTAAGCTATTGACTTGAATTTGAACTTAAAACTACAGCTAATACTAAGCATCTCCTGTGTTTGACCAATAAATCACTTATAGTCTATATAGATAATATTATGTAGTATTAAGTGCTTTTTGCCCCAACCAAAAGAAGTAATTTTTAATTAATTTAGAGATCTGCAAAATTTTTGACTCTAATTTAACTTTGTTTTCTATACAGATTTTTATCATATTAAAGAATTAGTCTAAATAAAATTTCAAAAAAGGATTTTTCTTAAAGAACTAAATTGTAATGTAGGAAAAGGTATCACAATAAAAGGAATTTGATCGAAGATTATTTATAAAATTAAAAAAAATTTTTTACTAATATAAAATTATTTTCTTTTTCTTTTTTTTTTCATTTCAGTGTAGTAAAGTGTGAAAGTGAAAATAGTTGGATAAATAATAAGAATATCAATAGGTAAGGTAAAATTCGTTTAATATGTAAATAATACAAATTCTTAAATTATTTTTCATATTTATGTAACCTTTTTTTTTATACCCTGAACCGATTAATTATATAGAATGATTTGAATATCAACTCTTTGTATATCCTAGTCAGGACTTTCCTACAAAAGTTTAGATATTTTAATTTTGATAATATTTTGGTTGGGGCTATCTGAAATACGACTAGCCGTAATTTTGCCTGTATATCGTTTATTTTTAAATGCATTTTCTCATATAAATGCATGAAATTCGCATTGTGTTTACTTTTTATTTTTTCGATTTTGTTTTTCTTTTACTGTTTTGAATTAAAGTTTACCATGTAATATATCATATGATAATATATATATATATATATATATATATATATATATATATATATATATATATATATATATATGTATTTCAAATATGTGCTAAAATCGTGTGTGGGTTCTCTTTCATTCTTTTTTGTTTTTTTTTTCTATTTGCTTATTTTTTTTTTTTTTTACAATTTCAATACATCAGCGTTTGGGTGTTGGGCTT
This sequence comes from Drosophila stalkeri, assembly GCA_035047405.1. Classification (NCBI taxonomy): domain Eukaryota; kingdom Metazoa; phylum Arthropoda; class Insecta; order Diptera; family Drosophilidae; genus Drosophila; species Drosophila stalkeri. The sequence continues at coordinate 25,205,802 of JAWNPR010000039.1, forward strand.
AAAACCTAAATTCTTGCGCTGCAGAAACAAATGTATCTCCCGGAAATTGGGACGACTTGATTCGTTGCGTTGCCAGCATTCGCACATGAGATCGTAAATTTCGCGCGGACAGTTGAGTGGCATTGGCAACAGTTCCTGCAAGTATATATACATATATATATATAGATATGTATAAGAAATGTATATATGTGTATATATCGAGTGCTTTGCTACTTACATGCATTTTATCATCCTGATAGATATGTCCAATGTTTTCAATAACATTCGCATCTGTCATGTGCTCATATGGCTGCTCTCTGGCAAATGTCAATATCTCCCATAGGGCAACGGCAAAGGACCAAACATCTGACTTTGTGCTGAATTTGGCCTGCAATTAAATCCGGTTTTGTTTCTTCTTATTAATATGAATAGACGAGAATATGGCCAAAAGGCTTGCTCGTTTGTTTTTGTTTTGGCTTAAGGATTTTGCGGTTAACGTTGATGTTATTGTTGTTGCTGTTGTTGTTGTTGTTGCATGGCGGCACACAAAAGCCATTCATGCGCACACATAGATATCCTTTAAGGCAACTTTTGCGCTTTTTAATAAACATATGTATAAATACCAAAGAGCAACTGAAACCCTCCAACGTTGCCACTGTTTGCCGCTCATTTGCCCCAAAGGCAACAACGTTGTCTAAAACACACACACACATACACATATACAGATACACACATTCATATAATAATAACAAGTAAGAGAGTGTTTTAGTGTGGAGTGCTTAACTAAAGAATACCCTGAAATATTTATTATTTTTATTATGTATATATTTTGTTGTAATCTATAGATATTACATATCTATAAAATACAATATTTCTTTTAATTATATAACTTAGTTGAACATTAAAAAATGTTGTTCAGTTGAGTGACATTGTATATATAATTTCAGATTAATTTTTTAAAGAATTTTTTTTTTTATCGAATATTTGATTTAATTCTAATGGAAAAGGAAATAGGGAAAAGGATGTTATGATTTAAAATGTGCTTTTGATAAACTGGCAAGTCTTACACACCGGCTAATTCTGGCCATGATTATATATATTTTATATAGTCTGCTAAGTCTTAATATGCTTACACACAAATATTATACCCCTTGGCTACGCATTTTGAATGGGTTCATGGGTATACCAAAAACAACAGCAACAACAACGCGAGTAATAACCAACATGGGTCTAGATCTAGTGCTATATATATATATATATATATATATATATATATATATATATACGTTAGCTTATCCATGAATTTCATTTCTGTCCTTTGCCTCTCTCAACGCTCCGGCTTTGCCGAAAACTTCATACATGTCCTTTTGTCTGTGCGGCTGTTTTGTTACGTTGTCTGCGCCGTTTTTCATGTAGTTAATTAATTTATTTAGTGCGGTTTTGCGCTAGGGGATTTCTAAAATATTTTTCCTATGTTTCGGTTCTATTTTTTTTTATTTTTTATTTTATTATATATATTTGTTTTTATTTTCTACTTTTAATTTGAGCTTGTTGTTTGTGCTTCGTTTGTTTACGCTGTAATAAAAGTGGAGCTCTATGCCATTTTCAGCGCAAATTAAAGTGCTCGGTTGGCAAAGAGCTTTGATACATATTGTATATGTATGCTGAGGGTTATTGCACTCCAAGTGCATGTCAGCTAATTGAAAGTCTTAATTTAAACTCGACTTCATTATTTTGACACTCGTAAATATTTTGAGTAATTAGAAATGCTTGTAATTATTAATTAAAATGGAATTAAAATTTGATATTTGATGATGAAAGGGAAGTCTTGCTGGTTGTTATTATAATTAAATACAAAATATATATGAATTAGCAATATATATATAAATTTATATCTTAATTTTTATAAATATTTTCTTGCTTTTAAATAGATTTTTTATATCCATCATTTTGGATGCTACTAAACACATTTCATAAAATCACATAATTAATTGTAATCTTAGAAGCTTTGTGATACATGAGATATCGAGCTCGACACTAATTGAACGTTATTTAGTTTCTCATTGAAATATGGGCGCCTGTTTCGTATGATCAAAGCCGATGTATGTTAGAAATAGCGAGAAAATGGAACGAATGGAATCGAACGAATGTTCGTTACGAAACATAAATCTTATAGAAAGTTAATCTATCAAGCCGATGCGCGTTGACAAGAAATACTCATGTTAGGAATAGTGAGTAAATGGAACGAATGGAATCGAACGAATGTTCTTTACGAAACATAAATCTCTTGGAAATTTAATCTATTGGGTCAGTTGCAGCTCTTTACAATTTATTAATTATAATTTAATATTATAATATAATTATAAAAAAAATCAATTATAAGACACTATAATATTGAAATAATAATTACAAAATATCATACGTAATCCCAAACTAAGCAGATTATGTATATAACTCTCTAGAAGAGCTTTCTCTATTAGCTGAATTTACTACATCTACTTGAAATATGTGTGACTTGATAAAATATGAAGAGTTATTTTTAAAAATATATAAACGCTTTTTGCTTATTCACGCTGCCGTAATAGTCTTATTATAATGTGGCACGGTGAGCTTGAAGACCGGAAAAGGTAACTGACATAAATCGCCTGCTTAAAGAGGCAGCAGAAAAAGCAAATTAAAAATAATTAACACAATTACAACTCATTTTGCTGTCAAGCTGCTTGAAGGATCGACTACCACCTAACTCTGACTCTACTTGGACTTGACCAATGAGAAAGACAGAAAGTAAGGCACAAAGAATGTGTGTGAGAGAGAGAGTGAGAGAGAGAGAGAGAGGGCGCAAACACTGTTCATTAATTTATAATTATAAACTTGTGCCTCAGCGCACAATTCATGCAGTAAATGAGCAAAGCAAAACTGCAAATAACAAGAAAATAAAAAAAAAAAAAAAAGAGAGAGCATATTGTGAACAAGGTGCATTTGTTAAACTTAACTCAAACTTTGTATTTGGGGTATGGGGTATTAGTTATATAAGTTGCTTTTGTCTACATACCAGCAGGACACTCTCCCAGGCCATCCAGCGTATGGGCATTGGCTGTGTCTGTCGGCCCGTTGTGCCTTCTAGCTGGCAATAGTCCGACGCATAGGCCGAACGGTTTATCACAGTGCCAATGGAGCAGACCTTAACGCTCAGCTCGGGTCCAATGATGCAGCTTCTGTAAATGTGGCAAAAAAAAAAAATAACGAGATGAGTGAGTGAGAGCTTAAGCTGTGTGAGGCTGAGTGATTTTGAATCAGAAATCTCTGTGGCAGCATTGAAAATTCAATTAAAAATACCAGAAATTAAATAAACAAACACTTCCGCAGGCCAAAAAGGCAACCGAACGACAAGGAAAAGTCAGCGTCAGTCAGGATATGCTCCTTGCTGACACGAGTTGATTGCTTCGTCGTTGCCACAATTTCGTGCCAACCAGAATCCCAGAGTCTTACCCATGCTTAAGCCCATGCCCATGCCCATGCCCATGCCCATGTCCATTACCCATTCGCATGCCCATTCCCAGTTTCTGTCGTCGCATGCATTTCAAATGAGCGTCGCTGTCAAACAAACTGCCCTGCCCACCCGACCTCTGACATTTTGCCATTGCCATTGCTGGTGAGCGCCTCACTACAAAAGGGGTTGCATGTGTAGATAATTATTAAGTTGTGCCCTTGAAGAAGGTATTTGCAACTTGATAAAGAGGCTTGAAATATGTTTATTTATTTTTATTAATGATACCATTTTTTAGGAAATATTTTTGTAAATATTAAAATATATATTTCCAATTGTGAATATTTTATATTAATGTTCATTTGAAATATTCATTACATTTTCAATATTATTTTCTAAATACTATTGTTCTATAGCCGATTTCATTTAAAGAGCTTAAACACTTGATATTAACTCTTAAGGGTATCTACAATTCAGTTTTGTTCGCAGCCATTATTCTCGCTTGCTTGAGGGCATTGCCGGTGCAAAACAGATTTTACTTTACGTTTGGAAGCTGGCAAGTGGTCAGTCCGCCGAGTACTAAAGCGCCCTAAGGGCAGCAAGAGCAAAAGCAACAGCAGCAGTAGCAGCAGCAGCAACAGCAGCAGCAGCAGTCGAAGCAGAAGTTGGAAGCTTTATATTTTTGTATTATTGTTTCAGTCGCAACCCCATCTACGCAAACAGGAAGCAAAGAGATGGGCGATACAACAAAAACTGAGGGGCATCAACAACAAACGTTGAAGCATGACTGAAAATGACAATATAAGCGAAAGGGAAGAAGAAGAAGCAGAAGAGTGGGAAGTCCATTCGGTTGAATGTTGGGGGTTTTTTTTAGTCCAGCATAGGGGAAGTGCCGTAAATGAAACCATGAAATGGTAAACACAATCAACATTTGATATTGGAGCAAAACGAAGTGTGCCAAAGTTAAGTAAATATGGCAACAGTCTGAGGTTATGACTGATGACATACCTTGGGTGTACAATTTTAAAAATATGCGAATAAATGGCAAAAGAAATGGAATTTTTGAGGTATGCGACAAATGATCTGCTAAAGAATGTCAGAGTTACAAAAATATGTTGAAAATGTTGATAAAGGGTTTTGCTTTAATGAGAAGTAAAATAAAATGGGAAGAGAATGGAATGGATACAAGTATGAAACGAAAGTGAATTCTTATAAATTAAAATTGAATGAAAAATAATATTAAATTAATAGAAATATTCATATTTATAAAATGTAAATAATAAAATAGAAAATATGAAAAATAAAATATAAAAAATAATATATAAAATATAATACATAATATATAAAACATAAAAAAATAAAATGATAAATATAAAATATAAAAATAAAATATAATATATAAAATATAAAAAAAAGAAATATAAAATATAAAAAATAAAATATAAAATATAAAATATAAAATATAAAATATAAAATATAAAATATAAAATATAAAATATAAAAAATAAAATATAGAATATAAAATATAAAATATAAAATATAAAATATAAAATATAAAATATAAAATATAAAATATAAAATATAAAATATAAAATATAAAATATAAAATATAAAATATAAAATATAAAATATAAAATATAAAATATAAAATATAAAATATAAAATATAAAATATAAAATATAAAAAATAAAATATAGAATATAAAATATAAAAAAAAATATAATATATAAAATATAAAAAATAAAATATAATAATAAAATATAATATATAAAATACAAAATATAAAACAAAAAATATAAAATATAAAAAATAAAATATTTAAAATAAAATAATAAAAAATAATTTTAATAGTAATATTCAATAATAAATAATATATGAGAAATGATATATGATACTCGATTGCTTTTAGTCAAAATATTCTCCTAATCAATATAAACAATATCGTTATCTCGCATCTATCGCACATCTGTTTCATTAAGACTAACAATTCATTTACGGAAATGCAATCAAGTATGCAAAGACCCAGCAAAACCTGACAAACATGACAGAGATGAAGAAGGGGAAGGGGAAGGTCTTACCAAATAATTGACGAAGGGCTGGCGGGCAAAATGAACTGGTCTGATAACCTGGTACGGGTATTACACATAAGCAGACAGGTCTGACGTGCATAATTTCCTGTTGTTCAGTTGCCTCTTAATATCATTGAAAAAGGGATATGAAGTGCTGTCATATTACAAATAAAATGTCTGCCTCAAGTGCGCCAGCGTCAAGCTCGTCGTGTGTAATGCGTTTAGCCCAAAATCTCAAACCACATACGTTATTTGACGACGAAGGAAGGTCCGGATGGAAGCAACCCCACTTTATGGCGGACAGTTTCTGATTTCGTGCGTTATAGATTTCGATTTGGAAGACGCGCGTTGGCAAAAACCAACAACAATTGAATTTGAGTTGAGTGAAAGGTTTAATTTTCAACTGACATGCGATGTGTATAGTGAACACTGCTGGAGGGGGTGAGAAGGTGGCTTCTATGGTATATGACGCAGTTGCAACATGGATCGAGTGTCGCTTGTTGAGTGAGTAGTTAAGTAGGCTTGTCTAGGCAGTTTATGTACGGACTAGGATTTCCATTTCTATGCTCTTGACATCTATTGACAGCGACACTGACACGTGTCGAGGTTTTCTCGAGGGTTGAAACAGAAGCTGTCTTCCCCATCAACTCCCACAAATATAAGAAGTATCTGTTTGCTGTCTTTGAAATTGGCCGATTGATACGAGTGTCTCTTATTAGCTATCTACATATCTATATTTTAAAGTGATTTGTGATAGAATTGACATTAATATGATTAAAATGCCATAGCCATTAGCTGTGCGAACAAATACATGAGTTCGCACTATTAACCCAATTAATTTCACACAAGTTGACCATAAATTTGGTTAAGAAAAATATTCCGTAAAATAAAACGCTGCCATGTGCGGATTCTGGCGCAGAATCAGCGTCAATTAAAATGCGCCATAAAAATTTGTAAGCTGACCAACAAATTAAAGCGACCAAATGGTGAAAAAGCTGCTAGAATAAAACAAGACAAACAAAGCATAAACTTTGCATTCGACTGCAGGACGACAAATATATGCTCTACAAAAGATTGGTATAATAATTGGTATAATATATAAATGTTCAATAAAATTAAAATTATAGAAACAAATACATTTTGTAATGAATATACATATAAGCATCTTGAAATAATATTACTTGACAATTTATCATATAATTTTCATTCGACTGAAGAGCGACAAACATATGCTCTACTAAAGATTGGTACAATAATTGGTATAATATATGATATATGATAAATTATCAAGTAATATTATTTCAAGACGCTTTATATTCATTATAAAACGTATTTGTTTTTGTAATTTTAATTATATTGAACATTTACATAATTAGTTGAGCAATTTTGAAATTTCGATATTTTCAATTGGCGTAAATATTAAATGTATGTACTCAGAGACATTCGCTTTGTTTTTTATTAATTGTTGGAAAGTGCTTTGAAATTAGGTTATGACTTAATGAAAACAATCTCTTTATATATTTTAAAATATAATTTAGGATGATTAAAATTAAATATTTTCTAATGTAAATTAATATTAGCATTATACGTTAAATATGCATTTTTAATTTTTATTTATTTATTTATTTTTATTTATTTATTTATTTTTTTTTTATTTATTTGTCTTTTATATCTAACCAATATTGGAAAAAAAATGTATAACTATCAAATTTGACTAGAAAATAGGTATAACCCATTTTGCTATAGGATAGTGGCATTATTTAAAAAAACAAAATGGCGGACAATGGACAATAGAGCTGCTAGTTCGAGTGCTTGTTTTCGAAACTTTCACTAACAAGCTGTGCGCCAGAAACAGCGGCAGCAAAAATAACAACAAACCTGAACATTGTTCTATTTTTTTGTTTATTTATTTTCTTTTTTCTTTTTTTTTTTTTTTTTTTTTGTTTTGGCTGGCAATTACAAGCATATTAGGTTAACACAAATGCACAACAAAATGTCCTTGGATTTGCGACAAATACCAAAAAAAAAAAGAAAGGGGAGTAAAAGAGAACAAGGAAAAAATAGCAACAGCGAAAAAAAAAAACAAAAAGAAAAGAAAAACGAGTGCAAAACGCAATAACAATAAATTGCATGCGACTTGCGGCGCACTTTTAAAATGTGTCAGAAAAACATATAGTTATGGGTTTTTAGTTGCCCAGAGCTGGAGCAAAACAACCCGCACACACACACACACACACACACACACATACACACACACATTCACATTATACAATCCATAAGCTGTTGTGTAGCCTGGGCTGTATTTGCCACAAGACGCGGCGCGATACGACGCGAACAAAATAAATAAAATGGCTGGCAGCAAGGACAAATAAACGACTTTGGGATTTGCTTTGGTGTTGGCCGTTTGGACGCGACGTCTTTGCCAGCTTGGTTATAAATTAGAAAATGTACCATGTGCCGGCCACTGAGCTTAAAGCGAAGTTAATTAAACTCACCAGACAAAATGATGGCCATTAAAAACACGCCATGGACATTAAGTGCATCAACGAAAGTGCCCAACTGACCAGTTGTCAGTCGAACGTCCGTCGCAGTTCAATAAACTAAGAAAACAAACAATTAAACTCAAGTCTGATGAGCTGTTTGTCGAGGTCAAAGGGTGCTGTCGTAAGTGGGCTAAGAAGTGGATCCACAATCAACGACATTCAACCACCAATAAAGTCAAATGCCTCTAGGGCGAATCCCCGAAACCATATTGGATTACTAACTAAAATCGATTGTGGAGCTCTGTAGAGTGTAAGTTAGGGTGAAGGTATTCGTCTTAAGTGGGTCAATATAATGTGGTATAATATTTAAATTTTATGTTTAAACTAAAAAAAAATATTTAAACAAGTTATGTTTTCCCTTAAATAAAATATTGTAATATAATATAATAATAAATTTATATTTAATTATAAATTTTTAATTTTTAATTTGAACACAAATCCTCATACACGAAATTAAACCAAAAAATTAATGTAAATTAATTAAAAACTAAATGAAATTGTGGGTTAAAGTCCTAAATCTCGTTTGCTAAAAATAAATATAATATTATTTAAATATTACATAAATATAAAATATAAAATAAAGTATTTTTCATATAGACTTTAGTATATCATTATTACTGTAAAAAAATAATGTAATTTTAAAATAATTAAAAAAAATATTTAGATAACTTATCTCAATTATAAATTTATAATTTTGAATTTGAACACAAATTCTCAAACACGAAATTAAACCAAAAAATTCATGAATTAAAAATTATGTGAAATTCTGTGTTCAAGTCCAAAATCTCGTTTGCTAAACATAAATATAATATTACTTAAATATTACATAAATATAAAAAATAAAATAAAGTATGTTTCATATAGAATTCAGTATATCATTATTACTGTAAAAATAAACAATTTAATTTTAAAATAATTTTAATAAAAAAAAATATTTAAATAACTTATCTCAATTATAAATTTATAATTTTTCATATGAGTACAAATTCTCATTTTCGAAATAATACTAACAAAATTCATGTAAATTAATTGAAAATTAACTTAAATTGTGGGTTCAAGTCCAAAATCTCATTTGTCAAAAATAAATATTATATTATTTAAGTATTACAGTAATATAAAAAATATAAAATATATACAGAATACCATTATTATTACAATTTTAATACAAATTTTATGTTTCAAAATCATTAAATTATTTGTTTTTTTTTTTTGCTTTGTAATTTTGACACAATATTTTTGAATAATGTAGTTCAATCTTAAATATATAACTTTCCATTTTGTACACAAATTCTCATCCACTAAACAAAAACCAAAATAATAATAAAATAAACAATAAAATAAAACCAAAATTTTCAGGGAAATAATTAAATATTTGTTAATTAATTGAAATTGTGGACTAAAGCAGTTGCCATTCAAAGTTGGTTAGCAACCTTAAATGAAAGCCTCATTTATATAAAATAAATATTAAATTACCTAAACAAATGTTCTCATTAAAAGCATTTTTTAAGGCAACCCAATTGATGATAGTTCTTTGACATTTCGTTGATTTAAATTTTAAAAAGTTATTCAAATGATTCATTGACACAGTTTCGCCAAGCGCTGCTAGTTTATTTATTTTTTATTATTTAACATCAGTGCAAACCACAAAGCAGTTGCTGCAATCAGTTTGAAAAACAAAACCAAAGCAACCAGTTCAGCTCAAGAGTATTCTTGATATCAATGCCAGTGAACGAGCGGCAAACGCCAAACTCTGGACATAACCATTCCTCCTGGTTGGGGTGGGAGGGCTAGGACATATTGTCAAAGGACATCATCAACATAATAGACATGCTGTAGCCACAAAAACGGATGTTAAATTGAAAATGAAGCAGAAAAAAAAAGAAAGAAAAGGAGAATGAAGAAAGACGAAAACCAAAACGAAACTATGAGCAGGAAATACATGGTTCGGGGCCAAACGAGCTTATAAGCTTATGAAGAACCAAGACTGGTGTGGAGCGTGCAGCCTTAGCTTTCCACTCAATTGAAACGCTTGAATGAATGAGGCCATGAATGAAGGACGCCAGCGAAACAACTACAATACAGCATATGAGCTCTCTCTCTCTCTTTTTTTTTTTTTTTTTTATCACTCGGTCAGCATCGGTCGAGGGGACCGCTTCACATGCATTGTGTTTGTGTGCGTCAAGCCAACAACTATTATCATTTGCTCTGGCCACACAAACACAAACACATACACAGTTATTGCTGAATAGAGCAGACCCAAAGACACATATACGCGCTCCTGCTCGTATGGGACCTTTGCCCATTGACAACAGCCAAAAGGAACACAACACAACACAAAACACAACACAAAACACAACACAAAAAAAAAAAAAAGAAGAAAAACTGAGTTAGGAAGCCAATGGAGCAACCAGCTACAAGCACATAATAGGCCATTTGGACAGCACTTGAGGGTCAAGCCGTAATGTATGCTAATGATTACGGTGAAGAGTTATGCCCTTAGCCTCAATGGCCAAAGGGTAAGCTAGGGCCGCCTTTTGCATTTATGATTGATTTTTTAACAGTCTTAACTTTGATTTAGTTTACTTTATGGCTTTAAGCTAAAGGCATATACTTATATTGTCGTATGGCTAGCAAAATCAATTTTTCAAAATATATATTAAATTTTAATTTACGTGAAAAACTTAATAGAGTTTACTGTTCAAGCATGAACATGCCACATAAATATAAATATTAATAAAAATAGGCAATAGTCGAAAGCGCGCTATCTGACGCCAAATAATAAACATGTCATCCCTTAGTTGCAGCGACAAACGCAGTGAGTAATAAAGATGGTTATACAAGAAACGTTTCTTATAATGTTTGAACTTTTGGCTTTGTGAATTTGCACAGAACTCCCAGATCCATTACAAAAATATTTCAAGCACAAATTGTTTATGCAGCTATACTGCATTTGCAATTACTGCGAAATATCTATTCTTGTCTAATAATTTAAGTATTTTCGCAACCAGCATTTAAATTCTTGGCCGTTTTTGTTTATACTGAATTATTTGGTTTTAATTCAATTACAATGAACACAACTTCATTGTACATACATTCTCTAAAAATGTTAAATTGCTCAGTTAAAAAAATGCGAGAAAAAGCATTTTTTTTTTTTTTTTTGAAAGCCAGAATTTCCGCTGCCCGCTGCTTTGAAATTTTTTCCGTATTTGAATTTTCTATATAGCCGGATTTGACGGGAAAAAAGCTGATTTGGCAACACTGTTTCTAAGCTCTTAATATTCTCAGTAATTATCATTTTATATACATATTTTATAATATAATTTACACTCTTTAAAATGAGATTGTCCTCATTCCAAAAATTTGTACTTTTTTAAATGCAGTCTTAACAAGCAACTTTTATTATTTTACATATCTGTTGTCAGTATATTATCGTATTTTTTTTTGTATATATATTTTTAAATAAGTATTATACTTATAGATAATTCTCATTACATAAGCGGATTAACTTCTCAGTTAGCCTCAATTTAAGGTAACAGATTCTCGACTGGACGTTTGGCTGTATTTATCCGGAAATTGGCAGCCTTTTAACCTATTTGCATGCAGTTGACATATGGCCATTAATTAAAATATCAACACCATGCCCCAAACAGCGTTGCTATAACAACAGCAACAGCAACAGCAACAACAACAACAACGACAACAATAATAAATAGAAGACAAGCACAAACAGCAGCAACAGCATCGCCTGGAGACTTGCGCAACAATTTCACATGTCAACGCATGCAAAAATTGTTACGAGCGTGGAAAAAGGCACAAGGTGTTAAGGGGGGGGGGGGGTTGCAGAAGGGGAGCATGGCATAGGGTGATTTCGTTGCGTTCCGTGTGAAATGTGATCAGGTGGAAGCAAATGGTTGCCGTTGCCAATAAAGGTCAAATTGAGGTGGTAGATGAGAGAGGGAGAGAGAGAGAGAGAGAGCGGGGAGGGAGGTGTGTGCTATATATGCATTTAACCCTTGACAACGCGATGCGTGCAAATAAAATGAAATGAAGTTGTTGTTGTTGTTGTTGTTGTTGTTGTTGTTGCTGTTGATGTTGGAGTTGAAGCTGGCAATGCGACTGTCGTTGCCATGGCAGACGTTGTCTGTGCAGCAACATCAGGGAACAGGAAATAACGTGCAGCCAGGCGGAAGTAGTTGCTATATCCCCAAACGTATTGATTGACTTTGAATGCAACCCGTTGGCAGTCGAATGGGTTGGCAGAGGTCATAAATGGAATCAAAGTTGCCCATCTAAAAGTCAACAGCTTTTGATGTGACTTTGCAAGGCTAATGAGTTGAGTGAGTGTAAAATTGGATATGAGGCAAACGGAATTTGAATATAGATTGCCAAATAATACAAAATTACTAACTAGCTATGCCTAGAAGATGATGGAAAGCATTTATTGTCTATTTCCCCAATAGGCTTTCTATATTTTATATCTGAAATATATCTAAGTTTGTTATATTTAAAAGTCAATAATTATCAGATCTAAGTAAACTAAGGAATTTTTAAACTCTGTTCCCAATGGGTAAAAGAGTATATTGACTTTGTGCAATGTGCGTCTTGCTGTCCGTCCGATTGTCCGTATGAACGCAATATTTTTCAGCGTTATTAGCTTAGCTAGCTTAGTAGTAATTGCTAACATGATTATAACATAATTATAAAAATATTAATGAATTAAAAAAAAAAATTAATTTTAAAAGTATTCGATTAAAAAACAAAAAGTTTCTAGCTGGATTTGAACCCAGGTCCTTTCGCTAATAACATGTAATCGTTAGCTAAACCTAAAAAAGTTCACTGCTACACAACACATAATTCAATCGCAATTCTTAGAATATTATAGCATGCAGCCTTTGTATGTATGCATAGAAAATCACTTCATTTGCGCGCCATGACAGTTTGTTGCTTGCAATGCACAGTGATTGGGTTTGTATGGAGCGAGCGGCCAAAAATACTTCTAGAGCAGATAAAAATCTGAAACTTTATCCAAAATTCAATAAAAATAACATAAATAAAAATAAAAAAATAAACTGATCATATTCAATCTCCTTCAAAAGTTACACCCATAAGTAATAATAAATAATATAAGTAATAAAAGATGTTTTGTTTTTGTTTATTCAATAAATAAAATGCATCTACGGGAACAGATTATCTCGCAGTTAGTTGCGCCTAACTGCAACTTTCTTATTTATTTATTTTTTTATAGTTTTATAATTAACAACTCTATTCTATGAAAATGAAATCAAGTATTTTAACTAGGCCTTGCATGTGTGTTTAATTCACAATATTTTTTGCATATATTCCACTTCAATCTTATGTTTTTTATCTTCGCATTTTTTATGGTTTTGCACTGCCAAAGGCATTAGCTTTATAGCTGGGGCGTTTTTATTAAATCAGTGCCACGCTGTTTAAACGCAACGCCCATTGTTATTTTTCAGCCATCCTTTGCCGTACAGCCACGCCCATTTTGTTGCTTCATTAGTGCGTGGACGTCATTTTGAGTGATGTGCCAGTGCCAGTGTGCTGTGTGCTCTTAACAGCGACTCTCTCTCTCACACAATTCACTATAAATTTGCATTTATGCAAATCGTCTGCATTTGAGGGCTTTCACTTTAACTACTTTACTTTCACTGCAATGCCGAGGGAGGGGAGGGGGGGAGGGGCGGGCGACTGCGTCTAAGCTAAGTGCCCGCCGGTAGAGGCAACCCACTCGCAATCCTTTTGCCACCTGCTGTAGAACTAACTAACTATCGTAAACTCCAGTTGCACTTGGCAACATTTTACGTTTAATTTATGCGCATTTTTTGTTGTTTTTTTTTTTTTTTTGTTTTCTTTTATTTTTCTCTGGGATCTTGACTTGAAATTTATTGCAGTTCTTGCAGTTGCGCGCGCAGCAATTTTCGTTTTTCAAATTTAGTGACTTTCACTTTTGCAGCGAGCCAAAAAACAATTTTTGCATGTTGCTTGGTAATTTTTTTGTCGATTGAAATTTTCGTTGTTGTTTGCCATTGTTGTAAGCTGATTTTTAATTAAAATTTCGCTGGGTTGAAAATTTTCTTTTTTACTTGTTTTTCTTTTTTTTTTTTTTTTTTGTAATTGTGGTTGGAGGACGCCGCCGTTTTAATGTTGATTTTATGCAAATGACAATTGATTGAAATTGTTAACTGTATGGCTATAGGTGTGCATGTGTGTGAGTGTGTGTGTATGTGTGTGTGTGTGTGTTGAGTGAGTGTGTATTACCGTGCGTGTGTGTTGATTGAAGGCATATTAAAATAAATGAAGGCATGCACCATAATGACCATAATATGCCATAAACAATTACCATTTAATAAATTATTGCTTGTAAATATGCAGCCATTGAATGGCACATACACATACATATACATGTTTGTTTTCATATGTATGCAGATGCTTTGCATATTTATAGTTTTGCATTTAAAAACAATTAGCTCGCTTACACAATGCAAATACACAATACGACAAAAATGCAAGATAAACAGACAAATAGTAAATGGAGTAAGTGGAGTAAGTGGAGAAACATATTAACTGAACGAGGGCTCAAATTAGTTAAATCGAATTGTATTGCCTAATTTTGCTTAATTTGATTATTTATTGCCTTATGATTTTAAAATAATTTATATTTGAAATATTTCCCTTCATAATATTTAACGAAGCATTAAATAAAAAAAAATCTATGTATATTTTAAGAACTATTTATATTTGAAATATTTCACTTCATAATATTTAAATAAACAATAAATCGAAAAAAATCTATGTATATTTTAAGAACTTATTAAAAAATTAATATAATACAAAAAATATTTAACATAATTTTTTCTTGTATTAATATTATTTTTGTTATTGATTCATATTTTAAATGGCATTGATTGAAGTTTTAAAAATATATATAAAATATATGCAAATATATAAAAAATGTATTAAATATATATAGATCAAAAACAAATATAATTTTTTTTATTGTGTCGAATATTTCAAATAATCTTTTAGTAAAAAGTTTTTTTTAAATAAAAATTGCTGTGTAAAAATTATTTTTTTTGTGATTTTTATTATAAAAATCAGTTATAATAATTAAAAATAATTTCTCAAAAAATAATTATTTTTTAATTTTTTAATAAAAAATATAATCGTTATTTAATGATTTTTATTAAATGATTTTTTTAACCTAATAATTAAATAATAAAACAAAATATATATTTATTGTTTTTTTATCCTAAAAAATTATTTCAATTCCATATTTCTCTCAAAATTAATTCTTATATAAATTCAATTGAAAGGTATTTGATTAAAGTATAGAAAACTAAACAAGCAAACCCCCACCACGCTAGACGTCTATATTAATAAATCGCATTAATCTTTGTCATTGTTTGATTAAATCAATTAAATTTTCCAATATAACGCAGAAACGCACGAGCGCTGTCATACACAATAGCGCACTCACAAAGAGACATATTTATATATATATATATATATATACGAGTATGTACACATACACACACAGCTATAATTATGCTTGGCCATAATTGCGTTGGTCATTTAAACGCAAATCCCGTGGAGTTGGCCCCCGCAACCTACGTATGCCAGGCAACATTTGGTCTGGCACGCTTTTTGTCAATTGCAAATCGATCGAATTGAAATTTCAAGCTGCCTTCATGTTGCTTCTATTGTTGGATTCAATGTTGTTGTTGTTGTTGTTGTTGTTGCTGTTGCTGTTGTGGTGTCGCCTGGCAGCCTTTGAATTGAATTTCCCTGTCATTGATTTGCAATTATTACTAAGAGCGCCAGCCGCCAGGCACAACCAGACCCAACTGTTCAGCTAATCTACACAAATCTGACGCACAGCTGACCACGACTCGTAGTTGTAATGGTTGCCACCACCAGCTGTATGGCTCCACCATTGGCGGAGAGAGAGAGATGTGGGGTATTGGCTGTGGGTTTAACTTGTCGCGCGACATGAAACGATTAAGGCAGAAATGCTTTTAGCCATGCC
The DNA here is from genome assembly GCA_035047405.1 of Drosophila stalkeri. Classification (NCBI taxonomy): domain Eukaryota; kingdom Metazoa; phylum Arthropoda; class Insecta; order Diptera; family Drosophilidae; genus Drosophila; species Drosophila stalkeri. Next base: position 25,221,927 of record JAWNPR010000039.1, read on the forward strand.
ATTGGCTTCTGGCTTTGACTCTGAGGTGTTTGCTATACTAGCTTGGTCATTATGCAGCGGCTATGGGGTTGAAGCTTTGAACGACATATATATAGAGACATACTCTGTATACATATTTATATGTATACCGTGTGATTGATCACAATTTTCGAAAGTAATTAGAGGAGCATGTGGCCAGCAGACGCCAGACTTGGGTAGAGAGAAAAGCATTAAACGTAATTACTCTGTAAATAATTCGTAGAGTTTCAGGTTCCGAAGTGTCACTCCGAAGTTAGACTATGGACTAAGAAAAATGGCTTTAAAAGCCAATCAAATTATGTAGCTTAATCTGGGATGAATCGAATTTAGTAAATTTGCAATTAAATATTGATTGTATCAATAGATACGTCTCAATTATGTTTAATTAAGTCAATGCTATAATTGATGTAAGATAAAAAAAAACAAAATTGGACAAAGAATTTTTGTATTAAAATTAGCTAAGGTAATAAATGATAGATGAAAAATACTAGCAGTTTTTATAGTGAATGACAGTCTAAATATAAAACACAAATTTATAAACTATGCATACAAATATATAATAATATTTGTGATTTAATATAAAATCTGTATTTAATATTTTTTAATCGAATGAACACTAAATAAATAAATTATTTAGTAAAAAAATATATATAAAAAATATTCCTATTTTGAATTTAAATTACATTTTATATTTATAATTTAAATAATTTACTTTTTAAATTTGAAAATCAGTTTTGGTCTAAATCAATTTTAACTAATATAAATATTAAATATTTATAACAAAATGCATATTTTTCTAATAATAATGTATTTATTATTATTAAAATCAATGAGTAGTTTTTTCAAAAATATTTAAAATTAAAAAAAAAATTGAATTTATTAATTTACTTAAAATTCTGTTCCTTAAGGGCTCTGTAATTTGAATATTTATTTATAATAATTTACACTAGTTGAATATTGTCTATATATTAATTGAATCAGCATTTAAGCAACGTTTGCATCAATTAAAATAAATATATATAATTATGATCTCAAATGATATCACTTTAGCCATTGCTATGCATTGCTTGACAACTTCTCTATTTCGTGGCCATAAATTATGAATGGGTCAGCATGCACTTGGCCTCAACAAAATAATATTCATTATGAGCTGGAGCCCCACCATTTGAATTCGAAATTTCATTTAATTAACCTTGTCCATGTCTTGGCTCGCTGCATCCCCTCTTGACACGTTGCCCATGCATGAGACGACGTTCAAGTCGCCCGTCAAGTAATCAGTTTTCTTTATGGGCTCTGTAATTGCAATGGGCTAAATGCCTCTAAAAGCGGCAACCCCAAAAGGCAAATGCATCAAGTCTATGTTCATGGTCAGCATAGCACGCGATGCTGGCGAAGATTGCCTTGGCATCGTCGCCTCGGCTGTTGGGTGCCAATAATGACAACCAACATATGCACGAGCGGTCGCAAAACAATAAGCAGTCCAAACTTAACGACAACTAAATCCAATTATAAGCACTGAGCGCAACAGGAGCTGTCCGGGCCACAGTGAACACGTGTGCGTAACGAATTTTAACACAGATATGGAAGGTTTGTGTGTGAGGGGGTTGATTCGACGGGGGGAGTTGGGTATTAAATGCGGTTCTGCTTTTGGTTTCGGTCTGCATTGCATTGCATCCCGCAGAGTGTTGCATAAAGGTTTACTTTTCATTTATGTGCCAGACAAAAGGAACAACCCTTACAAATGCATTGCACAAAGGAGCTGCTGCATGTTCTTCCCTTCTGCGTGTGTCATGTGTGTATGTGTGTGTGTGCTTGTGTGTGTGTGTGCGTGTGTGCGTGTGGCTCTGTATCCCACCCACCATAAGCGAAAAATTGTAATTAAACTTAATCCGCTCAATTTGAAACGCACGCCAAGCCAAAAGTACCTCACTCAATATGCCTTCATTGCCCTGGATTGAATATTATTTATATGCATGTGTATACCCTGTAATTAAACAGCAATCGAGTATATACAACTAAAATAAATGATATTTAAATTAAAAAGAATTTTGATTAGATGAAGTATTTTTTGTATTTTTTTTTATGAAGTATTTTTTGATACATCAAAAATATATATATTTTTTTTAGATATATTAAGTTATTTATTCAATTTTACATTATTTTTTTTCTATTTAATTTATTAAGTCATACGGAATAATAACCACTTTGTGGACTTCGTCTTTTATAATTTCTACCCATTTGCGCTCGCCGGTTTATATTATTCAATATCCAACATATAGATTTGATACATCAAAAATATATATATTTTTTTTAGATCTATTAAGTTATTTATTAAATTTTATATTATTAAAATCCAACATTTAGATATTTTCATTAAATAATTTATTAAAACTGATTTCATTATAATTAATTGTAATATCTATAAGACTTAAGCAAATATATAAATAAGCATATATATATATATATATATATATATATATATATATATATATATATATATATATATATATATATATATATATATATATATATATATATATATATACATATGTATATATATTATATTATATTATTCCCTTTTTTCTTTAAAATTGATTTTTTTTTTATCTGGCACTTAAAATCAAAAGTGATTTAACTACAGGGTATGTACATATATACAAATTGAATCCGTTTTGCATTGCCATTTACTTAATTTTAATTAAAATTGTCAGAAAAAGGATTCGGGAAGCCTTGCAGTTGCCCAAATGCGTTCATGTGTTAAAAAATGTGCATAAATTATTGAATTAGTGCGTTTGCAACAAATTTCTCGCGTTCTCGCGATTGCCCTCGCCTGTGTTGGTTGCTTTCTCTCTATCTATCTATCTATCTCTTTCTCTCGTTGCCTCTGTTCGCTGAGCCAATTTTCATGCTGTGCGTTATTAATATGAAATTTTAAAGCATAAATTAAGGCGCCAGTGCCACACTTGCTTATAATTTATGCATGGCGTTGACTTTGGTTCGGTTCGGTTCGGATCGGTTTGGCTTTCATTTATTTATTTATAACACTCGCCGCCAACTGCCAAAGGGCTGCGGCAATTAGTTCCGAGCTCCTTGGGGATGTTTTAATTATCGTATTGTATTTTTTGTTTTTTTTTTTTTTGTTATTCCATTATTGTATTTGTTGTTACTGCTGCTGTGCGATTTATGCGAACGATTTAATAATGCAAATTAATTCAAGCGTTTCCTTTCGTTTTTTTTTAAGGATATTTATTCTTGCTTCTGCTTTTTTTTTTTTTTAGTGGGTTTATCATTTGGGCGGCTTTTGTTTTGCGTTGAGTTAGGGGTTTATGGCTCTGATTTGATATATATATTTTTTTTTTTGAGGTGGGCGTGGCGCAATTGATTTATGCGAGAAATATATAGAGCTGTACTGACAGTGTATATAGATTAGTAAAGGGAATGTAAAAGGGCTTAAATGCTTATTGAGTGGTATTTGTATGTATTATGTATAATACAATATGGAATGTTAAATTAAATGCATTAATAAATTTATAAATATTTAATTGCATCAAGTTATCAATTAAAAAAAATAAATTAATTATATATATATATATATATATATATATATATATATATATATATATATATTTTGATTGATAATTTTAATTTTAATAATAATAATTTTAATTTAATTTTAATTGATAACTTGATGCAGTTAAATATAATATACATATATATATATATATATATATATATATATATATATATATTTTTATTTTTTTTTTTTTTCACAGTCCCTAATAATTATCAGAAAAATATTCGTCAACTCTTATCAATGTTGTAGTTCTCGCGAAGTTAGAATTAACTAGTCAAATATTATTTAATATTATTACGAAATCGTCTACTACATTTTGGCATATCTTATCGTTATTCAATGCAAAAGGTTAACCCCCACTTCCCTTAAGATTTATAATATTTGTGCTTATCAGCGCAAGTGATTCCCTAAAGTAATAATCAGAAGCATATATAAACATGAAACTCATCCACAATGGTCAGAACAGTCTTTGATTTGTTATCGAACAGTTTGAATGATGTATTCGCCAACGAAACCTATTGTTTGTGTGCTGATTTTTGCCCAACTGCTGGGAACTATTCTTTGCGGATCGTACGACAATACTGATAAATGGGTTGAATCCGATAAGTCATTTAATTTCCCGGATAATGCTGTTCTGGGAGGCATCGATTCAGATGGTTATTACAACTACGTGGGCCGCGTCGATTATGCCAGCTCAGTGCTGCCAGCACGTGTTAGAGCTGAGACTGGAAAGGCTATCTATAACACCGATTCAATAGCTAGGCAGACCACCTCCTACGAGCTATTGATATCCAATGGTAACCGCACCTATGACTGGGTACGCAGTTTTGATGGATTCTTGGAGAAGCATGCTGTATCTGTGGGCACGACCTCTCAAGACGAACGCGTTTATGTCTGTCGTGCTAAAATCGATAATGGTATTTTCATCGGCACTCTGTATTTGTCACAGAAATTGTGCTTCATACGTAACGAGAATTTCCCAATGAGACAGCTCAGCAAGTACGAGGTGCTTGTTCGCAAAGTTACACCAATACAGCGCTCAGCCATTAACAATTAAATGCATTAATTAAATCATAAATAAACGAATATAATTAAATTAATTTTGGTATTGATGATAAATTCACTTAAATAAAAAATAAAAAATATTTAATATATATATTAAAAAATTTTTTTCATTCATCTAGTTTTTGTTATGAAAGAAATTATTAAATAAATAAAATATTATTTATGAAAAATAATCAAATATTTTGAATTTAAATAAAGGAAAACCCTTTATTAAAAAATAATTATTTAAATTCAAATTATTGTGTAGTAACCAAATTTATTAAACATTTTAAAATATTTTAAATGTAAATATTCAAATGAAGCTCAAACCTGAACAAAACATATATAATTTAATTAAAATTTTTTTATATTTTAAACAGGGACCGTAAATAAGAGTTATGATTTGAAAAAAAAAAAAAATCAGGCACAAAAAAAAAAAAATAACCAAGAAGAGTGGAATAAAAGGAATAGGTTATTTTTTTTTACGGCAAATTCAATAAAAGGATAAACTTTTATTTACAATTTTTTATTAAATTTGTTTTTTAATTATTAAAATTGTTTTTTATGATAAAAATCAAAAATAATTATTACGAATCAATATTTATATAAAAATCAAATCATAACTATTATTGTACAATTTTGATTATATAAATCAATAATAAGAATTATGCCTTGATTTTTATTTTAAAAATTGAAACAAAAATCAAATTGAAAGCTCTTTTGATACAAAGGACCTAGATCATATATGGACCCATATATATTATCTACGCATTAATACCTTTCAGATGATATATAATATGTATGTAATTATGTACTTGTGTATGTATATTTAATGATCTATTTAGGCAAATTTTTAAATTAAAAGCCTTTTTGTTTTCTGACCATTTTCGAGTCTGGCACTCTCTTAAATACTAAATAGCTACTTTCAATAATATTATCTAATGTTATTATATTAATACACATGTAAAATTTCTTGGCGGCTCTATAAATATTTCAAGTGTGTTGCAAATTGTCGTAGTAAACAAAGTGAATTTTTCTACGTATTTGCTATTTTCAATTGCATACGATGCACTTTTACACGACGCTCTTGAAGTAATAGCAACAACACTAATACACTCTACTCGTATGTCTTGGGCATCCAGTGAACATGCCTGTTGGGTCTCGTCTGGTCTGGCTTGGTCTTGTTTGGTCTGCTCTGGTACGTTTTGTAGCACAAGTGCTTTGTAGTTTTGCAGTGATTTTATTAAAATTTTACTGTCATAGTAAAAGTTTTATTATGAGCACGAAATGCTTTTTGCTTTTGCTGCTAGTTACGTGAGCCAAAAACAATTCCCGCCGCATGCCAAAAATAATACAAACACAACAGAAAGAGACAGAGTGAGAGAGAGAGTGAGCGAGACACACACACACACAGTCAGAAGTCAGGCAAGCTCATTCAGTTTATATAGCAATTATGTTGTTATTGTTGTTGTTGTTGCTGTTGCGCTGTCCAGACTTCACGCATTACGCCTAGGCATGCATATGCAACAAGCTGCAGCAGACATAAAAACAGCTGCATGCAGTGGGAGCGTCTTTGTTTTTATGTCGACTACCCATTAGCAGAGAGAGCGAAAAGGGCATGACAAGTTTGCGATATGTAAGAAAAGAATTGTCAACTTGTCAACTAAAGTTATAATTTGTAGATCTTTTAATATTAGTTATATGTAAAAATAATAATATATTAAATTTGATAAATACATAAAACTAAAAATTCTTTTAGTTCATTTAAAAAAATACTAATTTTAATATTCTATATATTATTTCCTTATAAAGATCTTATAGATCTCATAGATATTTTGCAATCTAACTGATGTCTGATGTTATAGCCACAGCTAACTTTTAAAAGTTTGCCGGCGAGCCCAAAAGGGCAGAAATTATAGAAGTCAAAGTCCACAAAGGGGTTATTATCCCATATGATTTAATAAATAAACAGAAAAAAAAAATTTTATATATTTATCAAAAATATTATATTATTATTTTTATTGGTCTAAGCTCCGTTAATACCTAAGGAGATAAAAGCGTTCGCCGATTAATCAATTAAAAATAATGTAAAAAATATTTATAATGTTATTAACTGATTAAACTCTCAATTATAGTTGTACTTTTGATTCAGTGCATAATATCTGCCTGTTAGCACTGCAGCTTTTATTCTCATTGAAACTATTTAGAGTTGAATCTTAGAATCGAATTAATTGGATTCTGTATAACTATATATTTTACAAAATATTTTTACATAATTCTACAGAGCTATCAAGATTTTGTAAAATATCTGTTCTAACTACTCTTCTTTATGATCAACTTGTGAGTATGTTTAGTTATGCATATATATTCTAGAAAAAAAAAAATGAGTTGTTAGTGAAAGATTTTTATGATGAAATATCTACAAAAATAGAGTATTGCTGCCTTTTGCGCTGAACTCAATCTTAAGAGAAACAATTAACTATATAATATAATAATTGTTTCATTTCACTATAATTGATGCATTTTCATATACAAAAAAAAAAAAAAAAAAAAAAAAAAAATATATATATATATATATATATATATATATATATATATATATATATATATCTGTATATATATATATATATATATATATATATATATATATATATATATATATATATATATATATATATATATATATATATATATATATATATATATATATATATATATATATATATATATATATATATATATTTTTTTTTATTTTATTTTTTTTTTTGTATATATTTTTTTATTTATTTTTATTTATTTATATTTTTCTTATAAAATAAATAAATAGGTTGGGAAAAGAAAGAGGTAGAGATATTTTATTTTATATATTTTTTTATTTAATTATATTTATTTATATTTTTTCATATAAAATAAAATCTACAGGTTAGGAAAGGAAAGAGGTAGAGGATATAACTATCATATGTTAAAGTTTTATATATATATTTTTTATATGTATTTTTTTTTATTATTTATTTATATTGTGTCTTATAAACTTCGTAGTTATCTGCTAGGGTATTTAATCTTCTATATGCACTAACATTCTTTTGTCTAGCTTTTATTTATTTCTTTGCTCAGTGCAACACCTTCTGCTCCCAACAGTGCGCTGTAGCTGGGAGTTGTGCAGAGTTTATGCTGCCTGCTTTTAGGCTAATGTGCTCATTTTATGCAAGCATCTCCCTAGCTGTATGCTTCATGCTGCATGCTGCATGCTGCAAAGTGTGCAAAAGGATTTTTATGTGAAAAGCAGCTCGTTGCCTGGTGCCCGATGGCAATGTTTCATTGTTTGTTGTTGCCACTGTTGTTGCTGTTGTTGTTGTTGTTGTTGCTGTTGCTATGGCACACTGCCAAATGCAACAGCTTGTGTTTATAATTGAAATAATTGCGAAAAAGCAGACATAATTATATTCTTATTCTTATTGTTGTTGTTGCCTGCATTTTCTACATTTTTTGTTGTTTTTGTTTTATATATATATAAAAATATATATATATTTTTTTTTGTTGCTCTGTCGCTCATCATCATCATTGTCGTCCTCTGTGGGAATAAGGCTGCAACTCAGCATCAGCCGCGAGCTGTAAGTTTATGTAGGATAGTTTTTTGTGCTATCAACTCAAGCCATGTTCTGGTTAAGTTGGGCATATTTGTTGGGGCACAAGATATGCAGTACATTTGGGTTCAGGTGTGGGAGCTTCTATGAAAGCTAAAGTGTTCTTTATTATTAAATAAATATATTATTTATAATTTTTTGATAAATATTTATATTATTTTTTTGTAGGGAATTCCCAGTCGTTCAGTCAGTCTTCTATATATATATTTCTTTTGTGTAAAGCCTACTTAAAGGCTTTTTCCCCATTTTAATTGCACAACGTGTACATCAAAAGCTGGGGCTCATTTCCAAGCAATTACTTTAAGGCCTCATCACGTTGCAGACTTAATCGCTAAGCCGCCTTTGGGCGCATTAGCCGCAACAATTTTCAGTTGAGAAGCATTGGTGCCTAATAATCAACCCTTTTGCAGCTAAACAAATATGTTTGCTAGCGGTTGCCTAAAATGCATGCAAGACAAACACATACAAGTACACAAACACACACACACACATACACACACACACGAGCGCGCGATATTTTGGCCAGGTAATGCCACTGGGGCTTTTTTGTTGCCTGGCCAAACTTGCCAACCGAGCAGATAAACTTCAAAAAGCGCCTTGAAAAGCGGCTTAAAACTTCTTCAGGCGCAACGGTCCGTGGTCCAAGCGAAACTCTATGACAACATTGACAAAGGCAGCGTCAGCTGTGCAAGAGACAGATAGAAAGAGAGAGAGAGAGAGAGAGAGGGAGAGAGAGTGACAGCAACTAAAGCAGAAATTAAGCATTGCCATGGAGGCGCCATGGCTATGTGAGATGATTGATTGAGCTTTTAGTTAAATTGCGCAAGCGGCCAGCCCAAGCGCAAACAACTACAAGCGAGCATCTTAGTGAAAAGTTGCACAGTCCCACCGTCATCTCCTCCTCGTGGCCAGAAAATAATAATAATAATAATAATATCTCTATAATATCTTCATTGGCCCCCGTCGCACTTGAAGTAAACTATGAAGTCGTTGGCACAGCAACAGCTTTGGGCTTATGTCTGGTTTGTACCGAAAATTATTTTTACATCAGCTGCGCTGGGACTTCAATTTTCAGCCAAATACTCAGTAGCTATCTCTCAGCTGGGTTGTTATAATTTGATAGGGAAATGTGTTGGGAAAAGTAAAGATTTTTTTTCTTTAGTTTTATATGATAAAAAGTTACTAAACTTTCATAAATTGACTTGGGCAACTAAATATTTAGATTGGTTACATTGCAGTAAGAGATTAAAGATTAAACTTATAAAGAATAAAATAATAAATAATTCATATTAAAATTAGAATATTAATAATAAATTATTTTTTTAAGCACCATTATATAATAATATAATTAATATTAACATAAGAATATTAATAATAAATTGATTATTTGAAATTATTATTTGAAAATAATAATTCTTTAAAAAATTGGTTACATTGCAGTAATTCCCAAGATTAAACTTATAAATAAAAAAATAATTAATAACTCATATTAAAATTAGAAAATTGATTATTAAATTAATTTTCTAAGCACCAATATGTAATAGTATTATAATTAATATTAACATAGGAATATTAATAATAAATTAATAATTTGAAATTATTATTTGAAAATAATTATTCTTTAAAAAATTGGTTACATTGCAGTAATAATTATAATAAAATAATAATAAATATTTCATATTAACATTTTATAATAATATTATAATTAATATTAACATAAGAATTTTAATAATAAATAAGAATTTTAATAAAAATATTAGATATTATTATTTGAAAATAATAATTATTTAAAAAATGTTTGACAACAAATTATTGCCTTGTGTAAGCAAAGAAAAATTCGTAAATCGTCCTCATTATGAATAAATAAAATGCAATAATTACTATTTGTTTTCACAGACTTCTCAGTCTTTAAAGAGTATGTAATCGTGTATATATAATATTTGGCAACGATTGAGATTTCGTTGTGTGTTACCTTTTCCTCATTTTCCCCAACCTTTTGCCACTTGCTTGCTTAGTTAGTTTCGGTACACGCTCGTGCTAAAAGTTCAACTTTGCCTGGGCTAAAAATAATAAGCGGGCGTAAAATGTGCCTAATATTTATCTTGATAGGCCGCAGAGCCTTCAAGCCAGCCCACAATCGCAATGGCTCACACCGGCTCATAAGCAACGTCAGCTGTGTTTGTCTTAAGTTTTGTGCGCGTGGGCTGCCAGTAATAATCAAAAGTTTTTGTTTGCCTGGCCCACGTATGGAAGGAAGTTGGGAAGATTAAGCAGAAGTAGATCATCATCAAAATCCAATATTTGGCAGAGAAATCTATTAGTGAATTACTCGAGCAACACAATACGAATGAAGCTCAAACATTTGACATTTAATTCCCCGCGCAACAACTTCATCAACTACCACATAATCCAGCAAATTTTTTAGCACTTAAATTTGTACATGACCTGAAACTTTTCTCTCATTTTTTTTTTTTTATTTATTTATTTTTTTGGCGTTGCCTACTTCGGGACTGCTAATCCCTAAACTGTCGCAAAACTTTTGTGGCAGCAGCAACCAACAACAACAACAATAACAAAAGCAACAAAACAAAAAGGAGAAGAAAAAAAAAAGAAAAAAAAAATAAAGAAATGAAGGCAAATGGAGAAAAAAGGCCAACAAAAGTTTTGCAACAGATAAAAGTGCAAAGTTTGGGAGAAACAACAAGACGGCCGGGCAAAAAAGAATGGAAAGCCAGGCGAAAATTACAAACATTTTCAATTATCAAGCCAAACAAGGACGTTGACGTATTGTCTGGGCTCTCATTATGCCATTACCATCATATAATTACAGCCTGATTATTGTTTATTAAGTTAAAATGGCGCCGTGGAGTGTTGATAAATGGCCCCCGGTACAGATGGACCTTTTGTCCGGAGCTGTACTCTGTACCTGTGCGCCATGTCCATCAAAAAAGTGTGAGAAAATGACGAGCGACCCGCTCACCTGGCCTGGCACTTATCAAAGGGTAGGCCCTTAATATCACATTCATTTTTCAAAAGCACCTTGCGGTAGGTAGCATCAAAATATCGTTAGTTTCTTTTGTTTTTTATCCATTCTGTGTTGTTATCGTTGTTCTCGTTGTTGTTGTTGTTGTTGTTGTTGTTCATTTTTCAAGTGTCACTGTCAGCGCGCCTTATGAAAGCTTCTTATTTGATTGAAGGCAATTAGAGGAATTGAGAATCTCTGTTTTTGTTTTTTTGAGAAAACATTCTTGGAGCAGTTGATGTCTTTGTAACTTGTCCCTGGGGACTTTAAATTAATTAATCACATTAAATGCTTTGCGGGCTAGCCCCAAATAAGTAAAAACGTTGTCAAAGCGCACTATTAAGATCAAAGATAATGCGCAAAAATAATGATGCTAAATGTTGGCACAATTATGCCTCGCTGTTCCACTAATGGATGCCACGAGCGGCTGGGGTGAATGGATAAGTAAAAATGCTTGAGTGTTTAGTCGTAGGCAAAGTCTGGCAAAAGACGGCATTTCAATTAATTAAATAAGCTACTAAAATGTTGCCGCATGCATGTTCATAATTATGATGTAACAAAACGAGGTGTGCTTAGAAAGTTTCCATACTCATTAAAAACATTGTTTTAAGTGAGATTTGATTTAAGTTAATTTAAAACTCTGCTCGAGAGTGGAACATTAAATAAGCAATCATTTACTCAAACACAAAATTCACTTGGCTCACATTTTTTTTTTTTTTTTTTTTGTATAACTCTTCAAGTTAACCCCTTTAGCGTGTTTTGCAGCTGATTTAAATAAGTTGTGTCTGCTCTGTTATCGACCTAAATAAATCAGTGTAGTCGTGCAGAATTTTCTTTTGAAAGCAACATAATAAAAAAAATATATATATAAAAAGAGAAAATAATGAAATAAATTCAAAACTTTATCCCATTTGGGTTAGATAGAAGCCACTGTCAAGTATTTCGTAAAGTAACTGAAACAGAAACGAAGAAATGCATTCGAGTGTTAACAGACATGAATACAATAATCTTGAATGCCTTCTATAAACCCTTTTTTTCTTTTTTTCTAGGCAAGTTATCATTGGTTCATTACAGAGCCCCCAAAATTTGATTTCAATTGTGAACTGTTGGAGGCGAGACTGTGTGTGTGTGTGTGTTATGGCTGAAGCCATTGGGTATTACCTACGGCCTTGTCTTCAATTAGCGATAATAATATAAATGATACGAATGAGTTTTTCACATTTAACTTTTTGACAGCTTGATGGGGGTACGCTGTTACAGCCAATCGCTAATTGACAGTGGGATTGGCCCCGAGCTGTAGTCGCTGGCAGGCTGGCATTCTGGCAGGCTAATAGGCTGCCTGGCAGACAGCTCGACAGGAGTTTCGATCTGGCTTTTGTTTCGTTAGTGTATTATTTAATGGCTTTGCTTGTTTTTAAAAACCGCAAGCCCAAAACTGTCAAATTGACAGAAAACGCATCAAAATATAACATTTTCAGCACAGTTAATTGTAAGCAAGGCAACATTTTTAATGTCAAGCTAAATAAAGGCACGAGCGAGATTGGCTTTTCGAGACATGTAATATAATTTATTTATAAGTGATGTGATAATTCTACTTTAAATAAAATTTTAATAATTAACTTAAAATATTGTGAAATTCTTTAAGAAAAATATAAAGTAAATTTTTTTTATATTTTTTTTTTAAGGATTTTTTTTCTGTTATTTAATGTACCGCTTTACACAATAAATAAATAAATCAAGGCATGAGAGAGGTTGTTTTTTGAAGACATGTAATATAATATTTATATTATTTTACTTTAAATAAAATTTTAATAATTAACTTGAAATATTGTGAAATTCTTTAAGCAAGATATAAAGTAAATTTTTTTTTATATTTTTTTTTAAGGATTTTTTTTTCTGTTATTTAATGTACCGCTTTACACAATAAATAAATAAATCAAGGCATGAGAGAGGTTGTTTTTTAATTTATAATTTATTTATAAGTGTATTTAAGATTATTTTACTTTAAATAAAATTTTAATAAATAACTTGAAATATTGTGAAATTCCTTATTCAAGCAAAATATAAAGTAAATTTTTTTTTAATATTTTTTTTTTTAAATAATATTATAATGTACCGCTTTACACAATACTTTTACTTGCAAAAAATATTGTAAAAATATTTAAGATTAATTATATTTCTATAAAATATATACTATATAATATAATAAAAAATATTAGCCCACTGTCCATAATAATTAATAAAGAAAGAAATAAACTCTTGGCTCTTAGCAATATATATGTATATATATGAAATTTTCTTCATTGATTCCATTCGTCAAGTTATAGTTCAGATTTCTTTAATATAATTTGCTGTGTTGCACCACTGTAGCACAACTGACAACTGCAAAATGAAAACTAAACACAATTAAAACTAACGAACTTGGCAAAATTTGCACAAAATAAATTTTGTTTTAAATGTTATGAGGCTCATATTGAGCGCCTGGGGTAAATGCGTCTCTATGCGAGGGAAGGTCATTTACTGTGCTGAGCTGAGATGAGTTCGTTGCTGCTGCTGCTGCTGCTGCTGCTGCTGCTACTGCATTTTCCTGTTGGTTCTAGTTGATTTAATTAAATGCATTTGAATGCAAATGCCTGGAAATGCGTAGCGCCGTCTCTCAAAACCATCAGCATATGCGGTTTATATACTCCCACATAAATGTTTTGAAATATATGTTACCGTATGCATACGAGAGGCACCCACACACACAGACACACACACACACACCTATACAAACATAGATATACATACATATGCAGTTTAGTTGTAACTAAAACAAAAACGGAAATGCTGAGCTTATGTTACTGACAGCGCCCTCTGGTGTTATTTTATGGCAACATATATTTAGGCAGCCAGCAGTGAGTGGGTTGGTTCTGTATGGTTAGCTCACATATTCATAATGCTTGGCAGATTTTAGTGATGTAAACGTGCTGCGGGCCACATTTAATCAAAAATTGCAATGTTATCAACTAACTACAAAAGCAGATCTCTAGAGCCTCTGGCTGTTCGTTAAACCGAAGTTTTAAAATTGATTTTTAGCAAAGTTAACTATCTTGACTTATTTCATGTATATTTGATTTGACCAATGGAAATAAAGAATACATAAAAATATTATATAAATATTTTTAAAATAAAAGTATATGGAAATTAAATTACATATAAATATCTCTAAAATAAGAATCTTTTTAAAATGTATTACAAATATCTACTTCAAAGGTAGAAATCTGACCTATGGCTATTTCTTCAGTCGAAGTTTTAAAATTTATATTTATTAAAGCTTTATATTATGACTTATTTAAAATTGTTGGATTGCTCAATGGAAGCAAAATATGTTCAAATTAAAATATAAAAAATTTATATTATATTATATTTTATTATTATATTTTGTATAAATGTCTGCAAATAAAATAAAAAATATATACAAAATATTTTATAAGCATGTTTAAAATAAAATTATATTTTTAAAATATCTCTAAATTGTATAAAATAAAAATATAAAATATATAATATACATACATTAAATGAAATATAATAAGCTACATGAATTATGTTTGGAACAGTAACCAATCCAAGCAATAGTTCAGCGAATTCATTTAGTTCAATGCGAATATTTTATGACAATTTTGCATATGAAGAGTAAATTCAAAATTTGATTGAATATTCCTAAACTAGTTATCTATGACATCGCCTACTGAGTATTGCTGGTGCGGGCAGCCTGGCATAACTAATTGAATACATAATTTACAATTAAGTACGTAAGCTACTTTAATATTTATGTCTATAAATGGACAGAGACAGAGACAGAGAAAGAGACTGGGAAAGAGACACTTACTCACACGCATGCACGCACAGAGCAAAATCTCAGATGGCACACCCACTTTAGAGTGGGCCTTCGGTCGTCCATTATCGACCATCAGTTGTGCCAACTGCAATAAATGTCAATTATTCATGAATTTTCAATAACTTTAGCCAAGGCAAAATAGAAAAGTTTCCTGCTCGCCGTCGCCGTCGCCGTTGTCGTTGTCGTTGTCGTCTGAGCTTGAAAAACTTTTTAATAATATGTAAATATGGCCAATAGAGAGACAGAGAGACAGTGAGAGTGAGATGAAAATGAGGCGAGACGAACAGGCGTTAACTAAGAAGCACATAAAATATGATGCCAAACAAAATGAAAAGAGAATTTACTTGAGCGGCAAAGTACATAGAGCGAGAGAGAGAGAGAGAGAGAGAGAGAGAGAGAGAATAATAGTAGTAGATGGTGGGCGTGATGGAGAACAAACACGAAACGTGCTCTCAAGCATAGTTATAATGGTGAATAATTAACAGTTATTAATAATGACAAAAGCAGCTGCGACCGACGGCAACTCAAACAACTGTAGCATACTTTTTTCCTTATACCCTGAGCCCATTGAAAATGGGAAATCAGGGTATAATGGATTTGTGAAAATGTATGCAACAGAGCAGAAGGAGATGTCACAAACAACATAAAGTTGATATAGTCCTGTCTGTCTGTCCGTACGTCCGTATGTATAAAAGCGTTGATCTCAGCCACTATAAGAGCTAGAGACTTCATACTTTCTTTGTTAGGTCCTTGTATTGCACGCGCTATACGAGTTTGTATTCAGAAAATCGATAACTTTTTTCGTTTCTGAGTTATCGAATTCAACATTGATCGAGAATCAGTTATAAAATTCTATCTCGTTCATCTTTAGAGTTAGAGTATCCAAGTTTTCTGTATATACATAAAGATATTAATTTAATACAATTTCGATTTTTGCTTGATTTTAGATACCGACCCCAAATTCGCCCCCATCCCCCAAATTTGGAAAAAAATGATACGAATACTAGACACTTGCAACTTGGCAAATAGACACATTTTATTATTATATATTCTATAATATTATATTCTAAAAGTTTCATAAAGATCGTCTAACTAGAAATTTAGTTGTAAGCGTTCAAAGTATATCCCATCCCAACCCCTAACGTCGGCAGCAACTGCGCGGTTAGCAGAGCGCGCTCTTATACGTGAGTAAAGAAGAAGAGTATTATTTTTTTTTATTTTATTTTTTTTTTTTAAGAGTTCAGGGTATCTAATAGTCAAGCTGTCTCGACTAAAACTTTATTACTTGTTTTTTTTTTTGCCGCTGTTGCCCTTGCTACATTTTCATTCATTTTGGGTTTTGGCGAGACGACGCCCTCGCTTCATTTTCGTTTGGGGGGGCAGAAGAAGTATTTGTGCACTTTTTGATTTAAAATTCACCGCCAATAATAATAAAAATAAATCATACGCCACAGCACAAGGCGACATGGTCCGGCATTACGTATACGCAATGTACTCGCGACTGTTGTTTTGGCGCGTGCGGTGCGAAAAAGTTCTTTTGACTCTTGCTTAATAATTTGCTATAATTTATGACCATCAAGCGTCGTCGTCGTCAGTAGCTTTGGCTTTATTATTGGATTTTCGTAGCCTAGAGTCCGGGCATCATCGTGCCCATGTCCACAGACAATTTAAACTTTATGCCAAAACGTTTCTGAATGCTTAATTAGTTCTTGAGCCAACATCAGAGGCACACACACAAGGCGAGCAACGTCGTTATGTTTGGGTTTTGTTCTCGAAAGTTTTGTAGGGCTAACGATTTAATTTGTTTGCTTATTTGTCCTGGAAATCGGCTTACAAAAACATATTTCATTTAATTGGCATTATAAAATTGAATGCGTGTCTTAGTTGTCTTAGTATATTTTTAGTTGTCAAGGATGTACAAGATTTATAGCAACTGGAATGAGGCTTTGATAATGTTTGAAATTATTTTTCATATATTTTTCAGTTGGAGCGAGATGGAGACTTGAGTTAATAATGAATAATTATGAATTTTAGCAGTGATATATATATATAAATATATATATATATTTGTAAAATTTTTTTATTTGAATATGGCTGAGGTTTTAATCGAATTTGGTTACTAAAAATAATTTCGTTATATTGTATAAAAATAAATTAGTTAAATATACCAGTTGTTAAAATGGGCACTTGAATATTTGTATTTAATTTGTATTAAATGTTTTCTTATAATTATTTTAAATTTAACTAATTTAATCTCAGATCTAATTTCTGATCATAAAATATCTTAAAACTTAAGACAAAAGTAGAAAAATAAAAACAAAAAAAAATTGTAATATTTTATTTAAATATTTATTAAATATTAAACACATTTCGAGTTCCATTATTCAATTGATTAATTAGTTGTAATATTGAATAAGACATTTTTCAAGTGCAAAATTGATTGGAATTTAATATTCGAATGACTGCGATACGCTGATTCATTTTATGAACTGTGTTTGTGGCATCTTCAAATACCATTCATCCCCAGCTCAAACGTAATACATTTTGCCAATGCGTTCAGTCAGGCATAACAAAGCGCCAATGGACCAGCAGTTGCCATCCTTCAAGCTGCCTGCACAACGCGCCAACCCAATCCAACGCAACGCAACTCAGCCCAACCTTTCACCTTTGAAAAGGCGCTGGCAACAACTGCGCCCACATTAAACTCAATAAAATAAATGTGCAGCCATAAATTACACAAAGTGCGTCAGTTACACACACCAAATGGACCACCTTCCATTCCCTTCTCGCTATTATCTGAACCTAACCGCTTGCCTAACAGATGCTCCTGCTGCTGCTCCTGCTCCTGCTCCTGCTCCTGCTCCTGCTGCTCCTGCTGTTGCTGCTGCTTGCAGACTATGCAAAAATCGACAAGTGCCACAATTTTTTATGCAAAATAATCCTTTGGCTGGGTCCATTGATGAATTATAGCAAATTAATTTTACACTAAAAAGCGACAAAGCTAGGCACAATGATAGCCTACAATACGCCCCCATGCCCACCTCGCTGTTGCTCTTATCAAACCATTTGCATGGCTGACGTTGCCTAGGCAAACAGTTTAACCATATCAAATTCAAATTCGCATAAATTTCGGTAGCATCGCAGTTTGGGAAATGTACAAAAATCGATTCCCAGCAGGAAGTGCCTGAGCTCCACTTTTTTCTGCTTCTTCTTTTGCGCTTCTTTTGTGGGGCGGCTCGGATGAGTTGTGGGCGTTTTTTTTTTTTTTTTTGAAAGAGAGCGAGAGAAAATGTAAAAAAAAACTCAAACCAAAGTCAAATCGATTATTATTTTATCGTCTGGTGCGGGAAGGTTGGAAGCAACACACGTTCGCTCTCCGGGGTTGGTTGCAAAAAAAAAAAATAAATTTCAATATACCAGCAAAATGTAACAAAAATGTTTTTATGTTTTGCATAGTATTTTTCACTCTGCAAAGACATTGAATTTCGAATTGGAACGTGACTATTGAATGTTATTGAGCGGTTGCTGTTATTGAGTGTAAGTTTAGAAAAACTTTTGAGGCTTAGCAAGTTGTTGTTGTTGTTCATAGGCTTATGCCTAGGTGTGTAACATATATTTATAGTTCTTTTATGTTTTTTTTTTATACCCTGAACCCATTGAAAATGGGAATTCAGGGTATAATGTTTTTGTGAAAATGTATGTAACAGGCAGAAGGAGACGTCGCAGACCCCATAAAGTATATATATTCTTGATCAGCACAAAAAAATAAGTTGATATAGCCCTGTCCGTCTGTCCGTCCGTCCGTCCGTCCGTCCGTCCGTCCGTCCGTCCGTCCGTATGAACGTCGAGATTTCGGAAACTACAATAGCTAGAGAGCTGAAATTTTACATGAACACTCGTATCTTAGTTACGCAGTACAAGTTTATTTTGTTTTTTCGATAACTCACCTCATTCCTTAATTATCGATAAAAAATCGAAAATTCGTTTACGTTTTTTAGGTTTATCGAGCATAAATTCTACACCGTTTTAGTTAGAGACTTCAAATTTGTATATTTAGATAGATATTATGGATACGCAGATTTTGTAATTTTCAGATTTTGGATGCCACGCCCCCTTCGCCCCCAATTTGAAAAAAAACGTATTTCAAATACTAGAGATTTGTTATTTGGCAATCGGACAAATTTGAATGCTATTAATATATTCTGAAAGTTTCATGAAGATAGTCCATCTAGAAATGGAGTTATAAGCGTTCAAAGTACAGCCCATCCCACCCCCAAACGTCAGCAGCAACTGCGCTTATACGTGCGTAAAGAAGAAGAATATTAATTGTTTTGCAGGGTTCAGGGTATCTCGTAGTCGAGCCGTCTCGACTAGAGCCTTTTTACTTGTTTTAAATTTATTTATTTATTTATTTATTTTTTCAGCAAAGTTTGATATGTCGTGCTGAATCCATGCCACTACTTGTGTGTCATGCATACATTGTCAACGCGATTTGAGGACACTGTGTACTGCACAAAGGAAATGGCAGTTACGATCACTGTCAATAGGTAGTCAAAGGCAAATTCCCGATCGCAGATAATATGCAAAATGATAACATTAAGCAATGGCTCCAATTTCTGATGAACAATCAGAGCAGTGTGCTGTAATCATGCAAAGAGTTATTATTTGCTGCTATCGAAAGCATTCGCTTAACTCACCTCATTATTGAGCACCTTGAGACGAAAATCATGTGCATCGGCTTTACGTACACACATAGCATTAACGAGTATAATTTGTTGCTGCAATGCCAGCACTTCGTTCCGTATGCGATCTGTGCAGATGCCAGTGATAAATACATTCAGAATTGGTATTAAGGCCGGACCAAGAGAACCATCCATAATGATATATATCTTGTCTTCGATTTCATCGCCAGAGTAGATAATGCATTCAATTATCAAACTCGTATTGAAAATACTCATGAATATGGTCAAGTAGATCGCTGCTGGTAACCAGGCGACTCTCTCCTGTATGCACTTATGCAGATTAATGATGCGTAAGTGTAGTTTGAAGAGCCATAACAAACGACGATAGTAATGAGCCGATATGCAACTTTGATTCTTGTTGTACTCGAGAAAGCGTTGCAAGAAGTAGCTAAAATTGCGATACCAGTTGAGCAGCATTAGCTCATAGATGAAGTAGCCAAGAAAACAGTACTCAATGAGCAGCCAATACAAAAAGTTGATATAAAAAAATGACCAACGATACCACATGGCTTCTAGCATTATATACACCAAATATAGCTTGCAAAAGTATATGCACCATAGGCACATTTCGCAATGATATATCATGCCAAACTTCCTCTTTATGGTTTGAGTGATGTAAAAGATCTCGTTGATGACATGCATTATCAGCTTTTGATCATCAGATGAGTGCAAAAAAATTAATATGCGTCGCAGGTCTGATATCATAAGACTTTGGATGAGTACTCCAAGTAAATAGCTCTGTCCGACACTGTTCTCGACTCGAAAAATATGCAGCCATAGAACTAAGCCAAGCACAATAAAACTCTGAATATCCCTCAATATAAATATAACTTTACACGTTACAACTAATTTCGATATCATACGATTATACTTATACTCCTCCATACGATTATTTTGTGCATTGTAGCGAAGTTTGAAGAAAAAACACACTCGTGAAATACCATAGAGAAGCCAGGCCGTACACTGAAAAAGTCGTCGATAGATTGACTGAGCCCATCCGCCACGCAACAATTTGATATCCTCGGTATTCCACATGCTCAAATGGTAAATAAACGAATGAAAGTCAACTTCTTCTGATGTGTACGCAAACAGTTTGTGAGAGCTTCTCTTATTTATGCGTTGCCCATTAACAAGCGAATTAATCGAAATGACCTAGGCAATTGCCACACAAATTATTCACGTGTGGAAGTAAATGTCTATACACAAAATCGATAATGAGTGGAAATAATGTATCGAAAGATACATTATATATATATATCTATATATATATATATATATATATATATATATATAAATATTTATATTTAGAGTTAAAGCTAAATAGTCTCTTTCTAATATTTAAGTTAATTAGATAATTGCTGAAAAAGACTACGTAAATTAAATTTTAAAGACTACGTAAATTAATAAAAATAAATAATAATGAGAAAACAACCAACAAAAAAAAAAAAAAAAAAAAAAAAATATATATATATATTAAAGAAATTAAAAAAATTGTAAATCGAAAGATATTCAAGATATCAAGTGATATAGCTGAGCACTAAAAAAAAAAAAAAAAAAAAAAATATATATATATATATATATATATATATATATATATATATATATATATATATATATATATAAATATTTATATTTAGAGGTGAAGCTAAATTGTCTCTTTCTAATATTTAAATTAATAAGTTAATTGCTTAAAAAAAATGTCTTCAAAAATATTCAAAAACAAACAGCGTAAATTAACAAAAATAAATATTAATGAAGAAGAAAAATACAAAAATCAACAAAACAAAAACAAATATGAAAAAAAAAACAGGGAAATATATTTAAAAAAAAACTTTGTCTACATTGGAACTATGTAAAATTGTATACCTGTTAAGTTTATTAAATTAAATTAGGTAAATTAAACAATTCTTGTTTTAAAGGGGATCGAAGTTTTATAAAAATATTGAATTTCATTAGTTTGCACTGATTTTTTTATAGCTTTAATCCAGGCTGCTTTAATATAGGTGATTTCAGCTTGTTCGCTTCTTCAAAATTTTACATGCCTTACAAAGCGAAAATGCCTCGAATTACAAACACACACACACACACACACATACGCAAACAATTTGAACCTATAATATTTTTGCCAAAAGGAAAGTCTCACAGCAAGTGAACCGCATACACAGACAAAAATATGAGTAGGTTCAATGTACCAACAAAAAAAAAAAAAAAAAAAAAAAATGAGAGAACCAGACGAGCATCGCAGTCGTGTAAAATACTTTCGCAGTGCCATTTCCCCAATGGAAATGAGAGCGCCGGAAAATGCAATTCTTGTTGTTGTAAATGAGAAAAATAAATGCGAAGAAAACCGAAAGAGGAAAGCATACTGAGCCGTTGCCTGGGCAACAACAACAACCAATGCAATCCCATGCCATCTAAGCCGTCAGCTTCATTATGCGCGGCACGGGAAAAATCGTAAATAAATACATATATATATATATATATATATATATATATATATATATATATATATATATATATATATATATTTATATATATATGTATTTCTATGACAGCGCATTCATATATGAAAAATGCTCATGTTTCAATGAAATGAAAAACCTTAATGAATCCACAACCTGTTCGCATTGTGATGGCAAAGGGCTTGGTGGAGGGCTTTGAGTGTCTGGCATAAAACTCTAATACCCTGTAGAGCAATTTTGAAGAGGTATTTTAGAGTTGAAATAGCTATCAGTAGATGGTTGTTGATTAAGGTAAAGAAATAAGATATAGGTTATTAATTAATTAATTTAAGAATTAAATAAAAAAGCGATAAATAAAAAATTTAAAATTATTTATATTTATATTTATATATTTCGTATATAATTTTTTTTTATAATTTTATTTATTTATTTTATTATTATTATTATTATTATTTTTAGTATTTAATTGTGAAAGAGAGTTTCGTTGTGATGAAAATATTTAATCAAGTAGGATGAAAATTTTATTTAATTTAAATAATTTTGAACTGAATAATAATATTAATATTTTCTCTATATTATATTGGATATTTATATTTTCAATATTATATTGAATTTTAATGTGAAAAATAATGTCATTGTAATAAAAAAATATATAATAAAGTAGAAGGGATAAAATAGTTAATTTAAATAATTTTAAATTGAAAAAATAATAATTTTAATATTTTCTGTATTATATTATATATACTATAAAAGAGTTTTATTGTAATAAAAAATATATAATAAAGTTGAAGGGATAAAATAGTTAATTTAAATAATTTTAAATTGAAAAAAAAATACTTATTTTAATATTTTCTATATTATATTGAATGTTTATAATATTTATAATATTTTCTATATTATATTGTATTTAAATGTGAACAAGAATTTTATTGTTATAAAAAAATATATAATAAAGTAGAAGGCATAAATTAGTTAATTTAAATAATTTTAAATTGAAAAAAAAAAAATAATTTTAATATTTTCTATATTATATTGAATATATAATGAAAAGAGAAATTTTCATAGTCGAGCAATGACTGTTAGGTGTAAATTATATCTTGGTATTTATGTATCAATTAAGTCGTATTTCCATGCAAGCAGTTGAATTTGTTTTAGTCTCTGTGAATGCATGGGGAAGTATGCATTTTCGGGAGATGCATTTCAAAATTTTGTTGTCGCGTCGGCAGCTGTTTTCTGTCCTGTGTAGGAGGACGAAGAGGACGACGGCAACGGCAACGGCGACGACGACGACGACGACGACGACGACGAGATTGCGGCTATGACACCCTAAGCGCATTTGGATGGCAGGCAACACCCTTGAAAGAAGGGGTAGCAATGACGACGCCCTAAGACTTAAGCTCTGCATTCAGCGGCAGCATCCACTGAATGAATTGCGCGCAAGTGTGGTGGGTGGGGTGGGGGGGGTTGACTGGGTGATTAAATGCGAACGCAATCCCCCGCCTTTTATTCACTTTCTGATTCTCTTTCATGCTAACCGCAGTATGGTGGCTACCTAACCCCTACTCCGCTCTGCCCCGCTCTGCCCCGTCCAATTCATTGTTACATTTTTGCAATTATAACTCGCTTTCCCAAAAATTGGGGTTGTCGTAGTCGCAGCTCTCGTGGTCTCTGTCTCTCTAAGTCTGTTTCTGAAATGTTGTAAGCATTTCTCAAGTGCCTGCATAGACAATGGTCTTTAAATAACAATGGAACATGCGACGTTGCCAAATTGGTGAAAGTAGGCTAATAACTGCGGATAGAGTTGTGCATGAAAAGTGAACCCTACTGTTATATAAAGGGTTATTTAAAAAAAAAAAATCAGAAGTTGCAGTTGCTAATTTAATATTTAATTTAATTTAATTTCTGTGTATTGCAAACTTCTTTATCTATTTTTAGTTTAACTAAACAGTAAACATAATATGTAAATAAATTCTTTTTCTAATTGAAAATAGATCTATATAATATTGATTCTACATCGAACATATACACGGCATATATTCATTCGCATTCTTAAAAATTTAAAAATTTCTATATAGATATATATATATATGTAAAAATTCAATAATATATAAATATATAAATATATAATAATTTATAAAATTTATATTAATTTATATAAATTAAAAGAATCATTAGATAAATCTTTAAAATATAGATTTTTTTTTACTATATTTGTAATGATTTTTGGATTGCGAAATTTTTTATTTTAATTGTTAACCATATAATAATATATTAAATATTTATATATATATATATATATACACTTTACGAGCTCTTAAATTTATTTCTTTAGCCCTGAAACATGCTGATTTCTGCTTGATATTTTTTTTTTGAATTTCTGCAAAGAAATGCGAGTTAAAATTTGCAATTCATAAAGTATAACCTTTGGCAACAGCCAATCACTGACATAAACAAAAACAAAAAAAGTAAAAAAAAATATATATATATATATATATATATATATATATATATATATATATATATATATGTGTATATGAAAACACAACTTAGGTAAGCTTTAAGGCTAATTTCAAATCAAGTCATGACCTTCAATACCCAAACATAGCAGCCACGGTAAAAGACAGCCAATATATTATATGGAATTTGTGGAAAAAATAGCTTCCGGCGATTTGTGAAAAATCAACAGCAGTCGGAGTATGAGGAGACAGCACCAACAACAAACCAACAAAAGCAAGAATTTTGCACAGAACAGCTAATGTTGTGCTGGCAAAAAGAAAAGATATATGGTTTATTAAATATTTCGAGCCTGTGGCCATATTCAAAGCAAACACACATGCCCCGAGTGGAGGAGCATCTTTTTCATGTGGTGACTGTGACTGTGGGGAATGGTTATGAGTAATTGAATTTAAACGTTGCAACATTGAACCAGTATACGAAAATTCTGCTAATGACTTTGTGGCAAATTTTTGTTAGCTACTGTTTGCCGCACACTTGAGACAGTCTAAGAGGCAGTTGAGTTAGGCAAGTGCATTTTAATTTGTTGCAAAAGTCTTTTAAATTGCAATGAACATGAGTACAAAGACAAGCGCACACATATATACATACATATACATATTTACATTCACACATACATACACTTCAGAGATCAATGACAAGCGATAATGCCTTTACGAGCCAGTTAACCAGTGATTATAGACCTCTATAGATCGGTCTATCACTTTCTGTATCATGCAACGGTATGTTATACCCAATTGTATCTGTATCCAATTCCAAATCTAGATCATCGTCTTGATAATTATAGCGTATAGTTGGGAAAATCTCTTGCCATTTGGCTACTTTGTATAGCAACCATGTGATGAGCCCCATGATCCAGCCACAGACGGCGCCGAAAGCAATGCAAGTCGCTGTCTTGATTAGCAGTCCATAGTCCGAATGCAAATGGTAATTGAATATCGCCATTTGCTTGTGAAAATATTCCTGGAACTCCATGACAGTACGAATAATTTGATAACTGAAATTTTTCAATATCTATTTCGATCAGAAAATTTACGTGTTCTGATTTTTTTTCTGACTTGAAACGAAAAAGTGATTTATATGTTTCAAGCAGAGAAGTTCTCTAATCACGCAGTCTATGAGTTTCACAGAATTATTATTTATTATTATTGTATATTATTTATTATTATTGTATAGGAATAGGAGAAATAGAAAGAAAATTGTACTAAAATGTTACTAAATCCAATTGAAGTCATTTGCCATACTGTGGTGCAGCCGATAATAGATTTGTTGGAACATTTCTTAAATGGCGGTCATTATATAAAGTTTTGTATTTCTTTGTCTGCGATTGGCATCATAGTTGGTATTATTCTTGGTTTCATATCTGTTTTATGGTATAAGTGTGTAAATCGTGAGGACCCAGAGGAGAAACAAAAAATCAAAGCACTTAATGTCGATATCCAGGAGACCAATGACTAGCAGAAGAAGGATTAAGGAGAGGATATATAGAGATCGAATTGAAGCATTTGCAGTTATTCAAGTAAATTAATCAAAATTCAGAAATTTATATATAAATATTTTATTTTCCACAATTTCCGTTAAACTTACAGCATTCTCAATTCCATTCAAGCAGTTTATTGGCATGAATGCCAAATATGAATATTTGACTGACAAATCAACTGCGAATCGCAACGCTTACTTCAATATGTGCACTTGTAAAACATAACGCTCGAGAAATTGCAAAAGTCAATGAAATGTTATTTGACATGCACAAATAGAGACAACGATGGAAGTCACATTGTATAAAGAGAAAAAAAGATGACAACAAAAATGTGTTTAACCACTCAGCGACTATATATTCAGGTAGCAGCTTTCATTAAAATTTTCTATCTTCATTCTGCCATGAATAGGAAATATGTCATATAAATTCGTTTACTGTAAAGAGTGAAGGAAGTTTTACGTTGTCTTTGTGCTATGTGAATAAGTTCTCTCATTGTAATTTAATAATTGAGAACAATGATCTAAGCTGCACTCAGATGAGTGAGCCACAGTGATCTATGCTCAACTGCTGTGAATCGTAATACTGGTGGGAAACACTCAAAGCGGCTGCCATTTGAGAGCAACGATGCTTGATACACTGAGTGACTTATATACTAAACTAATCGGCTTTCCAAAGAGCGCCAACTTAAATTTAGAACTGTTGTCTAATAATTTATGTGTACTGTAATTGATAATTTTTTAATTTTATCGCTTTAACTTTGGTCGTAAATTCCATGTTCATGCTTAAAAATAATATAAAATAAAATAAATAGTAAATAATAAATAAGAAATAATAAATAATAATAAATAAATAATAAATAATAAATAATAAATAATAAATAATAAATAAAAAATAATAAATAATTAATAATAAATAATAAATAATAAATAATAAATAATAAATAATAAATAATAAATAATAAATAATAAATAATAAATAATAAATAATAAATAATTAATAAATAATAAATAATAAATAATAAATAATAAATAATAAATAATAAATAATAAATAATAAATAATAAATAATAAATAATAAATAATAAATAATAAATAATAAATAATAAATAATAAATAATAAATAATAAATAATAAATAATAAATAATAAATAATAAATAATAAATAATAAATAATAAATAATAAATAATAAATAATAAATAATAAATAATAAATAATAAATAATAAATAATAAATAAAAAATAAAAAATAAAAAATAAAAAATAAAAAATAAAAAATAAAAAATAAAAAATAAAAAATAAAAAATAAAAAATAAAAAATAAAAAATAAAAAATAATAATAAATAAATAAAATAAAATAAATAAAATAATTTAATACTGATCATTTCTGTTACTTAAATAAATAGTGAAAATATAAATCAAACTTGGACAAGTGATTTTTACTGTTATTTAAAATTTAAATATATGTTTTTATAAATTTATCTATTTATACCCTGAACCCATTGAAAATGGGAATTCAGGGTATAATGTTTTTGTGAAAATGTATGTAACAGGCAGAAGGAGACGTCGCAGACCCCATAAAGTATATATATTCTTGATCAGCACAAAAAAATAAGTTGATATAGCCATGTCCGTCTGTCCGTCCGTCCGTCCGTCCGTCCGTCCGTCCGTCCGTCCGTCCGTCCGTCCGTCCGTCTGTCCGTCCGTCCGTATGAACGTCGAGATTTCGGAAACTACAAAAGCTAGAGAGCTGAAATTTTACACGAACACTCGTATCTTAGTTACGCAGTACAAGTTTATTTTGTTTTTTCGATAACTTATCCCATTCCTTAATTATCGATAAAAAATCGAAAATTCGTTTACGTGTTTTTAGGTTTTTCGAGCATAACTTCTACACCGTTTTAGCTAGAGACTTCAAATTTGTATATTTAGATAGATATTATGGATACGCAGATTTTGTAATTTTTAGATTTGAGATGCCACGCCCCCTTCGCCTCCCATTTGAAAAAAACGTATTTTAAATACTAGAGACTTGTAATTTGGCAAATGGATAAATTTGAATATTATTAATATATTCTGAAAGTTTCATGAAGATAGTCCATCTATAAACGGAGTTATAAGCGTTCAAAGTACAGCCAATCCCACCCCCAAACGTCGGCAGCAACTGCGCGGTTAGCAGAGCGCTCGCTTATATGTGCGTAAAGAAGAAGAATATTCTTTTTTTTTTTGCAGGGTTCAGGGTATCTCGTAGTCGAGCCGTCTCGACTAGAGCCTTCTTACTTGTTTTTGTATATTTTTATTTAATTATACCCTGAACCCATTGAAAATGGGAATTCAGGGTATAATGTTTTTGTGAAAATGTATGTAACAGGCAGAAGGAGACGTCGCAGACCCCATAAAGTATATATATTCTTTATCAGCACAAAAAAATAAGTTGATATAGCCCTGTCCGTCCGTCTGTCCATCCGTCCGTCCGTATGAACGTCGAGATTTCGCAAACTACAATAGCTAGAGAGCTGAAATTTTACATGGACACTCGTATCTTAGTTACGCAGTACAAGTTTATTTTGTTTTTTCGATAACTCATCCCATTCCCTAATTATCGATAAAAAATCGAAAATTCGTTTACGTTTTTTAGGTTTTTCGAGCATAACTTCTACACCGTTTTAGCTAGAGACTTCAAATTTGTATATTAGATAGATATTATGGATACGCAGATTTTGTAATTTTCAGATTTTGGATGCCACGCCCCCTTCGCCCCCAATTTGAAAAAAACGCATTTCAACTACTAGAGACTTGTGATTTGGCAAACAGACAAATTTGAATGCTATTAATATATTCAGAAAGTTTCATGAAGATAGTCCATCTAGAAACGGAGTTATAAGCGTTCAAAGTACAGCCCATCCCACCCCCAAGCGTCGGCAGCAACTGCGCGGTTAGCAGAGCGGGCTCTTATACGTGCGTAAAGAAGAAGAATATTAATTTTTTTGCAGGGTTCAGGTTATCTCGTAGTCGAGCCGTCTCGACTAGAGCCTTCTTACTTGTTAATATTATTACAATGCATAATATTTTGATTTATATTCCAAAATTATAATTATTTCTTTATATATATTATGATTATTACTTGTGGACCTTATAAAACATAAAAACAAACATAATCCATTAAATGATTGCAGGCATAGAAAGTCCTTTGTAGAACTGCTTAAAATACCCCATTGTGTACCTCTGATACAGGGCATAAAAAAAAATGAGGAAGCGCAATAGCTACCAAATGTACTCAAATTATTCTCTGAGCACATTTTAATTTCCCTGAGGAAACTACGGCAAAGTATGCAGTCAGCGGGCCAAAGGAGTCACGAAAATACACAAAACTAAATTTAAGTAAAAATTTCGGCGCACTGCTCGCTTACCCAAAGGATGTCATTTTGCCAAAAACGCAAAATATTAGCAAAAGCCGAAAAAGGAGAAAAAAGTGAAACAGGACCACATAATAAAGTAGAAAAGAAAATGAACGAAAGCTAAACAGCCAAGCAGCCTGGGTCAAAAGACAACGTCTAAGTGGCATGCAGTTGGCCCATGGCATAAAGACAATTTAAGGGCAGAACAGTTCATAAACAGGACGCGCGCGCGCGACCGTCCGCTCGATGAAATGAAAAACGACGCCGAGGCGAAACCAAAAACCAAGCGAAATAAAATTTATTTTAGTAAGAAAATTGCGTGACACTGAGAGAGTGTGAGAGAGAGAGAGAGAGAGAGCATGGGAGGACGCTGTAAATGGCAGTGAGCCAATGGCTGCCATCCACAAGTATATTAAAATGTTGCCCTCTTAGTAAGACATCCGCTGAGAGATAGTAAAGAAAGAGTCGTCGTCGGCAGGCGATGGTCTGAGAATAAAGGAAATGATTGGTTTTGGGCGACATTTTCGTTGATGTTGCCGTCGTCTGGCCCAGCGAAGCAACAAATAGCCTCGTTCTGGAAATTGTTGCAGAGCATGAAAAAAAAAAAAAAAATGGAACGAAAAAAAAAAAAAAAAACAACAAATGGCTAAAGTTTTAGCGACTCGCAAACTTTGCACTGCAATGCAAAAACGCAAGTCAACAACAACAAGAGCAGCAGCAGCAACAACCACAACAGCAGCTACAGTGGGAAAATTAAGTTTCTGCGCCGCTGCGCTGGCAAAGGCAAAGGACGCCAAAGTCGTCGTCGTCGTCGTCGCCAACGTTGCCGCCAGACGCGGTCAAATTAAAAGCGCATTGCAAACAGAGTAAGAATTGTGAATGCTAAAAGTGATAGAAGACATGTATACCCTCTGAAAAACATAACGTTTTTATAATGTAAATTGAATGAATGAAATGTTTTGAAAGAGCTAAAAGTTTGATCAATATAATATCTTTCATTCAAGTAATTTTGGAGTCACATAAATATGTTAATTATTTTTTTTTTTTTAATATATTATATATATCATATATTTTTTTAAAATATAATTTTCAAGTAACATAAATATGTTAATTATTTTTTAACATAGAAAATTATATGTTAGTCATTTAATTTTATACATATTAATTTAATACTGAAATTGCTTAAAACAATCTCAGTTTATAAGATTTTCATTTATTTATTATTTATTTTAAATGCAAAAAAAAAATATTTTAATATACTTTTTTTTTTTTTTAATTTAAAAGCAATTCAAATTGCTGAGATTCTTCTCTACTCATAGAGTGTATTTGCAAAAATATTTCATACACATTTTTGATTAAATGGATCTTTCGTTCGATAACCACATTGTACAGGGCATCAAAAGAAACGCAGCCAAATTCCCTTTTCGCAAGGACTAATGCAAAGCGGCGACAGTCGCAATGGCTGTGACGATAGCGGCTGCCTTTTTATTGCATACTTTTAGGCCGCAGGTGAAGATGCCCATGCCACGTACGCTGTGCCAGTATTTGCGCTATTTGTTGACATCGTCTATAGTCGTAAAGCGTTATACTTGACTCGTCCCACTCGATGCCGTCTCGATGTTGCCAACTTGACGGTTTTTATTGCTTTTCCTCAGTCCCTTATCTTATGCCGTCGTCATACACTGCGTATGCGTGTTTTTCCCTCTATATTTATGTGTGTGTGCGTGTGTATGTGTGTGTGTGTGTGTATGTCTTTGCATTAATTTTCAAATATTTTCGCCATTTGTTGCCTTTTGTATATTGCTTTTGACTTGGCTATGGCAAATTTATTTATAGGTTTCGATAGGCATCTCTTTGTTGTTGCTCTTTGCTGTTGTAATTGTTGTTGTTTGTTGTAACGTGTGCAAATGTTGCACACCGGGGGTTGCTTTCTGCTTGCTGCTCTCAAAAGGTCTTTGTGCTCTCACAAAACCATCATCAGAGCAGTGAAACTGTAGCGAATTTTGGCCTTACAGCAAAGCCAGGTTGATTCTGAGGTATTCAAATACTCTAGCTCTATGAACTAGGCGTGTGCCGATTTGATAGTAGCTTACGATGAATCAAATATTGTACATACAACTGAGGGGGAAGTAGAGCTTTACAGAACTGAAACTTGGCCAGTAATAAATTTTTATTGGCTTAAGCATTATGAAGTACAAATTCAGAAAAATAACATGAGCTTGTAAACTCTTGTAAAAATTTATAAATCTTATATTGAAATAAAATGTACGGGAAAAACAAATGAGTGCGGAAAGTGCATTTTACAAGAGCGACTTCAAAATAAAATGCTATCGCTCAAAATTGCAAAATAGCTTCTGATCATTCGAAAGTTATTCTGGGTATTATTAGTTCCATCTCTTTCACTCTTTTGTGGCTACACATTACTCGCTGAATAGGAGTTCTGGGCAACTGCCTAAATAGATCATTAAATATACATACATAACTACATAATTACATACATAAAGGTAGATGCGTGGATCATATATATGCGTAGATCCTATATATAGGTCTATATATGATCTAGCTTCTTTGTATCAAAAGAGTTTTCAATTTGATTTTGATTTCAATTTTTAAAATAAAAATCAAGGCATAATTCTTATTTTTGATTTATACAATAAAAATTTAAAATAATAGTTATTATTTGATTTTTATTTAAAAATTTATTCGTCGTAATTATTTTTAATTTTTATAAAAAAAAAAAATAAATAAATAAAATAAATTTTAATAATTAAAAAAAGTTTAAATGAAAAATTGCAAATAAAAGTTTTTCCTTTTTTTTTAATTCAGCATAAAAAATATCCTCTACCTTTTTATCTCACTCTTCTTGTTTATTTTTTTTAACTGATTTTTTTTTTAAGTCATAACTTTTATTTATAATCATTTTAAAAATCAATCAAATCAATCATTTGCATATAAGTTGTTTCCTTTCCTCTATTTTCTATCTTAAAATCCCAATTCAAATTGTTTCCCAATATATTCATATAAATTCAGTTGTTTCGCTCAATATTGATTTCTTATGCATCCCTTGTTTCTCACCGGCTCCAAGTTGACCTCAACTAAGTGTTATGTGAACATTGAATGCCAAATTCCCAGGTCATTAAGATTAATTCGCATGTTAATGGCAAACACATAAATAAGAGAAACTCACACATACTGTTGGGATATATACATCAGAGTTTGACTTTCATTCGTTTATTGAGCATTGACCATGTGGAATACGAAGAACATCCATTTACATCGTGACGGATTTGCGCAGTCAATATATCGTCGATTTTTTCAGTATACGGCATGGCTGCTCTATGCCATTGCGCGTGGATGTCATTTCTTCAAGCTGCATTATAATGCACAAAATAGGCGCATGGAGGTGTTGCAATATCATCATATTGTATCGAAATTAGTTGTTGTGGTTAAATGTCTGCTTATCTTGCGTGATATTGTGCATTATTTGGTCCTGGGACTGGCAATATGGATATGCTTCTCGATGGTCGAGAATGCCGATGGACAGAACTACACGATGAATCTGTTGATACAATGTATCATAGTCTACGTATTTCGTCGCATCGTGTTCTTTTTGCATTCGGAGACAGATCGCAAAGTGATGATGCATCTGGTCAATGAGATACTCTGCATCACATGCACAATTCAGAAGAAGTTTGGCATGAAATATCATGGTGAAATGTGTCTAGTGTGCATATACACTTGCAAGCTGTATATGATGTACATAACTCTGGATGTCGTATGGCATAAAGTTCCCTTTTTGATTATATTTTTCTATTGGATACTATTCGAGTACTGTATTCTAGGCTACTTCATCTATCAGTTGATCCTAATGAACTGGTATCGCAATTTAAGCTACGCTCTACAACGCTTTTTGGATGACAATAGTAATCAAAGTTTTATATCTGGTCGATACCATCGTCGTATGTTATGGCTCTTTAAACTGCATTTACGTATAAATAATCTCCATAAGTTCATACACGAGAAGGTCGCCTGGCTTCCAGCTGCAATTTACTTGGGAATATTCTCAAGTATTTTCAATATGACATTTGTGATTGGCTGCATTGTCTATGCTGAGGACGAGATCGATAATAAATTGTATATTTTGATGAATAGCTGCCTATGTCCGGCCGTAATACCAATAATCAACGTTCTCATTATTGCCATCTGCACAGATCGCATACGAAGCGAAGAGTTGACAATGCAGCAACAAATTGTGCTCGTAAATATTCTGCTAGTCCGTAAGGCCGATCCACACGATTTTCGTCTAAAGTTGATCAACAATGAGGTAAGGTAGATGTAGAGAAATGTTGTGCTCTGAGTAATATTTATCTCAATTGATTTGCAGTATCTCGCTCTGATTGTAAGCCAAAAATTGGAGCCATTGCTTAATACTATTATTTTGGATATCATTTGTGATCGTTGCTTTGCATTCAACTATTTTTTCACAACGATCGTAACTGCGATTTCATTTGTACAATACAGCGTATCAACAGGCAACTCTTTAAAAGAGTGCAAAACACATAATTAGAGAAAAAGTGCTATAGAATTGAATGCGATTAGTCAGATAACAGACAAAAGTGAATTCTAATATATGCAATAAAACAATTGTTTTGCTTAAACTATAAGAGCCTATAGATTCTGTCTTTATTTCTGATTTTTTAATGGGACACTATAAAGAAGAGTTTAAAATTTGTGTAATAGACACAGCACATCTTAAATATATTTAGATTATATATATTTAATTTTTATTATTTTTAAATTTATTTATTTATCAGAAAGATAAATTGAGTCGGTCTAATCATTTACTATATTATTAATTACAAAAGAAACAGACTAAGAACCAATCAGATTTATTTAACAAGAATCTTTAAGAATTAATTTTTTTTTTATTTGATAACCAAAATAATATAAAGCAAATATAATATAAATATACAAGAAATAACTAAATTTTAAATTTTTATTAAGGAAATTTTGAATATTTTGTTCCAAAATAAATTCCAGTGTTGCCAACTTTTGTTGAGCGAAAAAAACTGTTTTTAGTGGGAACATACTTAAAAAAAAAGCTGAAATTACATGAAAAAAATATGACAAAAACTCTGAAGTTTTTTGCCTTATTTTAAGGTTTTTTTTTCCGAATAGATCAGTATTTCTTCCTATTCGGTAATAATTGTCAAATTATTATCTATATCGCATTCTTCCATAGTGCCAATCAAATTTTAATGATTTGTTTGTTTCCCCCAATTGGGTTTTTAAAAAAGCCAAATTTGACGTGAAAAAGTTGATTTGGCAACACTGTTAAATATTTAAATAAGATATCAGTTTTCTGACTCTGTAAACTAATTTTTTGATTAAATTGTATGAAGAAATTGTAGGAAATTGTAAGATTGTCTTTTTTTCTATCGTATTGAAGTCTTCAATACATTTTATATTCATTCGCTTGAAAAAGACAGTCAGTCAACAATATGGCAGCCGTTGTCGCCGCATTGCTGCCACTACCAACACAATCCATCACAATCACAAAGCCAACTCGACCAGACACAGGCGCATACACTCAATCACATACACACACACACACACACACACATATATATATACCAAACAGACGCAGGCAGGAAGGGAGGAAGTCGCGAGCAACTCAAATATATAGAGTCATACAGGCAGGCAGTCAGTTGGGCTGTCATTCGGCAATAATACCACAAACCAAAAATGCCTCAACTTCAATGCTAGCCGGCAACGATGTGCAGGCGTCGAACAAGGATGTGCATATACATATATATAGCGAGGTGAGGTAGGAGTTGTAGGCGGCATGCCCACGGGATGCGCCAGGCCCCAGACGTCGGCTTACCAACCACATTTGTCATTTAAGCTCAACCAAATGTAATATGAAAATCGGCATGAGCGAAAATGTCAACGTGCCAGAGTACGCAGAGAGAGAAAGAGAGAGAGAGAGTGAGAGAGAGAAAGAGAGAGAGTGAGTGAGAGGAGTTGTAATGCATTGGGCATATGGTTAAATGGGTGGTTAACTGGGTGGTCTTGGGTCGGGTTGGTGGTTTCGCGGCCTCGTCGCAGCAATGTTGTGGAATTTCCTGTCAAGCTAATTTCCTTTGGGTGCAACGTTGGCTGCCATTTGGTTGGCTGACTGAATGCCAATGCTTGACTGTTTTGGTTGGGCTCGTTGCTCGTTGAATCAATTCACCTGCATGCATAAAATATTTTCGTTAAAAAAAATATTCAAACATTGCATATTTTATAGTTTATTGACTGCTGCTGTTTGCTGTTTGTTGCATGTTGTTTTTGCTTTTGCTCTGCACAACTTTTTAACTTGTCAACGTGGCCGACTCTGATGTTGTTGCTGTTGTTCTTGGCTGCCCTTTTGGCAATTTACGTGGCGCAGTTGACACAAAATGTGCGCCATGTAGGTCGTCCCAGTTGAATACTGACCCCACCCCCCCGCTCCTCATCTCCATCATCCACCATATCAGGTGCCACCTTGCCAACCATTCCGCGGCACCGCCTGCCTTTTCAGTGTGTTCCATTTGCCATTTACCACCTTGACTTGTTTGCCAATTGCAGCAGCAACAGCAGCGTTTTTCAGCATTACGTGTCGCTACATTTGGGAATTGTTTTGTGTGTTGTGCACATACCAAATATATATATATATATATATATATATATTTACAAACACACACACACACACACTCAGAGATGCTAACATATACATATATATAAATATAATATGGTCATGTGAGCGTAGCGTGTGGGTGCAATTTACATGTACTGCGTTACTGGAATGTGTTATTAAAATTTATGTGCGAAAAAGGTGTCGAAATGCGGGCCAACAACAACGGACATGGGACACGAGTCCCGTGGCCCGAAAAGGACATCAACGACAACATGGCCAACAAAATATTCATATTTTTTTTTTACCACGCATACACATTTGCTTTTTTTTTTTTTTTACTTCCAGCAAAATGTTGAATATGTTTCAAGTGAAATTTAAAACAATATGCCTGCATATTGAAATATGTTTAAAAAATAAAAGTATAAATAATTATTAGTCAGTAAAATCAGCAATTCAAATCTTGAGTCATTTTAAAAATGACTGAAGCGCATAAATTTGTGTGTGTATATGTAGAAATATGTATGTAAAAATGTAAAAAAAATATGTGAGTAAATTATTTTTAATTATATTATACAAAAATTTAAACATATTTTAAAATAATTGTAAGTTTATATATACAAATTTGATGTGCATATATAAAAATTATTAAAAAAAAAAAAAAAATTCCATTAAAATAAAATTAATAATCAATAAATCACATTTTGATTACCTATTAAGTATTGTTAATTGAAAACAATTTTATATATTTTTACAAACGTCTAGAACTCTCATTTATTTCCCAAATAAAAAGTATTTCAATTAAAAAAATGTCATTAAAATAAAATTAATAATTAATAAATCACATTTTATTTACCTAAACAGAATTTTTAATTGAAAAGAATTTCACATATTCTTTACAAACGTCTAGAACTCTCATTTCTTTCCCTAAATAAAAAGTGTTTGAATTAAAAAAAAAAAAAATTCCTTAAAATAAAATTAATAATTAATAAATCACATTTTATTTACCTAAACATAATTTTCAATTGAAAAGATTTTTATATATTTTTACAAACGTCTAGAACTCTCATTTATTTCCCAAATAAAAAGTGTTTGAATTAAAAAATAAATTTACATTTATAAAAAAATTTAATATAAATAAAAAAAAATGTAATATAAATTATATAAAAAATGTAATATGTTCTACAACTTCTGCTGGTTTAAGATTTGAAGCAGTAAATGTAAATATGAAATATATATACAAGCTATTAAAGATGCGGGCAGCTCGAGTTTCCGAGAAACCGCAGTTAGGTACTCTTTTGGTAGCGTCACGCGAAGTGAGTGGTAAATAAATAACTTATACGTAAAAGCCAAATATTGCGCATACGCTCAGTTGTCCAAGGTTTTCTGTCATGCAATGCAAACTCGGCTTCATTCGAAATTCCAAGGCTAACGCTACGCTGTTGTTTATGTAATTTATATAAACGACTCTTGTGGGGTAGCTTGACTTTTGCATCACATATGTAACATGCAACCAAAAATTTAATACATTTTCAATTAAATCTTTTGTTTAATATGAAATTATGTGAAAAGCACAGCGAGTTGCCTATATATAAATATTTAATTTAATATCATTCATTCTTTCATTTGTTCTAAGCAGCATTTCAGTAGCTTAAGCTGCTTTGGCTTGCCATTTGCATCAACTGTTATTTTGGCATTGCCAAGCATCTTGTGGGCCCTTGCGGTTATTTGCGTGTCTGCAATTTTTGTTTGGGCACTGCTGCTGCTGTTGCTGCTGCTGCTGGTACTGCACTTTCGAGCCATTTTTCGAGTGGGTGTAATTAAGAAAGCAAAAAGCGAATGCTCGAGGGGCTGCAACGAGCCAAGGAAAACGACACTTGAGCTAAGCCAAACAGAAAACTGAATGGCGCCCTCGTTCCAAATATCCTCAACAGAGTTTTAAATAAAAATATCATTAGCTGACAGATTCAAAGAATGTGCAGACTCTGTGATATTGCGGCTGGCTGGCAGGCTGGCAGGCTCATCAGCTCGCAGGCTGGCTCACCAGCTCGTTCTACAATTCGCTTATCAGTTGTAGAACAGAAAGCGGCAGTTGGCTCTGCTCTATTTCTAGCCAAAAGTTAAACTTGGCTTAGCAAACTTGCAAAATACAAACACACAGAAGCTAATATACATAGAGTTGAAGAGAGACAGCGCCAGATAGATAGAGAGAGATAGACAGAGAGAGAGAGAGAGATAGATTGTGTGTGTGCGTGTGAGATTTACACCTGCTGCATATTGTTGACGTGCCACATCAGAGTTGACTGTTTTGAAATTATAAACCTTTTGACGCCGAGTGGTCGTAGCAGCAGCTTTTAGCTCTCAGCAGGATCAACATATTCCACTACTACCTTTCTCTCTCTCTCACTCTCTCTCTCTCCGCATCTCTCTTTGACACTTGGCTGATACTTTTTAGCAAAGCTGTCAGTGTCAAAGTGACTGTCAACATGCCATTCAAAATGAAAATTAATAACAATATGCAAACAGCAGCAAAAGCAGCAGCAGCAGCAGCAGCAGCAGCGACAGCAATCGCATTGCTATCGTCAGCCACGCCCACATAACTATGCACATGTAAATGCAGGCGTGTGTGTGTGTGTGTGTGTGTGTGTGTGTGTGTGTGTGTGTATCTATCTCACTCTCTGTGTCTGCTCCGTAACCTGACCACATGCAGGTGCAGCTTTTAGTCGGTTTAGTTTTGAATAGCATCCAACTCTCTTTGTCCCCCCTCCGGTTTTTAATGCAAAGTTGTCAAGTTCAACAATCGATAAAATTACATATGAAAACACTCGATTGCCATATGAAAATTGCGGTTGTTTTTCGTGCGCAGTCGAGCACGAGTAACGATAAAAGCTAATATTATATACGGATTAACGAGTTATGTAATTTCATTTGTTTTTTTTTACAGATTGTTTGATTGGGTATATTAGCATAAATACATATTATATACAGATGCTTAACTTGATGGAATAATTATATATATTTAATCAACATACGATTTAATAAAATTATGATATTTTAATTATCTAGAATTTCCTGATAAAAATGCATTTATTAATTTTTTTAAAATTAAAATTTATATTTAATATAAATTGAAATATATATTTCTTGTTCGTAAAATAATACTGAATGCATTTTTTACGTAATATTTCAAGTTTAACAATATAAAATACAATTGTGATACAGATTTAAATTTTCTAAAATTTCCTGAACAAAATGCATTTTTTTTTAAATTTAAATTTTTTTAAATTGAAATATATATTTATATTTCTTTAAATAATTTCAAATGTATTTTTTACGTAATGTTTCAAGTTAAAATTAATATTTTTATAAGTAATATATAACAATATTTTTATAACTAATATTATAAAATTATTATAACTAATAATGACATTTTTAATTATTTTTTATTTTCTTTAAAATAATTCGAAATATTTTCAATGAATTCTTTTAAATTGTATTACATTTTTATAGCTAACTCTTCTTCTCTACACAACCAAACCCTATATATGTATATACAAAGATAGTGTCTGCTAGTCAATTACGGTCTGTCTATCTCATTGTCTAGGTTATTTATTTGGTCAAATCTCTTTTTGCTGATACTGACTCCACACTCACATCACTTGTGCAATCACTTATTAGCCACAAGACCATTGCGCTGGCTTTACTTTAACACCAATTGATCCCGCGACCTATTACAACATACCCTACAATCTAATACGCCCTTCCCCCCCTGCAATCTTCAAGCCCAACTCATTCCACGCTTCACACTTCATCTGCTGCAAAGTATTTGAAAACACACTCACACAGAGACGAAATGCTTGGTTGGCACAAAACGTAAAACCGACAACTGTTCAACTAATTTCAAATTAAACTCAACGATGGCGCGAGGACGTTACGTTCGGCGTGTTGGCCTCCGTTTTGCCCCAACACATGCCCGCACGTCCGTCCACTTTGCTGGCCGCCGTTGTCCTGCCAAGGACTATCACGAACAATTTTTCAGCATTTAAACACTCAAGTGCCAAGCTAATAAACGATATTAGTGCCAAAGCTCATTTCAACAAATATTCTATATATGTGTGTCTGTATGTGTGCCAACTAGCGTGTGTTTGTGTGTGTATGTGTAGACAGTAGACTGGCTGCTACTGTTGCTGCTGCTGCCACAGTTACTGCTGCTGCTGCTGGTGTGCAAACATTTTCCAAACAGTTACCAAATAAAAATGATTAGGAACGTGACTAAGAGTGCGAAAAATGTTATTTACTTAGCTGATGTGCGCTATGGGGCCAGACACAACGATGGGTTATGCACACACACATACACACACACACACACACATACACACACACATACATGCATATGACAGACATATACGTTGTGTGGGCGAACGACAAAAGTTTGGTGCATTGCGGCTGCCAAAATTTGAGACAAAATATGGTTGAACTAGAAGATACCTCATATTATTATATTTTATATTTATATATTAATATTTTATATTTTTATTTTTATTTATATTTAACTATATAATTTTTTTTATAAAAAATTTTATATAGATTTAAAAAGTAATTTATATATATTTTGCCAAAATTGCCAAAATTTGAGACAAAACATGGCTGAACTAGAAGATACCTCATATTATTATATTTCTATTTATATATCAATATTTAATATTTATATTTATATATTACATAAACTATATAATTTTTATATATAATTTTCATAATTATAAAATTATTTATATTTCACATAAATTATATAATAATTTCAGATTAAAAAAAAAATTAATATATATTTAATGTTTTATTTTTTTATTATTTTATTTTACATATATTGTGAGTTATATATGATATTTTTGTCATGAATGTTGAATATTTAATAATATTTTTAAATATTTATTTTATTTTATTTTATTTTATTTAACATATATGGTGAGAATATTTAATATTATTTTAAAATATTTTTTTCTCCTAATTTTTAAGTTTTATATATTTTTTAATATTTTTCGAAATTTGTATAAGATTTTATATATTTATTATATATGTATATATTTTATATGAAATATGATATATATTTCATATAATATTATATACATATTTTTTAAAAATATCTCTACAAAGATGTTTTAGATATATATATATATTTTTTTTCAAAATATTTTCTTTTCTTTTTTTAAATCTTAAAAAAAAAAAAACAACTTTTCTTATGTATCTGCTCGGCGAATTATTACAGGGTATGCAAAGAACTTTCGGCATTTGCTGCACAGCTTTTTTTTTCGTTTTCTTCTATTTTGGGTGTTGAAAAAATACTTGAAAATTACAT
This sequence comes from Drosophila stalkeri, assembly GCA_035047405.1. NCBI lineage: Eukaryota > Metazoa > Arthropoda > Insecta > Diptera > Drosophilidae > Drosophila > Drosophila stalkeri. Next base: position 25,263,712 of record JAWNPR010000039.1, read on the forward strand.
GAAAACTACGCACAGCAATGGCAATAAATGACAACATAGCCAGGGCACGCCCACTTCTGCGCCCTTCAGTCAACACTCGGCGCAAAATTTCATATCTTTGGGGCTTTCACGAGTGAGTGTGCGTGCGTGTGTGTGTGTGTGTATATTTGTAAGGGGATTTTTTTTTTCATCATCTTCTTTGCCACTTGCAAACTATTTTTAAACAATTTCTGGGTGCACGCAGTGCCACGCCCAACCCACATGACGCCCACTCTTGGCCAAAAGGGAAATGGCGCTGATAAGAGTTTTGTAGCAGCGGCAAAAGCGGAAAAAATGCGTCGTTATACAATATGCAACCGTCGAGTGGGGTGCAAAAGGAAATGGATGGGTGCCTCTATAAGTGTGTATGTGTTGCTGTATGTACGAGTTCTGCATATTTGCACAGTGTAAACTTTCAGCAGAGCACGAGAGCGAGCAAAAGAGTGCACATTGTTTTTGCTGGTGCAGCGGCTGCTGCAGTTGTTCTGCTGCTGCTGCTGCTGCTCGAAAGTAGGCAAAACTATTTAAAGGCCAAAACTGAAATGCATTGCACTTTTTGGCCAAGGATTCTGTTGCATGCTGCTGCAGCAGGAGTAGCAGAAGTAGCAGGAGTAGCAGCAACAGCAGTTGCTTGTTTTATTTTCATATCCTGTGGTTCTCGACTTCCTTCACATGCGTTCTCGGCTTGCCGGCAGGAAATGTTGATAAAAAGTGTTGCCATAACGAGAAATGTCGTGCCATTTAAATCATTTATGGTTTACGAGTCCGAATCATATAAGAATTCAAAATACTAACAGATAAACGACACTTAATTGATTGGGTAGAATCTGAGGGAAATTTCATAGACTTGCCATCGATATAAAACTTAAGAAATATACCTGGTTTCAATAATGAATTTGCTATAAGAATAGCAGCAAAGAGATATTATTTATTTACTGCATTTTCTATAGTCCTGAAATTTTGTGGTATTTCACTTTAGGAAATTCAAGTATTTCTATTATTCACCGCACTCGGCTTGCCTGCAACACCTTGCAGTGATTGATAAATCTGACTGCAGACAGCTGAAAGACAACGAACTGAAATCGTGGTCAAGAAAAAGCACTTAAATTATAAAACACAGCTCGGGGAGCTATACAATGGCAAACAAAAAGTGTGAAATCAATGATACATGGCCACTCTGGCCAGTCGCTAGACCGAACGAACCACAGAAGCTGAGAGGATTTTAGCATTTTGGCCAACATCAGCTAAAGTTCAGGCTCAGCTAGAGTGAAATAAAGTAATTTTTGTGTTGCTTTATTTTTACTTTTGCTCTTCCTTGGTGCACACAAAACATTTTACAATATTTACAACAGCAATAAACTCATTTCCTACGTGGGCGTGGCTAACAGAAAAATGAATACAAAAAAAAATAAAGTGAACAAGCAAAATGGACAAAAACACAAATCCAAAGACAATTCCATATCCTGTTGACTAAACAGATGTACGCTTGTATGCTCTGTCCACACACACACACACTGACACTTATTTAACAGAATTTTCTCTTTTGTGAAACTGCTGAGAATTTTGTGTACGTCAGCTGTTTGCCGTTGGAATCCGACCAAAAGGAAAATCCCAACCAACAGCACATTAGTTAAGTATAAAATTTTAATAGTGGCCGTGGCACAAGTCTCTTTCCCGCTAACATTCTCCATCTCTCTAAAAACACTGGCCAACAATTTATATGAGCCATTCCCAAGCCCAGCCAATGCTGTGACAACTTACCCACAGCAGGAGGAGAGCAAAGCAGAGTGGAATAGAGTGGAGTGGAGTGGAGTGGAGTGGTGTGGTGTGGAGTGGTTGGTTGGCTGGCAAATTTGTGCAAATTTGGCTTGTGGCCAGAACTACTTTACAGTTGTGCGGGCAGGCGGCTGAAATTGTTGTGAAATTTTAACTAATATCAGACACAGCGGCTTGGGACGGTTTGTTGTGGCAGTTGCTGAAGTACTTTTGCACTTTTGGCAGATGTTTCGCAGCAACAGAATTTAAATCTGAATCAAATACGGTTATGCATCTATCTAACAAGCAAACTCATCTAATTTGCAACTTCAATGTTGGCAATGAAAAGGGATTTCACAATTTTTTAAATGTGTTTGATGAAGACTTTTGCACTTTTAATAAATCACTTAAATTAAGCAGCATATGAAAAACTCTTTCAATATATTGTAATAATAATAATTAATTCTCATTTACTTACTGTAAGCTAAAGTTTTAATTTTGATTTCGATATGTGTGTAAAATGAGAAAAATTCGTAATAGAATTTGCTAAGAAAATTATAACAGATATTTATATAATAGATATATAGCTATAATTTTATTGCTATAAATTTCTTTCAGTGAAATCGTAATAGAATATGCTAATAAAATTATAAGAAATATTTACATAATAGATATATAGTTTTAATTTTATAGCTATAAATTTCTTTCAGTGAAATCAAAGTAGAATTTGCTAAGAAAATTATAACAGATATTTATATAACAGATTTATAGCTATAATTTTATAGCTATAAAATTCTTTCAGTGAATCTATTGATTTTTTATTTTTTATTTATATATTTAAAATATTATTTGCAGTTTCTCTTAAACTAAACAATAAGAAAATACTTACTATATTATTATAATTAATTGCATAAAATAAATAAATTTGTTAAAATACTTTTTTCTCATATTTCATATATTTTTCATTTACTTCAATTATTTCTGTTTTAAAAATTAAAAAAAAAAATGTAAAAATATATATTCTGTATTTCTCTTTGTCAATCTATAGCATATTAATTATAATAGCAATAATACTTTTATATTTTGATTTGCAATATATGCAATTTCAAAAAACTAAAGCTAAAATGAGGCAAGAATTAGGTGAAATGAATTGAGTGGAATGCTATAGCAAAATGTGTAAAATAAATATATATGACTTATATTTTATATATATATTTTTCTTTATATAATGGCTAATCAGCCATATACATTTGTCAATTGTGCATAAAATAAAATTCCTGTAATATTTCTATCTTGTATTTCTCTTTCTCTGTGTTTTTCTCTGTGCAAATATCATTCAGCAGTTTTATTTCATCACTTGCCATTCAATGTGGTTTTTGGTACAGCTAATATTTGCTGCTGTTGCCGTGAGTTGTCTGTCTGTCTGTCTACTAGGTAAAATGGCAAATCAAACAATGCCAAGCACACACACACACACACACACACACATACATATGTTTATCTCTGCCTGTGTGTGCTGAGTAAATGTAGCAGAAATCGTATTTAAGTGAATTCATGCTGAAATCTTAGTTAATTTTTATGGCAAATATGTTAAGCCAAACAAAGAACATATTGTGAGCTGCTTACAGACATGTGTTTCTCAGCCACTCAGTTCGTTGTCCCTGTTGACAGGTCTAAGCTCTGCGGCTTTGACATACTAATTGAAGGCTAAGTAACTTAAATTGCTAGACAACGGGTCAGTTAACATGTCTGTGATTTAGTTAAGCCATTTAAAAAAAAAAAATACGAAATACGAAATGCAATTTGATCGCTCAAGATTAGAATGTCTTACGTAGCGTATGCTTAATATTATGCATTTCTACTATATATATATATATATACTATATCTTCTATTGCAACTAGCACAAGCAATATCATATCATAAATAATCCAAAAGACTTGCATGTGGAATATTTGTGTTCTTATTGCGCAAAGGTCGCATTGTCATGTCCAAAAATTTATAGCTCGCAATTCATATGGCTTTGTTTTTTTTTTCTGGCTAACGAAAAAAATAGATAACTCATGGCATACGTTTGGGCGCCAGAGCCAATTTCTGTCAAATGATATGTTGCTTACCTGAATGGGCTAAAGTCTCTTATTTTGTTGCTGTTGTTATTTATTTTGTACTCTATTACGATTATTATTGGATTGCATTGTTATGCAATGAATGTCATTTGTGCATGGGATGTGGGCGTGACAGACAACGATTGTGTTTGACAATTGCGTGCCCAAAAATAGCAAACAAAAAAAAAAAAAAAGAAATTCTTATTGGATTTCAAAAGACATTGAGAAGGAAATATGTCCATGACGTGCCGTAGCACAAGTCTATTGATTTGTTATGACGACAAACTGACAACAGCGAAGAGCTCGCGCTGTGTGCTGGCTGCTATAACAACAATGTCTATCATTCATTTATATAAGCAAAAAAAAAAAACAAGCGAAGAAAAAGAACAAATTTTTGTTTTTTTTTTTTTTTTTTGCCCATAAACGACAGGAACATCGTCAAGTGTTGCCATGGCCATTGTTGTCGCTGCTGTTGTTATTATTATTGTCCTGCTGCTGTTGCTGCTCTCCTTGTTGACATTTTCATTAGCAAATTAATTTTAATTGATTACATTTTATGCGCCAATGTGTAGAGAGACGGCAGCAGTTCGTGCTCTTCGATATATTGAATTACCATTTTATTTATAACTTGGCTGGCTTTTCATTCAGTTTCTCACTACTTGCCATCAATTTGGTTGGCAATAATGTGATATTATTAGCTGATTTCATTTGTGGCCAGACACAATTTCATTAAAAGTAACCTGAGAGCATACCAGAAATTGCGAGTGCTCAATGCTTTCGTTGAAAAACCAATTTGTGCTCAATTTTCACAGCCTCGCAAAATGTGAGACTATTTTTGGGTAATGAAAATAGAGTACAGGTGGGCAAGTAAGTGTTCATGGGAAGACGCTTGATGTTAACTTTTAGTTCAATTTGATGAATACTTTTTTTTTTTTTTTTTTTTGCATATGATTGAGATGTGCATAAGCAAGAATATTAATTATATAAATTGCAAAGTTATTTTTAATAATCAATTGAGACTTTTATCATAGAGAGAAACGTTTGTATACGATGAATAATTCATGACTATAAGCAATAGAGAGATACAAATAATTTAATTCTAAGAAGTAAAAGCTCAATAAAATTCGTTCACCGTTAAGCTCATTGAATATTGATATTTTCTATTTTTGTACGTCTCAATTGATGCTGCATATGATTAAAGGGCTATCAGTAGAGTGTAGGTTGATAGTGAGTTAGAATCACAGCCTGTGAGACTGTGAGAAATATAGATTTTTGTTATCAGTCCAAGGGATATAATAGAGTAAAAATATGCTCGGTTGCTTCCAATTAAAAAAAAAAGAATAAATAAATAAATAAAAATAAAAAATAAAATAAAAAATAAATAAAAAATAAAAAAAATAAATTTAAAAAAAAAATCAGTCATCAGAGCAAATGTAAAATAATAAACATGCTCAGTTTTTTGGAAGAAACTCTAGAATATTATGAGTCGCTTATATATTCGTCTTTGTATTAAGACTGCCATAAATCTAATTATAGTTAAATAACATAAATTATTATTTAGTTATTGCCACGCCCATATCCCAACACTAGCAAGATAAAAACATTTTTAAAACTATTTTAATTCATATTTATATATAGTAAATATTAATTAGTAAGAGGGACATTTAAATTTGATCTTTCGGGCTGTGTTTGCTCTATCAGATCTCCCTCTCTCTATGTTTGCTCCACCTATTGATTGAGAGCTTACGTTTCCAGTGCATTCGAATGGCGACTCGTTTTGTTGGGCGTACGAGAAACAATTGACTGCATTAAAGTTCCGAAGTAAATTTCGGCATTTCGGACTCGTCTTTCGTTCTTCGTACATTCCTTATAACTGTCTTCTCACTTATTTCATTGTTGAGCGTATGGGGAAAAATGTACTACAATTTACTTCGGCATTTCGTCTTCTCTCTTTCTTCGTACATTTCTTATAACTGTCTTCAGATTATTCTCCATAATTCTCTCAATAATTTACTAAATTTTACTTTGGCATTTCGTCTTCTCTCTTTCTTCATACATTTCTCATAACTGTCTTCGGCTATTCCATAATTCTCGCTCATTTCACTGAATGCCAAATGCAACGAAAAACTCGCTCATATTCATGCATTTTCGCTATATTAGGTGTTTCTTGAGATCCCAATGTAATTGAATGAGTAATTACATTGGGATCTCAAGATCAATTTCAAGTATTTTGTGAGTCTAGCCAGATCTTTGATATTAGCAATCAGTGATGCCAAATAAGCCTTTTTCCCGACAAATCTGGCTTTTTTGAAAATCCAATCGCTGGAAAAATTAAAAAAAAAAAACAGTGGGCAGCGGGAATTTTGGCTTTTTTTTTCAAATGCTGGAAGTTCTGTGAAGACAACACAAAACAAAATCATCAATCATTATTAGAAACGTATTTTGTATAAATTTGCTTTCGATATTGGCGATACGATTGACGAATCAGTGAATAAGTGTAGAAGAAAGGATGCCGTGACTTCGAGTTGCCAAAAAATAATATTAAAATATCATAGGCACTATGGAACAATTCGAAAAGATTGAAATTGTTACGAATAGGACGAAACTCTGGATTATCCGCATTAAAAAAAAAAAACCTTAAAATGAGGCAAAAAAAACTTTAGCTTTTTTGTCAGATTTTTTACAAAATTGCAGCTTTTTTTTTAAGTGTGTTCCCGCTAAAAACAGCTTTTTTTTGCTCAACAAAAGTTGGTAACATTATTGACCATATAAAATTTATATGCTTGAAAATTTATTTGAGAGACGAATAAGTGGCCTCAAGAAGTATTATTTTACCACTCATAGTATTAATCTATACCTTAATGATCATCAACCCCGTTCACCATTTGCATTTCTTTATACTTTGTTCACTTAGTTCCCTTCAATTTCATTTGCTTCCTTAATTTAAGATATTCGCATAAATACACACTTTTCTAATATTAAACCGAAAATATTATTTGTCTTTCGACAATTTCATTATTTCAAGACCACAAAAAAAAAAGAGAGCTTGTGTAATTTGCAAAACACCTTTTTGCTTTGCTCTTAGATTGACTCCCAACTGCAAGTTGAAAAAGTTTCTGAGCACGCAGCAAAGGTAGAAAAAAAAAAGTCACACACACCCACAAAAACACAAAAGTTAAAAGAACTTTTCAACATGTTAACTTTAAGTTCAATTTGCTGCAATGATGCGACAAAAATTATAAAAATAAAAAAAACAGCAAGGGGCAGCTAGCAGTAGCGATAGCTGGCGCTGTCTGCGCGTCTAAGGTGTTCTTATCTCAAGTACTTACCTTGTTGCCAGATCCCGATGTACGAAATTCATTTGCTCCAAATGCTTCATGCCCGATGCAATTTGTGTGGCAATGTAGACTAAGCAGCCATAGCTACATGATGGTGGTTCCGCCGTGGTTGAGGGTGGTTGGATGGGTGCCACGTAACGGATGCCGGGCGAAGGATGCCAACGTCAAATGAGAATTTCAAAAGTTTTCGCGTGTGGCAAGGACGACACAACGGCAACGATGATAGCGGGGCGGCAGAAGAACCGGCAACAGAAGCAAAGTTAACGAAGTTTTTACATCCGTTTGCGCATGTTGTTGGTGGTTGTACGGTGGTTGTTCGTTCGGTGGATCGGCGTAATCATTGAACACGAGACCGGAAGTGTAGCGTCGGCAAATGGCGTCGGTACAGGAAGCATGATAAAAACGCACGCAAAAACGCAGCCAGAAAAAAAAAATGAGAAAAAAAAGAGACAGCACATTAGAACAGCATTCAATGCTAAGCAAAAGCTAAAGTACTTTTCGCCTTCTCCCTCTTACTCTCACTCTCACTGTCATTCACCTACCTCAAACTCTTGTTGGCCAACAATCCGCTTGTTTCGGCCACATGCTCCTGCAGAAATTGATTCAAGTCACCCAAACAATTCGAATAGTCCTGCACAATGCAGATGGGCTCGTCGCGCAGACAGGCGCCCACCAGACGCACTACATTCGCATCATTAAGACGCGCCAGCTGCTTGGCCTTGCTGCGAAATTCCTTTCTCAAATGATCACTAGCACCGGGACGTAGTGTGGCAACAGCGACTAGGGTGGCACTGTAATAGAAATATACACATGTCATATATAAAGGGTAAGAAAATCCCTGACTAGGAGATATTAAGATATTAAGATTCCCCAAAGATCAGAGTTCTTCATATATATATATATTCAGTTATGTGTTTATTAAAGCAGAAAAAGTGTAAAATTTTATAATTTGGGAGTGATTTGAATCACGATCTTAAATGCTTCTTTAAAAAAAAAACTAAAAATAATAATAATGAATAATTAATAAAATAAATAAAATTTCTAAGGCGAATTTGAGGCCGGTATCCAAGATCTAACAAAAACCGAAATTGTATTAAATTTATATTTATATATATATGCAGAAGACTTAAAGATGAACGAGATATATTTGTTTAATTAATTCTCAATAAATGTTTAAGTCGATAACTCTGAAACGAAAAAAGTCATCGATATTCTGAACTCGTATATCGCGTTCAATTCACGGACCTAACTAAAAAAGAATGAGAAGAAGTCTCTAGCTCTTATAGTGGCTGAGATCGACGCGTTCATATATACGGACGGACGGACGGGCGGACGGACAGACGGACGGTCATGCCTATATCGACTTTTCTCGTTACCCTTGTCAAGAATATATATACTTTGTGGGGTCTGCCTTCTGCCTGTTACATACAATACTTTAAAAAAAACTCGTTATACCCTGAATTACCATTATTAATGAGCTCAGATTATAATAAAATCGACAAAATGCAGTAAACATTAACATCTTTCATCATATGAGCTACATATTTTACTGAGAATTTTCTAATTTAGAAAAAAAAAAAAAAAAATGAACACATATTGGCTATATTCATAACTTATCCTCAATTGAAAGTATTTATTCAAATTGGAAGCCGATAAAAAAAATTTAACAAAAATGCAAATTGTAGATATTCACATCACATTTAAAATTTGGAGATTCAGCTCTTAAAATGAATGATATATAATTTTAGAACTGAATTTTGGCAAGCGGGTTCATCGATAACATATAAATGGAAAAAGTTATCGTTTTTTTTTTTTATTTAACAGAACATTCTTTCTAGTCCCTAGATTCTGATTCTCGAGATTCAGAGATCAACGCAATCATACGGACAGACGGAATAGACAGACATGGCTTTAGCTCTTATCACATGTACAAATTGACATGGTCAAATCGACTCAGTTCAGTAAACCTGATGAATTATATAAATACTTTATAGGAACTTGCATGCCTCCTATTTCCATTTTCCATTTTCCATTAGCATTTTCAATGGGTTCAGAGTTCAAAAACATTAATTAGAGTTCGGATTTGTGGGCAAGCAATGGCTCATGCAGTGTTAATGTCTTGGCTTAACAATAGCTTACTTCAGCTGCTCAGAGCAGAGAGCTTTATGCTTTTCTGGATTACTTATGTGAAAACCACAGATCGTTCTATCTATCATTCAGAGTCGTTCGTTCGTTTTACCTTTTGCCCGTCCAACAACATTTTCAATCTATATCAATTGAAATACGTACGTATGCCCATGACAATTGCTCTCTAGCGTAAAAATCAATTAGAGCAGCTCAACAATGTCCTGTTCGATGTCCTGGCGTGGATGCTCCTGCATTGCTGTTGCTACTACTCCTGCTACCCGCTTCTTTACTGATTCTCTGTCAATGTTCACTCTGGCAATTTTGATACGTTTCGTAACAATTCGATTTGCCTGCTTGCTTTAATAGTTTTGCGGTTAGAAAGCCACAAAACGTATTACGTATACGTAATATTGCACTGCAGTGGCAGAAAAAGCAATAGCAGCCGTAAGAGCAAAGCCAGCAGGAGCAGCAGGAGCCGGAGCAGGAGCAGGAGCAGGAGTAGCAGAAGCAGCAGCAAAGATGACCCCTGGCTGCAGTAACTGGCAGCTGTATGCAAAATAATTAACACACACACACACACGCACACGCACAGGATCTGGGCTCTCTGTACTAAAACTTGAAGTGGACGAACGAGGTCGTACGCTTGCCTGGTCTGGCCGCCTCTTCTGTAGGGCGTGGCCGTCTGATAAAATATTAATAGACAGCTGGATAGACAGTTATCAGACAACAGATGGACTTTATTGTCCTAGACCACAGACGCAAATTATAATAGACATGCAAGTGGAAAATCAAACGCACACACACACACACACACACATACACACACATACAGACATTACGCATACGATGTGCTGTCTGCGAAAAATTAAAACCATTTCCATGAACGGCATATAGAGAAAATTGTAGCCACGCCCGTTGCTTATACGATATATGTATATATATATATATAATGTGCAATAAAAAGCTTCAATTAAACGGCAAAAATGAAATCAAAGGTAACATTGCTGCCACGCTCTACCTTTGCCCAGAAACCATATACAATGGCAATATACAGCTCTGGACTTGTCTCGCCTACGTCTGGCTTTGGCTGTTGCTGTTACTGCCTCAGCTACTGGTTGTTGACATTGCTGCTGCTGCTGCTGCTGTTGCCTTTTTGGTTAAAGTTTTCATAATGGAATTTCTGATAAGCTTTTTTTGTGGCCAGCATGTGCTGATGTTGTTGTTGCTGCTGTTGCTGCTGTTGCTGTTACCGCAGACGTGGCATTATATATCCCGCAAGCCTGCAACCTGCAATCAGCTACCTGCAACTACAAGCTGCAGCTGGCCGAGACGAGGGCCAACTCTCAGCCCCATATCGGTTTCGCTTTACTTTATGTCCTTTCATCTAACCATTTCACATCTTTCATCCTCAATGTGTGTGTGTGGCATTAAAGTATTGCGGTTTTTCTTATTGTCAACTATTGTTATACGAATTTTTGATTTTTGTGTTCTAGCTGACAACGCTCGCAACAGATTTGCCAGTCTCTATATCCAATTTATGAATTGGCCAATCATTCTCTTTTCTACTATATATATATATATATATATTTTTTTTTTTTTTTTGTATATAGAAAAGCAATTTAACAATATGTCAAAATTGATGTGTTATTTGATGGTAACGTTTCATTGAGTTTTTGGACACTGACATTAGAATTTATTTGCTATTGATTAGTTACGATTTCATTTAATTGGTTTTTTGGTAAAGAGTTGAAGATTTATATGAAATTTTACAAATTTACAAAATTTTGGCAGGAGGGAAAAAGAAGGTATTTTGGTAAAATATATTGAAGCTATTATACACATGGCATATAAATATATACTTGTGGCCAAAATTATTTGTATATGCTTCTTGTGGCAAGTCAAAAAACGAATCTATAATACAAATTTTAAGTTGGCAGGGTTTTCAGTGTTTTAACCGGATTTTTTGTTTGATTTTTTTTTCATATTTGTATTTTATTTTTTATTTTTTATTTAATTTCCAAATTTAGAATTTAATTTCTATATTCTCAAAATACATTATGTATACACTTCAATTTTTAAAATACTTTTTTATTTTTATTTTATTTTCGTTTCTTTTTTTTTAATTTAATTTCCATATTTGGTGTTTTCACCGGATTTTTTGTTTGTTTTTTTTTTCATATTTATATATATTTTTTTTAAATTCAATTTTCAAATTTAGAGTTTAATTTCTATATTCTCAATATAAATTATGTATACACTTAAATTTTTAAAAATATTTTTTATTTTTTTTTTATATTTATAGTTTCTTTTTTTTTCAAATTTAATTTCCATATTTAGAATTCAATTTCAATATTCTTAATATGAATTATGTATACACTTTAATTTTTAAAAATGTGTTTCATATTTTTATTTTATTTTTTTTATATTTAATTTCCAAATTTAGAATTTAAATTCCATATTCTCAATATAAATTATGTATACACTTAAATTTTTACAACATTTTTTATATTTTAATTTTAATTTTTTGTTTTTTAGCTTTAATTTCCATATTTAGAATTTAATTTCCATATTCTTAATATAAATTTTGTATACACTTTCATTTTTATTGCATTTAAAAAACTTTCGTGATATTTTGTATACAACTCTCTCATCAGTTAAACCTTTGCACAATAACGGCTATGGCCTAATCTCCTGGTGTACATAAAGCTACCGCCCAGTTAAACAAAATGCATTGAAGTACAGCTCTTCAAATAGCCGAAATAGCAGTAACAGCAGCAGCAGCAGCAGCTACCATAGAGTTTAGTGTAGTTGGAAAATAGCCCGCAAGCCTAATGCAGCTCATTTTGTGTTGCTGTGGATTTTAGTTGCATTTTCCGAATGTTTTTTCGGCCGCTTGCAGCAGACACACAACAACTTGTTTAAGTGGATTGCGTGGGTGTGGATGTGGGTGTGGATATGGATGTGGGTGGCATAGTGTGCGGTACTTACTTCAACACATTTGTTTCGCACAAATGCAGTTCACCAAATACGCCGGAGCCAAGCTTCTCGACGATGACCAGCGACTGGCGCGGAAACTCCTGCACTTGGCAATTGGCCTGCTCCTCGTTGATGTCGGCAAAATTAGCGCTCATATCGAAATTGTAATGATGTGGTTTGCCGCCCGTTGGCGTGGGCGTGGTCGCTGCCGTATTCGAGGAGCTCAAACTTAACGAGCCGCTGCTCTGTGAGCCCGCCGGCCCCGTCACTGGCTTGCTGCAAATTGGCGTTGCTGCGTAATATTTCTCTGGTGGCGGTGGTACGGGTGGTGGTGGTGCGGCCACCGCTCCAGCTGCAGCAGCAACTGGCGTCGCAACGACGATGGATGCGTTCAGAGAGCTGCGGGCGGTGCCGGTAGTGCCGGTAGTGCCGCCGGCAGACGGCAACAGCTGCTGCATGTGAGGCACCGCATAGTCCTGGCACACAATGTCCGGCACATCTGTGTAAAGAAAGAGACAAAGAGAGAGAGAGTGAGAGAGAGAGAGAGAGTGAGAGAGGTGGAGAGAAACTGTGAGTAAAGGCTGGCTTACAGTTCAGAGAGTGTTAATTTTTTTTTTAGCCATAAAACTGGGCTGCAAAACAACTGCACCTCACCGAAAACAATAAACTTTTAAGCGCCATTTTACGTGCCAGACAAAAGTTTTTGTCGGGCTAACGAATTATACACAAAAAGATGCCACAACATTTTACCGAAAACTCAACTGAAATTTACACTCTGCTACACAAGTCGTAAACGAATGGTGTAAGTCGCTTTTTAAATTCTTTTAGCTAAAATTTAGCAGGGCAATAAAACTGAAGGCAGATAAAAATATGTAGAAAAAAAAATAGATCGTAAAGTAAATTGTATTTTGTGTTTAGAAAAAAAAAATGAAGAATATTTAAAGTGAAATTAAATATTTAAGTTGAAGAAGTAAAAACAGAAATTGTAAAATATGAATTTAAAAAAGTTTATATTCTTTTGAAAATAATATTTTGGAATATGTGGAAAAAAATTATTTTCTTGTTCGAATATTAAATAATATAAATATAAATAATATATAACATTTTATTTTGGATTATATTGGGAACATAGTTAATAAAAATTTATTAATAATTTTGACAAAAATGAAAAAATATATATAAATATACATATAAAAAAATATTTAATTTCAGATAAGTTATTCCCCAAATTTTTTTTGAAAATAACAAGAATTTCTTAAGACATAGTTTACTTTAAAAATAATATCAATCTGATAGCATAAAAATTTATTAATAATTTTGACAAAAATTAAACTGTGAAAGTATTTAATTTCAGATCAAATATTCCCCAAATTCTTTTGAATTATATATACAAATATATTCGCCAATCAAATTCAGTATTTATATGTAAATAATCATGACATTTATTTAAAAAACTTTTTGCTTTTCATAGCCACATTTTCCATTGACTAATTAAACTAGAAAATTTGCAAGAATTCACAAATTTTGCACAAAAATTACCAGAGCTCTAAACTTAGTTAATTTAAGGTACAAACACAACTTTCGAACACATGCCACAGAAGTTGAGTGTTGTAAAAGACATTTGTTTTCAGCAGCGTTCCAGTTGCTCGCTATTTAAGCATATGAAGACAGCCGACAGACGTGGCGTACCCCAAGTCCGACTCATAAATTGAATGCTGAGCGGGAGTAAGGCCGAATGCAACTCTTGGCTAGAGCATTTTGTCTGGCTTTCTGGCAATTGCCAACTCTATTGTGTAATGCCATCTCGTTCTGGTATTTGGGCTCTTCTTTTGTCTCTCGCTTTCATTTGTCTTGTCCAGGACTTTTGTGCCTTCAACTTCAAACTTTTCCCATTTAGTCAACTCTCATTGCACATAGAAAAGAAAAAGTATGTGTGAGGGTGACAGAGAGAGAGAGAGAGAGAGAGAGAGAGAGGGAACAGAAGAGAGTGGAATGGAAGGCAAGGCCTCGGGACAAGACAAAATGGCGTGTGGCAAAAAACTAAATGAAATTAATTGCAACTTGGCGTCGTGCTGTCTCCCTTACACTCTCATATTATTGCACGCTGCGCTCCATCCACGTCAAGTTTTAATTTTATTGTTGTTGTAATAACATTATTTAGTTTGTGTGCGGCTCATTGTCAGTCTGTTTTTCGGCCTCACTGTTGCCAGTCATTTTTGCATTCACTATGCCAGCAAGTAGTGGGAAAACATAAAATAACACTGAGAAAGAGATGGCCGAATGCGGAGCAGATAGAGACAGATAGAGATAGACCGACAAGTCTAAGAGATAGACAGGCAACGAACGTTAATGACAAAACTTTTCGACGACTGTGCAAAATTCGTATGCAAGTTGTTGGAATATGCATGTGCGTGTGTGAGTGTTCTTATGTATATATATGTGTGTATTTGAGCAATCAGTGCCTCAGCTTTTGAAGTTGAACTGAAGTCTTTGTGGCCTTAAGATTTCAACTAGAATTTACAAAAATCTCAAATACTCTACATTCAATTGAAGCATAGTAGTTTACTATCTATATGTAAATGAGTCTTTTTTTATGGGTGAAAAGTTTTGCTTCTAAACAGACTGAAGATTTTTTTGAAGAGGCAAAAACATTTAAAAAAAATAAAAATAAATAAATAAATAGTTCCATTTTGATGTTTCTGTTATGATAAGATTAAATATATAAAATTTGTGTATATAATTTATGAGCTTTTTGGTATCTTTAGCACTGCGGGCCAAATGTCTTTTCAATATAATCTTTAAAAAAAATGTTTAAGATTATTGATTTTGTATTATTTGAAATTCAAAAATAATTAGCTTTGTTCTTTGAAATACTGAGCATTGATTAGTCGAAATTAGAAATAAAAATAATTTGTTACAAATATTAATTTTAAGATATTTTTTATTAATTTAGATGATTTTTTTATATAAACTTGCGAAAGAAATATTACTCAAAATTAGTGGGTCATGAAAATAGTAATGTGTATAATATTACAAAATATATATAAAAATAAACAGTAGGTATGCCAATGTAAAAATATTTAATATTTAATTTTTTTTACTCAAAAAAAAAAAAAAAAAATAGAAATAAAAATAAATAATAATAATAATAATAAAATGAAAGTACACTAAGTGTTTAATTTATTCAGAAACTACTTATAAATTTTGATATTATTTAAATTGTGTAGACTATTATTTGTATATTTATTTCTTTTTATTTTAACACAATTATATATATTTTTGTTCAACAAATATATTTAAAATAGTTTTATTTTTTTATATTACAAAAATTATTAGTTTGTAATTGAAATTGTAAGAAAAATATTGAATATATTTGAAATGTTGTATATTAATTTTACATTCAGATAAACTAATGTTCAGCGGATTCATATTTTTCTATAGTTGGAATATATATAAAATATATTTAATAAAAAGTTTACTATTTTAAATACAGTCGATTAAATCACTAAAATACTCCGAATTGCTGCAATCTATTTGAAAAACACTGAAAACTAAAATAGAGATTCTTTTATGTCGAGTTGAGCAAATTGCGAAACGCTTTTACGTTCGTTTCGTGTTTGAATGCACGCTTATTGCCCTGTTTATTTGCATGCAATGTTATTATGTGGAGTTTGTAGCCGTGATTCCATTGGGTGGGTGCTTTGCCAGTGCAAATTGGCAGTTGACTTCAAAAATGGACTTTAATTGGAGTGTGTGTGTGTGTGTGTGTGTGGATGTGAAGTGAAGTGGTTGGTGCTGGCAGAAGTTTTGCAACGAAGTTTGAAGGACTCAATTTGAAGCGTGCGGTACGCGCGAGACTGTGACGAGTGCTGCAAACAGAAATGTATGGGTAAATTGGAGTGTAGCCTGGTTAAAGCTTGGGAGTTCCATGGCTAAAGTTATAATTTATTTGAGCTAAATTAAATTATTATAGCAACGGACAGACAAAGACTCAACAGCGGCGGTGGTTGGCAATGGGGGGACATTGACAAATATTTGGTGCCCAGTTATAAAATGCACCCAAAGGCAACATCAGAAAACTTTTGGGTAAATGACTCGAGCGCATGAAAGGCGTGCCATAAATGTTGATGATGACGATGACAATGCCAATGATGACAATAATGATGATGATGATGATGATGATTATAATGCTGATGGCTAAGGAATGTGTGTGCAAACAATGTGCCTGTGTCCTGACCAGTATGTCGATTTTATGCGCAGTGCTTCCAACGGAGCAAAAGGACGCAAAAAATGTGTAGTATGCCTTTAGGCAGCGGACACAAGACATTAGAATTCATTACAAATTATGTAGCCAAACTTGTAACCCCAAGTCGAAAGCACATCGTCCATGTGGCAATTAAACAATGCACATGTTACTCCAAATATACATGGAAACTTAGTCCAGCTATAGACACTGACAATTGGTTACTCTGCAAAGGGGCATGGTCTGTGTGCTGAACGTTTAACTAGCTAGTTAAAGGTCTTATGTATTTAATTATTGACTAAATAAGAGCATAAAGAGAATGCAGAGTTCGCTTAAGCGGATTAGTTAGTCAGCAAATGTCGCTAGTGAGGATCTTATTGCAAACAGGTAATTCTTAAAATGTTTGTAGTTTTTCTCTGATGGTATAGATATATTTATTTATTTTATTTTTTTCGTTAAATGTAAAAACAAATAATTTGAAATTTAATATAGAATATTATTTGGCTCAATTTTCAAATTTTAATATATAAACATTAAGGATTTTTTTCTGTGTGAGCCTCATATAAATAAATTCTCAAAAAAAAAAAAAAATACAATTGTATAAATGCATGTTTTTTTTTTATTAAAAATACTTAAATATTTTGCTACATGTTTCGATAAAAAAGTCCTTCAATAACTCATTTTGAATAAAATAGCGAAACTCAAAATGAAAGATTAATAATTAAACTAAAATAATGATTAATTAAAAAATATTAACACAATAATACAAAATAAAATTTTTTTGTGTTATGTAAAAATAATAAACATTTAAAATTAGCTCAATTTTTGCTATTTTTTTTGTAATATACAAATTTTTTTTGTATTTAAATTTATGGTTTATTAATTTATTTTTTTGTTTATATGTATTTTTTTATATATTATTATTTTTTTATATATATTATATTTATATATATATTTTTTTTTATTAATTATTTTTTTTATATAATTATATATTTTAAAATATATAAGAATAATATTTGTATGAAAACAATAATCAAAACCAAAATAAATTTCATTTTTGCATTATAATGGATTATTATGCGCTCAAGCTTTCCCTTATATACCCTATGCAATTTTTTGCTTGTGTCAGTTTTGTCGGTCTGGCGACTAAGCAATTCAAAATTATGTCCTGCGGCGCGAACAACGTGCGTTATTTTTTATTGTTGGTGTTGTTGCTGTTGCTGCTTTCACCTTTGAGTTTATGTTGTTGTATTTTTGCTGGTCGTGTTCCGGCTGCTGCTTCAGCACCGCTGGCAGAGTCCATCACAGTGGACTATCATGTTGTGCGCTAAATTAAGCATTGCTTCGTACTCGCATTTCTCATTTTTTTTGTTGTTGTTTGCTGCAACATTTGCATGTCCTGTCACAGGCAGGACGCAAAACATCAAACTCATCAGTTGCAACACCAGCAGCAGGAGCAGGAGCAGCAGCAGGAGCAGGAGCAGGAGTACCAGCAGCTAGCAAAGCTTAAGCTCTGGGCACTGTTTATGGCCCATGGCAGTGGCAACCAGCAACCAGCAACCAGCAACTGCAACAGCATCCCATCAACGTGCAACTGGATGCTACTGCACCTCTTGCCCCATTTGCGTGAACTCACCTGTATAGTCCGGGGTTACATGCTGACGCTGCAGGTCATTCATGGAGCAAGCACTGGCCGCGCTTGTGTACATGTTCACATTGAAGGGCTCATGGTACAGACTGTTCTTGTCAATGGACGACTCATTGTCATCCATTGTTGTGACCACCTGAGGGCGAAAGGTGAAAAGAAAAGAAACATAAAAAAAAAAAATGAAAACACATACATATACATTTGACAGTGTAAAAAAATGCAGAAAAGTTGACGCCTAGTTTTTTTTTTTGAGCTTTGGCTGGCCACTACAGTACAGCTTTTAATCATGATTTCTGCATATGGAGGAAGCTCGGGCTCTTTCTTGCTTTTGCGCGTTAGCTGCAGCAATTTTCAATTCAATTTTTTTTTTGTTTTCTGCCTTTAGGTTTGGTTTACTCTTCAGCTTTTCTTTTCTCTCTGTTTTTTTGACGACATTTGACATGCATTTTGGGTGGCGTTAACGGGCCCCAAAACTGTGCGACAACAGTTTATGCACTTTTCATGTCAGCCAGGTTAGTGACCGTTGGTCGGTTGATTATAGTGTAACTAAGCTATGTTGCCTACCTTTAAGATGCCATTGCCATTGCCATTGCCATTGCCACTGCTATTGAGTCGCTTATCAACGCCGCCGAGCGTGTCCGGATTGAAATTATGCTGGAATGTATCCAAAACATTGCCACGTCCGCGTCCGTGCCTATTGCGCGCTATTATCAGCAGTATAATAGCGACAAGGAAGAGAATAATTGTGGCCAACACTGTGATTATGACGCCAACGAAACTTGTTTCCGGCTCCTGATGGTCAATGGGCTTTGGCGAGATAACTGCGGAATAGACAAAAGAGCAAAAAAGACGATGTGTTATGAAACAACAGGCTAGCAGTTAAACTCTAGCTAAAAAGTAATGAGAGAAACGAAACAAAAAGAAAAAAATAAAAAATGAAGAAGAGAATACGATAAAGTGCAACGTTTTGCAAAACTTCGTATTTAATGAAAAAGTTTTTTTTTTCCAGTTTTTGTGCATTTTCTTGCAAACGAATGGAAAAGATTATTTATGGGAGAATACACTAAAATAGCTGTAAAAAAATATTCGAGGCGTGATGTAGCTTATTGTTGGGCTTTCAATTGCCCACACTCTATTGTTGGTCTCACTCTCATTGTTAATGATGAGCGCGACTAATTAAAGAGCTTACACTGCACAACATGAATTGCAAGGAGTTCTGCATTGTTTGAGTTGCTTTATGAACTGTATTTAGACATAGTTGTTTATTTACGATTTCTTTATTAAGATGAATGTGATTTAAAATTCTTGTAATTAGATAATAATTTTAAAAAAAAAATGCTTGAAAATGATGTAGAGAAATTTTAGAAAATTTATAAGAAATGGAAATTATTTTAAATCTTTCTTTGTAATTTTTTATATATGTATTACTCTAAAAATTGATTAGAGAAAAATGTAGAAAATTCATTAATATTTTTTTTATTATTATTCCCTTTCTTTGAATCTACATCTGCAGTTCCTTGAAAAGCAAATCTTATATTATTTTGAATTACAACAGAAATTTATATATTGTGACTTTAAATTAATATTAGAACTGTTAAACGGCTTTTAGAGATGTCTATTTTGGTATTATTATTTATTTAAATTTATTTACTATCTGAAATGTTAATTTTTGTATTTAGATATTATTATTTATTTCAATTTATTTACTATCTGAAATGTTAATTTTTGTATTTAGATATTATTATTTATTTAAATTCGCTATCTGAAATGTTAATTTTTAATTTTAATTTTAATTATAATTATTTATTTAAATTTATCTAGTATTTGGAATTTTGGTTTTTGTATAAATAAAGTATTTTATTAATTCAAATAATTAATTAATTTTATATTAACAAAAGAGCTTGCATTATTTTATTACTCATAAGTGATTAAATTTTGTATGTTAACTTGAATTATAAATAAATAAAAACCTTATACATAAATTCTTTTAGTAAAATTTATAGACAATGGTTGCTATTAATTTTAAGAAACCAAAGCCGATTTCTTATATTGATTATGTTGTTTATATATATATATATATATATATTTTTTTTTTTTTGTTTTCTAAAACAATCTATTAATTTTGGTATATTAGATAAGTTAAATTATAAATTGTGAATTCAAATTTACATCGACTTACCTTGGGTATTATGTTGACTTCTCTCGCCACCGCTGCTGACGGCACGACCCACCTCATCGCGTTGCAGCGGATATTCGGATGTATTTGGGACACCGGCGCCAGCGCCATTTGAAGGCGGCACATTGAGCAGCTCCTCATCTGTGAAATTGCCCACTACGGGCACTGCAAAACAGCAAAGAAGAAGAAAAAGAAGTAAAAGAAGAGAAAATAAGAGACATGAAGAGTGACATGAGTGAGCAGCAATTGTAAATGTGGGTTAGAATGCGTTGAGAGATTCGCTGGCTAGCAAATAGGCTGCATTAAGATTGTTGGCTAAGAGGCATCTGTCGTGCAGAAGATTGGGTGGCAACTGTTGGCTGACAGCTGCCCGTCTTGATAAACCAACCAAGCTAATGGGTCTCACTGAGCAATTAGTGAGAGAGCAGAAAGAGAGAGAGACAGCGTAAGAGAAAGAGAACGAGAATAATCGCGATTATTATGATAAATGAGCTATTGCTGCTCCGTGGGGGATGTCAACGTTGACGCTGAGTGGAACGTTTCACGTTGAGTGCCAATTAGTGTTGCATACTTTTAGGTGGCGCCCCTAAAGTGAGGCGTTGTAGCGTGTGCACTGTTTGCTGTTGACCTTATACCAACCAGCCAGACAATAAACAGAAGCGACGAAAGCACCATTCCCATCGCCCATCCATCGCCCCGCCCAGACAGTCGTCAATAACAACAACAGCCAGAGATACCCGACCCCGACCTTACCACCTAACCATTCCATGGCTCCTACTGTTTACCCAGCGGACTGCTGCTTCGACTGTATTTTGTTAGCCAGTATGAATCGTATGCTGGTGCGGAGCACAATTTCCAAATGCATTTCCGCTTCGAGCGTTTGTTGAACTTTCGCTTGATATTTTAAAAAAAAAAAAACAAATGACGAACATTTTGCAGGAAATTTTGAAAAATAGCTAGGGAAAAAAAGCTGAGTTGAGGGAAATGCAAATTTTTACAGCTCTTGGCTCTTGGCATTGATTTTGAACTTGTTTGCTTTCTGTTATTGTTGTTGTTATTGTCATTGTTATTTTTTTTGGGAATTGTTTTTGTTGTCGACGTCGCCAATGCCGCCGCCGCCGCCGCCGCCGCATGTCGTCTATTTTCTTTGGCGTCAAGTTTTTTGTTGTCACAAAAGTTTTTTGTTTACATTCGTGTGTTTGAATTTGCCATGCAAATAGCGACGGCAACAAAAATTTGTGCCATTCTGTTGTTGGTTTGGGCACTGCTTGTGGCATCAAAGTTGCTCCGCCGTCGCTGGGAATTTGCCGTGGCAGTAACAGCAGCGGGGAGTTGGGCGACAGACGCTGCCCAAATACCGCATCATATGTTCAGAGAATCCAAACGAACCTCCAAAAATATGTTAATTTGTTGCGTTGCCAGAGACAAAATGTTAATATGAACACTTGATATGAGAGTTTCAGAAATGTTATAAACAAGCCATGTTGTGCAATTGAAAATTTGCGGAAATTCGTCATTCTTATATTTTAATCAAATGAATGTTTATCGATATCGAACCTATGTAAGTATAGGTATATTGGAGCAATTTGTTTACCAATATTAAAAAATAATATTAAATAAAGTTTCTTTCATAACTGGCAAAGTATTAAAACGGAATTTTTGTTATTCAAACTCAACAAGAGTTTCAAAGTGATGTCAAAGCTCAGCATGGCTTCATTCAGCAAATTGTAGAAAAATATATATAATCTATAATTGAGTTTAGAACTTTGGTGCTTCGAGTCGCTCTGAGTACAGCCCAACATTCGTAAGTTACATACATCATCAAACATACATCACAGCACATCATAAACTGCTATAACTCAATTATTTTTGCTCCGCATTGGTCGCTTCTTCTCATTCGTCAAATTGACTTCTGAATGCATGATTTCTTGCTTCTGTTGTAGCAGTATTCGTAAGAGGCTGAGATCTATAGAGGTGCTCAAATATTATCTGAGTGAGTGAGTTTCAGGCTACTCTTTTCTGATCATTTTCGATCATCATCAGATCTGAAGACAGTCATAGCCGCATCTATTCGCGGATAATGCTGAGTGAGAGCGATGTAGCTATTGAGACATTCCGGATGCAGTGGACGCTTAAAAGTCGACTGAAAATTTTTAGCCAAGAGCATTACATCATAATACAGTTGTCAGAGTACAAATTTGTATTGGAAAGGGATAAAATTCATCCATTATCATTATCAATATCATTAATTTAATTAAGCTAAAGAAAAATTGTATTCATAAAGAGTTACAAAGCTCATATATCATATATTTTTTAATATTATAATTTTTTAATATATTATTTTTTAATATATTAATATTTTAATATTATAATATATTATAATATTTTTAATATTTAAAATTTAATAAAAATTTACCTAAATTTATATTTTGATATATTTAAAGATTTTTTAATTTTTTAAATTTAATTTCTAATTCAATTTATATTTAACTTTATTAACAACAATTTTCTGCCCCGAATAAATTGAAATTAATTTATTGAAAAACTGTATTTGCAATGAAAAGATTGCAAATAGAATTTACTGATAAATTTACTTGTTCAATATACAAAATATAGCATACATTTAGCTATTAAAAGTCATATATAAATAAATTGTTGCCTTTCAACAACAATTCAATCAACATTTAAAATCAATAAGATTATCTTATATCACAATTTCAAATAAATTCTGTCCCATTTCTTAGTTTATTAATAATTTGAGCAGCATAATCATTTGTATTGCATTTGTGAAACCAAATCGACAAAGAGATCAACAACAAATATTAAGAAGGTATTTTCAATACAATTCATTTATCTAAAGTTGTTGTGTTTGCAATAAACAAAATATTAATGCAGATTTATGTTTAATTTCCGACTGCATAAATTCTCATCAACTTTTCCATATATCAATTATATATATATATATAGAAATGTTTGTTATGTATATTTATATATATATATATATATGTGTGTGTATGCGTATAACATCATAATCAGTTGGTATGCACGTGACCTCCATTAACATCGCATTGTTTGGCTGTCTCAGCTTCCTTCCTTTTCTGCCAAAATGCATTGATTGCATTATGCACTCGGCAATTTAATGCTTTCAATATTAATGTACTTTGGCTTGGCTTGGCACTTCAACTCAACCATTAAGCAAATTACGAGCCGAAATTCCAAATACATGTGAAAATCATCATGCACATTGTTGCAATTTGCTCGAATGCTCAAGGCCAGACATAGCTCGGCCCATTCTGGGTTGATTTCTCAGACTGGCAGCCAGGAGGCTGGCTATACAATGCAGCAAATCAACTGCATCATATGCTGATGCAATTCATGTAGCATCAACTACACATAGTTATACGTATTACCATCCAAGCGAACTCACACACACACTCATTCACTCATACACTTAAAAAGCACTCTCAGATCTCGAATTCAAAACGATTTTCAATTAGAAAGGATTAAGCGAGGGAAATTGCAGAAGGATTTAAAGCGCAGCATCAACAGCGAAGTTATTGAAATGAATTTGTATGCTTTTGAATGCTTGACTGACTCACCGACTAAATGTCTGAGCGATTGAATGAATAAATGAATGAATCACTGACTGAATGAATGACAAACTCAACAAAATGCATCAAAATCCAAGCATACACTACAATAACAACAAAAACAAAAGGTTCTTTGCAAATCTGGGATACTACGGGGCAACAGCATGCAAAAATATATTGCAATGTTATTGATTTATAAGGCAAAGCACTTGCACAGCTTAAATACGCTTCGACTGAAAAGGGAAGAAATAAAATATAAAAAAAAGTACTGTAAAAGGGGAATGCTGCAAAAAGAAATCTGCTCAAAATAAAAAAAGGGAAAACAAAGAGAGAGAGAGAAAAAAAAAGGAAAACAAATCTATAAGCAAGACGAACTAAGACAGCCAGTGCCAATGGCAACGGCAACAAAAGGGAATCGTAAATGAGCAAAGTCGATGATTAAATTCCCTACACAGAGGGTTAATCAGCAAGTGTGATTATGTTTACTCAGTGAGAGAGCAGTGTAGAGAGTTTAAAGTTAATAAAAATTGAATAGAAAATTATGTAAAGTTCTGCTAATGAAATTATATTAATTACACAGTCTTATAAAATCAAAAATAAATATTATTATTATTTTATTTATTTTTTTCAAATTTATTTATTTATTATTATTATTTTTATTTATTTATTTTTTTTTTTTTAATAAAAATAACACAAATTTATTACAGAAAATTAATTTAAAAGTAATAGCTATTTAGAATATTTTTAAAAACCTTTTAAAAGATTTATGAAAAAATGGAGAAAATACAAAATAAATTTTATTGAAATCAACTTTGAAAAAATAGAAAAATTAATAAATAAATTTTCTTAAAATCAACTTGAAAAAATGGAAAAAAATAGTAAAAATAATTTCTTGAAATCAACTTTGAAAAAAATAGAAAAATTAATAAACAAAATTTTCTTAAAATCAATTTTGAAAAAAAATTGAAAAAATGATAAATAAATTTTCTTAAAATCAAGTTTGAAAATTTGAAATATAAACCGGAAAATTCTGATTTTTTTTAAAGATATTTGTAATATTCAAATTTATAAATTGAAATATAAAAGAAAAACAATATATTCCTCAGAGAAATTAATAAAAAAAATTACAAAATATTATTTCTGCAGCATATGTTAATCCGACCATAAACCAATAATTATTTAATTATTTTTAATAATTATTAATTTATTATTAATTAATTTATTTTAATTATTTTTATTTTATTTATTTATTATTTTATTTTTAGTTATTGATTTATTTTTATTTAATTTTTTTATTATTTATTTTATTTTATTTCTTTTAATTATTTATTTTATTTTAATTATTAAATTTTTTCTTTGCGCTAAAGTATTAGTAAGCATTCAAATTCGAAATCTCTTAGCTAAGCTCGGGTAGACTTAATTTCCAGTCATCTCAACTGCACTTTAGCATCTGCATTGCATAGTTGTCATACCTTTTACTCTTTATAGAGCATTAAAAAAGCAGTGCAGAGCTTTATTATGCAACGTGTAAAAGGAGGAAGCTAGAGACAGGAAAGCACGATGTTGCTGCTACCAGCGAGCAGGCGAACAGGTCTCTGGCTGACTGGCTGACTGGCTATGTGTTTCGTGCTTCGTGCTCTGTGTGCTCATTGAGTTGCAAATTTCAAATGCACAAAAGTAATGCAACTCATTTAATTTTCACAATATCCTTGTGCCTTGCTTCTGGTTGTAGTCGAGAAGAGCATATGCCGGGCCGAGGCGGCCTCCCCTCTTAAGCTAAAGCATATCTCTCTCGCTCTCTTTCTTACTCATTTGCGCTTCGGCTCTGCTTTTGTCACTGTAAGTGTGTGTGTGTGTGTGTGTGTGTGCTTGCTTCCGTTTCCTATGCTTGTTACAATGGCTGACTCGGTACCCCAGTTCGATTCCCGCCCGCAACGTTTCTGGTCCGCTCTCACTCAGCCCGCTTTGTATCACTCTATGCACAATTGCACACAGCACACAGCACATCACACACACACACACACACAAACACAAACACACACACACACACACATATACATATACATATGCCTGCCATACTCGTGCAAAAACAAAGCTCCCAGCTGGCTGCCTTGCATTGCGCTGTGAGTTAAGTAAAAATTGGTTCATAGCCTGCCTCTCAGTTGGCAATATATTTTGCCCCATCGACACAGAGTCGAGTCGGATTGAAGCGGAGTGAAGTGAGTCGAGGTGAATCGAGACGCTCCAGTTCGAGTCGTTTGCCAGGGGTTTTAATGAAATGCGCAACGAATTTTTAGTGTCAGTGGAATTTTCAATTGCTCAAAGTTGTTGCTGTTGTTGTTGTTGTTGTTGTTGTTGTTGTTGCCATAGCAGTTGCAGTTGCAGTTTATGTTTGAAGAGCCCGCTACCGTTGGCTGCACCGAGTTTTGTAGTTTGCCTGAGTAAATTATGTTTACTGTTTGGTTTATTCGTTGTATTTTGTAGCACTGTTTTGCTCTAAACAAGCCGTATGAGGATTTCACACAGAGAAACAGAAAAAGAGAGAGAGAGTGTGTGTGTGTGAAGCAGAGTTTTTCATACCTTTTAACGTCGCTGCCATACGATTTAAGCCCAGGTGCAGCAAATGAAAATTAAACAGTTGTTCAAGCAAATAGAGGCTTGACTCTAAGCAGAGTCATAAAAGTGTGAAAATCGAAGAGCTTTAAGTTAAAAACTTTGCTCTCGAAAGATTAACAAAATGAATTTTAAAAGTGAACTTTAATTCTGATCGATTCAAAGACAGTTAAACACAGAAAAGTCTTCGATTTGAAAAATTACATTGATTAAACTGATTACATTATTTTATTTTAATTTAATTTATTTTATATTATTTATTTATTTAATTACCTCAGCAAAATCTTCAATTTGAAAAATTACATTGATTCTACTGATTACTTTATTTTATTTTAATTTATTTTATTGTATATTATTTAATTACCTCAGCAAAATTTTCATTTGGAAAATTACATTGATTCTACTGATCGCATTATTTTATTTTAATTTATTTTATTTTATATTATTTATTTATTTAATTAACACAGAAAAATCTTCGATTTGAAAAATTTCATTGATTCTACTGTTTTTTTTTTATTTTATTTTATATTATTTATTAATTTAATTACATTGATTCTACTGATTACTTTATTTTATTTTAATTTATTTTATTTTATATTATTTTTTTATTAAATTAACAGCAAAATCTTCGATTTGAAAAATTTCATTGATTCTACTGATTACATTATTTTATTTAAATTTAATTAAATTTATTTATTTTTTTTATTTAATTCTTTATTTATTTATTGATTTATTATTACTTTTTATTTTAATTTTTATTTAATTCTTTATATACTTATTGATTTATTATTTTATTTTATTTTATTATTTTTTTAAAAATTATTCTTTATTTATTTATTTATTTTTATTTATTATTATTATTATTATTTTTTAAATAACGTATTATTTTTTTTTATTAATTTATTATTTGTTTTTATCATTATTAGTATTATTGATTTAAACAACATTTTTTTAGCTAAAAAAACTTGTATTATATATGTTAAAAAAATGTAAAAGTTTATGTTTTAAATGAGTCTTATTTTATATGCTGAACTTTAATCTAAAGCGTTAGTCTTTTGAGAGAATAGAAACGATTAGTTAATCATCGAAAACTTTTTTCTTGAAAGAGATTTGCTGAAAAAGATGATCTGACTTTAAGGTAAAAAAAAGGGTTTATGACAAATGCTGAGCGCAATAAAAATAGTCTACTCCTTCAGTTCATCCTTAACAACACAATATAATATTAGTATTTTCTGTATCAAGTCATTTTTTTGTATTTTTAAATATTTTTATTAAATTTAAAAATCTTTCTCGATTATCTAAGCTAAATCGATATGATTCTATCAATAATATTAATAATATATCAATAATATTAATATCAATAATATTAATATTAATAATATTCATGCCTTCTTCGATCTGCTAGCATTAATTCCTACTTCATTTCGCTTTCATGGTAAATCCATTCAATTATCGACATACACTTCAATTATCTACCCTAATTGCACACTTATTTATTTTTTCCCTATAATTTGATAATAACTAACCAATCTTATTTGCTGTAAACTGTCGCTTTATCAACGCTTTAAACAAACCGCTAACAAGTCAACGCGAACGGGCATAAAAAATTAATTTAAATTGCAAACAACTGAGGCACATCAACTACCGTCGTCAGCCTACCCCTGTGCGTGGTCTCATCCAACTTATTTACCAACTCGACATACCCACACCTCCCCCCACCTCTCCCCACCGCACTTTACAGCCGTTGGCGTTGACAATAAATGCATTCGCATTTGTTGCAAGTGGCGCACCATGTGGCCAACAAGGAAGGTAGCTGGGACAGGACAGAGTTAACCCTTTTGCTTGTTGAACGGACTTCTCACAACTTTTACGTTTTGCGTGCCAGTGTTACATTTTTTTAATAAAATAATTTTTGCTGCAACAATCTTTTTGTTGCTGCTTTTGGCCCAGCGGGCACTGTGTGTGTGTGTGTCTCGTGCTTGCTCACCTGATATGAATGTAATCTCGCTGAGCATCATCCAGCGGGCGGCGAAATACAAATGCAACTGCAGATAACGCCCCAGGCGATGATGTAATTTGATTGTCACGTCGCGTGCATGATCCAGCACTTGGTCGGGCATATAGGAGAACTGAACCGGCTCCCCAACGAACTGGCGTCCGCCAATGCTGAAGAAAACTTTGGCGTGCACAAACACCTGCAAAAGAGTGAGAGAGATTGTAGTCAGAGCGAAAGAGAGAGAGATGAGTAACAGTTGGTGTATGTGTGTGTGTGTGTGTGTGAGTGTGACTGGCATAATAATTAAAGTAATCACATTCATTTTCTTTTTTACGACGCATTTGCTCGAACGCGAATTGTATTCACATATTTGTTAGCCGCCGCTGACAGTTTTGGTCGAAGTTCAGTTATGGACGCGCCACGGAAGTGCCACGAGTAATAAAAAAAAAAGAGGAGAAAAAACAGAAGAAAATTGTATTTACTTTTGGCCTGGCCATTGGCTACTTTTTTTGGGGCCAGCCGGATGTGTAAGTGTTGTCTTTCCCATTGGCAATTGGCCTCAGCATGGCTAATGAGTTGTCGTTGACGTTAAGAGGTGTTGCTGCTGTACTTTGTATGAACACATTGAATGCATTGAATATCAATTGAGAAACATATGCTCGATAGCTGATCAATAGAAGTATAAAGTTTACATTGAATTGTTTATGTTTGGCTCTGGGTGTCGCGACTGCTTGAGAATTGTTTTTAATTGATTTTTAACCGGAACAAGTTTTTATTACAATAATATTTTGTGGACTTTTGAATAATTTGTTGCTTACCGAATATGTTTGATTAAAGAAGTTGTCAATCATCTTATCGCTTCTAGTGTCACTCTAGCTCTGTCTCTCTTTACTTATCTATCTGTCTCTTTTTCCCTCATATTATTTTTGTATTACTTGGTCTAGTTCTATCTGATTCTCTGGCTCTATTCCCTTGATTAAAGATGTTGTCAATCATCTATATCTTACTCTAGCTCTCTCTCTTCCTCTCTCTCTCTTTACTTATTTATCCGTATCATTTTCATTCATATTATTTGTATTACTATGTCTAGTTCTATCTGTTTCTCTGACTTTCTTCCTCTTTTATCTGTCTCTTTTATCTATCCTTTTCATTCTATGTCTTTCTTGCAGATATATCTATATATATATATATCTTTTATCTCTCTCTCTCTCTCTCTCTTTCTATCTCAGTATATATCTCTCTGCATTATGATTAAGCTAAGCATTGCAAATTAAAAAAACAAAATTTTTTTTATTTATTTTTTATTCCGATTACAATATCTTTTTTAAAATTTATTTTCTTTTGAAGCTCTGTGAAGTTCTTTATGTTTGTAAATTTTTCATTTATCATAATAATTAAATTACAGAATCAGGGTATCTCGTAGTCGTGTCGTGTCGACTAGAGCTTTCTTACTTGTTTTTTTTTTTTAGAGGTTTTTCAAATTGCAGATAAAATCTAATTCACATATCATTTTCATTCTTCTTCTTATAATTCTTATTTTAATAACAATATATATCTTTTCATTCATATATGTATTTAGCTACACACTAATTATTATCTAATGTGAAACTCGCAGAAAGTTATATTCTGGCTTATCGCCATATCCTTTTTGGCAAGCAACCTGTCAAAGAAGTTTTCAACAAACTTTCCCAACACTGGCCCTCACACTCGCACACACACACACACACACACACACACACACACACACATACGCAGAGCTATATCTAACGGAAGCAAAGCACTTATAGAGACAAACAATCTGATGAGTCTAAGCCACCCCACACTAATTAATAGGACCACACGTAGACGTTGACCCCCCCCTACGACAATGTCTTAATCGAAGCTATAAATCTGGGCACGCATTTTAAAGAGTACACAACGAGTGAGAGAGATAGAGAGAGTGAGTGAGTGAGTAGAGTGAGAGAGAGAGCGCAATAGAGTGAGGGAAGAGTGGAGTGGAGCGTGCGTCGCCGCTCATTAGAAATGCTAAAGACAAAGTCAAACAGGCAGACGCTAACCGACAACACAAGAGCTCAAGAGGCTTATCGAACATCTGACATGTAATGACAGGGTTTGGACTGGGTCTTGGACTGAGTCTTGGACTTGGAGTTGAGGTCTGAAACTGTATTGAGGAGCTCTGGTCTCTGTAGCTGGTGTAAGATGTCGTTTGGGGCGCAGGTGCACAGGTGCGGTGAAAGGTGCAGCCAGCCACACGCGTGTCATAATTAAAACGCAATTAGCATAATTTTGGGCTTATCAATGCATCACAAATGGCATTTTGAGTATTTATTGCATGACCGCAAAGTGTACGCAGACAAACCGTTGTCCGACGCTCTGCGCTGGATGCTCTAAGTAATTTTATGACTTATGGGGCATTCCGAATGGCGCTGGCCAAGCAAATGGTAATGAAAAATCATAAAAATAAAAATTATAGCGACCTGAGCAAGAGACGTGAACGTGAACGTCGACGTGGATGCTGTCGTCGTCGTCGTCGTCGTCGTTGATTCTGTGTAAATTATGGCAACCATAAAGCGAATGGTCAATGGCCAAGTCAAAAGAGAGTCTCCAGGTCCAGGTAGGCCGCCACCCCAGACTCTTGACTCCCAGCTCTGGCGTACGAATGGCGGCAACAAATCAAAGCGCCTAGAAAATTTGTGGTAATTGAAATTTTATGTGCCGCTTGAAGCTGCTGCCAATTGGCCTGGCCAGCATACTTTGTGGTTAATTACGTCAGCAGATTTGTGGACCAACTCAGAAAACTTCAAGTCGGCCTCTAAAGTGCTCTATCTAAAGTGGCATCTCTATCGAATTTCCCATTCAAATCGAAAAGCATGTGGAAATTATTCGTTTACTAAAAAATAAAAACAAGCATCATAAATTTCAGCGTAAGCAGAGAGAGAGAGAGAAGTTAAGAATCAGCAGAAGCATTCATTGGCTTTTGTTAGCAATTAGCAGAAGAAACCATCATAAAGTTAGACAGCTATTTGAGCAGATGGAAAATGAGCAGCTCTTGATTATGAAAAGTTATGCGGTAGTTACAAATTTCTTAAAGATGCTTATTTATATGATTTTATAGCTGCAATGGAATGGTGAATTTAAATAAGATTTGTCGAGCTTAGACCTTATAAAGATCTAATGTATGAATTGAAATTAATTTTAATATATTTTGTTTAAATTCTCACACATAACTAGAACTATAAGAAAGCTCAGATGCCCTTATCCTCAAGATTTACTATAAATATATGTATAATATATCCCCTTATACTTAACCAGTAATAGTTACTACAAAACTCTAATATTCCCTTAACCTATATCTTCCCTGTTTATTTAAATTTATTAAATTAGTTACTTTTTAGAACAAGTTACCTAAAAGTTAGCAGGAATACGAAAAGAATTATTTCATGATAACATAAAATGTGAGAAATTTAAATATTTAACATAATATATAAAATTTAATAATCTAGAATATTTAAAGTATATTTTAATTGCATCTCAAACCAAGTTTAATGAATTTCAATTAATATGTTAGTGAAATATATATCGAAAAATATTTTACAGATGATACTACTTAAAAAAAAAATTTATTTAATAGAGTTTTTTTTTATTTGTAAATTTTTGTTGTTATACCTTATTCAATAAAAGAACATATAAATATATATATTTGCTTTAGAGCTGCTTTAGCTTTTATGACATGTTTCAGCTTTCAACATCGTCAACTTAAGACATAAATAGAATTTATGGCTTGGCATCTTTTTTTTTTTTTTCTTTTTTATTCAAGTTGGTTGGATTTCTTTACCTTATATTTGGCACTTTTACTTTATACAAATAAAAACTTTCTTAAAATACCTTCATCATTATATTTCTACTTAATATTTAACCCATTTGATTAAAAAGGAATTTATGATAGCCATTTTATATCCAAAAATAAGCAGACATTTTATAGTATATATAACTTCTACATATTTATAATAGTATTTGTTTATGGAAGTGGAAATACTAAAGCCATATGCCAAAAGCACACAAATAAATGTTTCGATTGTTCCACGTTTTATTAGAGCAAACAGATTTTTGGCTATGTTATCAATGCAGCTAAGCTATATGGTATGCTATTAGGACTGACCTATATAGATTTATAAGGCAACATAAAAAATAATGCATATAACGCGACAATAAACAAAACAATCTACTATCGGCATGTATTTAATATATGAAACAAAAAGTCATGTTAAACCCACCAAAGGTACACATAAAATACATAATTATAATATCAAAATATAGTCAAAGTTAGGTATCTATCCATACACCCAAAAAAAAAAAAGAAAAAAAGAGTCAAGATTAATTTGACACAAATTTGACAAGCATATGGGGGGAGCTGGGGAAAATTGGAGCTTATATTGCTCGAAATATATATACACTGAGCTAACAGTGATAAGATCAAACAGGACGCATATAAAAAATAATTAAACTGTCGTACGATACTCGAAACTGTTCGACAAAGAAATTGTGCTAGAAATTTATGACATCAAAATTTGGGGCTGGAGGCAAATGCAATCATATTGAATTGTAACCGAGTTGGTTTTAATTAAAGATAGTAGGGCTTCATGTTCGGTTGCCCAGCTGCTGGGTCTACCTTTAAACAATTTGGGCTTCTCTTATCAGTCAACGAGCGCATAACTATCTCAATCTACCATTTAACACATTGCCAGCATAATTTGGGTCAATGGACTTGAAAAAATTCTGTTTGGCTTTATGGGTCCAGATTATGGAGCAGCCTACTATCAGACAAAGCAGCGCCCCTCCCACTCTTCCATCCCTTTCGATGTACGCGGGGCGGTGGCAGTGGGGTAAGCAAAACAAAACATCGCCCAATCATTTATATGATTGTATTCATGTATTCGTAAATATGCCTGGATACTCGCATTGTGTTTACTTTCGATAAAGACTACGAGTAAGTAAGGAAATTGACTATATAATACTTGGGCATATATGTTGTATGTATATAATAATGTGAGTACCTCTGCCCGATTTCAAGTGCCACCTGAGTCAGATCACGGGCAGGCACGCTGCTGGGTGCGGGCATTTATATCAATTGCGGTTTGTTTAGGTTCGATTTCGTATTTGGTTTGTTTATATGTAGAAAGAAGAAGAACAAGAAAAAAAAACACCATTCGTATTTTTTCTTTCATTTCCTGTCTCTGTCTTTGCTATAGCTATCCCGCTTTCGGACAATTTTATTTTATTACCGCACTGTGGTTGTTGCTGTGTGTTTTTTTTGTTGTCAGAACTGTTTAGCATTTATTTGCTCAGTTAGCCGCCGCCAGTGTGTCTGGCTAGCTGGATACTATATGGAGAGTGTGTGTGTGTGTGTGTGTGTGGGGGCGGGCTTGGAGCTTGGTTGCGGATCGGACCTAGCGGCGGCTGTTGATTTTTTACGATTTCCAAACAAAAGGCGCAGCGCGTTTTGTTTATATAATTTGTTGTCGCTGTCGCTGTTGTTGTTGTTGTTGTTGTTGTTACTGTTGTATTTTATTTTTAAAGAGCCAATTTATCTGTCCACAAATGACAGTATCGTGTTGTCTTATATGCAATTGTGGTATTAACAATAAAAATGTGATGAAATGCAGTTGCAGTTGATAGCTACAGACTGATTTAAGTCGTGAACTGTTGGAATGTGTTTGCTGCTAGTAGTAGAAGAAGTGGTAGTAGGAGTAGTAGGAGTAGTAGGAGTAGTAGGAGTAGTAGGAGTAGTAGGAGTAGTAGGAGTTGTACGAGTAGTAGGAGTAGTAGGAGTAGTAGGAGTAGTAGGAGTAGTAGGAGTAGTAGGAGTAGTAGGAGTAGTAGGAGTAGTAGGAGTAGTTGGAGTAGTAGAAGTAGTAGGAGTAGTAGGAGTAGTAGGAGTAGTAGGAGTAGTAGGAGTAGTAGGAGTAGTAGGAGTAGTAGGAGTAGTAGGAGTAGTAGGAGTAGTAGGAGTAGTAGGAGTAGTAGGAGTAGTAGGAGTAGTACGAGTAGTAGGAGTAGTAGGAGTTGTACGAGTAGTAGGAGTAGTAGGAGTAGTAGGAGTAGTAGGAGTAGTAGGAGTAGTAGGAGTAGTAGGAGTAGTAGGAGTAGTAGGAGTAGTAGGAGTAGTAGGAGTAGTAGGAGTAGTAGGAGTAGTAGGAGTAGTAGAAGTAGTAGGAGTAGTAGGAGTAGCATTATAAAAGGAAGTCAGAGTAGTAAAAGAATTAGTATAACAAAAATAATAATTTAAGTAAAATACAGAGAGATTTAAATTATAATAGAAGTAATAGTAGGAGATGTAGTGGAAAGAAATTAATAATAAAAGTAATAGTAGTAGAAGCAGAACTACCAGAACTAGTAGTAGTAATAGGAGTAGATATACTCGTAGTTGAATTTGTGATTGGAAATTTGTAGCGGGGCAAGTGGCATTGCGGCAATATTTCAAGATTGATACTTATCAATCTACTTATTAGAAAGCAAAACAAGGAATACGAGAAGAAGTGGAATGAAAGTGGATGAAAAAGTATAAGAGATAATATGACAAACAGTATTCGTAGCAGTCGCAATAGTTAAAGAGTTTCTTCATTAGAAATAATAGCTGATGAAGGTTTTGCCGTATGAAGAGTAAGAGTAAGAGTTGTAAGAGTTGTAAGAGTTGTCGCATAAGCTCTAGACGTAGTTGTAGTAGTAAACTCAAACATACCTGCACATCTTTTGAGAACATGTTGTTCGTGTGTATTATGACAGCACTGAAATTACGCACTGTTTCAAATTCAAAGGTGATTTCAACTGGACGACCAAATAAGGTATCATTGCGCCAGCCAACCCATTCGTAACCTAAATGAAGTTAGTTGAGATGAAAAAAAAAAATAATAATAATAATATAAATTAATTAATTCTTTTTTAATATAATATTATAATATTTAAAAGATATTTGAACGAAGTATCATTATTATCATATATCATATTCATATATCGGATCTTCATCTATATTTTCATCTGCATCGTCTGATGCAAACGACGTCACTCTAATGACCGGATCCGCCATCCTTATACGCATGTCGCTGATGCTTTGTGAATTCCGTGCACGTGTCCTCATTCTAGCAGTTTCTCGTCAATTGCTAATTGTCATACTCTCGAACTTTCTTTAGCTCTGGCAACCTCACTCATTGTCACTTTCCAACACTACGAACGCGGACTATACTCAGCCATTAGGGTAAGCCTAACTGCCACAGCATGTAACTATCGATATTGCCAATCGATGTATTTATTTAAATAATTCTCCGTCAAATATATATTAATATTAAAATTTTTTCTCTTTTAATTTTTCTTATGCATTCTCATTTATTACTTATAAATATTTCAGTTTCTCCCTGATGAAATTCTATCTTATGTTTTC
Source organism: Drosophila stalkeri (assembly GCA_035047405.1). NCBI lineage: Eukaryota > Metazoa > Arthropoda > Insecta > Diptera > Drosophilidae > Drosophila > Drosophila stalkeri. The sequence goes on from JAWNPR010000039.1 coordinate 25,299,730, forward strand.
CATAAACTTAATTCAAATAAGTAGGCCAAATAGCTCGCATTTCATTACATTTCACTTTATGGCTCCTTCTGTGTGTCCAAATATGTAACAAACTAAGAGCAAAAGTAGTCTAATCTCCATTATGTGTGATATCATATGAGTCTGCCGCCAGTTTAGCGCAATTTATGAGGCAGCCACAGCAAGTAGACCTCGAGTAAAGTAGTCTAGACTAAAGTAGTTTATGTGACAGGCACATACAGGAAACTTTTGATTTGAAGTAACCAGTACAAAATGTGTTTACCTTTACCAAAGCCATTGATATCCATGCGAAAGTTATCTTTGCCTCGCTGGCCATCGACCAATTGGCCAAGTCCATTCACAAAGCGATCGCCCTCCTCGTGCCCATCATAGGTTTTATCGGATAGATCGATTTCCATGCCGCGTTGCACACCCTTCGGAATGCTGTAGGCCACAATGCCCTCTGCAATGGCAAGATCAAATCAAGTCAAGTTAAGAGATGAATAAGGTGAGCTAGTGAAAGGCAAAGCGCAATTTAAGACGATTTGTGGCGTCATATTTTGAGACGAGTGCTGCTACTCGTAATTATAATCCTATTTTATACCCAAGTTGTGGCTCATGTTGAAATTACATTAAACAAAATTTTTAATTATTTCACTAGAAATGTAATAAATTAGCTTAAAACTGTAAATTAAAAATGCAGCATGCAATGGGGCCCCAGAACGAAGCCACAACGAACAACGAGACCTTTAATAAAACAATAAAAGAAACTAACTAAGTTTTAGCTCTGGGGTCGCGCGCAAATGCAAAACAAAGTCATCAAAACCGGTCGCACGCTTGATTGCATGCCTATAGATACTTTTTCATACATTAACGAACTTGAAGGTACTTGGATTTTGAAATATACTCTGTGAGAAGGCTTTACAGTTGCAAATGCCTGATATGCAGATTTTTAGTTTGTTTATTTACTTCTTTAAAAATGTGCAAAACAATATTAATTTTGAACTTAAATAATTGAGAAATATGTATTAAAAATATTGATTACTTTAAATAAAATATTTTTATTATATTTACTAATTATGGATAAAAAGGTATTGATATAAATAATAATTAATCGTAAAAAAAATTAAAATATTCAACTATATACTGTAGTATATTTTAAAATTTGATATTTAAATATAATAGTAATAAAACAATATCAGTTTTAGACTCAAACAATTGAGCAATATGTATTAAAAATATTGATTATATTAAATAAAATATTTTTAATATATTCACAACATGTTTTGATATAAATAATAATTAATCATAAAAATAAAAAAAAAAAAATATACAATTATATACTGTTACAACAGTATATGTTTTATTATTAAATAAAATAGTAATAAATTATTTATATAATAAAATTAATATATATATTTATTTCCTATAATTTAATAGTGAAATATGCAAAATAAAAAATTAAAACTTCTAATAAATGAATATTTATTTTACTGATTGCAAAAAATATACAAGATAATAATTTATCATATATATTTTTCCATAAAAAAGTATATAGTATTTACATTTAATAATTAAAATTTTAAATATATATATTTTAATAAATTTAAAATATGTAGAATAAACTTAAATATTTAATATTTTTTTTATAAATAATACAAGGATTTTAAGTTTAATTTTATTTATTTATTTATTTTTTTTTATCATATATACTTAACTATAAAGGCAACCCAAACAACCTGCTTACATTTTGCGTTGTTTGCCAATACTACTATCTGTACCATATATAATCCAAGAGCTTCCATTAAAAGAATCTTTATATACATGCATAAGCATATATTTAAAAATTATTTGCTAGAGTATGACAGCTTCGATTAGTCTTTAGATAAAACTCGCTCTTTTGTCCAGTCAAAGAGCTAAGAGATACTTTAGCTGTTTGCCTGCTGCAGGGCATGAACAAGTGCGACCACAATATTGAATGGGTGCATCGGGGATGCGGGGCAAGAGATCGGCACGTAATGTTTGGTATAATTCATGGCTATGGCTATGGACCACTTACCTTCCCAGGCACAGCCAACGATCTCGGCGCGCAGGCATACGGTGCGATCGTATTGACTGTAGGGATAGATGCGCACCTTGGACGCAAAGATGCTGGGCTGCAGCACGTTCTCCACCTCGCTGTAGGTGTTTATATTGCCAGGAAGTATCTGCACAGAGAGAAAAGAAAAAAAACGTTATTAATGCTCCAGCTCTGTGTAGGTGGGGGAATTCGAGCTAAAACAAAAAAAAAAAAAAAATAAAGATTGGGAGAAAAAACAAAAGCGTTCAAATTGATTTTCTTGGCTTGCACACAATAAATCGATGGAACCGTTTCGGGGCACAACCGGCCTGAGCCAGCTTAATCGCGGGACACCTACGCAATTCTCGCTAAGCTCGCGATAATTCGCACGTAAATTTCACAGCCTAAAGATGTAAAGATACATTTTGTATCTGTTTCGTTGCCTGCGGTTAATGCGATGCTTATCGCTGCACCGCTACGACCCGTTCGCTTGATTAATGTGTGAATGCTGAGCTAGAGAGGCTTGGCACTCACCTCTTTGCCCTGGTGGTTCTTCCAACGCAACCATTTCTCAAAGCCCGGCCTCCAATATTCAAGCACATATGCCTCCGTATATTCCTGGCCCTGACCTTTGCCAAAGCGACCCTGTGTGCGTATGGCGCTCACCAAATGCACCTGCAGCAGATCAATTTGCAGATATTCGGTAAGACCACGAGAGACCATATGCTTGGGACACCACGCACCTCCATTGTTATCCACCTTGAGTCTGCAAATAAAAGATGAGAAGATTTTTAGAAATGAAATCTAAATGTATTTACATATATTTATTTATATATTTTTATAATGAAAGTGTTGATATTTCCACTAGAAAAAAGTTTTTTGATATTTTTCATTCAATTTTTATTCCTATAAAAATTTATATTTTAATAATTTTGAAATGTTAAATATAAAAATACATTTATTATTATTATTATTACTTAATTTTTTTTTTTTAATTTGTAAACGTAAATTACCTTTGATCATTGTTTAGAATTTCAGATATAATTTATTGTATCAATATCCTGTCACCATATATTATTCCATTTTTTTTTACAAGTATAATTTGTCAATTTGGATATATTTTATTCAATTTATATTCCCTTAAAATCAAACATTTTAATTTTTTTAAAGTTTAAATATAAAAATATATTTATTATTATTATTATTATTATTTTTTTTTTTTAATTTAAGCACAACTCTTTTGCATTTAAAATGTGGAAATTACGCTTGATCATTGTTTAGAATGTCAGATATAATTTATTGCATTATTTATCTACTATTTCTTTATGTAGTAAAAAGCACAAAGTCAAAAGCCAGTAACAGAAAATTAAATATCAATATCCTGTCACCATCCATTATTTCACTTTTTTTGCAAGTATAATTTGTCAATTTGGATATATTTTATTCAATTTATATTCCCTTAAAATCAAACATTTTAATTTTTTTAAAGTTTAAATATAAAAATATATTTATTATTATTATTATTATTATTTTTTTTTTTTTAATTTAAGCACAACTCTTTTGCATTTAAAATGTGGAAATTACGCTTGATCATTGTTTAGAATGTCAGATATAATTTATTGCATTATTTATCTACTATTTCTTTATGTAGTAAAAAGCACAAAGTCAAAAGCCAGTAACAGAAAATTAAATATCAATATCCTGTCACCATCCATTATTTCACTTTTTTTGCAAGTATAATTTGTCAATTTGGATATATTTTATTCAATTTATATTCCCTTAAAATCAAACATTTTAATTTTTTTAAAGTTTAAATATAAAAATATATTTATTATTATTATTATTATTATATTTTTTTTTTTTTAATTTAAGCACAACTCTTTTGCATTTAAAATGTGGAAATTACGCTTGATCATTGTTTAGAATGTCAGATATAATTTATTGCATTATTTATCTACTATTTCTTTATGTAGTAAAAAGCACAAAGTCAAAAGCCAGTAACAGAAAATTAAATATCAATATCCTGTCACCATACATTATTCCACTTTTTTTGCAAGTATAATTTGTCAATTTGGATATATTTTATTCAATTTATATTCCCTTAAAATCAAACATTTTATTTTTTTTAAATGTTAAATATAAAAATATATTTATTATTATTATTATTTTTTTTTTTTAATTTTCAAGCACAACTCTTTTGCATTTAAAATATGCAAATTAGCTTTGATCATTGTTCAGAATTTCAGATATCATTTATTATATTATTTTCTACAATTTCTTTATGTAGTCGAAAGCCCAAAGTCAAAAGTCAGTAACAGAAAATTAAATATCAATATCCTGTTGCCATATATTATTTAATTATATATATATTTTTTTTTTTTTGCAAGTATCATTTGTTAATTTAAATGATTCAATATTTATTGTAATTCATACAAGTATGCTCACTTTTGTCAAGCTAAATGTAAATTCTTCTTTTTTTCAGTTTAATTATAAACAGAATTTATCAATAATTAATTTGAATTTATATTGATTGACTCAACGCCCCGCCACGCCCGTTGCTTGTTTATTATCCATCATTTTGTGTTACCCTTTTTTCAGCTGTTGCTATTAACTTGATTTTGTTCAGTCTTTTTTTTTTTTTTTTAATTTGCATTCATTTGCATTGGCGTTAATTATTTAATTAAATTTAAAATTGGCATATTTTTTTTTTTTGTATTTTAACTCATCGAATGTGCGTGTAATTGAGCTGGCTGTCGAGTGCGCTATGTGCTGCTTGTAATTAAATGTCGTTAACTGTGCGTGGACAGCAGCAATAAGCTTGATACTTTTGCCGAGCATAAAACACGCATTGATTGCCAATTGTATGTGGCAACCACTTCAAAGTGCTGCTTCAGTGAGTATAAATAAAATGAGTTGGAATAAAATGCAGCTAACGCTATTAGATTCGAAATGATTAAATTATTTGTAAAGAAATTCCAATTAATGTATAAATTTTCATTTCATAATATTATTATATTTTATTTGTGTGCCTAGCATTTAATTTCGCAAATAAATATATTTAGCCGCCATAGACCTCATATATATATTTGATTAGTATGAAGTAATAAGTGGATTGAACCATGTCTACATATCTCCCTGCAGTCTGTATTTATATATGTATATATTTTTAGAAAGTTCCACATTCAGCAGTTTTATATTTTATTTAATAAAAATAAATCAGAATAAATATTACATAATTGTATATCAAAGCTTGAGAATATATATTGAATGATTTTTGCTCTTCATTTTGAAAACATTTCAATCAATGCAGTCAGTTAAATGTGAACTAACGTTAAATGTTAACTAAATGTTAACATCATGTTGCACTCAATAGGTTGGTGAATTTCTCTTCTATATACTGCGATTCATTAGAGCATAGTCCTCTCTCGAATAGGATATAATCCTATTATTTCCCACTGTGCTCTTGTGGTTGGTAGAGTTTAGTTGGAGTGAATTTAGCAAGAGTGAATTGGAATTACTACTCAAATTTATTTGAGAATGAGTGATATAAAATCCCATGTAAAAGTGTTTAATGTATTATGTCACTAAAGTCTCAACTTTACCTTCCTCTTCATCTTCATTCAACAATTGACTTTCCTCAGTAAAAAGTGTTTTAAAAACAATATATTGACAAGTGGCACATTATTATTGGATTCGTTTTCTAGATTGAAATGGGGTGCTCTTTAGACAGTTCGAATAATATGCCAATATTGCTTCAATAATATTTGTTATGTGTCAAGGCGTCAATTTGCATACTAAATCATCATTCGCTTCAAATGACTTTGAAACTTTTTTTTTCTTTTTTTTTTTTTATTTTGCCGCAACATTCGCGCTCAATTTATGAATTATTTCCACAACAGCTGCGGCAGTTTTCACTTTCAATTTTCAAACTGGCGTAAAGTAGCCAAAAAAAAAAAAAAAAAGCAACACACATACATAAAAAACAAAAAAGTTAACCACACGATGCGCTGCTGTTACAAACTTTCGGCCCTGGGAAAATGGGGAAAACTCAACTCAACTCGACTCGAAACTCAAACGCCAACTTTTTCGCCAAACTCAAAAACTGCAACTGCATTGCGACAATTTCCTTACAAATACACACACACAGAGACAGAATGTTTGTTATGTGCTCTTTCTCTTTCTCCCCCTCTCTCTCCATCTCTGTATTTGTGTGTGTGTGTGTGTGTGTGTGGCATACGTTATATGTTCATATTCATATTTCATCTAGTTTGCAGTAGTTTGCTTGTATTAGAATAAAACGAACTGCAAGGGTTGTCGAAAGTGCAGTAAATCATGCAAGTTATTGACTCATGCAAAGTCATTTAAACAATTTGCACAGTTTTCTATAGACTGCATAGCATAAAGACATAAATTGAGATGTATCCCAGCGTTAGGGGAGAAATGTTTATGGAATTGTTTTCATGGATATTTGTGTTTGCGCAACATGTTGCATGTATCTATTTATTTTTTATGCTTTTGACCCATTTCAAGTTGTTCACAACTGCAGGAAAAGTTCCTTAAGTGAAACGTATTATTCCCAGTTAACTGAGTGCGTTGACTCTCCCTAAGGATTATATTTCTTTTTATATACATTTTTTTCTCTTTGCTGATAGTCCCAAGACAGATTTTTCTAGAATTCTTTAATATACATTTTTTTATTAGGCTTTAATTAGATTACATTTGTATATCATTATTTCTATATTTGAAATTATTAATATAGCTTAAAAATTTCAAATATTAATAATCAATAAGTTCTGAATTATATTATTATTATTATTAATATTATTATTATTATTATTATTATTATTATTATTATTATTATTATTATAATTATTATTAAATAAAATTATTTAAAATATAAATTATTTAAATAAATTATTAAATATAAATACTTAAATTAATTCTTGATTACCAAGTTAAGTTTTTACATTATATTAATATAAAAATTTGCTTAATAGTAATATTTTTTTTTTGTGCGTTATGAAATGATCATACTTAAAATTTATGGTTTTATCTAGCCAGTCAAACGTTTCAATGAAATAATATTAATTCTGAGGAAATAAGTTTATAAATCTTTTAGCACTAAAAGATGAATTCTAATAAATCATATATTTAAATATAAAAAACTCAGTAATTATTTAAAAAATAATATTTATCAAGCATTTTACTAAAACAATTTTGAGATAAACAATTTTAAAGCTTTATTCATATTGCATTCGCATTTACGTAACTGACACAGCTTGTCTCTAGCTAATCGCCAATCTCATAAAATAAAACTTCAACTGCTAATTAACTGCGACTGTTGCAGTAACAGCAACATCAACAGCGGCCGCATCAGCAGTTGCCGCTTGCCATGGAAATTGCTACAAATTTTCCGCTTGGCAGGCGACGTACAAACATATGAACACTTTATCCTAGCGCACAGCAATGCCTGTAGGGGGATTTGCAAAAAAAAAAAAGAGAGAGGGATAAACTGAAAGAGAGTGTATGAAAGAGAGAGAGAGAGAGAGAGAGTGGGCATCTCTACTAGAGTAAACTCATCCATATCCCGCCATGACCTACATTATGTGCTGGCTTTGGTGCTGACTTTAAATGGGGCTTCACTGCTGCTGCTGCGGCTGCTGTTGCTGCTGCTGCTGCTGCTGCTGCTGCTGCTTGTGCCCCTCTATCTGTTTCATATATTTTTTTGCTGCTACTGTGCGCCATTTTTTCCGCTATTTACGTTAATCGCGGTTTACAACACGAGACAGCAGGCCATTTGAGCCAAGGGAATGGTTCTCATATGCAAAATAGGCAAAGGAGGCCACCAAGTTGACTCTGACTTGTCACGCCCACCGTTTGCTGCTTTTACCCATTTGCCTAGTGTGAGCGCGCCCTCGAGCTTTCTACATTAATATCAATTTTGTTGTCATAAATCCAATGAGATATATGTGGACGGACGGTTGGGCTAGGGGGCGGTAGGCTTGACATTTTCCGTTGACTTTTACCTTTTGTGTGGTGCTAGCAAGCGCTTTGTGTTTGTAGCTAAGGGTATTTAGAAATTATCATGAAATTAGACTGGAAAATAACATATGAGTTGGATTTGGAATTGACTTTGTGCGTTATGATTTTCTTTATATTTTAAATTAATTTATATTTATATTTGGTGTTTTTAAGCTACTACAGTTGTGAGGTTCCAACGTTTAAATAAAGAAAATGTAAAAAAAATTATATTTTATGTATAATATTTTTAACATAACGAGTTTAAATGATGAAAATATCATTTAAAAATGTTAATAAAATATGGTACATTTTGAAACGTATATGAAATATTTTAAGAATAAACACAAAATATGTTATAATTTAATAAAATATTTTATTCAAATTTGTATATTAATTTGAAATATATTAAATATGAAATATATAAAATATTACATTAAATATATAGTACTAAAAATTGTTGCAAGTAAGTAAATATGTAATATTTATTATAAAAATATTCTTAGATATATTGATTAATTTCTAAACATATCTTTTTAATTTTATTTTAAAACTCATAAAGTCTTTGTAGTTTCTCTATTCAATTTTGTATTTTAATTTAAAATATGTTTTTAAACTACTAAAATTTGTTGGAAGAAAGTAAATATTTAATATTTATTATAAAATATTTTCTTATAAATATTGATTTATTTCTCATTATAAATTGTTAAAAATAAATTCTTTTAAAACTCATTTTATTAACTGCTTGGTAATTCTGCTTTAAATTTTCTGAGTTTCATATTAATTTTATATTAATTATGTTAAGGGCATCTAATAGTCGTTTACTTCTAACATTCTTTCTCTCTGCTTTACTCTTTTTCGTATCATTTTCTCACAGCTGAAGCTGTTTATTACCGCTAACATATGGGTCACCTGGGATGGCACTTTAACATCATTTGCATGACAAGGCTGCAAATGTTTTCTCAATGCGCATTCAAATTGGGCAAATTATGGGCAGAAGGTAGAGTCTCTATGCTCGATGGCATGTCTGATGCTGTCTGCTGGCCAAACGGCTGGAATGCCAAAAATGCTTGCTCTACTTACATAATGCTGGCCCGAAAGTCGAGTCGAGCTTGTTATGCAGCGCTAGATATAAGTATGCTTTACACTCGTCTCGAGCAGGCCAGCATCATTTTGCATTTCGCATTCAGTTGAAGGTTTTCATTAGCTTCGTTGTTGGCGTTTGTGATGCCTTCTCATTTACGACTAACGAGGCAGATACTTGGATACTTATGCTGTAGCTATGGTCATATAACACCCGAAACTTGGCTATATAAATTTGTATATATATTCATTCTTTCTTTTTTTTTTTTTTCTTAAATATCTTTCTACCCTATGGGGTGGCGCAGGAAAGTATGCAATGCAAAAACGAGTCCGAAATATGCCGTGCGAAAATTTTATGTTAGCATACAAATATTTTCGCTAGCTTTTCCTTCACAGCAAACTTTGCCGAGCAGCTGAGGTTTCGCTTTACAGCAAATTGTTGCATTCTTCTTTGCAGCCAGTGCAGTGCTCTCTCTGTGTGTGTGAGTGTGTGTGTGCGTTATCCTGTGCATAGTTTGGCACGTTATGGTCAGCAGCAGGAAATGGCACCTAGCGCCACTTTTATTTAGGCAAAGCTACTAAAATATGCCATAAAAGGATGCAGCTATCGCATAACTGCAGCACACACAGCCCAGCAAAACAGTTCCAAGGTGCTCAACCACGAAAACCAACACAACTAAGTGACCGTAATGTTGTATTTTTACACATACACTCATGCAAACACACACACACACACATATATATATATATATATATATATATATATATATATATACATAGTCGGGGCACATTTAGTTGTCTGGCAGCTCTAACTAGGTCTTGTGTTACTTTATGCGCGCAAGCCATGCCTGGAATGGCTGTAAACGTGGCTGAAATTAGAGTCAACCAAACAGATACACTCACACATATGTACATACATACATGCATGTATCTCACAGATACATTTATGGGCTACTAGTTACCCGGTTACCCTGTGGTAAAGTTCTACTCGTTTTTAATATAAATTCATGTCGCTTTCACTTGTGTATTCTCTGTGTTTGTGTGTTCGCTGTGGCCTTACACACATTTATTTAGATAATTATGAAAATATATGCACGAATACGAATATGTAGCTCAATGGCGCGGCGTCATGTGGCACGTAACAACAGCACCGCTGGCTGCATTGGCTGTGGATGACAGCAAAGCCAGCTGCTCTTAAATTGTTTGCAAATGTTTATTGTATTTTGCAAAAGTAAGGCGAACTTTTCATTTTACATAATACAATAATGTATTATATGATACAACTAGATAATAGAGGTAATAAAATAGAAAGTTGGCAACGAGAAAAGTATTAGATAAGCGTTGAGTATATGAGATTTATTTAGTCTTTATCTAATTGTAATAAATTATAAAGTGGGTCAGTTTATTTTTGGACAATTGAGATTTGCTTACATCAAATGAAACTCAAGCTTAGAAATAACATATAAAATTTAAAATATAAAATATAAAATAATATAATATATATTATTATAATATAATATATATATAATATATATTATTATAATATATATATATATATAATATATATTATTATATAAAATAATATATAATATAAAATATAAAATATAATATATAAAATATAAAATATAAAATATAATATATAATATATAAAATATAAAATATAAAATATAAAATATAAAATATAAAATATAAAATATAAAATATAAAATATAAAATATAAAATATAAAATATAAAATATAAAATATAAAATATAAAATATAAAATATAAAATATAAAATATAAAATATAAAATATAAAATATAAAATATAAAATATAAAATATAAAATATAAAATATAAAATATAAAATATAAAATATAAAATATAAAATATAAAATATAAAATATAAAATATAAAATATAAAATATAAAATATAAAATATAAAATATAAAATATAAAATATAAAATATAAAATATAAAATATAAAATATAAAATATAAAATATAAAATATAAAATATAAAATTGTGGAAATTTCAAATGTAACTAGATAGAAAATAAAGATAGAAACAAATTATATGACCAGAAAGACAATGGAATCTGTTACTAAAAAATTCAAGGAATTCATGAAATATTACATTTTAGTCATAAAAATAATCCCGATATTCTCAGAAGACTTTTATCCTTCATATAAATTGAACGACTCTCAACATACATCTTGAGTAAATTACGTTAGACTCAATGGGCCTAGCTCACTTTTTGTTGAACATATTTCAAGTGCTTTACAAGCAACATAAAAAATTACAAAAAATTCTTTACTTTATTTGATATACAAATGTTATTTCTCTTTTCTTCGAGTCTTTTGGAATCCATTCTGTTAATTTGTCCATTGACTTTCTTACAATGCAGCAAACACTGGAGTCCATTATTTATTTAAATGCTCTTATACAATACGACTCTCGTCCGTTTTGGCATATTTATTGTGCGTTTTGGTCTATGCAAAATCGAATTTGCATATATAGAGGAAGTATCCTGTAGCTTAAATGCCCAATTGGTTTGTTGTGCTAAGCACAATGCAAACCTTTACCAAGGCTAAGGCGACCCTTTTACCAACAAGATTTTGCCTCTAGGCTGATGTATAAGTATATGACACTGTGTGTGTGTGTGTGTGTGGATATTTTTTTCTCCTTATATTCTTTGCTTTTGCATTTGCGTATCCTTTTTTTTTGTGGATCCATGCATATGAAACAGAGTCTTTATCAAGTTTCGTTTTCAGCTTGTTTGCTAGCTGTTTTCCTATTTTTAATGAGGTTGTCTAGATTTCAAGTTTTTTTTTTGGGGGTCAGTCTTTAAGGATGCTAGCCCATACACATACATAAGATGGGCTTCGAAAATATGCTATTTTAGAGTTTATGGCGCAAAAAGTTAAGCTGATTTGCACTGAATGAAGTTCGTTTGGTTTGGGGCGAACTTAACTTTTGCTTTGTATGTGTGTGTGTGTGTGTGTGTGTGTTGGGGTCCGAGACAAAACTTAAGCGGCTTACCACTTTGCAGTGTACAGCCAGCCACATATGTTCGTGTATCCCTAACATGCTTTGGGGCTGTCTAATAAGTAGCAAGCACATCTAGAAGGGTTCCACTACGTTCCGTACGCCCCTCACTTGCTTTTCTTCACACTCTTGGCCAACCTGTGCCAATTGTGAGAAATGTAAGAAAAACACAGCAGGTGATGGCAAAAAATATTTGCGTTTTCAATTTCATATGTGTGTGTAGTAAATGAAGACGTGTGTGTGTGAATGTCTTTCTGTTTATATATATATATATGTGTGTGTGTGTGTGTGTGTGTTCTGCTTAAGGTCTGTCACAGCTCCAACTCGTTCGTTTGCGCTCGCTTTTACTCTCACCCACACATATTTATTTTTCATTTAATTTCCAATTTTTCTTTCAACGTTTTTAATGACACTTGATGCAATTAAAATGCCAAGGCAACGAGCTTTACTTCTGCTTCCATCTCCAACTGCTTTCCCGCCAACGGCTTGTAAGCTACTAAAAATTATTTTTTACGATTGTCATAAAGACGTCGGCGTCGTCGTTTATAAAGGCCACCCTTTACCATATACCCTGTAGCAGAAACAATAGCTACTGCCTTTGTTTCTATCGCTCAGCTCAGCTCAGCTCAGCTCGGTGCACAGCAGCGCCTCCTAGCGGCGGGCGTTGGCAACAGCAGTAGTCGCGTCAATTCGCCGAGTTTTTAATTAAATTTTTCTATTTTCTTATATTCTTCTCTCTCTCTCTCTTTTTTTTTTGGCACTTTTTACCAAAATATTTTGCTAAGCTTGAAGAGCGCTTGGTGGGAAAGAAAAAAAAAAAAAAACTAAAGGCAGTTCGCAATCCTTTAACAAATTAATTTTTAGCCCCAAAATGAGCGTCAGATGTTTGTAATTGGCCGTTGCCACGTACCTAAGTATGGCAGGCACCACCTATTCCTATTATGATGGCAACCAAATAGATTGACATTGAGCTTCAGCTGAATGTCGACACTGGGAGAATATGGCAGTAAGTGAGATATTAGTGAATGCGGCGTGGAGTGTAAGAATATGAACAAAAGTAATAAATGTAGAGTGTTATGGGAAATTTAAAGACGATTTAAATAGATTTTACTATTTGCAGTAACAAATGATTCAAAGTTCTCGATTAATTCTGTTAAATTTTTAAACAATTTGAAGACAATCTCAGTATATTAAAGTGAACATAGTGAAAGAAGTCCAAGCAAGACTATGGCTTATAGTTGAATTCGCAACTTGCGCCTTCTGCTTCTGCTTCTGCTCTCTGAGAGCAAGAGTAAAATATGATTGGATCTGGTTTCAATTTCAAACTGTTCCAATTCTGTTAATTTATGACTTAGGTGGAGAGCTTGATGAGAGTGGACAGTGAGTTGATAAGTTTTACAATTCACTCAAATACGATTGCATTAATCTTATTGATTATTTTATTGTTGTATGCTGCATGTTATGTATGTGTATTAAAAATATATAATTATTTAAATAGCTGCGCTATGCAGTGTAACATATATCTCTTTAATAGGTTTAATAGATATCTCTTTAATTATTTAATTTAATCGCTTCAAACAGCTTAAAATGTTTTTTAATAAAAGACAATATAGAAAGGCTTTCGAGCCAAGACTGGAAATCTAATATATACGTATATACATATATATGTAATATATATTATATATATAAATAATACATATGTACCTTAGAGAAATAATTAAATGAGCATACCCATTCTTAATAGTAAATTATTTCAAAACAATCGATTTAAGCCAAGTTGATTTATATCTCTTAGCCCCAGAGCTATAAAGTGTTTAGTTTAATATTTATTAAAAAACAATTTATAAATTAATAAATGGTATTTCCCTCATAAGAAGTTAAATATATGTGCATTAGCGATTTACTGTACATATGTATGAATGTTCGTCGGCCTAAAAAAATGCGAAAACTGTTTAATATATTTAAAAATAATGTATAATATATTTAATATAATTCATAATATATTTATATAATAATATAATTCATAATCACAGTTGTAGTAATAAAATAAATAACATTATATTAATAAAATAAGATTCGATACAAAAAAAAAACTGAAATATCTTTATTTTTGTTTGATTATTTTCGAAAAAAAAATTAATATTATAAATTGTGTATTTTTTTAAAATATATTAGGATAATATATATAGGATAATTAAAAACTTATGAATTCTGTATTCAATAATATGTTAAAGATTACATAGGTTAATTTTCTCAAATTTTATTTTTCTTATTCTTATTGATTTTCACAAAAATTAAAGTTTCATTAAAATTAGTTTTTTGAAGAAAACATTTTGTTGACATTTCCGCTGCATTTGAATTTGCCTTAAGTTAGATCAAATTAATTATGTTTTTTTTCCCTTCAATACAAAAATCTCAACTGATGCAAATTTATTTTCTCTATACATTTGTTTATGCACTGTAAAGAAGATAAGCTTTTGTATATGTATTCTTTGTGATTTAAGTTAGTAAGACTTTAAAAAGTGCATATGCTTAGATGCTTTCCCTCTCTCTCTCTCTCTTTCTCTTTCTCTTTCTCTTTCTCTTTGACACTCTTGCTGCCTATTCCGAGTCGCTTTCGCTTCTTTGCCTCTGTCCTGTATATACATATAATATATATATATATATATATATATATATATATATATATATATATATATATATATATATATATGTGTATAGCTTATATAGCCCACATTAGAGGCTGCCTTAGTCATATTTTACTAGCCCTTTGCTAAGCGCCTTACTATGTACATACATACATATATAGCATAATGGCTTTTGTGTTATGCTTTTATGATTACAGCAAAAACAAAAAGGCAAAACTCTAACTGAGACTCGAACTCTAAGGCAGGCTTTAACCCTTGTACAGCGCAAATTGCACACGAAGCGAATGGACAGCAACAGCAACAGCAACCTAAACAGCAACAGCAACAGCAACAGCAACAGCAACAATAAAGAGACATGTGCGTCTTTTTATCGATTTCTTGGGCTGTGCCATAAAACGCTAATGGCGTCCACCTCGTCGCACGTCTCTGACATTTTAGAAGCTGCTGTCGCCATTTTGCTTTTCATATTTTTCCATTGAACTTTAAGCCGTTGACGTTGCTACGTTGTTGTTGTTGTTGTTGTTGCTGCTGTTGTTGTTTCGCCTAAGCCCTAGCCACCATTTTTATTGTCATCTTTTCCGTTGTCAGCGTTGCGGCGTGTTTGCCATTTTTCTAGGTTTTCGCCATCGTCTCCGTGCAATTTCCACTTGACACAATGGTACACAAAATGCAAAACTCTTTTGCAGTTTCTTTCCACCCTTCCTCCCTTGTATTTTTTCTCTTTCTTTCCACTAGCATTTTCCTTCCGCGATCCCCAATCTGGCTATGTTGTTATGTTTGCTTGGCTTCTGCAAAGTGTTGCCGGCATTTCGGATTGTATGCTTTTATATTTTTGTGGCCTGTTGGAAAAACGAATCCAAGCACAAGTTGTAACCGCCGCATGTCATTTTCCATTTTCCATTTACTTTTCTTTTGGCAGCTGTGTGTGTGTGTGTGTGTGTTTTTTTTTTCTGCCTCTGCAAGTCGGCTTTAGCAATGCAGTTTGCTTTTGGGCTGCGCTCTGTCAAGTTTGTTCTACTGCTTTGTTGTTGCTACTAGAGAGCTTTCTTGAGTCATTATTGCTAGGGCGCAATAACTGTGACAAAGTCATCTTTTATAGAACGTGTCCCACCGCAGTTCCGTTCCGAGTCACAGCGTTCTATACTGCACACAGAGAGAGAGAGAGAGGGAGAGAGAGAGAGGGAGGGAGGTCACGCCTTCACTGACTTTTGTCTTAATGGCTTGTCATATTTTCAAAATGATGACAGCTCAAGTGATGAAAACATTTTAGGCAACTAAATGAATGCGCTATGTGGCGCAGTAGCAGAAGCAGAAGAAGATGACAATCAAAGTTGAATAGCTGCTTAGTTTTATTTTATTTTTTATTTTTTTTTTTTAAGCAATAATAAATTATTTTGTATGCCCAAAATGTGTTTCCTTATATATGTATAAAATTTTATCTTTACTTCATTTCCTGTTACACAATAAACCATATTTTTAACTTAAGCCATTCGCTAAATTTACCACAAGCAATTAAGTAAATATGAAATACAACTCTTCTTGGCTAGCTCTTGTAGACAATGCACTTCACACATTCAACGAGCTTGACTTAACCTTGATAACCCTTGCTTAAACTTAGTTTATGTAGCTCTCTCGTATTTATGTTTACTATTTATATAAAAGAGTTTCTACCAACTGTTGCCTATTCGCATGCCTTTTCTAATCTTGCATTCTTAATGTATTTAATCTATGTGAATGCCGCTACAGCTGCCCAAATATGCATAGATCTCTTTCTCTTTCTCTTTCTCTTTGTCTGACTTTCGCTATCTCTCTCTCTCTCTCTCTCTCTCTCACTGTTGTCACTCTTGATCAAATAAAAATAGACAAGAAGCTGTAACTGTTTTGTTTGTATCTTTTCTCAACTGCAGTTGCAGTTGCAGTTGCCGTTGCAGTTGTCTGAGTGAAAACGTCTTGGGTAAATAGTCGCAACTCCATAGAGATCTTTAGCGCTATGCGTAGGCAAATAGAGTCAACTGACTAACTGGCTGGGCGCAGCTCTCACACACTCGATTGAGTTGTCGCCGGGTCGTCTCGGTCGCATTGTTGTCGGCTGCACATGCGCAGTCTTTCAGTTCTCTGGCCACTTTTTCAACTTGTTGTCGACATTTTGCTGTCGTATTTGCCTTTCAATTACCGCCGCAAACATTTCCACCTTATTTGCTTGGCGTATTTAAATTTAACTGACATTGCCAATGCTACCACCACTAATGTTGCTGCTGCTGCTGCTGTTGCTGCTGTTGCTGTTGCTGTTGCTGCTGCTGCTGCTGCTGCTGCTGCTGCGGCGTTGGCTTCTCGTTACGCATGCGCGCCGCACAATTTGCTGGCTGAAAGCATCTCAATTGTGTTGACCTGTTGATGGGTAGGGGACTAAGGCCAGGTCTGCTATCAAGCTGCTGTTTCACATAGCTATTTGTTAAGCAAACTATGATACAGCATTGTGAAAGACCTGAAAATGCTGTGAGTATTTTATATATTTTTTTTCCTTTATTGTTTGGTAATAATTTAAAAAAAAACTTCCTATAATCATCCTTGACATATAAAGTAATTCAGTCTAAGATTCTCTCATTCAATCTATTAAATTTTACGAGCATAGCTCAATCAGTTTATATTATTTTGCAGCATATATTATTCTGTTACTTAATAAATATACTACTTACTTAATAAATATATAAATTTAAAAAATGAGTATTATTTGTATCAATTGACAGAAATGTTAATTTTTAAAATAAAATGTATAAAATACAATAATTAAATATAATAATATTAATAATAATGATAATAATTATAATAATAATAATAATAATAATAATAATAGTAATAATAATAATAATAATAATAAAAAAAATAATAATAATAATAATAATAATAATAATAATAATAATAATAATAATAATAATAATAATAATAATAATAATAATAATAGTAATAAAAATAATAATAATAATAAAAAAAATAATAATAATAATAATAATAATAATAATAATAATAATAATAATAATAATAATAATAATAATAATAATAATAATAATAGTAATAAAAATAATAATAATAATAATAAGTTATAATAAAACAAAATTAATAATATTTTAATTCAAAATTTGTTCTTGGTATATTTAAAAAATTCCACATATAATAAATTGCGATAATGTTTAGGGCATTGCTTTTCATTTTGTTCATTTGTGTACTAAAAAGCGAAACGATTAAAAAGCAATATTATATATAGATAAAATAATAATATTAATATTATTTAAATAAAATGTAAAAGTCATCTATAATATATGTGAATTTTAATATCTGTGATTTTTAATAATCTCGAAAAAATTTACTAAAAATAATATATCTTAAAAAACTAAAAAAAAAAAAAAAAAAAAAAAAAAAATGAAAATAAAAATACTTTTTTCTGGATTTTATTTATTTCCATTTGTTCATCTAAATTATCTAAAAACCAATTTTAGTGTTTAATTTTTGCAAAATTTCATGCCGTAATCGAGATATCCAGAAACATTGTCAAGAGTTGCGCTCCCAAAAGTCTTCCAATTGCTAAACAATATTAAAATTAATAAAAAAAAAAAACCCTCATCGATTTCTTACATGGACAACCTAAAGCTTTTGACTGAGCTATTTAGCTGCAAGCTTACCTACATGGACAATTCACACCTTTGGCCGCTTTAACTTGAGGTTGTAATTTTCTTGGAATTTTCCGTTACACGCCCGAGCTGCAAATATTTGTTGTAGGAACGAATGCTAACATTCCATGCAGCTCGACAACGACGACGCGCAGCTTGACAAAATCTAATGAAGATAACATACGTTGCGTGTGCGTATGTGTGTATGTGTGTGTTTGTGTGTTTGTGTGTGCATGTGGGTGTATTTTTAATAAATGAAATTAATAAAACATGTTTTTCTGCCGTGTTGCCAGGAATTTAGTCAAGTAGCGTCGCTCGGTTGCCTAAGAGACGGACGATGGCTTAACTTAACAAGGCAAAGGCAAAGAAACATTTTTTGCAGCAAGTTTACTTCAATTGAGTGTGGCTAAAGCAAACGCTTTTTTTAACTGTAGCGAGGCCTATATATATTTATATATATATATCGACTCCTTTTGGGTCTGTATATAACCCAAATCAATGCCAAAGTTTGCGAGAAGTAATGCGCGGCAATAAAGGAATTCAATAAAATGTTATAAATAATTCAATAAGCAAAGCAAATTTATGCTTTCATCGGATCGTGGTGCCATATATATATATATATATATATATTTTTTTTTGTATATCTGTATTTTGTGTTTTGTGGGTAATCAATGTAAGAAAAATGCCAAACCGTTATCAAAAAATTGCGAATTGAACGAGGCGCTGTGTAACATTAAATCATAAAAATTGACTCATTTGTAACATAAAAAGCACATTAACACATTACGCAGCATGTGAAGTGCGTGAGGCAACGAATGGGGATGTCGGAGGGGTGGTGGGAGGAGGAGGCGTGTGGCAAACGTTTGATACTGCTGACAGCTGAAGCGAAACGAAACCAAATCGAATTCAGCATTTCAATGCGCACAAGTGGCGAAAGAAACTAGCAGCAAGACGAACGAACCTTAACATAAAGAAACAGACAGATAAACAGAGACAGACAGTGAGAGAGCTTGGAGCAACATGGATAGATTGGGCGGGGCTATACATAGCAATCAATTCAATCGGGCCGACATTAAGGTCGGTGCGTGGAGGCATGGTTAAAGCAAAACCAAATCAAACATTAATGCAATAAAATGGAAAACGCGTTAACAACAATTGCTTCAGTGGCCAAGAGTTGGCAGTTGTTTGGCTGGCGTAATCAGTGCTGCTCGGGCACGACGTGCCTTTGCGCCTAAAAGTAGACTATGCTAAAAGCGAAAATCAATGCCACAAACAGACAGCAAGAGAGAGGGAGAGAGAGAGAGTGGGAGAGCGAGGGAGAGAGTGGGAGAGACAGACAGGCAACGATTAAGTGAGCGACAGCCGCAGACAAACCGAAAAAGTAGAACTAAATTGGAGAATGGTTTGGGGGCGCAGGTTGACTGCTGTTGCTGCTGCTGCTGCTGTTGTTGTTGTTGTCGTTGTTGTAGCATAATGTGGCATAGCATAGGATACTGACTTCTATCAGAACAGCAGCAAATGCAGCATCTAATGTGGCAATTAAGGGATGTAGTGGGGAATGCTCTTGTTGCGTAATGCGAAATGCGAACTGTAAGCTGTATCCAATTTGTGGCCAACATATTCCGATTACAACAGCCAACAATGTGTACGTAACATTGGCTACAGTCAAACATATAATGGTATATTAATAACGCTATCTGTAATTAACAATAAGCAAAGACAGCTCAGAGTCAGGCTTGAAAAAGTATGTTATGTGAAATTTCACAATTGAATTTCGAATTTCCAACTGACTGACAGCTAACGGGGTGGGGTAGTGCTGCTGACTTAGTGAACTGACATTGTCAGTTACCAAAATAGCCAAGCAAATGAGAAATAGTTTAATTGTCTATCAAATTATTTGCATACCAAAACGAAATTCACATTCATTCAATAATGTTCAAATGTTTTAGAGTTAGGTGTGAAAATTCTTGGAGAATCTTAACAGAATATTTGTGTAGTGCAAGATATTTATTTGCATTCATTTAAGAATATCCCTGAAATGAAAGGTGTTGAAATTCTTCATTATATTTACAGCTTATTTTCAATATATGATATTCGTTAGAGCACATCTTTCATAAATAATTGTGAAACTTTTTGATTATATGAAAATAATATTTGAAGCATCATTTACTTATTTATTCATAAATAGTTTTAAAAAATTGTTGATTATATAATATTTATATACTTAATATATTTAAAGACGACTTTGAGATATTTAATTTAATTGTTTTGCACATTTATTTAAAATTATTGGAGTTAAGAATTTTTAAATATGTCAAATTATTTTTGAGCTTAATGTAGACTTGGTATATTTAAAGTGTAGAGAACAAAAAATAAGAAATATATATATTAAAAAATATATAACATATATTTTGAAAAAAAGAAGAAAAAATGAAGAAAATAACTTAAAAATAAATAAATATATATATATATTAAAAATAATATAACATATATTAAAAAAAAAAGCAAAATTAAAATGTAGAAAATAAAAATTAATAATTATTTATATTAAAAACAATATAACAAAAAATTAAAAAAAAAAAATAGAAATTAAATAATTATTATAATTATTTGTTTGTATTAATTTAATAAGCTTGTAACAACATAATAATATATTTTTACCACATTGAATCACAATAATATAAAAATTAAATATTTTTTGACATTATAAAATATTTGTTATAACTTATAAGTTATACTTAAATAAAATAAATAAATTTATTTTAAGTTATTGGCGTTAAGAGTTTTGAAATATGTCAAATTCGTTTTGAGCCTAATGTGAACATAGTAATTTTAAATTGCTTAAAGTGTTGAGAATAAAAAATAAGAAATATATATATTAAAAATAATATAACATATAATTTGAAAAAAGAGAAAATTTAAAATATATATTTGTTATATTAAAAATAATATAACAAATAATTTAAAATTTAAAAATTATTATGATTATTATTATTTACTAATTTAATAAGCTTGTAATAACATAATAATATATTATTAACACATTGAATCACAATAATATAATATTTTATTATAAATTAAAAGAAATATTTCAATAACAAGAAATTCCAATTATCTATTAATTAAATATCTATTGACGCAAAAAGTAGTTGGGCAATTTAACATTTAACAGCAATTTGGCACTTTATCAACTGAATGTGCCAAGCAAAGCATGACAAAAAAAAAAAAAGAAAAAAAAAATTAGAAAAGCTAAAAATCAGCTTTGTTAGCCATACGCAGTGTGAGCCGCACTGTGACAATGCCGTTTGACTGCGAGCGAAACTGTTGCAGACATTATCTTGAGCCGACATTGACATTTGGTCGCATTCACATTGACTTTGACATTACCCCATAATGTTAGGGCTTCGACCCCAGTAACCCTCAGCCCACAAAAGCTCAAGAGCAACCGACCGACCGACCACAATCCCGAAGTTCCCATTGATTGCAAAACGTTGTAAGTTTCTGTGCAGAAAAGTTGTTCCTTGTGGTTTTGTGCGTTGGGGCATATGAACTGCAGCTTTCAGTTCTCATTGCCACCGAAGCGAGGATAGCAACTTGAATAGAGAATGCGTTGATTTTGATTCGATGCTGTCAATATAATGTGAAAACAATAGGAATCAGGCACAACGAAATGAAACGGGGCGCCAACAGCAACTCTCATCCATGCTCTCACATTTACCATGTGGCATTCAGAGGCATTCAGAGTTGGTTGGGCTTAAGCCCGCCCTCTGTTTCCAGTACATAAACCAAATGGGTCAATTGATTTCTGCTTATTGCATGCTAAGCTGCCATAAGATTTTACGTAGTTCACTTTATTCTCTACTATTTTGTTTCTCTCCCTCCATGACTCGCTCTCTCTCTCTCTCTCTTCGTTTTGGCAGCTTGATTGTTTAGCTGCCCTTTGGCTGTGTATTGGAAAATGTTTGCAATTGTTTCCCGTTCTGGTTTCTCGTTTGTTATGTTATGTGTAAGTATTTCCATCAGCTGCAGACGTGAAAAGTTTTTTCGGGCTCACTCTCTTTCTATTTTTTTTGTTTTTTTTTCTGCCTTGGTTCGCTAATTTCTTTGGCATTTTTACTTTACGCAAGAATGAAGAAGTTTGCTTAATGGACTTATAAGTCATTTAACTTTATTAATCAGTGCCGCTTGAATGCTGCCAGGGCATAATCAATGGGGCGGGAGAAGGAGCGGGTATTATTTTTTTTAGTTTTGAGTTCAAGGAACGATTATGCTTTGAGCAGCAAGCCACAGGAAATCTATGAAGGCTCTTTAATAGATGCATCTGACTATTGAATAGAATTTGTATTAAATTCAAAACTCGTTTGAGCAATTAAAATATATATTTCCAAGCGCTGCTCCATTTGTACAGAAAATATGTAAATCCTAAACTACTTATAAAACCATATTTTTACTTGACTTGTTTTTGTTGTTCTATGAAATTCTCAGCTTTTTGGCAGAGCCGAGTTTACTGACATGGCAACGTTCCAACGTTTCATAGTATATTGGGGCTGCCGTAGACCATTTCTTAAATTGCTTCAATTATCAAGGCAACTGCCACAACAGCCCAAACATCAAAAGCAACAAAACAAATTTATGTGTAGCCCACATTTAGGCGACCCGAACGTGAGCCAAACGTATTGGGGGATGTGAATGCTAACATCGAGTCCCACGGCAGGCTGTCGAAAATAACTCAACTGTCAAAAATTTATGCCAAACACATTCGACCTAAAGCTCTCCAGAGCGTGAAACAGAGAGAAAGTGTATATTTGTGTGTGGCAAACTGAAACTGTGTGTGTGTGTGTGTGAGAGAGAGAGAGAGAGAGATAGATAAATATATGAAGTAAGAGCGGGAGAATTGGAGGAGTATAGGTAGATGGTATGACAGCAAAAGCGTCGCATATTTTCATTAGGCGACATCCATCAAAATTCACGCATGAATATGGACTTTTCATGTTGCTGACACGCAGCGCTCACATTGTCATTTGCCAGCCCAAAAAACAAAA
The DNA here is from genome assembly GCA_035047405.1 of Drosophila stalkeri. NCBI lineage: Eukaryota > Metazoa > Arthropoda > Insecta > Diptera > Drosophilidae > Drosophila > Drosophila stalkeri. The sequence goes on from JAWNPR010000039.1 coordinate 25,323,269, forward strand.
AAAACGAATAAAAAGAAGAAGAAGCTCAGACCACAGTGGTGCGACTGGAGTGAATCAAGTCAATTTCTTTAGTGCTTTAAGTGAAAAACTATGCAGCTAAAGTTTATTAGCTCGAAGCACCTGAAAATCCGCTAAAAAGGGAAAGGAAAGCAAAGGAAAGGAACCAAAATAGGCAAAGAGTTTCTGGTCACGTAAGGCTCATAAAGAATGCTTCAATGGCATCATTTGCAGTGCGCTTGCTTTTTGTTTTTGTTTTTGTTTTATTTCGGTTAAAAGAACTAGGCTACGCTAATAAGTTGCCTCGTTGTTTATCCTTGGCAAGTGGCGAATGGCGTCGATTGGCCCACATGCAGGCCGTAAATCTTAAAAGTTGACTTTTTAAAGCCGTTGAAGAATGTATGTAGAAGATTGTTGCTTTAACCCTTCAATAAGGCGCTGTGCATTCATTTATCATACATACATTGAGTGTGTGTGCTTGCGCGCGTGCCTCTGCCTCTGCCTGTGCCAGTGCCAGTGCCTCTCTCGGTGCTTCTCAGCGCAAGGCAACCTTTTTTCATTTGTAATAAAATTCATATGACTTTGGCGCATGTTTAACGTAAAACTGCCCCTCGCAACCCAAAACGGCGGGCATCATTAGGCCTGGGCACGCACATTCCTCGAGTCAGCTACGTTTTCAGAGACGACGTACTGTTCCCCACTCTCCATTCCACACTTCTCACTTGTTTGGTATGAGGCGGGAGGCGCCGGAACGGGCGCCACATGCAAAACGCCATGTGTGACATTTTTACTACCAAACATTTGTTAGAGCACCGTCGACCCGCTGTCTCAGCTGCTCTCTACCACTCGCTACGTCTGTCTTTCGTTCAGCTCGCAGTCAACACGTACCAGGGCACCGTCATTCGCATACTCTGCTTCAGCCTCATTCACATGCCGCAATGTCGTCGTCGTCGTCGTCGTCGTCGTCGTCGTCGCCTGTCGCTGGTCGTTTTTCTGTTGACTTTGCATAATTTTATTGCTTTTCTTTTATTTTTATGCGCTTTTGGCCCGGCTCAATTCGCCTGCTGTTCCACTTTTACAGCCGTCGGTCCTCCTACTGCCCCTCTTCCCCCCCCCCCCCCACACTTCCCCTCATGCCTTTAGGCGACATTGACATTATAATCAATATTTTTGTTACTTCACTCAAACATTTTGATGTTCGCTTGTGTTTTGCTGCTGCTCTCTTATTTCTACCAACTCTTGCTTACATTTTCTGTTTGTTGTCCCTGCATGTCATTTGGCCAACTGGATTGTATATATATATTATATATATAATTGACTGACCTTTGAGGTCATGTATACGCTAGCATGCATCGTGCAACTGAGCAGAGCACAGTTATACTTCTTTATCAGACAATTATCTTGTGGTCTATGACAAATAGATTAAGTTGCTTTGCCTTGAAGAGCATGTTAATGTCATCTTATATAGGGGTGCAGATTATTTAATATTGCATTTAATTTAGATTAGATAGCAAAATTATGAAGATTATATATTTTATAGAGAATTTTAGATAATCAGTTATAATACATTTTATAGCGAGCTGAAAAGCTTGTTTAAAGGGCATTTAATGATACAGTTTTCATTGATTTTAAAGACTTGATTCAGCTTTTTATGTATGCTCAACGCATTAACAATGGAAAATCTGGTTATTTTTATTATTTATATATATTTTATGTATGTATATTATAAAATATTTCTCAATTTTTTATCATTAAGATATCTATAGTTTTGTCAATAATTAAATAAATAAATAAATAAACAAAGAAATAAATATAAAAATAATTAATAAATTATTTAATTAAATAAATATATATATAGATAATTAATTAAATAAATAAATAAATCAACAATTAAATAAATAAAAAAATCAATAAATAAACTAATTAAAAATAAATAAGTAAATAAATAAATAAATAAAATAAATAAATAAATAAATAAATAATTAATATATTAAATTAATAAATAGATAATTAAATAAATAAATAAATTAATTAATTAATAATTAAGTAATCAAATAAATTAATTAATAAATAAATAATTTAATAAAATAAAATATATAAGTAATGGTTTTGTTGAAATGTCTGCAATAGGCAGAAATAATATATATAAAAATAATTGAATAAATAAATAAAATAAAATAAATTAAAATAAATTATATAAATCTCTCTAATAGGCAGAAAGTGAAGTGGTAGACTATATAGAGTATATATTTTTGACCAGGGCGCTCAGATAAGTCGAGTCAGCTATTTCATAAGACACAAAAGTCTTGAATTTATGATATTAAATGCATACTCGTGAAACTCATCTAATTCTCTATTTACTCTACTTCGATAGCTATCGATTATTTGTTTGCGGTTGAGAGACATTTCTTGAATATCATAAAAATAGAAACATCTTATAAGATGTGTGGATTTTCCTGTAATTAATATTCATATTTTCTATATTTTCGTTTTTGATAAAATTCTTATTTTAATTTTAGAAGATTTGTGCTTTCTGTAAATTGGATTGAGAAAGCTCATCTTGAAGAATAGACATTTAATAATTCATTTCCCATAAGCGCACCTGCTACGCTATAAGCAAAGCACGTGCTGAATTGTGCATATATCCATTTGAGGGTGAATGCTATAGACATACGTATAAGGGAAGATAGAATTTTACATTCCCTTCACTCAGTAGCTCAGATTAACTTCTAGTCAAGCAGTGCCGATTAGAGCAGTCTTACTTCTTTATGTTATTTCTTTTTTTATTTTCTCATAATTTGTAATTAAAAATCTTGTTTAATATTCAACCGAAATAAACATTTCTTGTATAATAATTACAATGTATGACAAATTTTATTCTTTCAAAGCTCATCCATCATATTAAGTTTGCTATCAAAATGCTATATCTTGTTTTCTTTCCGGCAGAGTAAAAACTTTTGGCAAGTTATTAAGCTTGACAATTTGTGGGCTTGTTTTTGGGGTTTTTATACACTCTGATGTCCATTCAATGGTGTTTGTTGGTTTTGCTTTGTTTTTGTGGCACATTGTGCAAATGATTTTAGTGGGTCATAAAAATGTTGATACTTTATTATACAGGCAGGAGGAATGTTATGCATTATATATTCATGATCACAGTGCTTAGGGTCAGCGTTTTTCGTTTTTCGTTTTTTTTTTTTTTTTTCGGAACATTCTAAATAATTACCAGAGTATTTCATTTTTATTTAAGCGCGTCGCGAATTTGTCATGCGGGCCGAGATGATAAATCAGAAAATGGTTTTTGGCCGACTTCACAGCAGGCAAATAAATGTCAGCAAAATATAAAGCGGTCATAAGTTGTATCATTATTTTCCATAATTTACATAAGTATGTGTGTGTGTGTGTGTGTGTGTGGGTGTATTTTAATTTATGTCATTTGTGTGTTTGCCTTGTTTTTGGCTGAAATGACATAAAGGCATTTAAACACGCCATAAAATAATTCATAATAATTTTCATGTACACAGGATACACAAATATTCCCCACTTGCCATTCGGTTGCCCATCCCATGATTTTCCCTGTCTTTAACTCCATCCCTTGGCTCGTCAATGTAACCGTTTTTATGTGGCAGATTTTAATGCATGTTTCTTGTTTACCATTCTCAGTTAACATAAATAACATACATATGTGTACGTACGTTGCTCTTGCTCATATTCTTATGACTGTTGATAGCTTTAATAATGTTTTACCTAGGGGCAGGGCTGAATCTAACACAAAGTCATCAAGTTGTCTGACGTAATTACAATCCTTTGTATGTAGGTTAAATCATTGTTACTGATATCAGTTTTAGGGCATATGTGGACTTGAGTTAAGCATAAAATATTCATTACAATTACTTTTTGCATATTCTCGAATTTAGCTCAAGCTATTAAGATTTCTTGATATGATGATATCTATGCTTACAAAGATATACTAGTTTAAATTTTACTCATATTTTATTAAATATTAAATTAAATTGTTTTTCTATGTAGCTATTGTATTAGTTAGTTAATTTGAACTATTTCTTTTGTTTTTTATTATTTACAGAAAACTCTTTCTCTCCGCGTATTTCTCATTATTCTATCTGATTTTTTCTCTCTTATTTGCTCTGACATATCCTGTCTACCATAGTTTTATTCTCCCAAAATGTTACTCTAGCTTTCTCTACTTCTCTTATTCACTCTTCCACATCATATCTGCCATAGTTTTGTTCTCTTAATATGTTACTTTAGTTTTCTCAACCTGAATCTTTACCTCTCTACGTTACATTACCTGTATACCGCTACCTTTCCCGATCTTCCGCAATCCCAAACTCCTTTTACTTTTTTTACTCTTTTTTTATTTCCTAACTAACTTTATTCTCTCGTCTTTAACTTTTCTCTCTCTCTATCTCTCTCACTCTCTCTCTCTCTCTCACTCTATTTCTCTATATAAAATATAATATCTTCTCTCTATCTTTTTCTCATTGTTTCCATATGCCTCTCTCTCTCTCCCTATCCCTCTCTGTTCCTATCCCACGTACCTTGTTAATCCCCTCTCTTTCTTCCTTTTGTTCACATACTTTATTTATGTCTCTCTCTCTCATCCCTCTTCTCTCTTCCTCCCACTCTCTGTCTCTCTCTCTCTTTCTTTAACTTTCACTTACTTTTAAATTTGTAATGTCATCAATAAATTTTGCATATAAAATAGTTGTATCTTAAATTTATTATTAGATAAAATATTATGAAATTATAGATTGCTTTTGATTATCTTGATTTAAAAGTGGAATTTAAATTGGACTCACCTAGCGTGCTGTGGGCCAACATTTCCCATATCATGAGCTGAACTGGCCGTAATTTGAAAGTCCGCTATGGCGCCAGATTCCATGCCCAGAGCCTGTTTGCAGGTGCCTGGAAATTATGATAATTTGGATATTAGTTAGTTGCGGCTAGAAATGGAGCCTCCATTAATTTGAACTACTCTCTCTCTCTCTCTCTCTCTCTCTCTCTCGCTTTCTCCCTTCCTCTCAGTCACTCGTTCTACACATGTTAATTAATTATGCGTTGCATTTTGGCCTGCAGCGCATTGCATAACGAGCGAGGCTAAAATTTCCACACCAACACGCCCACAAAATCAGGCAACTGACACTTGAAAAATGGCTTCCAATTAAAATGAAATATGTGGAAATATTATACAAAATAAGCATATATTTATATATATTTGGCTGATATGTAGGGGCCAACAAAAAGAAAGAAAAACCAAAATGGAAAAGCTTAATTCAGAAATCAAATTAAAACAAATCAAAAATTCTATGCCAGAGCATTTCTCACCTGTCAGGCGAACGTATAAATTAATTAAACGCAAAACAAAGCATATCAAATTGATGCCAGAGAAATGGAAGAAGATACAATCGGCAGACTTAATTTCCATTTGCCATCAATCTGTGAGAATGCATGAAAAGCGCAATTATCATTTGGGCTCCACTTGTCGAATGGAGCAACAGCAGCAACAGCAGCAACAGCAGCAGCAACAGCAGCTGATGCTTCAAATGAAATTCCACTCAAGCGGGCAGCGGCCCCCTTGGAGACCGCGAAAGGGTCATGAATAGGTCGTTGAGACGCCGTCATCAGCATTATCATCATCTTATCATTATCATCATCATCATCATCATCATCATCATCATCATCATCATCATCATCATCATCATCATCATCATCATTGTCGTCGTGAACATCAACTGTTGTTCTTGGCAGGCAGACAAAAATATCAACAATATTATCATTCAGTGAATAATTAGATGCAATCAGTCAACGCTTAAGCACCATAAGTCAAAGCCAGCCAAGCCAAAGCAGGAAACTAGACAAAGGTCAGCCCGTCTATATAGAATATTCTTCAAGAACTCACTGAGCCACTGAGCTTGCCTGAGCTTGCCTGAGCTTGCCTGCTCGCCTGTAGCCACTTGACAGCCATCGCACCCTATCTCACCATCTGCAGTTAGAGATACTATTCTTTTACATTTTGTCGTAGTTTCATTTTACTTGCTCTGCTCTTAGCCTCTTCTGCATTCCATTTAGCTATAGTCTCTTTGCTTCTTCTTCATCTTACTGGGTGCTGGCAATTTTCAACTGCTCTCAATTGCTGGGCGGTCAGTAAAGTTTATTTGAGTTTATAAAGTCTACGATAACAGATTTTCAACTCTGTTCGATTGGAAAGAGCTCAAATTTTGTTTGGGTGCATTGAAGATTTATTTATTTATTTTTTATTGTAAAATTGAACTTTATTGTGAAGCTGCATTTGTAAATTCTTCTTTAGCTGCTACAGTATTTAATGAGATGTTAAGTTAGACTTTTATAGTTCATGTTAAAGAGTCTTTTAGCTAAGGAGAGTTGTAATAATGTGTTGATAGTTAAAATTTGTATATAAATAATTTGTATTTTGTATTTTGTAGGTAACTCAAATTCTTAGCCTTGGTTTTAATTATATTTTTGGCCTACTTCAATTTTTTTCCGGCCGAAGATTTAGACTCACACAGGGCTAATTTATCATTTGAATTCAAAGTTTAGTAGAGAACATCTTAATGAGATCTAAAAATTCTTGAATTATCTACATGCTCTAAATATTTCATTAACTATTTTAACTAATGTAAAAAATCTATTATAAAAATAAATAAATAAAATAAAATAAAAATTAATAGAAATAATAAATAAGAAACTTAATAAATATAATAAATTTAAAAAATAATTTTAAATAAAATAAATATACAAATGAAGTAATAAATAAAAATTGGTTACTGCATTTTAAATATATATCATGTATATCAAATAAATAAACAAATATGTAGAATTAAAAAAAATAAAATAAAAATTAATAACAACAATAAATTAAAAAATAAATTAAACTAAAATTAATAATAATAATAATAATAATAATAATAATAATAATAATAATAATAATTTTAAATAAAATAAATATACAAACGAAGTAATAAATAAAAATTGGTTACTGCGTTTTAAATGATATATGCTTATCAAATAAATAATATATATTTTAAAATTTCAATTTTTAGTCAATTGCTTTCAATTCGATTGAATGTAAATTATTTAATTTATTTCTATTCATAGTTCACACATTAAAATATTATTTTCTATTAAAGTGATTATTCAAGAATATTTTTAATTATTATTATTATTATTATTAGTTTAATTATATATATTTTTTAATTATTATTATTTTTATTATTTTAATTACACTCCTCCCTAAATTCTGTAGTCCACTTGTTCATTTATATTTTAATAATAATTGTTACTGATCTTATTAAACATATTATTATATCAAATTTTATTTTCATGCTGTTAAACTAAGAATTCTGTTTAATATGCCTTAAGCTGCTTTCACTCAACTTCTAATTAATTCGATTTCCATAAACTTTTCAAACTTCCCGCCACAAAGTACTTATGTATATGCCCGCTGGTTCTTGAGCATTATCTGGTCTTTTACGCAGAGCCCATCAGTGCACTAAAAATTCATTTAGTCAAAACACAATTGCTTAATTATCTACAGACAGCAAAACTTTTGCCAGTGCGCCATGTAAATTGTTGTAATCATTCAAGTCAAGAGGCATCGCCAGCGCTAGAAACTTACAGTTGTTAATATTTACATTACGCCCTGACATATTGCTGCTCATAAATTATTTTTAATTATTGGAAAAAATGAGCTGAGGAAAAACTATGAGAACTAAGCGAACTGTTCTGCTCCATCTGATCGATGGTCGTAGCAGGAGGTGGATTGGGTAATCAATTATGACAGAATAACTTCCGTCGCACTCCACCTCGATGATTGTAATGCTGTGTGGAAACTATGCCAAATCAATGGCAAAACGTTTTATTTACTGCATAAACAATGCATTCTCGCCTCGCCGTATTGGGGTTTACCCCAATGAATTCAGCGTGTAGATGAGCATCGCACGTCTCTCTCTCTCTCTCCTTTGCTGTATGTGAAAAACTATTTTGCAAAACTCTGACGGCAAAATGCAAAACTACAAAGTGAAAAGTAAACAACGTACGGCACAAACAGCACTTGTTGTTGTTGTTGTTGTTGTTGTTGTTGTTGGTGCTGCTAAAGTTTTGCGCAAAATAAATTGCACAAAATTTAATTAACTGCACTTGAGTGCGTGGCCGGGTATGTCCGCTGCAGTGCGTCCAAGCTAGCATCCGCCAGCTCTCAGCTATAAGTGTGTGTGTGTGTGTGTGTGTGTGTGTGTGTGTGTGTGTGTGTGTGTGTTTATTTTTGCGATAATCATAATTCAAAGTTATTTGGGCCCGGGCGTAAAACAACACAAACAAACACCGCGCAACTTTATGAAATTGGAAATTGCACAAATTTTACAGTTCAATGCAAGTCAAAGCAAGTAGCAAGTCGTTAACAGCACCATAAAGGGGAGAGCGGGGGCGAGTGGCGGCGGCGGTGGCGATGGAGGCTGCGGCTGCGACTGCCGCTATAAGATTGGCTGGCTGGATCGAGAAATCGCTTTTCGGCAGGCGTAATTCATTGCAAATTGTAAGCAAACATTTCAGATACAAAAGAGCGCATTAGAGAGAGAAAGAGCGCATTAAACAGAGAGTGAGCGAGAGAGAGAGAGCGAGAGAGAGAGAGAGAATAACAGAATGAGCTTTTTCAAAGACTTTATTAGTATAGATTTCAGGCAGTTTGCTTATACATTGCATTCACACAATTATTTTTCTAGTTTTACTCTTACTAAGCAAATATTTATTGAGATAATTAAAGCATTATTCATATTTTCCCAGAATAAATTAGGATATTTAATTATTATGAAATATTATTATTATGAAAATAAATAAATAATATATGAAAAATAATTTAAAATTTGTAAGAGTGCAAAAAAAAAAAAATAAATAAATATAAATAAATAATATAGGAAAAAATAATTAAAATTTTTGAGAATGCAAAATAAAAAAAAAACAGACAATAAAAAAAATATATATATATACATATGTTGGAAAAATATATTTTTAAATATTAAAAATGATTGAATTATAATTATTTATAAAAAAAAACACTTAATATATTATTTATATAATTTTTTATATTGTCAAAAATCAAAAACTTTTAAATATTATTAAAAATTACGTTTACTAAAAAAAATTTCTCTAAAATGTGTTTCGAGATATTTACTTTGTTCCGCATATTTAAAAATTAATTTAAATATAAAAAGTAATTTTGACAATTAATAATAAATAAACAATAAATTTGTAAAGCTAAAATTTTTTTAAAATAAATTATATTAAAATGTTGTTAATTTATTTTCTGTTACAATAATATATTACATAGAGTAGAGTATTTAAAAGTCGGATATAATTTACTGCTGCACACATCTCTTTGTTTAAGCTGTAGGTTGCCGACTCAAAAGCTAGCCAGAAAGTTTTTGGTAAGCGGACGGCAGCAGTGGAAAGAGCTGGGAAAACAGTGAGCAAACAGCGCAGAAACCGCGCGAGAAACGCGTTCGCGTTTCGCGTTCAATGACGCGTATCTGTTTGCTGACGCTCATAAACAACAAAAGCAACAAGGCGTGCTTTATGAGCAGTGAGAATCTCCGGCCCCAAACACAGAACTTTTTTTCCTTTATTTTTTTCTGTTTTTCATCCATGGTTCGTTAGGGCTGAAAGTGAGCGAGAGATTCGTGTAAAGCAATTTACGCACGCATTTTAATTGGATTTCAATAAGCAAATGTATCTGACGATGGATGCAAGAGCGAACAAAAGGCTCGGCGCGAATGCAATGCGCTGATTAATTATTAAGTAGCCAGCGAAAACGGAAAACAGAAAACAGAATACAGAAACGAGCTGTAATCGAAATGGCCAGGGACGTGACAAACATCTAACACGCAACATTAAACAACAGCAATATATAGAGACAACATGTAAAACATAGATATGGCTATAAATTAACATAATTTATAAGCAAAGTATCTTAAATGCATGTCACCACAACATTTCCAACATTCACTTTTACGCTCTATCGCAGCGTACATAAATCCCCCCGAAAAAAAAAATATATATATATATATATAATAAGAAAAATTATAGTATAAGAAAAACATGTTCCATGTCGCGTTGCCTTGTCTCCTAATCGTCGCCAAGTTATCAGCGCGCGCGTTTGCACAGCCTTTTAATTTATCGACTGACCATGCAAAATCTGTTCCCTGTTGTGGGTGAGCGAGCGAGCGAGCGAGCTGAAAGACAAACTCTGGGCTAAGTTTGGGCTGAGGTCTGTCTGGGCCAGCGCGCCTTGTTGGGCCCATGACTTGCCTCAAACTCTGCTGTGTCCGGGCGCTAGGCAATTAATTGTTATTTAATTTTTTCCACACACACACACACAGAGTCAGGCCTGTCCGTTCGATTGGGTTCGGTTCTTATCGCGACTCAGCCATCAGCTATTGCAGCTGCAGGTCTACAACCTGGAGGCAACACATAGGCCTACGCCAGATGCTGTCAAAATATATATATATATATATATATATATATATATATATATATATATATATATATATATATATATATATATATATATATAGGTATACTTATCGTTGCGAGATCTAAAATAGTTAAAATGAAATGTATCTCAAAAGGCTGTCATGTTTTTTTTTTTTTTCATACAACACAGTAGCCTAGTAACTAACTAACTTAGTGGCTGCACTTAGCTTTCATAAGAAGTAGCTCATTTGCTTGCCATGCAACATGCAACATGCAACGTGCAACATGCATGTTTTCCTACACTGTTTTAATGTGTTTCGCTCTAATGCCAATAATTGAAATTCTTATCGAAAACATTAGATTTATTTATGGCAACAATTTAAATATAAAATGCATATTCTTACAAAGAAAATACCTTTAATTAAGTGTTATTGTTTTTGTAGCAACATATAGTTAGAACTTATTAAAATAAGTGGGCGTATTATAATATTATGTATAGACGAAGGTATAGGCGAAGTCTTAAGGCTCACGTTCCATTGGAAATAATCATATTAATAGTTTGCAATTATTTTAGTACTATTACTACTACTATTACTACTACTACTATAATAACATTAAATTATACGTATTTATAAAGTATGCGTTTAAGTAACTATACTTTGATTCATGTTTAACTAGCTAAGGTAAATAACCCTACTAAATAGCCTGCAAGTCTCTCATTAATACTCTGTCTAAGTATTGTATAAGATTTGCTGCACCTGAAGACTTTACGGAAAATCTCTGCTAGAAATTTTGTTTATTACTTTTCCAACTTATTGAATTTTAGAAAATGTATTAATAATAGATTTCTCATATCATATAAGAATCTATCGTAATATAAGGAGGTGTAATCACAGTGTTCGTCTCGCTGTCTTTTGCCTGGCAGTATAAAAGCAAAATATTATGCCTTTCTGTTAGTGAAAGACTTGAATTTATATAATCTGTACTTTCATATCTGTATTAGTGGTAGATGGTAAAATAATATTTATTTTATTTATTTCAGAAAAAATAAATGAACTATTAATTGATAGTTAAACATTAAGATACACATATATATATATTTTTATTATTTTTTTTTTTTTATTATATTACATTTTTCTTCTCTAACTCATTTTAACTTTAAATTGATACTTAAATTATAATGAAGATTATTCCCATAATAATATAATATTTTAAATTTTCTTCATCTTTCGCCTCTCTTCTCATTTGATATTCATTAAATATTAGTTTCATATTAAAAATCTACAAGTTATTAGCACTTAATTAAAGACTGTATATGCATTCGCTTTGCCATATCTTGCATCTATTTTCTCTACAATTTCCGCTTGCAATGCCTCCCAAGTGAGACGCATTTTGGCCTGTAGTCGACAGCGTCTCTTTCACCGCCTTCGTCTTCGCCTTCGCCACCTTTTGCATAGTTGCAGTTTAGTGTTGCATTTAGTTTGGATTGCCACCGGTCGTGTTGGCTGTTCGGTGGCTACATTTAACATGCATAAATTTTTTGTTATTTTTTTTCTGGCACTGCCTTCCAGCTGGCGGCCAGTGGGGCAAATTACATGGATTTCAGCATTTGCCGCTTGGCGTTTAGTTTATCGCGTTTGGCCACTGTTTTAGGCCTTCGTATCGTATCGTATCATATTGCCGCTAGAGATGCCAAGCGACAACCGACAACCGACAACCGACAACCGACAACTGACAACATCTAAAACCAATTCATATCAGGTTTTTATTGTGTGTGTGTGTTGAAAGTGGTTTTTTAGAGATTCCGCTGGAGCAGCGTGTGTGGGATTTTGTTGAGTGTGTGGGGCTGCTATTATAAGTCGCCCAATCTTAGGCTAGAAAGTAAAAGTGCCTGGGTGCATATTGTATATTGTCTATATTGTGTAAATGGCCATTTGGGGCTGGCCAAGCAATTAATTCGGAAATTGCTTTAGTGGAGCTTCAAGCGAACGTTGGCGTCTCTCATTGCACCCAAATTGTTAGCCAGATGAGTGAGATATTTGGCAGGAAAGTGTGTCAGTGTATGCGTGGGCTATGATTGAGCCAAGACATTGAAATGACAGTTGGTTAACACATTTTGGCAAGTGTCTCTCGCAACTTGTATTAACTTGTTTAGATTTGAGATGAATGAATGCAATTGTACTTAATCAAATAAAATGTGGGCCTTAAGCTTAGTAAAAAACTAGTTAAAGTTGTACAAGTTTGCAAAATTAAAAATGTGTTATAAATACAAAGCAGTAAAAAGCTTTAAGATTGAAATTTAATAGTTGTAGATTTATTTATTATTATTTATTATTTATTTGAAGTACTCATACATGCAATTGCTTTAGTTTATTTATTATAATTTAAATTTATTTATTTACTTTTATATATTTTTTTACAGGAAAAACGGAGAAAAGAAAAAGAAAAATACATAATGAATAAATATGCTATATATTTATTATTTATTTTTTTTTTTTTACCGAAAAATACATAATGAATATTATTTATTTATTTTTTTCTCACCCCTTTTTTTCTGTATTGAATTTTATTTTGAAATAATTATTTAAAAAAAATTGATGTACCCTTAAAAATGAAAAGTAAATTAATTTATATTTTTCTTTTACCAAATTTTGTTTGGGTTAATTAAAACAAATAAAAAAACCTTTATAAAAGTTCTTTCCTTGACCAATTTATTTATTGAAATCAATAAAATTTGCTAAAAAAAATATTTTTATTCAAGTCAATACAAATTGCAAGCAATACAAATTCCATTGAGTTTTTGTTAAATAATTCTAAAATTTATTGATACTTGCAGGCCTTAAAAATAATATCAAACTTGAACTGATATTGTTAACTGTCAAGCCTATATCATTGGGGCGGGTCAGCAGCGATATGAAATATCTTTTGCGTGCAGCACTTTGCGATGGACCATTCGCTTTCAATGCCAGTAAAGATATGCATTTAAAAAGGCAGCAGCTACGCTTTAAATATATAAATATATGAATATATATGAAGACAGAGACAGAGAAGCTGTTTATGTGCTGTGGTCATTTTTTATTTGCTTGCCGCGAAGCAATTTGAGCAACATTTCAACGCGCCTACGGTTAAATGAAATATGTCGGACATGCAGATATTTACGCATTTAAATAAATACTGGCTGCAGATACATACACACATACATACATACATACATACATATATATACATACGTAGCCAAACGATTCGTAATCGAGCAAAGCGTAGAGCAAAACAAACCGAAAGACTGACTGACCGACTGAATAACCAAACCGACGACTACATGATTTTCATTCAGCTTTATTCATTTCCTGCTACCGAACTGGCCTGGTTATACACTATATTTTTGACAGTATTTTCGCTATGCGTACAAAGAAAAAAAATATGTAGAGTAGAAATGCGCTGGAAGAGCAGCTTTATTGAACTTTGGCAAATATCATTGCATAGCATTTCATCTCAGTAGTAAAATAAATAATTTAATCAATAATTATAGTAAATATAAAAAGATAAAATCAAGTACATAAGTTGCAATGAAAAAATATATAAATATAATTATTTTAAAATTAAATAAAAACATTTTTAGTAAAAACTAATTTATTAAACTCTGAATATACATGTTACTTAAGGTCAAATTATTTTATTAAACTAAAAATATTAATATTATTATTAATATTAAATAAATTAGAATACATATATTAAATAAATTATAAATTATAATATATTTTTGCACGAATTTTGAATTTAATAAGTCTTTAAAATAATGTTTTTGATTATTAATATTAAATAAATTCAAATACATTTATTAAATAAATTATAAATTAATAATTGTAAATGGATGGAAGAGTCTTTAAACTAATTTTCTGAAACAGAAAACTTGTGTAATAAATGCAAATTCGTGAAAAAAAAAATATCTGACTTACAAAAATATGCGTAAAATTGTGAGCTTAAGAAAAAGAAAAAAGTTGTATGCTTTCAGAGATTTTTCAAATAATATCTTTAGGCCAATTAAGTGACTCGGCAAAAGTTGTTTAAACAATAAATAAAACAAATTTATATATACAAATTGCCTAAAGATATTTAAGGCCGTTTAATTGCATAAAAAAATACATTTGACAATAATAATAAATAAATGAAAACAATAAAAAAAAACATATATTTATCAAAATTTCAATTAAAAATTGAATAAAATTATTATAAACTGAAAAAAATCAATGCAAATTATAAGCTTATAGAATTATGGTAAAACAAAACAAATAGAAGTATTATAGACTTCGGATAGGTATTCATAATAAAAGGATTGGAATGATTGTTTAATTTGCTGTTATGCAACTTTAAAGAGTAGAATAAAGTTTTGAGTTGAATTTGTCAAGTTTTCAAGTGTATATTATGTTCGATGATCCTTAATTGGTTATATCTTTGGCTTTGGCAAACAAGTTGGTCGCTAACGAGCCAAAGGCCCGCAACAAGATAATTTGTTATGCTCGGCAGACGAATGGCACAGAAAGCTACAGAGTAGTAACAATAACAGTCAGCTGAAAGTTATGTAGGATGGACTAAGAGGCACGGTGAGGGCAGGGTAAGAAACAAAGCCAGCTGGCTGTGATGGACGCGACCACACACACGTGAGCATTGGGAGCCAACGCGCCACGACGGAGCCAATCAGCAATGGTAATGAGCAGCGTTCAAGTTGAAGACGAACAGAGTGAGGAAGGATGGGGTGGGGGGCAGGTGGCAGGCACAAACAGCCCCAGTCGGGCAGAGTCATCTATCAAAAGCGCCGCTGTGGCTTCGATTTGCGCTCGGACCAACTCAGCACCTAGATAAATATGTGTGGGCACATACACACATACACACATACATATATATATGTATATACATATATGTATATATGCATATGCGGGTATATCTGCCACTGCCCTAGCTAACCAGCTACCCATCACTTTTGCACCGCCTTGAGCCTGGCCTGAAACTAGGCCCAGGCTCATGTTTATTAATGACGACGTCGTCGTCGTCGTCAGCGCATCCTGGCGCTTTGCGTAAATTTCTGTAATTGGTTGTGGTTGAGTGCGTGCCGAACAGTGAACGGGTATTGCAACCGCTTCTCTATCACCTGACACCGCCCCCCACCCCTCCCCCTGTTCCGCCCACAAACCCTACTGCTTAACAGTTATTAGTTACGGTTTGCGCTATTGGGAAACACTTGAGCTTCAGGATGTTTCGATGCTGTCTTGTTCCCATTCATCCCCTCTCTCTGTTCCTTTGCGGTTGATTGATTTCCATGTTGATTGCTGCAATGCAAATGCAAATTTTGTGGACTGTGGCTCAACTCAGTCTAAGAGTATTTAGTCCAATGCTAAATGCTGTTGCATAGCATGCATTCAACTTGAACGAGGGTTGCCTGAAGAATAGGTTAACATTGAGTTACTCTAGCTGGCCAAATGTGTATTCAAGCATTACAATGCGAACATGTTACCATTTCATCAGCAAATAAATTTAGTTTTTTTTTCATATATATTTCTATACACATACATATGTATATATCAATATGTGTATTTGTTGAAATTTTAGACTAGCCAACAAATTTTGTTTTCAATTGGCTTTGTTACATATGCACAAAATATTTTCCATAATATTGCGTTGTACCTTTTTCTGTTTTTTTTTTTTTTTAATATTTCGAACAAGTTTTTCCTTTTTTTATGCTGCTGCTGCTGTTGCTGCTGCTGTGTATTTGATCGAAATAAAAATGCATAAATTTCATGTCATGGGAACTGAACAGAAGGCATGTCTGTAACTAACTAGCTGATAGTATGAAAAGTTTCATTGCTGGGCAGGTGGAGGGAGCTGAGGTCTGGGGTCTGGGAGCTATCGGAATTGGTCAAAAACGGTTAAATTGTGTATCAATGTGGAAGTTTCGTGTTGCATATATTAAAAATGTGCATTTCTGATGAATATTTAATAAAACAAATGCAAAATGAAACGTTTTAGATTTCATAAATAAAATACAAAACTAATTTTTTATTGATTTCGATTTTTTTTTATATGATATGGTGCTTGAGTATCATAAAATAAAAAAAAAAATATATATATAAAATTAATTCAACACTGAATTTATTACATTTTTAATAATTTCAATGGATTTTGCATTTTGATGAAATAGAAATAGAGTATAGTTATAATATATATATATATATATATATAAATATATATATATATATATATATTTTTTTTTTTTTTTACATTTAATACTTAAATGTATATGAGATTCTTAGTCAAGAGATTATTATTCACTATAAATATTTGCTAGCTGCTATAAAAACTTTAATGAAATTTCAAATTTTGACAAACATTTGTGATTTTGATGTAAAAATTATATTACATTATCTATCACATGTTTCGACAGCAGAAAATACTAAATAATTTGAGATATTCTTAAGAAATTATACTAAGTTGATGTAGCTGCAATTCGCACTTTTATTTTTTTTTTTTTGTAGCCCCAATAAATAAAACGACCTATCGCATCGAGCTTCAAACTCAAAGTGAATTTCTTGCATTGCATAAGAGAGAGTATTATAAGATTGATTCTACAATTTCATTTCATTTCATTTCATTGGCCGCTTTCATTTCATTCTTATGCAGCTCTCGATTCAGTCCAAATGTAAATAAAATGAAATGGCATGAAACAGTTTCTAAAATCTTGTGATCTCTTTTATCAGCGAAATATACACTATATATAGTTCATTAAATTAATTAAAATGAAAAAAAAAATTATATAAAATAAATAAATTAATTAATTAATTTTAAATGACATTTCTATTTTCTCTTTCTATCCATTTCTTAAGAAATGATTTCAGCCTAGCAATCGTCAATTTCATTCTCACTCAAGACTTTAGATTGGAAGTAATATAAGTTAGATTGCAAATTTAAGCGCAGTTCTCTCAGGTCAATTGGTATTCTGTCTTACGCTTCTTCTTCATTCATTTACTTACCAATTTCCAATGATGCCACGCCCACAGCTGAGCTAGCAGGATTCCCAGCTGCCGTTGTTGTTGCCGCCTCGACAGCAGTGTGAGTGCCATGGAGTCCGCTCAATAAAATCAAAGTCAATGCCAGCCAGCATAAAGTTTTATTGTTATTAACAACGCCATGACGCTGAATGTGGCAATAACTTTTTAAATAATTTGTTGCAAAATGCCAGCAGCTGTACCCGGACCATGGACCATGCTGCACGGGCCAACAACAATCAATAGACAAATGTCGAGGCGAATTCAATTTCAGTAATTTTATCGCAGGCATTTTGATTATTTTGTTCTTTTCTTTCTTTTTTCTTTCCTCTATTTGCTTCGTTTATTTGAGTTGATTTTCACACGTTGCGCATTGCATGCTGCAAGAGAAAAATGTTGATAAATGTTTAACGAAAAATGTGGCATAATTGTTGAGGAAATTTTTAAAATTTTGCAACTTAATTGGCGTCACTTTAAGAATGTCAGACAAGCAGTCAAGCAGTAGATATATATATATATATATATATATATATATTTTTTTTTTTTACTTTGTTTTATACTTCTATGCCATTCTCTGTGCCCTCTAAATACATCATTGTCAGCAAATTAATGTGACGTGACCTTGCAAACTGTCGCGTTTGTGTCACATGACAGGCAAGTCATGTGACAGTTGTTGTTGTTGTTGTTGTTGGCAACAGTCGCTGGCAACGTTGCGCAGTTCCTCGGCACGATTTCCTTAGCTCTGTGCAAGTTAAATTTATGTAAAATGTCAGACACACACAAGCACTCTAAAGCCCCTCTCAACTCGGCTCAGCCAACATGCCAAAACGTGTCAAAATACAAAAATATAAACAGCGCGAAAAACTGTACGAAAAACTGTTTTGTTGCTCTCTGGCTAGGGATGCGGTGCGGCCTACTGTCTGATGTTTGCCCTTTAGGCAGCCGGAAATGCGACAAAAACAACAACAACAATAACAAAAAAAGACTAAGGACCGTGCCAAGTTTTAAACAGCCAAAATTAAAGTTGGCAAAAGACTTTACACGCGATAGTCAGATTTATGGCAGACACTGTAACTGTTGACACCAGGAGAAACCAGTGAAAGTTGCTTTAAGCAAAGGTCACAGTGTCTTGTAATAAAAGCTAAATCAAAAGTTTTGTGAATTGAGAGACTTAAAGCAGACTATAAAAAAATAATAAATCAATTTTTTCATATTCATGAATTGGATTTGTTGTTTAAAATAAATATAAAATATAAAGTTATTTAAAATATAAAATAACATTGAAACTATACGTTGTAAATAGGATAATAATAATTTAATGACAATTAAATATTTTAATAAAATAATAAAATTTCGTATTTAAACACTTTTCTTTTATAAAAATAGTTCAAATAATAAATAAAATTTTAAAAATTACTATATTTAATTAAAAATAAAAATGACTTAATAATAATAATAATAAAATATTATATAAAAAAATAAATATTAAATATAATACCTTTAAAATACTATATTTAATTAAAAATAAAAATGAATTAATAATAATAATAATTAAATATAATTTATATAAATTAATTATAAAAATAGATTTAATAAATCCTAATTTAAACAATTCTATTGCAAATAACATAAATAAAAACACTTTTTTTTATGAAGTATTCCAAAAAAATACTATTTTAACATAGAAAAAATTATATAAATATATATTTCATATAAATAAAATTACAAAAAAAAAGTTGAATTTATTATATTTTTGAAAAATGTTATGAATATAAATACAAAGTATATTTAAGAATTAATAAATAACAAATTAATCCAATTTAAATACTTATAACTCTCCCCGTGACTAAAATCTCTTTTTCTCGTTCTTCTCAAGCTGAAGTAAACTTTTATCACTTCGGAATTACCTAAGATCTAAGACACAAATAAAATATTTTTGTTGATGTTAAAATTTCTGGCACTTCATTCGCATAACATAAACTGTTGGCGAAATATTCACACATTTCTACAATTTATGCTTTATTCATATCATATCATTTCAATCTCTATTTTAAAGCGCTTTTATATTTCGCCATCCTGATAGTTGCCATATTCTGCATAATATGCAAAGTCGCCGCTGAAAGTGTCTCGAAAAAGATCAAAAGCGAGAAATACACAAAGAAATTTTCGCAGGCAAGCGGCAAATGCCGACGCGCATTCACTCAAGCAATTAATAAAATGCAAAAAAAAAAAAAAATAAGAAAAGCAAAGTTAAGGAAAAAAAAAAAATAGGAGGAAAATGAAAAGAAAAAGAAAAATCAAATAAAGAAGCAAACTAAACGACAAACGTTGAGGCCGTTTTGTGGCTGTGGCTTGGGATCTGTTATGGTAACTGGAACTGTAAGAGAGGGACTCACATAGCACTGCTACCAAGAGTGAGCGAGAGAGAGAGAGAGAGAGAGAGAGAGAGAGAGAGGGAGATAGGGAGAGGGATACCAAACTGGCGCCCACACTTCCTTTCATATGCGAAATGAAAAATTTTACGCCAACTTGACAGTGGAAGTGGCAGCAAAGTTGCAAATGTGCCTTGTTGTTGTCGCACTCGTTGTTGTTATTGTTGCTGTTGTTGTTGTTGTTGTTGTTGTTGTCGGCGGCATAGTCCCAAATAAAAGGCATAAAATTTGCCAGCCGCCACTTGAACACAGAGAGTCGCATAGTTTTTATGGCCATGGGTCGGCCTTTTAATGCGCTCCATGTTCGCAGTAGTTGCAATTGCAATGAAACGGCAGCTGGTCGCCGCGCTTAGAGAGAGAGAGAGATACATAGAGAGAGAGAGAGAGAGAGAGAGAGAGGGGGAGCAAGCTGGGGAACTGCTATTGGATTGTGTTGGTTATCTGACTGGTGGGCACTGGTAGTGGCACTGGCACCGTTTTCTTCGGTAGCAGCAGTCAAATGCAAATTTTTTTATGTGACGAAAGCAAAAAACAGATGCGTGAAAAGCGACGTCGCTTTTTCGATATGAGTGCTGAAGGGGGAGTGGCAGCTGTGGCAGCTGTGGCAGCTATGGCAGGGTAGGTGTATGCAGCAAGCGGACATTGGGTCAGACAAACGTGCAGATCACCGAGGTCATTGAGCGTAGCACTGGTAGCCATATGAATGGCAGAGCAGAGCACTGAGTGAGCGGACAATTCCATTGAGTTCAGTGTTGATATATTGGATCAGAAAAGGGAAGGAGAGCGACGCATCTGTCTTAAGATATGTGAAATGCGTTAAGCACTGAGATGAGTTATGGATCACTTAAAGCAATTTAATTATAGTCACATATTAGTTTTATCGCTTCAAGATCTAAGATCACTTTGGCAGCAAGATACACATAAATTAAAGAAATAAACAAAGCCATAAAAAAGGAGTAAATAAAGATACAAGATTTTATTTATTCAGTTTTAAAACTTTATTAGTGAAAAATGATGAAATTAAAAATAAATGAAACTAACACGAATTAAAAAAAGAGTTTTCAATAAAATTTAAAATAAAATTAAATAAATAATATAAATAAATAAAAAATAAATAAAATATAAGTTAATCAAAAATATATTTTTTAAATATATAGAAAAATATAAAAATTAAAAATATAAATAATAAAAAAATAAATAAAAGACAAGTTAATTAAAAATATATTATTAAAATGTAAGAAAAATATACAAATTAAAAATATAAATAAATAATTTAGTAAAAATAATCTAAATTATTATAAACATAAGATTAATTTATCGCATATATAATTATATTTATTAAAGATGGATGTAAATTTTAGAACTTCATTAGTGAAAAACATTATACCCTGAATTCCCATTTTCAATGGGTTCAGGGTATAAAAATAATGAAATTCTAATAAATGAAACAAACACGAAAAAAAAGTGTTTTCAATAAAATTTAAAAAAATTTAATTCAGAATATATATAAATAAAATATAAAATAAATATGAATGAATCAAAAAATATTTAATAAAATTGATAGAAAAATATAAATAATAAAAATATAAATAAATAATAATTTAATAAAATTAATCTAAGCTATTGTTATAAGCATAAGATTAATTTATTGTATATACAATTATATTTATTAATGATGGATGTAAATTTTAGAACTTCATTAGTGAAAAATAATGAAATGAAAACAAATACGAAAAAAATGTGTTTTCAATAAAATTTAAAATAAAAAAAAAAATAATATAAATAAATAAAAAATAAAACAAATATTAATCAAAAATATATTTATTAAAATGTATAGACAAATATAAATAATAAAATATATAAATAAATAATATTTTAATCAAATGAATCTAAATTATAATTATAAACATTAGATTATTTTTTTTTATATATATAATTATATTTATTATTGATGAATATACATTTTTTATAATATATATATAGAATATATATTTTTAAATATTTTTCAACAATTCTAATGAGTATCACATAGACTTTTACTACACCAGTCGAAGCTCCCCCTTGGGCTGACCATTAGTTTGTGTATAAACTCCAATAGTTCAGTAAGTTATGCAACAAATGCTACCCAAATACTTTACAATGTTCAGCGTGGCATTTTGGTTAGCAGTATAACAACAACAGTAGCAGAGCTGCTGCCGCATAACCCACAGCCCAGAGCAGCGACTGCAGCTTAACTGCAGCACTTTAGCAGCAACTACACTGCCTAGACTCAGCTGCCTCAGCAGTCTCTGCGCTGATAACGCGCACCATTAACACCCGCAAACAATAACCAAGTCGAAAATTAATTGAAGCCCGAGCCACAGACGGTTCCTGGCAGGCGTTGGACCGCAAGTTACCCAGACTCCTAGTCTTTTTGCTATGCTCCCTTCCAGCTGCCAGCCTCCACCTCGAATGCTCTCTCCCTCTCTCTCTCTCTCTCTCCCCTCGCTTGCAATGCCAGACAGACATTGCAGACGCCCTGGCATGTCATTCATTTAGTTTTCTATGCCTGGTCTACAGTCCGTCGTGCCTTTCGTGCCTCCCCCATCAGCAGTCTGGGACTGGCTGGCTGGCTGGGGTGGTGTTTCGTTGAAGTACCGTTGCCTGCGGCCTGGCCATATTATTTTCGCACTCTCCAAACGGCCGACGACCGACTGCCGCCAACTGAGTCACTAAAAAGCGGCATTTTATTTGCACTCCAAGACGCGAAACTGTGCGCCAAAAATTATTACGCGCCCAACAGCCAACAGCAGCGGCCCCACGATGCAATCCAAATTGCTGTTGCTGTTGTTATTGTTGCTTTCTTTTTGCTGCTGTTGTGAGTGTAGCCTGGCATTTAATTGCCACATGCAACACATGTTGACGATGCCAACGCAAGAGCAAAAAAAAAAAAAAAACAAAAAAGGCATAAGGAAAAAACGAGAAATATAAAAAAAAAGGACAGCTTGGAAAATTAATAGAAAAATATTTTTTAACCATTTTTTAATTTGGGCTTTGTGGGCGGCAGCAACAAACGACAAACAACAAAAGCTTTGGCAATTTCTATCGTCTTTTCTCTCTCTCTCTCTCTCTCTCTCTTTCTCTAGTTGCAATTTTCTCTGGGTATACAATTTCATCGTAATTGTGGTTAATGTTATGGATATTTTATGTGGGAACTCAAGCGAGACTAAGTAGTCGTCGTCGTCGTCGTCATTGTCGTTGTAGGAGGAGCAGGCAACTGCTAAACGAGTGTAAACTAATGTGTATATATTTTAGCCAAGATTGTGTTGTTGATATTTGTGTACTAATAGCTTTAACGCTATAAAATTGTCGCTTACAAAAAGAGATGTGCAACCTAATTAAAAATAAGTCTATAATTAGTTATATATTTCATATTGAAAAGAAAAATCTCAGTCCCTAATTGTAAATTGAATAGTTCATTATAAATGGACATAAAATACATAATAATATATATATAATATATAAAAATATATCAGTATAATATAATATAATAAAATAAACTGTCTTTAATTTAATATATATTATTTAGAATGTATAAATTGTTCAGGTAGACCAAGATCTTTAGGCTGCAGTACTCAGACAGACGCCTAGCAAAATTGTTTAAGTAGGAGTCTACGATTGTGAGGTATAATTTGGCAACATCTTGGATATTGACTTGTTAAAAATTTTTAGATTATAGTTTTTATTCTATTATATAATACAAGTTAATTTTATATAATATTTTTAATAATTTTTTTTTTTTTGGCACATATGTTTTTTTTAATTTATTTATTTTTATAAAAAAAAGTTTTCCACATGAACGCATAAAATTGTTTAAATAAGAGTTTACGATCGTGAGGTATTGTTTGGCAACATCTTGGATATTGACTTGTTAACAATTTGCAGTTTTTGGTTTTTATTCTATTATATAATATATTTTCAATATATTGAATAATATATATAATATTTTAAATACTCTTTTTTTTTATTTAAATTTATTTTTATAATAAGAGTTTTCAGCAGGAACGCATTTAATATAAATTTTAAAATGAGTAACATTCAAAAACGAAAATTTAATAAACGTTAAATTTTTTGTCATGTCATATTAAATACATTGAATATATTTCACTTTCATTTTTATGACTTCTATATACATAACTTCTATATACATCTTGCATTTCTTAATAATTTATTGTCATGATATTTAAGTGGCTCAGTAAGAGTAATGCCAACTTCGCATCAATTTAATGCCAATATTCTATATTTTCCTTCATATTCGCTTTTCGCTTTAAAATCTCATAATAATTTCCATTCGACTAAATCTTCGGACTATCTCAATGGCCAACACTTTGTGCAAGTCACAATTTCAATGGCTTCGAGACACGCAGCCAGAACTGACAAAAGCAAAAGCTAAGTTCAATGCCATCTCCTGCCATCGAATAAATATGCCATAATTTAGCCAAAGCGCAGCGTCAGGGCCAAATATGCTGGCCTTGGTCGAGCCCTGCACATGCTACGCTCCTAGTTCCCCCGGGTGCCTTTGCTTGCATTCCATTCAATGTCGGGCATAAATTTTCTACCGTGCAAACCTAAAAATGTAATAAACAATTTTTTTTGCCAGGCATTTTTTTTTTTTTTTTTTTACTGCAACGCGTCTAAAAATATATAAAAGAAAATAGGGAGAGTAAAAGTGCAGGCAGTGGCCACAGAACAATAGCAAAAGCATTTTTAGCAATTTTTAACATTTTCTTTAATAAATTTTCCGCGTCGTCCAGCGACACAAAAAACACTTTATCATTGAAATGCTGCAGAGTGACGACGACGACGACGACCAAAGAGCTGGCAGAAAAAAATATATTTTTCGTATACAATGGACGCAGTATTTGCCACATGAAAATTAAAAGGCGACAGCTACAAATAGAACTAGTTACAAATGCACCGAGAATCGTGTGCTCTATATAAATATATGAAATTCTAATTTTCTTATAAATTAAGGAATTTTTAAAAAGCGAAATGCATTTTTTTAAAATAATTAATCTACTATAAAATTTGTTTAAATGCTAAAAATTTAAAAAAATAAATTATAGAATTTCGAACACATGAAATTTCACTTCTATAATTTTTTTTTTTTTTTTATATTGAAAAAATAATAAATAATGTATAAATTGAAAAAATTCAACAAGATTTTATATCAAATATTGTTGAAAAAAAAATATAATAAAAAAAATAAATAAAATAATATAAATAAAAATAAATAAATTAAATAAAAATAAGAACAAAAGCTTTAATATACAAATAGATTATATTAATTATTAATGCACTAACTAAACTAAAATATATTAAATAATATGCATAATATATTTAGTATTAAATAAATTTATATTAGTTCTTTATTATAGCTAGATTCAGCTAAAGAAAAGTTATTTTTTTATTTTTATTTTTATTTTTATTTTTTTATATAATGAATCAAGTATTTAATCCCTGAGATTAGGTTCAATCATATAACCCACGCAATTTCTATTCTCAATTCAAATGAATTTAATCTTTAGCCATCTGTTTCCGTGTTAATATGTTTCATACAAGACTTATACCCCACTGAAAACTTATGAATAGAGCATCTCATGGTCAAAGGCAGCAGACAAGGTTGTCGACGACGACGACGACGACGATGTCGACGTCTGTGAATACAACGGAAAGTGCAAAGTGTTGTACCCACAAATTTTTGCATTGTGTTTTTTGTTAATTGCATAAAAAAGTCGCACAAGTCGCCTGGGTTGCAAAGGTCGTTTTATAAACTAAAAAGTGAACAGAACAAAAAAAAAAATAAAATGAAATAAAAATAAAAAGGAGGAAAAAAGTCGTCACATGCGAATATGGCAAACAATTCCAACGCCCTCAGTTTAGACCGTCTGCTGGACAGAGCTAACTCCCCCAACCAAGGCGTCTGTTGGCCAGCTGCACTTAGGACAGCTCACTTCTTGGCTAAGGTTAAGGCTTAGAGTGAGGGAGTGAAAGAGGGCTAGACGTTGAAATTAAATGCGCAAAAATTACGCTGCAATTATGCGGCGTCAGAGACGTTTTGTGAAAAATTATGGCTCTGGGAAGTTTCGCTTTGCCAGCGAAAGTTTTCCGTTTGCCTGGCTTATATTTTATGGCCATGTAAATGGCAAAGCCGAAGCCTGGGGTATAATAATCGCCCTGTGTGAAGTGTTTGCTTTTTGCGTAGGTTGTCGGGGGCCATGGAAATTGCAGTTGATGATTAGGCGTGAAATATGCGACGACCAGGCCTTCAAGAGGAAAAAGAAATATGTGTCCAAGGGAGTGTTTTTGCCTGCTGAGTGCTGTTGTCTCTTAGCTTTTCAGTATGTTTAGCTGGATTGGCGGCCAAAGGGCAAATGTTAAGGATTATCTGATATCTTAGACTCTTTGTTGCGAAATATATACATACAAAATATAATATTTTGATATTGAATAGTATTTATTGGCCCTTAGCTTTTCATAGCTCCTTATAATTAAAAGGTTTTCATTTTGCAATATCTGCTCAAATTTGTTTATGCACTTTGAATAATATATCATGTTATTATTATTATTATTATTATTATTATTATTATTATTATTATTATTATTATTATTATTATTATTATTATTATTATTATTATTATTATTATTATTTTCTATTTTTATTATTGAAATATTATTAATATAATTTACATAGATATATATATATATATATATTTTTTCATTCTATATTCAATTTTACAAATATTTTTCTTTTATTTTAACAATTATTTTCGATAGTGATTAAAAAAAACAAAATCGTTTGTCTGCAATATTCCATAAAAATATATAAAAACTAAAATTTAATATATAATTTTTTTTAAAATCTGTAATTCCTTTTTTTCCTGCAACAATCGAAAACAAAATCTAAAATATTTACAATCTTGTGACATTTTTTATTTTTGTTTATTTTATTTTTTGGTTTTAATTTTAATATATCTTTTTCTTTGCTTATAATTTTTTTTAAATTTTAATATATATTTTTCTTCGATTCATATTTATTCTACTTTCTTATTACATTATTTTAGAAACTGCAACTCTTCTATTTTTTTTCTCTTACATATAAAAATAGTTATTTCAGAGCATTTGATTATCGGTTTGAAAATTGTGCCCAAACTGAAAAGTATTTGAGTGCTTTCTTTACGATTTGACTATTTAATAAATAATATTTAAAAATACTCGAACATATATTTTCAAGAATATTGAATCGTAAAAATTATTTAATTTTTATAGAAAAGAGTATAAAAGCTAGTTACGCTTACTATCGTAGGCAGCTGAAGTTATCGTTTCAGTTACCTTCTCGGTAATATACATATGTATATGTATATCTGTAACTGTTTTTGCGTACCCATCTGCTTGTGCGCAGTGCTTACTTTTAATAGCGTGGACGGGCATTACGATTCTGGTGTCATGTCGTTTGCTTTTTGCACAACAATTTTAGCTCATAAAAAGCAAAAACCTTTGGCCCTAACAGTCATAAATGTGAACGATTTTGCTGGACGGCTGACAGACAGGCAGACAGTCAGAAGAGAGTCAGACTGGCAGCCACTCAGCGAAGAGCTGTCAAAATGGCTAGGGGCTCAGGTTGGAGCCCAGGAGGCATATCACACGCGCCCCCCTCCCCCCACACACGCATATGGGGCCCAGAAAGATGCCGCCTGCCAGGCAGCCGGCAAAGAGGTGGGTGGAGTCGCGACTAGTTAGAAGAGCCAAGTGCTAGGCGAAATTAAAATAAAAATGCATAAATATGAATGATGAAGACATAAAAAAGTATAAAAGCAGAATGCCAGCCAGACTGAACAGGGAGGGGGAAAGCTACAAAAATTATTTCAATTTCAAGTTGAATGAGTTTGCCGTAAAGTTATAACTTTAACAGTCGTCATAATATTTTGAAATCAAGACTACACTATAAACTCAAATACTAAATGGAACTTGCAACGTTCAGTGTGCAACGTGCAATGTGCAACGTGCAGCTGTTGCTTGAGTTGGAGCTGGGAACTGGGAATTTGAAGTTGCAGTCGCAGCTGGCGTTGACAGTGCCAAAAGAAGGTTGGCTTGGGGCATTGGCTTGGCCGTTCTGCCTCTTTGCCTCTTTGCCTGTTTGCCTGTCGCTAGGCCAGGCCGTTTAATAGCTTTTCGGGGCAAAGCGTCGTACGAGAGACACAAGTAACACGCCCACAAAACCCAGCCAAGAGTACTAGTTGCTGTTGCTGTTGTTGTTGCTGGAAACGCCTACCTAATCATTTTGGCGTTGACACTTGACACTTGCAAAAGAAATGCGACAACAACGGGAATGTCTTTGTCTTAGTCTATGTCTCCGACTTTGTCTTTGCCTTGGCTATGGTTTCGAGCCTCCCTCGTTTCGCATACGACATGTTGGACGAGAGCTGTTTTAAAATTTCTTCGGTTCTCTCTTTTTTCTTCTTTTTTTTTTTTTTGCCACTTGCCAGATGCGTTTGTAAATCTGTCTATGCGCGTGTTTGTCTTTGAAGTTTGCGACTAACAAAGAGGCAGCTGAAGTGAGTCTTTGCCCGGGCCTCTGTTGAGTGGGTAGTTCAGTTTTATAGATAGACTTGTAATGGCACGATTTCTTTATTAAATGCGATTTATTGTTGTCATGAAGATTTTTCATTTTATTTATATATATGTATAAATGTGAGATGAAAGCGTAGACACGATACTCTTACTCTTGTAGTAGACTTTACTAGATAAAATAAGCCTGAAGTGATTTTGTTGCTATAAAAGTAAAATTTAATTTGGGAAAAATTGTTCTTTATATTTTTAAATTATATATATATATAATATATGAAGCATATTAAATATAATAGATATTTTATAAGTAAATACATTTTAAATAAAATTATTTATTATTACAAGTTTATTATTAATATTATTATTATTATTATTATTATTATTATTATTATTATTATTATTATTATTATTATTATTATTATTATTATTATTATTATTATTATTATTATTATTATTATTATTATTATTATTATTATTATTATTATTATTATTATTATTATTATTATTATTATTATTATTATTATTATTATTATTATTATTATTATTATTATTATTATTATTATTATTATTTATTACTATTATTATTATTATTATTATTATTATTATTATTATTATTATTTATTATTATTATTATTATTATTATTATAATTATTATTATTATTATTATTTATTATTATTTAACATATTTTAAATTAATTTTTAAATTTTGTTTGCCAAACTATTTATTAATATTAAAGCCATTTTCAGAACTATTTTCATTTCCAATCTTAACACAATATTTTTATTTTCCATTACGAGCTCCTATATTCAATTTTCCCAATAGCTATCATCTTTTATCTCCCATCTCCTATCTACCAACTATAATCTTCTATGTTCAATGATCTATCATAAATATTCTATCTTCTATCTTCTATCTATTAACTCCCATCTTCCATCTTCTATATTCTCTACTTTTTTTTGTAATTTATCCATTTCTTCTTCCATTTTCATCCTTCTACCTTCTCCCATTTGCTAACTTCTATATTTTATATTTTATCTTCTTTTCTTCCATTTTCCATCTAACATCTTCCATCCTCTAGCTTCTCTATATATATTTTTTTTTTTATTTATCCATTTCTTCTTCCATTCTCATCCTTCTATATTTTATCTTCTTTTCTTCCATTTTCCATCTGCCATCTTCCAACTTCCATATACTCCTCTTTCGACTTTGCTTTGTCACAAAATTCTCCTCCATATCCCCACATCGAACTGAGCTGTTGACTCAGCCTTTGACAGCATCGCGTTCCCAGGCTCTCGTTCTAATTGATTTGTTGTTTTTTAAATGTTGCCCAACTCTATAAATTATGCACTCAAGACACTGTCTTAGCTGCGATGCCTTCAGTGAGGCGTGGCAATTTGTATGTTGCATGCAAAACGCCCGCCAAATGACGCATGAAAATATAAAATCAATAAAGAAAAGCGCAAATAGCCGTTGGAGGGGCGAACAAACTTTTCAGAATTGCCAACTCAGAGTATTTTTGCGGTCGCCTCAATTCACAAGGCCTCCACATTC
Source organism: Drosophila stalkeri (assembly GCA_035047405.1). Taxonomy (NCBI): domain Eukaryota; kingdom Metazoa; phylum Arthropoda; class Insecta; order Diptera; family Drosophilidae; genus Drosophila; species Drosophila stalkeri. The sequence continues at coordinate 25,353,397 of JAWNPR010000039.1, forward strand.
TGTATGAAATATATATAAATATATATATATATATATAACATCTGTATGTATGAAGAGAGAAAAACACGCTTATTTAAGCAATAATTTCTTAACGCTCTTTTCAGGTTCGCCAGTTTTTTTTTTTTTTTTTTGTTCCTTTTGTTTTTGATTAATGGTCCCGCTCATAAAGTGACACATTGAAAATTGGAAAGCAAATCAAGCACAAAAAGCAGCCGAAAAGTCGCAAGGCAAACGCATGAAATCAGCACAAAAATAAATAAATAAATAATAAAAGGCAAAGAGCAGCGGGCCAAGGAAATTTTGTTGCTAAAAGTGTAAAAACTTGAGCCTGCGCCACGAAAAGGTCGTCAAAGTGAAAAATTCGATAAGCGAAAAATGGACAAGCGCCGGCAAAAGCAGCGACTGCGACGCCAGCAGCGACAGCAGCAGCAGCGACAGCTTCGAGCACAACAATGGCGCAGCGCACGAATTGAAACGGAAATCCTTATTGAACTAGAGTGATCCTGAGGGGTTTCGCTTCGAGCAGCAGGAAGCAAATGGGCGAGCTTCATTCGAAGCTGAAAAGCATGCGAGCAGCAGCCGCTGCTGCGTTGCCAAACCGGAAAAGCATGCTGCCGAAAATTTGTGCTGAGTGGCAGCTGAGAGCTGCTGCTGCTCCGGCTGCTGCTTCGACTGCTTTTGCTACTGATGATGCTGCTGCTGCTGGAGGTGGTGCTGCTTAAAGGAGGCTGAATGCTGTCCAGTGGCGGATGCCTAATGGCAACGCGACACAAAACACAGACGCATACACGTAACGCACAGGAAATGCCTGGAAATGCCTTTTTCCAAGGCAACTTGGCCATGTCGAAACAGCAAATGTCACTCAAGCAGCCCAGCTGCTGCTGCTGCTGCTGCTGCTGCTGGTGCTGGTGCTGGTGCTGCCATTGGTGAAGGTGGCTCTGCTGCTGGTGCTGCTGCTGCTGCAGAGGCGCAAATGGTGTCCCAGTTGATCGAAGAAATTATTTAAAAAAATATATATATATTTAATGGTGTCTTATCTATGGTAAACTGTTTTAAACGAATTTTTCTCTCAATGAACGTGTATTTTATATTATACATTATATTTCTTTTAAGGCAAGTGTAAAAGGCTCAACTTGTTTTACTTGCATAATATTTAAACAATTATTATATTTATTTGATATATTAAAAATGTTGACATGCTTGCATCAATTATGAAAATAATTTTATTGGTGTTTTAAACCAAAGCATATCATACGTTTTATATATACATATATTCTTTTTTCTGTGGACATTAAATTACTAAAAAAAAAATGTTTTAACACATTTAATTAATCTTTTCTTTAAACTGTGTATTTTATTATTTTTTTTCGCCAAGTTCAACAAAAATTTCGCGAAAAAATTTAAAAAATAAAAAGAATTGAATTACTATTTATTTAGTTAATTTAAAAAATTTTGATTTTTAATATTAGGTAGTAAATGATTGTTGGATTTTAAGAAAATTAATTTTGTGATAAATAGTGATGGCACGATTAATCGATTATCTACAAATTTCGATTCAATTGTATTGCTAAACGGAGTTCAATTAATTGAAACATTTATCGATTAATTGCTCAAATATTCGCTAAGAAGCAATATATGCGTAAGTTAGAAGAGAGAGATAGAGAAAAAATTACTAATAATATAATTAAATACAGACTTTGAAATGAAAATTCGAAAATTTGAAAGACGCTTTCCATTATTTTAGAGTTAATATTTATTTATTTATTTTATTTAATTTAAAGTATTGGAAAATCTAGAGTCAAGCTTAAGACAAATATAATTTTATAATAATAAAGCCTATAATATAATATATGATTTAATTGACTGTATTTCTAAACAAAATTGTTCTTCAGTTTAATATTTGAGATAAATATTAATAGTAACAATAATAACAATATTACTGTAGCAATAATATAGATATATTTGTTTGTATACAAACTTTCAGTTTAGGAGTTTGAAATTCTTACATTGGAGTTGTAGAAGAGAACGTTGATTAAATTCAGCTGTCAGAGTAAACAAAAAATTGCTGCTGAGAGTGCACTTTCGCATTTACTCTTTTTTGCATATAGCAATAAATATCGAGACAGTCGGGCGTTTTATTTCTTGAAGCTTGATAAGGGAAAAGAAACCGCGAGACGCTGTTTTGATGGAGGTATAATTGCTTGAAGACATTAGAAATGTGGATTTTCTCATCAATTTCATTTGTTTTGCTTAGGAATTTAGCTCTTAGTTAAAGATCATAATTGCAGCAGCATTCATTGCTTTGTTTGTCTGCTAAAGATTGATGAAAGTATAAAATCCACTCCCTCTATAAAGTAAAATATAAATATTATATAAGAGATAATCACTTTGCTAAACTGAATCAATGCGCTGAAGTGTCAAACAAATTTTGAATGAATAGAAAATTAATTTAAATTATTATTAAATATAAAACTATATTGAATTGTGCAATTGTATAATATCTGACAAACTTAAATTACATAAAAATAAAATATATTCAAACTATTTACACTGCAAATTCTGTCTTGGATTATTGTGTAAAAAGTTCCCTTTGAAATATGTCTGCTGCGAGTTAATCTCTTTGGTTGTTGTCTGCTCTAACCTGAGTCCTTAGTCCTTATACTTATATCTGGTCTAGTCACACAGTGACCGCCTGCACTTTTCAGCAGATTAACACGTACTGTCCACATGAACTTTAATTAAGAGCCAGACAGCAGGCACAGCTTTGAGCCTACCACAAAAACACTTGTTAGCCAAGTATCTGCTGCTGCTGCTGTTGCTGCTGGCAAAACAAATGTCAGGGCCCAATTGAGCTGCGGCTCTTGTGAACACCCACTTGTGTCCAGTCGTTGGCCAATCTGTCTTAACTGCCAATTTACGTAAAAATGCTGGCACACACACACACACACACACACACACACACATACATGCAAAATGGGCCAAGCTCGAAACGTGGCACTAGATTGAGCAGGTGCTGGATGTGCTGATTTTTCATTTAATATCACAAAAAGGGCAGCTGCTAGCCCAATGCCAAAAGAGTATTGTGTGTGTGTGTGTGTGTGTGTGTGTGGATTGGCACCTCGTGGGGCAGTTGGACACATGGCGCCCGTAGTTTTAAGCATAACGAATTGGATTGTCATGCCAATCGATAAATATTTGCACATGGCCAGCTACAACGAGGCGCCTCTTAATGTGGGCTAAGTGGCTGGCCAGCTATAAAGCAACTGCACAACTCTGCCACATGGCGTGGCAAGCGCATTAGCCCACACACACAGAGAGAGAGAGAGAGAGGCAGGCTAGCAAGCCTTTGGTCAATATTAAATGACAGCACTCGAAGCGTGCCCTGTGCGGGCCAGACCGAAAAGGATGTGCTCACACAATCCATGTAGCGTTTGCCAAATAGAATTTAAATCTGTTAAATCCTCGTACATGACAGTTTTCTATGTTGAATTTGTCTTTGCTTCAATTGTTGCTACAGATGGATATACATATGTATATATATATTTTTTTTTTCTACTGCCAGCAGTCTGGCCTAGACAGAGGGAGAGAGTTGGATATATATATATGTATACGTATATATAGCTCCTACAAGCTTCTTCAACTTTGTGAGGATTTCATCTTTTAAGCTTTCACTCTGCTGTGTGTGTGTGTGCTGTGGTCTCGAAGTGATTTTGATTGAGTGCGATTTGTACTTTGTGTTGCCTACGTGTTTAGGTTTTTTAAATAATATTTACCTCACATGGCTGTACTTTTTGTGTATCTAGGATTTATTGTTGCCTCCAGGTCTCTGATTGTACAGGATGATGTCGGCTTTCACTTTATTACTCGACATATATATTTATAATACATATATTGCAACGGATATTGTTTGATATTATTTGCTGTTTGCCATTTACTTTTTAGTGTGCCTTTTTTGCTATTTTTTTTTCGTAGAGTATTTACTCAGCCGTAGAGAAAAGGAAATGGATTTATTATAGGGATATCGTACAAGAAAATTGATATGGAATGCATTGCAGAAGCTTAGCAACTAATGATTGGGTTTTGGGTTGAGCATGAAAAACAGATATTTGAAACAATTTTATTTAGATATGGACAGTGCTCCAGAAAGCTTTACTTTTTGTAGCCTTCGACCCAAAGAGAGTTTTGTTATTAATTTGAAAACTCAATAAATATTAATGCTGAAAATGCCAAAAAATTTTTTAATTTTGTTAAATAATGAATTTTATAACTCTCTTTTTTTTATAAAAATAGAAGGAGACCATTCAGTATATAGTGATTAGTATTTTATTTTCAATTAATCTCTTTACTACACATTGCTCGCCTAAACAGATAATTAAATACACATACACAAGTACATAATTAAATACATATTATATATCATCTGAAATATATTAATGCGTAGATCATATATATAGGTCTATATATGATCTACCTTCTTTGTATCAAAAGAGTTTTCAATTTGTTTTTTATTTCAATTTTTTAAATAAATATCAAAGCATAATTCTTATTTTTAATTTTTATAATACAAATTGAAAATTAAAATTATAATTTGATTTTTATATAAAAATTAATTTGTAATAATTATTTATGATTTTTATCATAAAAATCAATTATAATAATTAAAAACAATTTCATTTAAATAACTCAAAAAATAATTATTATTTCTTGATTTTTATTATAAAAATTATGATCGTTACAGTCCCTGATAATTAGTCATAGATTAGCCGTCAATATGCGATTTTTATATTTATTTATTTATTTATTTAGAGCTGAGAATTAATGTAAAATTAAAACTAATCTAGGGTTAAGCTTTGGCTACTATGGCCTTCGGTTTGCTACCTTTCTATATAATTCAACTCAATGTATGTTTTTTTTTTTCATATTATATTATAGAGAGTAGCTAGTACGAGATGTAATATACGTATCACTTTCATATGGAGACAAAGTTTTAAGATTCAATATGCTCTAGGCTCTCCGACTTTTTATATAGTAAAGCAAAGATAGATAGTTAGAGTCTTTTGAACTAGTTAGTTTATATTGAATTCTTATGAACTAGTTAGCGCATAAAGCTCTAATATTAACTATCTTAGCTATTCTCTAACTCTTGCTACATTTAATTACAACTACGGCTTATCAAAATTTCTAAAGTTTCGAAATTGATAGTAAACGAAGAAAATTAAGCAGCAATCAAATTTGTATCAGTTAAAAATCTTGAATTTCACTTTATATGCGCTGCTTTCACATTGCTGTTTGGCATCTTTCATGGCTTGGCAACAGCCTCCACTAGCCTTTTAATTGGCTCACGTGTGGCACCTTTTTCTAGACATCGAATTTCTCAAGTTCAATGTACACAGGGGCGACGTTCGGGGCCAATGGACTTTGTGGCCGATCTGCAAATTATCGCAAACGGCCGACAATTGTAGGGCCCATAAATATTCGATCTGCTCGTAAACTAAACAAATTGAACGATGCGTCCGAAAATGTAGTCTGTTTGGATTATCAACTTAATGCTAAATCGATCATGAAAGCGGGCAAAGAGCAAAATGCAAAACATAAACATAAACTCGGTCAGAGAGCTGCGCCAAATGAATTGTGAGAAGACAGTCCAGTTCCGAAACATTTTTACGATTGCAATAAACAGACAGCCGAGAGCAGGCATTGCTTTGAAATTGATTTACGAGGCGATAATATTAACAAGCACTCGGCTAAATAGATCATCTATCGAATTAGCACTTGATGCCAGGGCGAAATTATAGCGAATTGACCCTTAAACTGAGCTGGAAGAGAGAAAAAAAAAAAGAGCTAAAGAACTTAGAAAGTGTTATTAAGTGTTGGGCGTTCTATTGCCAACTACTTACAGCTGCTATATAAGCTGCTGTTGATCGTTGCTTAGAGCACAGTCATCAGCATTCACTGAAGATATCAAGATGCCTAAGCACTTTATTCCAAGTTTGTTACTTCTAACTATTTGTGTGGCCTTTGCCCAAGCTGGGCAGGCAAGGTCTAACGAGCCGAATGGCTTTAGAGCGGGTAAGTAAAAGGATCTCTAGAAATCCTTAAAATCAAATCAACTCAAAGGAATCTCAGCTGAAGAGAGAGAGAGAGAGAGAGAGAGAGAGAGCGTGATTCCTTTCCGAAACTGTTAAACTTCTTTTTGAATGTAAAATTTAACTTCAACAACTGAAAGAAATCTTCAACTTTGCCAAGTTTCGACTATTTGATATCCTCATTTGATTTCAAGTTAACTAAATTCATATTCCTATTTCCTGCTCCTTTATATCCATACAGCACTTGCTGCCATTCAGCCACGCCTACTGCTTTGGAATAGGCGTCAAGATAACCCTCAGCCACCGATCATAATTGTGCAGCCGAATCAAGATTCTGACAGAAATCGTCGTCCAAACTGGGGAGACTATCCGTATGTGCCACCAAACCGTTTTCCAAACAACCAAATTCCAGGACTTACAGACTTTTATTCTGGACCCGGTGGCTCAATAATAATTATCAATCCGAACAATGCGCAGAACTTTTCGTTTCCTCCTGGCGCTGGCACTGGTGCTGCTGCTGGTGATGGTGGTGCTAATAATGGTGGTGCTAATAATGGTGGTGCTGGTGGTGGTGCTGGTGGTGGTGCTGGTGGTGGTGGTGGTGGTGGTGGAAGAAGTGGATCTTTCCGTCATGGATCGCTGCCTGTCTTTGAAATACAACAGGGATTAAATACGCCGGACAATGAGTCGGAAGCAAATGAATTGAATGCAGCAGCGGCTCTAGCAGCAGCAACAGCCGCTGCCCAAGCACCACTGGCTGAATATGAGCAACACGATGAGGAACCTAATGAGGATGAGTTCGCTCTGTTGGAGCGTCAGGCAGCGCGTGGTTTGAGCCCTAAGCAATTGCTCTCATACCTGGTGCAGGATAAGAAACGTCGCCGCTTCCAGGAGGCCGTCGCCGGCATCTACTTCAGGAACTACAATCAGAATCGAAAGTGAGCCCGGCCAACGGCCCGGGCCGTATGCATTTTGTATACCAACACAATTGAGAATCGAAGGCAAATAAATTGAAATTATCCATGGCAAAAGCCAAGCCAACAGAACTCTCCTCTCTATTTGTCTTCATTATGCCGTTTGCCATGGTGCACACTTTATCATGGTTCCCCGGAGAAATCTAAGCTGAGCTGTTTCTCCTTGTCTCAGCAGTTTGGCTTTGTTTGCTTCATTCCACGTACATACATATACATACATACATATATATCTTTTCTATTTCCATTTCTTTTTTTTTTTTATATATATTTTTGTTGGAGAGTTGGCATTCTAGTTTCGAAGCAGTCGCAGCACTAAAATAATCTGCAACTGCAGTTGAAATATTTATTTGCAATTCCCCAAACTAACGTGTGCCTCTGCAGCTATTTCTCTCTCATCATCTACCTCTCTCTCTCTCTCTGGCTGTGCCTCTTCTCTCTTAGTATTTTACTCTAAAATGTAAGCACAGCGGCAGCAGGTAACTAAGGAATGCTACATCACAACTTTGGGGTTCATTTGGGTTTTAGCGTAATAAAAAGTTGTGCGTTTCGAGTTGCATTTATTGTTTCAGGCGCCAAACTTTCAGAGCCCAGAAAAAAAAAAACAAATTCTATGAATTGGCTTTATAAATTGTTGTGCATATTTTGTATAATATATTGTCTTCTTCTATAGTTCATCACAAATATGGTCAATTGAACAAAACTTATTTTGTTTCAATTATCTTTTGTGAAATATTAAGAGAAATGCTTAGAAATATTCACTCAGTTTAGTATTGAATAGTTTGCGTGGAATGTGTAAATTGTGAAAGGAATTTTGCTTTTCATTTTATTTTCAAAGTGTTTATAGTTTTGTCAAAAATAAATTGAAGTATAACTCAATTAAATATTAATTTATTTAAAATTTAATTGTAGTTAGAAGCCAAATAGGCTGGAAAATGATTTTCTAACAATTTTCAATCGATTTTAAACGCTTTAAGCTGCTTTTAGGTAAAAATAAAATAAAAGTAAAAAAATAAAATAAAATAAATAAATATACAATAAGCAATAAATAAATCAGAAAATTTTAAATATGAAATTAATCGCTCCAAGCCACTTTTAAATAATAAAAAAAAAATATATGAAATAAAAAAATAAATAAAATTAATAGATAAGCAATAAATAAATCAAGCCATTTTGAATATGATTTTACACTTTTAAATAATAAAAAAGATGAAATAAAAAAATAAATAAAATAAATAAATCAAGCAATTTGTAATATGATGAAAAATAAAATAAAATGGCATAAAATAAAATAAAATAAAATAAATAAATATATAAAATATATATATATATATTAAAATTTTAAAATAGTCTTAAAAATATATAAATAAAAATAATTTTCAAATTCATAAATATGGACTTCAACATAGTTTTATTTAACTTTAAAAGTTTTTTTTTTTAAGTTTAGATTTTAAATATTTATATATATATCTAGGTTTTATGAATATACACATAAATGCTAAATAGTAAAAAAAAACCCTCTCGAAATCAAATATTATTGAATTGAAATTGGAATAAAAACGTTAGGTTTTCTTTTAAAAATTTTGAAATATGAGGTGAAAAGAAATAATATTAATTTAACATATTACTTAATATATTATTATAATAAACCTGTATTATATAATTTTCGTTAACACTCTCTCACGCTATATATTTCTTTCACCTTAAGCCATTTCTGTTTAATTTAAAATTTTATTAGACATTATAAGAGTTTTTCTTTCCACGCTCTCCTCTGTCTATCTGTTGTGGCACAAAAACTTTGCAGACTTTGTTAAAAAGCGTTAAAGCTGAGGCATATTTTGTAGCCCGTTGCAAAGTTTTGCTCAGACAATCAGACGAGTTGTGGCAGCCGTTGTTGTATATACGTAGTTGCCAACAGTAGCTTCCCAACTATGCATGGCTCAAATTCCTATAGCTCAGTTGTTGGCCATTTCATTGTGGCTCCGCTTCGCAATGCGTCGAGCAAGCAGCCAGAACGCTTACAAAAACAAAATGGAAAGGGAGCAAAAAAAAAAAAAAAACTAAAAATATATAGGAAAAAAAGGTGAAAATATTGGCAGCCCACCTGGCTACAAAACTCTGTAGCTAGCTAGTCTAGCAGTCTACCAAACTCCTTTGGCAGAGTTTCTCTCTTCCTTTTTTTTTTTTTTTTTTTGTAAGCAGCCTGAGCTGTGCACGGATACGGATACGGACACGGTAGCTCGGTGGCTCGGTGGCTCGGTGGCTGGCTGCCGGCTGCTGGTTACTGTCGTTTTGTTGCATGTCCTGCGGCGGCCGAACTTGTTTGAAATTTGACGTGTGTAGTTTGCTGTCCTGGCGGGTGCTAGCTGGCTGGATGGCTGGCTGGCTGCCTGCCTGCTTGGCTATATGTAGTTGGAAGCCTGGCAGGCAGTGCACTTAGTTTTGCAAATTTATATGCCAGCTGCAACGGCAGCACGAAAAATGTTCGTTTCAATTTCGCTTTTTTGCTCGGCTTCGCTTAACAAATTGATGAATGTCTTGTCGCTGTGCTTGGTTTGGCTTGGCTTGGCTTGGCATAAGGCGAACAACGCTCAGCAGTAGCTGAGCTGGTTCAGTTGGTTTTTAAGGGCCGAGTTGGGCCTTTGCTGGGCCTTTGCTGACTGGCCAACTTTAGTAAGATGAATGTTTGGCCAGGCAAATGACAGGCAGCGAGTGCCTTCCATCTTGATTTTTGAGTGCATAATGACAGGAGGAGCACTGGCCAGCCATGTAATTGGTTAGCACCGAGGCCGAGCGAGCAACGAGAACATCTACGTCTACCGCTCTTAAAGTGCTCCTCCAGCAAGTGCTGTCAGTGCCAGGCAAAAGAGCAGCCAAAAATGAGATGAAAAAAAAAAAGGAGGAGAGATGAAGGCACACACACACACACACATAGTGCAGCATCAAAGGCAACCGGATAAGCGCTGCTGGTGGAGGCGTCATCATCATCTCAGTCGTGGTCGTGGTCGTGGTCGTGGTTTGTCTCGGTTTGCAATTTCACAAATGGATTTGTTGTAATTTCTTTTGCCACAGCACCTGATGCTCACACAGCGACAGATAGATAGACAGACGCACAGACAGACAGACAGACAGACATTTGGACAGTCAGACATGGCAAATAGAAATACACAAAACACAAACAATGTGGAAATATAAGAAATAACAAAAAAAAAAAGAGAGACGAACAGAGCGAACGCGTTAGAAACTTTTGCACTTTACACATTTTCACATATGAAAATATTTTTTTGCAAGTTTTTATCACTATGCCAAAGAACCGCCCAGAAAGGTGGCAGGAGGGGAGACAGTCCCCCCCCCCCCCACACACACACTCACACACACACACACACAAAACATTTATGGGATTTGTGTTTGCCAGACATGTTTGCATTTTGTATATGCGATATGTTTGAAAATCCCATTTCTCCCATTGGGTCGGCATTGCTGTTTCGGATTTGAGTACGGGGCGAGCATTTGAGTTGGGGCTATGTGCATAACACAGAGAATTGTGTTCTTTCAGAGTTGCTCTTCTTTATTTTGATGTTGGTAAGTTTTCAACTTTAACGAAGCACAAGGGAATGGGATACTGCATGTTGGTTGACAAAAAATAAAATAAAGCAAATAATAATAATAATGATGAGCAATGTAAATTATCAGTTTGCAAGTTCATAGAGCACTTTGCATAATATTGAAAAAGTTACAAAATATTTATTAAATAATTAAAAATATGTATATGTATTTAAAATATATAAATAAATTTTACATTACTCATTACAAAATAAATATATAAAATATAATCTAAATATATATTATATAAATATAAATATAATATAAAATATAATAATATAAAATATAAATATATAAAATACATTTTACATTACTCATTATAATGTAAATATATAAAATAACGAATAAAAAATGAATAATCAAATAATAGAAAGACAACTAAAATTATTAAAAACATATGCAAATTGAATTCTTTCTTTTGGCTTTACTTGTTAACGGGAAGCACGACAGCCTTATATATATTTTAGAATTTCATTTTTTTTGTTTATTTTTTATTTTTGTTTTTTTTTTTATCTTTTTATATTTTTCTTTATTTTTTGGCTACACTTGTTAATGTTAACATTGACATATGTATATAATCATTGGCCTTATATATAATTTAAAAATTTGTTTATTTTTAAATTTTTTTATATTTTTTATATTTATATTTATCCCAGCTCCAACTGCTTAGTAAATTTAATTCTTTCTTTTGGTTTCACTTGTTAAAGGAAATATACATATAGTTACTAAACTTATATATAATTTAAAATTGTTATTTGTTTTTATTTTTATATTTCTTATATTTTTATATATTATTTTATATTTTTTATATTTATATTTTCCCTGCTCCAATGCCTATAAAATTGAATTCTTACTATTGGCTTCACTTGTTAACGGCGAACTTGATATATATAAGCATTAGAGTTAGATATAATTTGAAAATTCTTCTTATTTTTATTTTTATTTTTATATTTTTTATATTTATATTTCCCCAGCTCAAACTGCCAAGCAAATTAAATTCTTTCTCTTGGCTTCACTTGATTTAGATATAATTTAAAATTGATTTATTTATTATTTTCAAATATTTCTATATATTTCTTAAATTTGTAATATTTATATTTTCCTATTCACCTATTCAGTCGTAAAGAAAATAATCTTCTTGTTACTCAACTGATTGTAAAAGAAATGTCTTTTAACTTTATGTATTATTTATTTGCCGTTAAAGCTTCTTTTCATTTTTGTCATTTGCCAATCGTTACGGTACTATCTTTTTAATAGTCTATGCGATCTTGTGATGGTATTTCCACTGTCTGGCTGATGAAATATTAACAATTTGCGTGCCCGTTAAATTTCGCACATTTTCAATGGCTGCGTGCTTGTCAGGAGGAATAACGGCAAATGTTGAATAAATATTTATTATTAATATGAGGACAACAACAGCAACAACTTTGCAGCCTTAATGACCACAACTGACCATAGCGAATACTTTGTAGTTGTTGTTGTCTGTTTTACAAATGACTTTCGTTCACGTTAGCATCGTCGTCGACGACGTCGCCAACTTAAGTCATAATTTTCCATCATAATTTTCTATTTTTCTATTTATTATGTCCAAGTTTTTGTTGCTGTTGTTCAACGTCCTTATTGTAGTTCAGCTTGATTAGTTTCTGACTGTCTCTCTCTCTCTCTCTTTCTCTTTCTCTATCTCTATCTATCCCTCTAACTTTGCCTCGCTGTTGCTGACCATATTATATTGTATTTAGCTGGCCAAGCTTATGCCACTATAAGCAAATTGAGGTTATGTTGACTCTGTTTAGTGCTTTTGCTTTATTGCTGTTCTATATCGCTTTAGCTGTGATTTTCTGATTTTCCTTTGCTCCACTATTTGCCTGATTGATGCGCCCGATAGATTGTTGATTGAGTGCTGAATGCTATAGTTTGAGATATTAAATGTATATATAAATCTTATAGATTTCTGAGCATTTACTTTGCCATTTATAACAGCTGTGACTGTTTAGGGAACTCGAATAGAAATGTTATTTCAATATTGTAGAGTCTTAATGAAACAAATTTGAGTTATTTGGACAGAGGTATTAAATATTTATTTTCATTTATAATAAATATTAATTGAAATGCGATTGTTAAGTAGAGCAGATTTTAGATTTTGGTTAACATATCAAGTCCTAAAGAGAATTAAGGAATTAAAGGAATTATTTCAATATATTTAATGTAATTTAATTTGTAAATTAAATTAAATTAAATTACATTAAATATATTAAAATAATATATATAAATGAAAAACATAAAAAATTAGTATTATTAATAGAATTTTTATATTTTTATAATTCTTAAATTTATTTTTACATTAATGGATTTTTTTATATTTTTATATTTTTATAAATATTTTTTCGTATTTATTATCATTTATATATCATATAAAACAAAAAATATTTTTAAATGAGAATAAAAACGAAACAAAAAAAAAATATTTATAAATATATAAAAATAAAAATATAAAAAATATTATTAAATAAGAATAAATTCGAAAAAAAATAAAAAATATATATAATCACGTTTATGTATTTAAATGAAAATACTAAAATAAAATACTATAAATAAAATACTCCATATAGAATTATATAAATTATAAAAAATAAAACAATTGTTTCATATTCTACTTCTTTCAATTAATATTATTAAGCATACACTATATATGTAAATCTATCTCAGCATATTCACATTACTTGATGTGGTATAATAATAGACTTTTATGCATAGCTCAACTCTTTCATTTCGCAATGCGATTACCATAAATAAGAACAACAACAACAAAAGAACAAAAAAAAAAGCTTTAACAAAAAATGAGAACCAGAAGAAAAACTATAATCGAATGCGCGCCCACACAATGGCAATAAAATTATATAGAAATCACCGAGGGCGAACAATAAATTCCAAAATGAAATGAAATGTGCCGCCAACTGGCAACAACATTATGTCAAGTGTGCATGCAGGCGACACCTGCAACAGAAAACGGGCGGCAAAAAAATTGGGAGGAACAAAAAAAAAAATATATATATATATATATATATAATTTTTATATATATGTGAAATCAGCGCTCAACTGCGGAAGTAATGTATTTGGGCTGTGGCAGCGCTTTGTAGCCAGCTCCGATTACAAGCAAAAAAAATACTATATATATATATATTTATAATATATATATGTATGTATGTCTAAAGCTGAGGCTGGAAAAAAAAAATCGAACAGTGTTTGGCGCATTTTATACTTTGATGTGCACACTGTGGCGCATTGAGTGTGCTATTTTTAAATTGTTTGCAGCACAGCAGGTGGTGTGACTATGACTGTGACTGTGACTGGGACTGTGACTGTGACTGTGACTGTGCCTGCGAAACGTTCCAGTGAACGTCTATGAAGTGCCGCAAGAGGAACGTGACCAACTACTAGCCAAATGGTTGACAAAGTTAAGGCTGCGTCCACTTGAAACTGACAATAAATCAAAGAACATTTGTCATGCACACGCCCGTGTAACGTTGCCCCATCATCAACATTTGCCAAGACCCATCGAGTTTCGGGCCAAAATTTGCTGAAAGACCTTTTCGTACATTTTTCGCTTCTACCTGTTGCGCAGGCGCCGCACAGCCTTGTTTATGAGGGTGCTGGGCTGGCTGGCTTGCTGCTCTCTGTTATTGTTCTTGAGGAACAAGCGCTCAATTGATTAGATTAACGGCTCGAGATAACAACAACTGGTTGAATGGCTGGCTGGACAAGCAACTGCTACAGTTTTTGTTTTTGTTGTTACTGTTGACCACAGTCGGACTCTGTTGCAGATAGTTCACAATTCTCAGCATGGTCAGTGGTCAGTTCCCAGCCTCCATGCTTGACCGCTGCAGACACATAAATCATTTTTGTTTATTAATATCGTTTAGTTGTGCCTTTGCCTGTCTACGTCTCTTACTCGTCTCTCTCTCTCTCTCCCTCTCTCCCTCTCTCACACTCTGTTGTCTTGTTGAATTTTAGCAAGTTTGTTTTGTTAGTTTTCAAAATCGATTTACAAATTTATATGCAAACGGAGCTGGGGCTCTGCAGTTCTTGTTCATATAGAGGAGCTGCGCAGTTTTATTATCGTGTCTGCAGTTCTTGTAGCACATAAAAATGTTATAAAAGAACCCAAAATAGATAGATATTGATTTTGACATGGGTATCTGTGGGCCTCGACACAGAAATAAATAAAATTTGAAAAGGGCTAAACTAAATTATTCATATTTTTAATTGACAATTTAAGTCTGAGCTCAGTGTGAGTGTGAGTGGCACTGAAGAATTATTTAAGTATTCCTTCAGAAAGTAAATCATATTAGTTGGTAAAGTTTATCTAGAGAAGCTTTTCAAAAATATCTCAAATATTTAAATTACTTTATTTATTGACTAACTTATATATCTTACTTTCATTGAAAGTTAAGTTGAAATCTTTTAATGTAGTTATAATAAAAATTTAAAAATTGAGGCACGCAAAGTCTCTGAGCAAGCGTAATTCTAGTATTTTTCCTTTCATGGGAATTATTTTAAAAATCTTCTTTAGACATTGAATTAATTAATTAAAGTGAACGCTTTTATTTATATTTCAGCATTTTGCATCATATTAATTTGCCATTTTGATACACTTTCAAATTAATCACTAAAAAATGCAAAGTAAATAAACGAACTGGAAACAAATGTTTATTTAAATAAAAGAAAACACAAAAAATAAACATAAATAATGCCCCACACAGACTCACAAAGTTATTTTTCCTTCGTTTTTATAAATATTCATACAAAAAGAGGAAAAATTATAAAGAGCGAGACGGCAGCGACGGCACTGACCACTTGAAAGAAAATCAGATAAACGAATTGAATTGAATTGAATTTAGTTAGTCAGTAGGCAGCTGGCATTATAATAATGCGTTACACATTGTGTAGGCAGACCAGACCCAGAGACAGAGACAGACCCTCTGGCTGGAGTCCCTCTCTCTCTCTCTCTCTCTCTCTCTCTCTCTCTCTCTCTCTCACTGCATTGCCTGTGCTACACTTGCTTCGCTCTGCCTATGTCGAGTTTTTCTTTACTAATTAGTGAGACCCCCTGGCTGAGAGATCAAAAATCGAGGCACAAGATTTTGATACCCCGCGGTGACTGCTTCCAACGTCGCATTATAAAATAGTTTAATAAATTAATTATCTACCATATCATCGAAATCAAGTGGCACAAGTAGCAAATGTTCCCTCTTCCCCCACATATTCTTGATGAAATCTTTGTGTAGAGTATTTAATTTCACTGTGTTAAGTTCAAAATTTGAAGCATTTCGAAATAGAGTTTTTCATATACAAAAAATTGATTATAAAGTTATACTTCTACTTAACAATTTCTTTTTTACCAATTGATACATATTGAATATTTGTTCTATTTAATTTTTTATAAATAATATATTTTTTAACAAATTATATTTTAAAATAATTTTATTTAATAATATTTTATTTTTGTATATTTTTTCCATATTAAAGTTATAAATTTCACTGTTCCCATAAAATAAATAAATAATTAAATCATAATAATAATAATATTAAAATGAAATTGAGAAAAATGTTTGAATATAAAATACATTTTTTTTATTTAATTGAATGAATTTTTCATTACATTTCAATACTAAAAAAACAAAATTAAATAAATAAAAACTATTTATTATTCTTAAAAAGGAAAACATGATTTTTTCTAGATATTCAGCTTCAGCTGAATGTTGTCAATAATCAGTTAAAATATTTATTTTTTTGTATGTCAGAAAAGAAATAATATTATGCTCCTCAGTCCAATGAAAATGTATTTCAATTTCTATAGAAAAAATGTTGTCTTACAGTATTAAAATATTATAAATTATGATAATATGAATCGAGAACTATATTTATTTTTACTTCTATTTTTTT